>CAMRHE010000013.1:7347500-7972500 GCA_947044405.1 Leptodactylus fallax
ACAAGAATTAAACTACGCATTCAAGCGTAGCAAAATGTAAAAAGCAAGAGGTTGGTGCTACATGTATATATAGGTTTGTTTATTATTCCATAAACTATTTTAGATTTGAAAGCATGCCCTACAAACCATACAGTATGTAAAATTGAAGTTCTATTAAATACATGTTTTATATTATAAGTTCCTGCTGTTAGCAGAACCAATCCTCTGCTGTGCTCTTTGTATTGTGGCCAAAACTTTGTCAGGTTGTTCTTAGCTGATGGATGATATTTTCAAAGTCTGGTCTGTTTGGAGAACAGGCTCTGAAACTTCTCTAATCTGGAATCCAGATTTAGACATATTGACTTAGAATATGTGATTCCAAAAAATAATAGTTCCCTCTTGTAAGAAGTGCAAGCTCTTTGATAAGTTGTGGTATAAAGTAGCACATAGTAAATTTAACTGCTTAAACATTAGTAGAATACAAATATAGTGAGAAAAACAAAACGCCTTTAAAGATCTGACATGTTCCAAATAAAATATTAGTAAAACACAGGATTATTAGACTGTCCTAATTTAATAAAGTTGACAACTTCAAGATGTAGACAATGACAATTAGAAGTAAAAGATTACTATTGTTTTCAGTATGTTGAACATTTATCTCTTTTTTTGGCCTCTACATATTCTGAGGATTTTATAATTTAAAGAAAACTAAAATATACCCTATAAAAAGCCAGAGAAATAAAAACCATAAAGAAGATCTGAAATAAATTAGCATTTTGTGTAGTGTAGCGCAGACAGATTGTTGGGCACTTTTATAGGGTTGTCCGGATGTTTCTTTCTTTTGCATTTACCATTCATGTTACCCAAAATACATGAACTTCTTGCTTTTAGTAGACTTGATTTTTATTAAAATACTGTTGTCTTTATTATTTCTGAGGACCCCCATTGGCTAGCCACATGTGAACATTACAGCTGCAGACCAGCCTGTGTCTGGCCTCCCCCCAAGTACATGGCCAAGTGCTTGAGGTTAAACTAGGTTCATACTGAGGTCTTTCAGTCAGTTATATAAAAGTTATCCACAGTCAGTTACATAAAAGTTATTACATAGTGCTTATATGATACTTCTTATTAGACTTGCCCATGGTAAGCCATGTCTTATGCCTTACTATACAGAATATAAAAATATAAGATTACTGAATCATTCTAATAATAAAAAATAAATCAAAGAAAATTGCCATGATAGCTGTACACTTAAAAAAAATAAGATTGTACCCTAAAAGCTCCATAGACATAGTAAAATATGATATACAGATTTGTTAATCACATGTACAATGTAATGTATAGTCTTTGCTGTCTATCTGTTTCTTCCTAAATACAAATACAGTTAGATCGATAAATATTTGGACAGAGACAACATTTTTCTAATTTTGGTTCTGTACATTACCACAATGAATTTTGAACTAAACAATTCAGATGCAGTTGAAGTTCAGACTTTCAGCTTTAATTCAGTGAGTTGAACAAAATGATTGCATAAAAATGTGAGGAACTAAAACATTTATTACACAGCAATCCCTTCATTTCAGGGGCTCAAAATTAATTGGACAAATTAAATAATTGTAAATAAAATGTTAATTTCTAATACTTGGTTGTTCACTCTTTATTGGCAATGACTGAGCTCCTTTGACCACATGTTTTCTTCACAGCAAAATCTTCCAAATGCAAGCACCACACCTCAAATCAACTACAGACCATTTATCTGCTTTATTGAGAATGACATAACAAAGGAAATGTCCAATTACTTTTGGTCCCTTTAAAAACAGGGTGGCACATGTTAAAGAGCTGAAACTCCTAAACCCTTCATCCAATTTTAATGTGGATACCCTCAAATGCAAGCTGAAAGTCTGGCCTTTATGTTCACGTGCGTTATATAACTATAACTTGAATATGTTTCAGTAAACTGGTAAAAAAAAAAACAAAATTTGTGTTAGTGTCCAAATATATATGGACCTAACTGTAGATATGTCTGATATATATACAATAACACACCAATGTCTGTACAGTTAGGAAGCACACATCTGTCTTGGAATTCAATGTTTTCATGTGTTCTTCAACAGGAAATTGAAATTGGCTTGTGTAGAATTGACACACAATTCATCACAGATAATAAAACACCAAAAACGTTAGTGTATGCTAAAAAAAAAGAAATCAGAAACATATGTTGTGATAAAATAGTTGGGTGTGATATCAGAATTCAATATCATAAACATACATATAGAAGTTCCAAAAATTGTACTCAGCAATAAGGACTAAAAATAATATTTTTAAAACATTAGTTTTAAAAACATAAATTTTAATGAAAAAACACACAGTGCTAGCACCATAAACTCTATTTTCTTAGATGCATTAAACTGCATCATACCATGACAAAAAAAAAAAAAGACATTTATTGTACTTAAGGGGCTTAAGTCATGAAAAGTATTTGTCTTCTACCCATCCTCTATCCACCTGATCGGCAGAGGTCTGATCATTGCATCCTCCACCAATCCTGGTCCCACAGCCAAGCTGAATGTGGGCATGACTGGTAATAGAAGTTGCTCCCATTCACTTTAATGGAAGCACCTGAGACAGCCAAAGTAAAGCACTCGGCTATCTCCAGTGCTGCCATTCACTTCAACGGGAGAGTCAAAGAGTTGAAGTACAGCACTCAGCTATTTCTGGCACTCCCATTGAAGTGGATGAGAGTGCTGTCCACCACCAGTGATTGCCACATTCTTTAAGGTAGTTGAAAGTGAATGATTCTATGCATTACACATGAATTTATTATAATTAGTTTATACATAACTAACATGTTTAACAAAATTTTACAGGGATTGTGGGATTGTGTACAGGGATTTCTTGAAATTTCTTCATGCCAGTAGTACAGTCATTTGGGACACTGGAGATCAGGAAAAGGAAAGAAGAAATCCGATCCTTAGAAATTTACTTAAATTCTTTATTTATTATTTTCATATTTTCTGACACATATTAACGCTTTCACATTTTGGAGGCATATGAAGTACTATTCAAAATTGCATGTCTTATTTGTGAATCACTTCATGAAACTGGAAGTTGAAGGCCCTTGGTGATAGAGAGCACTGCGCTATTAAACCATGTGCTCACTATAATTTTACCCTGAAGGAAAGAAATTTATTGTAATAAGAGATAATATGTAATAATTTTATCCCCCTTATTATTGATTATATTGACAAAATACCTCAGTATACCATCAGCAAGAACTAATGCACTTTACTGAAAGATCCACCTGTTGGCAAAATGTACAGCGTTCTGTCTAGCAAGAGCTGAACAATTGATAACCATACTGCTCAATAGTTTTGCAAATGATTTATATCACTCCTAGCTGAAACCAGTAGCATAGTGCATAAAGGCACACAATATATATTATGATCTAATTCTACTAATATCTAGGGAGAGAATCAACTGGATGGTTTAGGTTGAGGCACTTGACTTCTGTGCCAAAAGCTAGCCAGGTGCTTGTTCTGGAAGGAGACAGACAGAGCACTGAAACCTACTTAGGTAAGTTCATGACATGAAGTTGATTGTATATCATGATAACAGCATGTTATTCACAGTACCAATCTACAAATATTTTGAGCCAGCATTGGTGAATTGTCATCAACATTTTAATAATTAGTTGTGAAAAGTTAAAATATTGAAAAAGAATGTATATGACTTACTTCATCTATGGGTGACTTACAAGACAGAGGCGCATCACTTATACATCTTGAGAATTCGTACATTATAAAAAAATTTTGCTTTTCTTTGGCATAAGGACACTAATTCTCATTTATGTCTGAATCAAACATCTGTCAAACTGACAAGGAAAGGTGAATTTCATTTCAACAGAGGTTTCTTTGTATTTTACAAGGAGAACAAATGTACCAATTGAACAAAGGAGGAAGCAGAGAAGATATTAAATCTCAGTAGTCTATACAGGTTTGCCAACAGTATAGCTAAACTCTACATAAGCCCATATTTTATTAATTTATGTCACATCACACACATTACATTCCTCACCTTATCTGTTTCTCATCAACTTACATTTCTGTCATAGAATCCCTAAGGAAAGAACAAAACAAAATTAAACTGAGCTGAACTTTCCAAAAAGAAAACGAGGATGAAATGCTGTTTCTTAAGGACATATAGCCTGTGAATGATGATTAGTCCCTGTAGTAAGGGAAATTTAATTTGGTGGTTGAGACCCAACATGCTTCAGTGTTTTAATAATGCCATGGCCACAATCCAATGGCTGACAACCAAGAATTGAGATACTTACTGCTCCTTATTCATTTGTGCAACACCTGGAAGACCTGGGGCAAATAAGAAAGACAAACTTAACACAGCTCACCTACAGTACGGAAGGTTAAGCACTAAGTAAAAATGCATTTTAGAGACTTATTCATAACCACAATACATTTATCTAAGATAATTAATTTCTGTATGTGTATTATTGGGAATATCTGAAAACTGTATAAGGATACTCTGCAAATACAGATGTGTCCACACTTTCAACCTGATCTCTAATTTGGTTAAGGATTCCAGTTTGTCTTGAAACTTATTCAACATGCTGTCAAAACCCATGAAAGGCTTCAGTTAATCCTCCCCTACAGGGTGGTTGCACATAGACACAAGTAGGACAGTTAGCATATCATTTTGTGATAACTTCTCACGAAACCATATTGCATTTAGAAAAGCTGTTACACATATGTGAACTTGCCAGCAAAAGGACAGGTAAATGAGGACATATCTATATGCACTGAAGAATTTATTGCATCCTTATATATTTTCAGTTTTACTGTTCCACTCATTAAATGTATGCATACTGTTATCAAATTGCCAAAGGAGCAATTTCCAAAAATGAAGAAATTATCAGATACCAGAGAGCAATACAACAATCTACCTATATCTCACAGAGCACTGAGAGATACAATATAAGGCTAACTAAACGTTTTCCCCAGAGCCCACCATGAAGCTGGTTGGTCTTGAGCTGTATTTGGACTCAGGTTATTGCCCAATAAGCTTAGCATAAGAAACAAATGCACTACAAACTGTAATCAATCCAGGACCCACAGCAAAACTCACAAGGCAGGTCAAACCAAGAGACCAGAATCAAAGGAAAAATTGTTTCCAAACGGAAGTCCAAAGTCAGAAAGCAAGCAAATCCAGTAAACATACCAAGGTCAGGAATACAGCAAACCAACAAATATGATCAGATCACAGGAGTCTAACTAGTCCTAATAGAAGGCACCTGGCGAGTTCAGAACAGACTTTAAATATCCCTCCTCAGCTACTGATTGCCTCAGCGCCTCAGAAAGATTCATATATGAGCATGGCAACAGCAGTAAGCAGTGCTGCATTGAAGAGAATTCACTCTGAGATTCCTAACACATACACAGCACCAGATAAAAGTTTGAACACACTCTTTCATGGTTTTCTTGTTTTTATTTTTTTAATTGTCTATATTGTAGCTTCATATTAAAGACAAAAACTATAAACAAAAATTGAATGAAGTTATTCAATAAGCATCATGAGGTAGTCACTCATGTAGTTTTCCGACGGTCTTGAAGGAAGTCTTAGAGGTCCTGAGCACTTATTGGCTGATTTTTCTTCACTCTGTGTTGTAACTCATTCTAAACCATCTCAATTGGCTTTAGGTTGGGTGATTGTGGAGAAAATCATCTGACGAAGCATTTCATCACACTCCATCTTGGTCAAATTGCATGTTGTGTTGTGCAGAGGTAAGATTGGAGCACAGTTCCATACAGTATTCATGCCTATTCCACTACTGCTATAATCTACATTATGGCAAGAACCACTCAACTAAGTAAAGAGAAACAACAGTCCATTATTATGTTAAGACACAAAGGTCAGTCTAACTAGAAAGCCTCAAGAACTTTGAAGGTATCCTCAAGTGAAGGTATCCATCAGCAGTTTTGGCTTTCAGTGGCTGATGATAATGATAATGCTGATGATAACTCAATTATATAAATCCTCCCATGATATCAACCCTGCATTACTATAGTACACCAGTGACTGTCTATCATGTCTTCCCTTTATCTGAAACTGAATCTTTCAAAAACTGAACTACTGCTGCTTTTACCATCTACTAACCAACATAACTGTGATATTTCCATTTCAGTCTGCAGTCTTACCATAACACTGGTCAGCATGCCTACTGCCTTGGAGTTATGTTTAACCTTTCCTATACCCCCTATATCCAATCACTTGCACATTTACACCACCTGCATTTCAAAAACATCTCCAGAATATACCCTTTATTTACCATGGCAACATCAAAAATCCTCATTGGCACCCTGATTTACTCTAGACGTGACTACTGTAACTCCCTGTTAATCGATCTTCCCCTCATTAAACTCTCCCCTCTACAATCTATTCTAAATGTGGCAATCAGGCTCATTTATCAGTCTAAACACTACACTGATGTGGCAGCATTATCTCATCATCATGTCTGTCAGGGTATATAAACACAAGGCATTATGGGAAAGGAGCTGGGGAGCTCATGCGCCCTCTATTGGATGTAACAAATCCTCAATTTGCTTTTGACTCACCGAGCCTTGAGACAGCAAAAGGGATTTTAGCCAAGCCAATTTCACTTATCTGCATACAGCGCTGTTTCCGGATTGTTGTCCTTCATCAGTACAGAGCAAAGTGAATTGGCTGGCTTAGTGGGAGGCAATGAGTGGGTTAGGGTATATAAAGTATTACTACAGCATAATCTCACCACGTCTATCAGTGTATTTACAGTATTACTACAGAATCATCTCATCATCATGTCTGTCAGTGTATGTACAGTATTACTAATGTATTATCTTATCATGTCTGTCAGTGTATATGTAGTATTACTCCAGCATCATCTCATCATCTCTGTCACTTCAGTATCATTTCACCATATCTCTTCATGTATATATGGTTTAGGCAGGGTTCACACTACCGTTGATGTCCGTTCTGATAGTGTCCATTAAAATAAGAAAAAAAAAATGGACAACTATCATAACAGACATTAACGGACAGTAACTGATGTTAATGTGTCCATTTTTTAACTGACCCAATTAATGGATTAGTTAAAAAAAACGGACACATTAGCATCAGTTAGTATCAGTTAATGTCCGTTTTTTAACACTGTCCGTTTTTTTAACACTGTCCGTTTTGTTTTTTTCTGCTTTCTGAGCATGCGCAGGAAAAAAAACGGACATAAAATAATGGACAGTAACTGATGGCTATCAGTTACTGTCTGTTATAAGTCTGTTACCCAAAGACACTTGCTGTCCGTCAAGAATCCGTTTTTTTCAAACGGACAAAAAGTCCTGCATGTAGGATTTTTTGTACGCGAAAAAATAACGGACTTCTGACGGATTTGGTGTAAACGGACACAAACGGACACTAACAGACACTAACGGACACAATATAAAAACCCATTGAAATTAATGGAAATTTTAACGGATTTCCGACGGTTCAGCTAGTATCCCATGCTAAAATCTTGTAACGGACACTACTGATGGTCACCAACGGTAGTGTGAACGCCCCCATAACTACAGCATCATCTCATCTTCATGTCAGTCAGTGTATAAACAGTATTACTACAGAATCATCTTATCATGCCTGTCAGTGTATACACAGGAAAACTCCAGCATCATCTCATCATATCTGTCAGTGTATATACAGTATTACCACAGCATTATCCCATCATCTGTCATTCTATATTCAGTATTACTACAGAATCATCTCATTATCATGTCTATCAGTATATATACAGTATTACTACAGCATCATCTCATCATCATGTCTGTCAGTGGATTTACAGTATTACTACAGCATCAGCACATCATTGTGTCTTTCAGTGTATAAACAGTAATACTACAGCATCATCTTATCATGTCTGTCAGTGTATATACATTGTTACTGCAGCATCATCTCATCATATCTGTCATCTCATTATCATGTCTATCAGTATATATACAGTATAACTACAGCATTATTTCATCATGTCTGTAAGTGTTTCTAGAGAAGCTTACATTCTTCTCCCACATCTCCCTGTCTCCTTTGTTTGTGTTGTTGATTTTTTTTTTACAGTTAACATTATTAAGAACATGACATAATCACTTAGAGACAGTTATGTAAATACACACAGTGTAGTTATAATATGGATGTTTCCACCATTAGACCTATTTAGTTATCTCATATATGTGTCCTGTGGTCCAAACAAACACCTGTATGTAACCCATCAGGTACCAGGGGTCACATGATGTGGCATTAAGTAGACAGTTTGTTTTGCCCTGCATAATTCACATTTACAAATTATCTGATGCCTATGATATGATATATTTTTTTTCATGTACATTAACAACTCCTAGATAACCTCTCTGTCTGAGGTTCATGGGTCAATTCATAAATAATATATGGTATATATACATGATACCATCACATATTGTATAAACATAACACTGTATTCTTTTTTCAGGACTCTTATATTGATGATCACACAAGTGACAGAAAAGACCGTGGAAGTGAAGTGAGTGGCGACGTTCTATCCACTGTGCTCTCTCCTTGCACTTGAATGACTATAAGATATAACAAATACAAAAAAATAAAAATGCTAATATTAACTTCTGCAAATATATCCTTAGTTTGTTAAATGGAAAACCCATACAAATCCAGGGTTCTCTATAACGTACAGTAACCTGAAAAAGCGCCAGCTAGAAGTGTTTGGTAGTGTTTACATATTTGTACATTAAATGGAGCAAGCAGAAATGTTTACGGAGCTACTAAATGTCACATATGCATTTATATACAGTGAGGAAAAAAGTATTTAGTCAGCCACCAATTGTGCAAGTTCTCCCACTTAAAAAGATGAGAGAGGCCTGTAATTGTCATCATAGGTAGACCTCAACTATGAGAGACAAAATGAGAAAACAAATCTAGAAAATCACATTGTCTGATTTTTTTTAAGAATTTGTTTGTAAATTATGGTGGAAAATAAGTATTTGGTCACCTACAAACAAGCAAGATTTCTGGCTCTCACAGACCTGTAACTTCTTAAGAGGCTCCTCTGTCCTCCACTCATTACCTGTAATAATGGCACCTGTTTGAAATTGTTATCAGTATAAAAGACTTGTTATCAGTATAAAAGTCCACAACCTCAAACAGTCACACTCCAAACTCCACTATGGTGAAGACCAAATAGCTGTGGAAGGACACCAGAAACAAAATTGTAGACCTGCACCAGGCTGGGAAGACTGAATCTGCAATAGGCAAGCAGCTTGGTGTGAAGAAATCAACTGTGGGAGCAATAATTAGAAAATGGAAGACATACAAGACCACTGATAATCTCCCTCGATCAGGGGCTCCACGCAAGATCTCACCCCGTGGGGTCAAAATGATCACAAGAACGGTGAGCAAAAATCCCAGAACCACACGGGGGGACCTACTGAATGACCTGCAGAAAGCTGGGACTAACGTAACAAAGGCTACCATCAGTAATACACTACGCCGCCAGGGACTCCTGCAGTGCCAGACGTGTCCCCCTGCTTAAGCCAGTACATATCCGGGCCCGTCTGAAGTTTGCTAGAGAGCATTTGGATGTTCCAGAATAGTACTGGGAGAATGTCATATGGTCAGATGAAACCAAAGTAGAATTGTTTGGCAGAAACACAACTTGTCGTGTTTGGAGGAGAGTGAATGCTGAGTTGCATCCAAAGAACACCATGCCTACTGTGAAGCATGGGGGTGACAACATCATGCTTTGGGGTTGTTTCTCTGCAAAGGGACCAGGACGACTGATCCATGTACATGAAAGAATGAATGGGGCCATAAATCGTGAGATTTTGAGTGCAAACCTCCTTCCATCAGCAAGGGCATTGAAGATGAAACGTGGCTGGGTCTTTCAGCATGACAATGATCCCAAGCACACCGCCAGGGCAATGAAGGAGTGGCTTCGTAAGAGGCATTTCAAGGTCCTGGAGTGGCCTAGCCAGTCTCCAGATCTCAACCCCATAGAAAACCTTTGGAGAGAGTTGAAAGTCCGTGTTGCCCAGCGACAGCCCCAAAACATCACTGTTCCAGAGGAGATATGCATGGAGGAATGGGCCAACACACCAGCAACAGTGTGTGCCAACCTTGTGAAGACTTACAGAAAACGTTTGACCTCTGTAATTGCCAACAAAGGATATATAACAAAGTATGGAGATGGACTTTTGTTATTGACCAAATACTTATTTTCCACCATAATTTGCAAATAAATTCTTTAAAAATCAGACAATGTGATTTTCTGGATTTGTTTTCTCATTTTGTCTCTCATAGTTGAGGTCTACCTATGATGTCAATTACAGGCCTCTCTCATCTTTTTAAGTGGGAGAACTTGCACAATTGGTGGCTGACTAAATACTTTTTTTCCCCACTGTAGTTTACTCTCAGACAAACGAGTGCCAGCCTATAGAGTAAGACATTAATGAACTTTATGATGTGCAGAAATATCTTCACTTTACATTCAAATGAACTATAACTATAACGTGATTTTAGCAATTGAAAGTGTTGCAGTAAATATTTAATAAAGGGGAAAAAAAGAAAAGAAAGAAGAAAAGAAAAAGAAAGAAAGAAAGAAAGAACTGATCAGTTCTGTTCCTCACATATTAACGTCCTTAATATTCTTCAATGAAAAATCAAAAGGAGCTTTAAAATGCCAATTAAAAAGATATGTTAGTGAAAAAGGCATACATACAGTATATGTAAACTATACAGCCTCAGTCCAGCATCCTCTATTTGATATTTCAACCTCACACAAACAATTGGGGATTTCAGAACATACATAAATTGCCTTTTTTAAATTTAAGAATAAGAATTAAAACCTTATTTATCCCTACCATTACCCCCTTTCCCCATTACTGGACCGGTCTCTCCAGGTTTTTATGAAATCCCAACCTCTTGAATGATCTAAACAACAAATTCCATTTTTTCGAAAAATGCATTTCTCAGACCACATTTTACATTAAGAAAATTAAATGTATTGAATGTTTCTAGCTCTCATATGATGAGCTTCACTTTAATCCATTTTGTTTATAGAATTTTATGCATAGATACTTCAATATTAAGTCTATAAATGATGCAAAGATGTATTATTTGTACATCACTCACAACACATCACTCATGAGCCTAAATTTACACTGCACTTTCAGTGTATTTACATAACATATAAGCTGACATTCCTGTAGTATAAGTTTAACAAACATTTTGCCAAGATACATGTAGGTCATGCAGCCCAGACTGCAATGAGAATAACAACTCTTTTGAATACAGCTGTATAAAAAAACAGATATCCTCCAGAAGTTTAGCGAAGACGTATGCAACTATATCATACATAGCCCAACCCTACCTATACACCAAATATGGTCTATATATAGCCTGAAGGTGGTCGTTCACATTAGACCAATGTTGCCTGAACCCACTGATTTTGGTGGAAACATGGGGCAGTTAAGATAAGGATAAGTTTTTTCCAGAGATTAATTCTTCTCTTACTACCAAGCTCAGTATACTAGAGGTCAGTCACGTCCCATTTTAGCACCCATTAGTAGGATTAATTTAATAAATTCTAAAAATGGACGGTAAACTTCATTTTTTTTTTTGTCTGACATTAAATTTTCTTTAACATTAACTCTATGCAGTTGGATCCACTCAACATATGCTAAAAACTGAATGTTTATAGCCTCTTACATACATTTGTGGCATTTCCACAGCATGGGTCTGAATATAACCTGTTATAATGTTATATTAATAAGTGTCTTATTACTGCATTTAAAGGCCCGTTATCTATTAAACAAAATACATTAAGGACCTGGTAAACGTCTTTAATTTCACTGTAAGGACATGTAATACCAGTACAAATTACATTCTGTTCATTATTACTTTCCCCCAACTTCATCATCTGATTGTCAGACTTAACCTTTAAATGCATACTTGGTAATGAAAAGTAAACTGTCTTAATGTGCCTTTCACAGCTCAAATAAACAAAGGAAGCAGAAGTCTGATTGTGGAATGCTTAGAACTGATGATAATGTATGGAGAGGAAAAGCACAGAGCTTAGTCATATCAGTTGATGGTGCAGGAGGTGTTTTTTGCAATCACAGAGCCATTTGCTTCTCTTAACTCTACCTATATATTTACCATTTATGCAGTATGCAATGCACGGATGATTAGTCATTCTTCTGGTAGCTTTCCCTTTATCCCTTAAAGCACACGTGTTTAATTTATCAACATGTAAAATAGAAATTGTCTTTTTTTTTTCTTTTTTAAAAAAATGTTGTAGATAGTTATTAACTTTTTAAAAGTTTTTGAAGGACATAATGAAGATGCACGCTTCCTTCCTGTATTGTTTATATTAGGTGTGAGGTTTATGGTAGCTGAAGTAAATGGGAATCAAATGACAAAAAAAAAAAATCATTGATGATTACAGCGATGCCTTCAATGTTGAATAGAATAGGACCAGCTCTATAATTGTCAGATCAAAACAGAAAACATTTATGGCTTCTATGGCCTAGAGATAAGTATTTGGCCAACTGAACAAACCTTTTATCTCTATATAATTGTAAAAGATTTTTTATTAATCTTCCTGTCACAAAACTGTCTCTGTTGAAATGGATAATAATGCAGCTTCCAGGCTAATTGTTCCTATTAATAACTTCACTTATACTATATCCTAAAGAGGGTCTTTCACCACATCCACCAACACCAACTCTTTGCATCTTTTAATAGGCGTCGCTTCACTGATTCCAGTGCAGTAGAAATTTTTCTCTAGCCCCCACCATTCCCGAGCAATCAGTGCAGTTAGTTTTCATGTCTGATAATCTAGTTAGGATCTCTACTGTCAAGTGTGCATTGTCTGGCAGGAGCAGGCTAGGGAGCATGATTCAGAGAATACTTTCCAAAGACAGACAGTGTCAGATTTCAGAATCACTTTGCCTCCCTGAGACCACTCACTCAACAGTAAAGAGCCTGATTATCATATCAGGCATCAAAACTTACTGCATTGATTTCTCAAGAATTCCAACTGTACCAGCATTGGTGGGACAGCTCTTACTAAAGAATAGGAGTTGGTGGAGGTGGTGAAAGGACTACTTTATTAACTCTAGAATCTTCTGGAAACTCAAACCCTTCTATCAAAGTTTTGAACACTTCATTATGCTCATGCCTCTACAAAAGCTCCCCTGCTTTAAAATAATATTGCTATGATGATCCTAATGTTAACAAAGTTCCATAAAAATATAGCTCTTCAAAGATACTTAATAATGTCACCTAACTAGCTTACCAGGGTAGTCCTTCACACCAGAGATGGACATCTTTCCTTAATGTTCAGGTTTATTAGGCACTCATTAGGGATTCTGCACTTCCTTATGAATACTTACCCTGGGAAACATTGGTTTTCAAAAGGCAGGTTTCCTTTTCATTTTTTTCTAGGCAAGTTTGTCTACAAAAGGTACTGTGGCTTAGCCCTGTTCACTGAGTTGCAGTATCAGGTACAGCCACACTAGTTTATATGCCTGTATAAAAATTGAAGGGACTATAGCTCTCCAGTGAGCTCTATGGCACCCTTACAAAGATCTAACCAGTTATACATTGGAAAAGAATCACCCAACCAATAAAAATGTTAGAAAACTGTTTTAAGACATTCCTTTTTGGCTGTGAAAGGCTCAAGTACAAATACAGTACTAAAGTCGTAAAATTAATTCTGGCACTCATATAATTTATGCAGGTGAGTACACTCTAGTTTTATTAGCAATCCAAAACAATTTCTGTGTAACATATAAGTCTATAAGACCTTCATCAGACATCTGAAAAGGTGTATAGATAGAGTCACATGACAATACTATTAATAAATTATATTCAAAAATATATACAAAAAAGATATGTCTCAAGTACAGCTATATGCATTAGGTAATATGTATATGGTACAGAATTACAAAAGAAAGTCACTTAGACAATCAGTACCCTAAAAAAAGTTGTGGTGTTTAACTAATATTAATGTGGACTACCAGATCAAATATCAAGACAGAGATGGCGTTCCACAATTATCCAGGAGCAATGATTGAACAGCAAGGTGAGGGCTAGAGGTATGGTGCACGGTTTTCTAATACAGGGGAAATATGGCTAAATAATAGAAAAAACAAAAAACACCTAACCAATCTTACCAGATTATATAGGGGAATATGGAGAGAAACAGGAGTCCAAAGCACAATACATAGTACAGCTGCAGCTGTGGTGGAAATGGTGCTACTGCGTAAGGCTAGAGGCTGGAGATTCATATAAGCCCTAATTGGCACCAAAAGACGTGTTGTAAGGGAATTGCTAATTGAGCAATTCCCCAATGCTGCTGCAGAAACCTGGGAGAAAGGGAATGACAGAGACAGTGTGACCTCAACCCAGCCCCTGTCCCTGCCTACTTGTCTCACTGTTCTAATGACAGGAACAACTTGGCAGCGATCCCTACTCTGAATAAGTGTAACACAGAACAAGACAAGACAAACACCACAGAAGAGGAGTCAGCAAGCCAAAGGTTAAAGCCAGAGAGACAAAGCAGTACCAAATCACAATCCAAAAGAGTAGTCACAAGAAAAGCCAAAGGTCAGAAGTCAGAATAATAATAACAGAAGAGGAGCTAGCAGGGACAAAGTCACAGGACAGAATCGCAATAGCCAGCAAACCAGTGTGGACTGATGACCTGTATATGGGAAGTCCAGGACCTGCCCCAGACTTGATTGGTAGACAGGCTGTCAATCACACAGGCTAGGCTAAGATTAACTGTTAGAGGATCAGAGAGAAACAAGGTGCAGGAGATGGGTGTGGCTGAAATTCAATTACATAGAAGAAGTACTAGGACAGTGTTAAGACTGAGCAACAAGAACCTTAAGCATGGAATCAAACTGATCATTCCTCCTGCGCCGTAGCGTGCAAGCGGAGGGTGGCGTAGAGACCCGAACAGGCAGAGACGTTACACGTGTCCTGTGACATCACATTATAAGCCAGAATTGAGCAGAACATCACTTTCTGTAAAATGGGGTCAGCAAAACATGGGTAACAAAAAACAACAGGGAGGAATAAGAAGAAGGTAAGTATTACCTGTGTGTAAAAACGGAAATGTACCAAGCAAGGCTACTCGTTGCAGCTGGAGCCATGAAGGAAATCCACACACACCGACTTCCGGTAGCGGTATAAGGTGCAACAGGACTGACTGCTCAACGCAGCTGATGACACACCAGAAGTCAGCCTTTATGTGTTACTTCCGGTCGCCACATGAATAATCTAAACAGCTGACTTCTGGTCGTGGTAATGACGTGCTGGAGGTCAGCTCCTAATAGTAAATATTAAAAGAGACGAACTTCCAGTGTAAAAGTAATTTTGACTAGAAGTACAACAAAAAAAGGAAAAAGGGGAATGAAAAAGGGAGAAACAACAGAGGGGAGGAAAGAAAAGGAGGATAAGTATAGGAAAAACAATCAAGAGTTCAAGGAGATCAAGAAGCAGGCAGAAAAAAATGAAGGGGGGGAAGGAAAGGAGACAGGAACAATGGAAGTACCTAACAGGGGAACTGAGAAGGACACAAACAGGTTGTGACACCAACAAAAGAGAAGTAACAAGAAGCAATCCGGTTAATGATTGATTGTGCACCAGAGGCCACCTAGGATTTATCAGTTTTGTGAAGAAAAAAAAAAGTGAAGAAAACAGTGCAATTCTTGAATCAGAAAACAATCTAATTTAAAGTTAGGAATGTCGAAATCTCTATTTAATGCCCTAGGTTCAAAGGTTTGGAACATATGAATTCAAAATGCTTCCCGTAGTTTGTCTCTGTATGCGATCACCTCCTTGTCTGGGTTTGAGGATGAGTTCAATAACCTGGAATTTTAGCTGTGTGAAAGTGTTTGGCCTGGTGAAAATAGTATGGGATGGGCAACAATAGATTCTGTATCCATATTGTAGATTTGTGTTTTGAAATTCTGTCTCTAATGGTCTGGGTGGTTTTGCCTATGTACGCTAAGCCACAAGTGCATTTAACCATATAAACTACATAGGAGTCACATGTGAAAGAGTCCTTAATAGGAAAGCATTTACCTGTATGTGGGTAAAAAATCAGATCCCTTTTCTGGTCATTATTACACTGTGGACAATGTACACACACAGGAAAGTCCTGTGTCTCCTAGCACTTAGGAAAAATTGTCTGGGGTTTCTGGTTTGAACCCATATCTGCTCATACCAATTTCTTATTGAGGTTATCAGCAAGGGAAAAATGGTTTTGTGAAAGATTCAATGTTAGAGTGCCCCTTCTGAAGGAATGGCCAATGTTTCAGAATGATTTTATGTATCCGATAGACAAATGGATGTAAATTTGTCTCTGCTCTTTGTAGTTCTCGCATACGGAACTCCTTTATGTTCATGTCAGACATGATTCTCTGTACTCTCTAGAATTGGGAGATTGGTAACAATCGTTTGGAGGGCTCAGGATGATAACATAGTGTAGCAGACCATTTTTATCCATTGGTTTGTGAAGAGATCAGTGATAAGTCTTCCATCCGTCTCTCTGATGATCACTGTGTCAAGAAAACAGATCTTTTGTTGATCATAATGCACCATAAATTACAACTTATCCCAAATTGATTTGGGGATACCATGAAATGCAAGCAGGGTATCTAAGTGGCCCACCCATATGCAAAAAATGTCATTGATGTATCTCTTGCAACATCGACAATGTGATCTAAACAGTGTGTTGCGACACACAAACTGTTGTTTGAAGAAATACATATAAGAATTAGCATATAGGGGGGCAACATTCAACCACATAGTAGTCCCTTGGATTTGTAAATAGAAATCATCTTTGAATATGAAATAGTTTTCAGTAAGAACCAATATAACAGTGTCCACGCAGAAGTCTATTAGCATGTCAGGTTTATGTGCCTTTGTAAGTAGAGTATGAACAACCCACATACTCTTATTGTGTGTAACATATGTGTATAAACTATTCACATAAAAGGTCTCCAGCCAGTATTCACCCACTAGAAGAGGTAATCCTCTGATGAGTTGAAGAAATCCCCCTGTTCCTAACAGGAAAGACCTAGTTTGTTTAACAGATGGAGCAAAATTGATAATGGAAAATGGAGTGCGTTATATATTTTTGGTAGTACATAAAAGACAAGTATAATTGGATTTTGTTGCAATAAGAACTCAAAAGTTTTCTGATCAATCACTCCCCTAGACAAATAAGAATCTAATAATGACTTAATTTTACCCAATACTACGTGTGGGTTTAGCTAGTAGTTTCTTGTCGACATTATTTTCAGCAGTAATATCTGTAGTATCTACTGTGCTTTGGACTCCTGTTTCTCTCCATACAGTTAGGTCCATAAATATTTGGACAGAGACAACATTTTTCTAATTTTGGTTCTGTACATTACCGCAATTAATTTTGAACAAAACAATTCAGATGCAGTTGAAGTTCAGACTTTCAGCTTTAATTCAGTGGGTTGAACAAAATGATTGCATAAAAATGTGAGGAACTATAAAGCATTTATTACACACAATCCCTTCATTTCAGGGGCTCAAAAGTAATTGGAAAAATTAAATAATTGAAAATAAAATGTTAATTTCTAATACTTAGTTGAAATCCCTTTGTTGGCAATGACTGCCTGAAGTCTTGAACTTATGGACATCACCAGACGCCGCAGTGTTTCCTCCTTTTTAATGCTCTGCTAGTCCTTTACTTTTCAGTTGCTGTTTGTTTGTGGGCCTTTCTGCCTGAAGTTTAGTCCTTAAAAAGTGAAATACATGCTCAACTGGGTTGAGATCAGGTGACTGACTTGGCCCTTCAAGAATATTCCACTTATTTGCTTTAATAAACTCCTGGGTTGCTTTGGTTTTATGTTTTGTGTAATTGTCCATCTTTATTATGAAACACCGGCCAATCAGTTTGGCGGATTTGAACACACAGTATGTCTCTGAATACCGTAGAATTAATTCGGCTGCTTCTGCCCTGTGTCACATCATCAGTAAACACCAGTGACCCAGTGCCACTGGCAGCCATGCATGCCCAAACCATCACACTGCCTCTACTGTGTTTTACAGATGATGTGGTATGCTTTGAATCATGAGCTGTACCACACCTTCACCATACTTTTTTCTTTCCATCATTCTGGTAGAGGTTGAGCTTGGTTTCATCTGTCCAAAGAATGGTCTTCCAGAACTGTGCTGGCTTTTTTAGATGTTTTTTTAGCAAAGTCCAATCTAGCCTTTTTATTCTTGAGGCTTATGAGTGGCTTGCACCGTGCAGTGAACCCTCTGTATTTACTTTCATGCAGTCTTCTCTTTATGGTAGATTTGGATATTGATACGCCTACATCCTGGAGAGTGTTGTTCACTTGGTTGGCTGTTGTGAAGGGGTTTCTCTTCACCATGGAAATTATTCTGCGATCATCCACCACTGTTGTCTTCCGTGGGCGTCCAGGTCTTTTTGCATTGATGAGTTCACCAGTACATTCTTTCTCAGGATGTACCAAACTGTAAATTTTGCCACTTCTAATATTGTAGCAATTTCTTGGATGGGTTTTTTCTGTTTTCACAGCTTAATTATGGCTTGTTTCACCTGCATGGTGAGCCCCTTTGACCACATGTTTTCTTCACAGCAAAATCTTCTAAATGCAAGCACCAAACCTCAAATCAACTCCAGGCCTTTTATCTGCTTAATTGAGAATGCCATAACAAAGGAATTGCCCACACTTGCCCATGAAACAGTCTTTGAGTCAATTGTCCAATCACTTTTGGTCCCTTTGAAAACAGGGTGGCACATGTTAAAGAACTGAAACTCCTAAACCCTTCATCCAATTTTAATGTGGATACCCTCAAATGAAAGCTGAAAGTCTGGACTTTATATCCATGACCATTTTATAACTATAACTTGAATATGTTTCAGTAAACAGGTAAAAAATACTAAATTTGTGTCAGTGTCCAAATATATATATGGACTAAATTGTATTCCTCTGCGCAATCCGGTAAGTATGGTTAGGCGTTTTATTCTGTCTTTAGCCATATTTCACATGTATTAGAAAACTGTGCACCATACCTCTAGCCCTCATCTTGCTGTTCAGTCACTGTTCCTGGATAATTGTGGGGCGCCATCTCTCTCTTGATATTTGATCTGGTAGTCCACATTAATATTAGTTAAACGCCACAACATTTTTTGACAACTGTTTGTCTAAGTGACTTTCTTTTGTAATTCTGTATCATATACATATTACCTAATGCATATAGTTCTACTTTTGAGACATATCTTTGGCTTTTTGCGTATATTTTTGTATGTATTGTTAATAATATTGTCATACCATTCTATCTATACACCTTTTCAAATGACTGATGAATGTCTCATAGACTGAAACGTTATGCTGACATTGTTTTGGTTTGCTAATAAAACTGGAGTGTATTCACCTGCATAAATTATATGAGTGCCAGAATTATTTGTATGACTTTAGTATAGAGTGAATCCCTTTCTGTGCACCGTTTTTTGACCTTAACATCCGAGTGTCATATCATTAGCATCTAAGTACAAACCCAGTGAGAAAAGAACAATTAAATGCAAGACTGTAGCTATAATATAATTAGTTTGCGCACTTTTGCCTTTATGATCATAAAATAAGTGGTATGTTTGGATTTAAATAAGAAATTAAACAAAGAAATGGGGCAATTGTCAGGAAAGGGGAATAAATGTACTTCTTATTAAGAGTGATCTCATATACACACATTGCAGAGACTAAGTATGTCAGAATTGGTGTCAAATTTGTTACTCTGATATCTTAATTTCTTTACCAGGCTGAGGTAGAGTACAACAACATAACATGTCACTATCTAGGGTGTGTCAGTTCCTGAAACAGAATCCTGATGACTAATCACTTAGATATGTGTGTGAGTCACTTACAAACAATGAACTTCCTTTTCATAAGAAAATTAAATATATTGAATTATTGTTCACAAAATCTAGTTTGGTCATGACTGTGGATTCAATTATGGGCATTTTAATAATCTAGCTGTACTGTTTGTATGAAAAATGTTAAAAAGAATGAATGGACAAAAACAGTAAGTTTGCTGGAGATGCCTTACTGTATTCATTCAGATCTTGTTTACGTAAAAAGTCATGCTTTCTGCATAGTACACCTACAGTACCATCTAGACTTCATAAAAATCTATTACTGTTTTCTGTCTGCATATCATACTGTATGTAGACATATGTGTCTCCATGGTAACTAACTGCAAAACTACGCACTCCAGTAGATTTATTTTTTGTTTATTCATTCATTTATTGGTCCAGTAAATGTGTGAAGTTTTGCTTGTCAGGATCTTTGCCAAACACTGTAAAAATATGTAAACAAAGATATGTTTGTAAAAATGATACAAAGATAACTTGTGGACAGTGTATAAGCAACATAACCTCAGTGTCAAGCAGAGAACAAAGATTACTTAGATAAAGCAAAGGGCAGAAAATTACACGACACTCCATATTTTATATAGTTACACAGTATGATAAACACAATGTACCATATATGCATACAAAGTGTAATAGAGTACAGGGTACATCAAGGTAATCCTTATGGCATGGCACAAATGTTACCATAATTGTAACCTGCCATAAAGACACATTGCGCAAAAGTCCAGCACATGCAGGATAGGTAAGGAAAAGGGCTGTAAGAAAAAACGTACCTCTTAGGACACAGGTATTCTTAGAATAGGCATAGGCAGTAAGACAACTGTTATGGAATTGCTACAAGAGAAATTCCCCAGTAGCTCCTGGTGAACCCTGGGAGGAGGGGAATGACAAGACAGCGAGTCCTAAGCTGCCTACTTGACTCACTTCCCTAGGCGACAAAGGACAACTGGGCGGCAATCCTTTCTTAGGATATAGGTGATGACACAGAACGAAGACAAGACAAACAACAACACAGGGAGGTCAGCTATCCAAGGGGTCGGAAGCAGTCGAGCAGCGCAGTACAAAATCAGAATCCAAGAGAGTAGTCACAAGAAAAGCCAAAGTTCAGAAATGTAAATACAAATAGGAATAGTATAAAGCCAGCATGCACAGAAAAGGCAATAGCAAGTGCTAAGGTGAATGTGGGAAAATAATAAATAGGAAGGAAGAACCCGCCACAGACTTGATTGGAAAGAAAGATGTCAATCACCCAAGTAAGGCTGAGATTAACTATTTGAGGAACAGAGGGAAACAAAGGTGTAAGAGATGGATGTGGTGGAAAATCAATTATAGAGGTGAGGGAACAGGACAGTGTTTAGACAGATACAACAAGAACCTAAAGCAAGGAATCATAGCTGGACACACCTCCTGCGCCATAGTATATGGCCGGATAATGGCGCCGAAGTCTGAACGGGCAAGGATGTTACAACAACATATGTTATAAAACAGCGTAAAGTCATAGGCCAGATCTATATAAAAAAAATATGTACATGTATGTATATGTGTATAGCGTGGTATAACAAATTCTGAAATTGCAGGGAGACCTAGACCTATACAAAGAGTATATGCCAAACACCCGTTCACAAGCAGTGCAGTATCAAGTAATACAGGGGCGTAACAGTGGATAAGAGATAGTAGCACGACTTACTTTTGCCACACTGGGACTTCAGGGGAGAGTCTGTGTGGGAACATACAGTGGGGAAAAAAGTATTTAGTCAGCCACCAATTGTGCAAGTTCTCCCACTTAAAAAGATGAGAGAGGCCTGTAATTGTCATCATAGGTAGACCTCAACTATGAGAGACAAAATGAGAAAACAAATCCAGAAAATCACATTGTCTGATTTTTTAAGAATTTATTTGCAAATTATGGCGGAAAATAAGAATTTGGTCACCTACAAACAAGCAACATTTCTGGCTCTCACAGACCTGTAACCTCTTCTTTAAGAGGCTCCTCTGTCCTCCACTCATTACCTGTAGTAATGGCACCTGTTTGACATTGTTATAAGTATAAAAGACACCTGTCCACAACCTCAAACAGTCACACTCCAAACTCCACTATGGTGAAGACCAAAGAGCTGTGGAAGGACACCAGAAACAAAATTGTAGACCTGCACCAGGCTGGGAAGATTGAATCTGCAATAGGCAAGCAGCTTGATGTGAAGAAATCAACTGTGGGAGCAATAATTAGAAAATGGAAAACATACGAGACCACTGGTAATCTCCCTCGATCAGGGGCTCCACGCAACATATCACCCCGTGGGGTCAAAATGATCACAAGAACGGTGACCAAAATCCCAGAACCACACGGGGGGACCTAGTGAATGACCTGCAGAAAGCTGGGACTAACATAACAAAGGCTACCATCAGTAACACACTACACCGCCAGGGACTCATATCCTGCAGTGCCAGACGTGTCCCCCTGCTTAAGCCAGTACATATCCGAGCCCGTCTGAAGTTTGCTAGAGAGCATTTGGATGTTCCAGAAGAGTATTGGGAGAATGTCATATGGTCAGATGAAACAAAAGTAGAACTGTTTGGTAGAAACACAACTCGTCGTGTATGGAGGAGAGTGAATGCTGAGTTGCATCCAAAGAACACCATACCTACTGTGAAGCATGGGGGTGGCAACATCATGCTTTGGGGCTGTTTCTCTGCAAAGCGACCAGGACGACTGATCCGTGTACATGAAAGAATGAATGGGGCCATGTATCATGAGATTTTGAGTTCAAACCTCCTTCCATCAGCAAGGGCATTGAAGATGAAACATGGCTGGGTCTTTCAGTATGACAATGATCCCAAGCACACCGCCAGGGCAATGAAGGAGTGGCTTCGTAAGAAGCATTTCAAGGTCCTGGAGTGGCCTAGCCAGTCTCCAGATCTCAACCCCATAGAAAACCTTTGGAGGAAGTTGAAAGTCCGTGTTGCCCAGCGACAGCCCCAAAATATGACTGCTCTAGAGGAGATCTGCATGGAGGAATGGGCCAACATACCAGCAACAGTGTGTGCCAACCTTGTGAAGACTTACAGAAAACGTTTGACCTGTCATTGCCAACAAAGGATATATAACAAAGTATTGAGATGAACTTTTGTTATTGACCAAATACTTATTTTCCACCATAATTTGCAAACAAATTCTTAAAAAATCAGACAACGTGATTTATAAGATATGTTTTCTCATTTTGTCTCTCATAGTTGAGGTCTACCTTTGATGTCAATTACAGGCCTCTCTCATCTTTTTAAGTGGGAGAACTTGCACAATTGGTGGCTGACTAAATACTTTTTTTTTCCCCACTGTAGAATAGCAGTAAAACTACATGGTGTATGGCACTACATGGCCAACACTAGCTGAATTTACCAGGAACGCCAGTCGCGTGGTCCAGCATGCAGACGTCAGAAATTATGTCAGCACACTCTCGAAAAGGGAGGAGGGATTCAGGATGGAGACACTGAAGTCTCTTCCCTGTTGTCTGGAGACAGCAAAAAGCATAGGCATATAAACGCCCTCAGACACACCCTGAAAAGGAGAGGACATGGGCAGCAGCATTTATAACAGTAAAATATAGACATCCTCAAACAGATTTCAAGCAGTGAGGCCAATTAAATAAGCACCTCACCATAGAAAGAAAACCTATTGTACATCCAGTCTAAATGACATCCCTGCTTTTTATTTTTTTTTACCAAGGATACAGCAACTTTGTGCTCCCGTTTCTTTCCAGGTCACTGTTGCAGCCAATCAGACACCTCAGCAGTGACTTGTACACAAACAGCATATGACTGCTGAGGCCAGGGACTGGTTCTAGAGGTGACCTCAATCAAATGTGGTGTCACAAGCAGACGTCATCAAACAACAGCGCTGACCTGAGGAGCTGAAAAATGTAAGTTAGCTGTTTTAAAATTTATTTAAACTATTCCCAAGCTATTTAAATATCTACTCTGGCATTTATTTAGTCTCCAGTGACCTGGCTGGACATATAATCAGCAGATTGACCTGCCGATTCTCACACCAGAAGTCCCTGATTTCTAAGTATGTTTGTGAGAGCATAGACTTACATATAAAAAAAAGTATAAACAAAATATATATATATATATATATATATATATATATATATATATATACAAACCCTTTTAACCATTGAAGAATTACAGACATTTTTACAGACTCAAATGTAATTGGACAAATAACATAATTAAGTGACACCATCATGGCTGAATTTCTTCTGTACTATCTCATTGTCACTGATTTGCTGCCCTTCTGTGACCGGGCTCAGAGGGCTATGGGATCAGCGGCCAGCTGGAGATGGCTGGGGCCCCAGACCACCATGACAGTGGTTGGGGAAAGCCTTGTTCTCCAACCGCTATACATCTCCTTAATGGAAAGGGGCCCGGTATTATGTGACTTCTGTACATGTCACTAGGCACCTTTCCAATAGTAGCCTGCTCAGGGAAGGTGATTAAAAATAACAAATACTTATACTCACCTCTCCTGGACCTTCAAATGTTCCCATCATCCTCTTTGGAGCTCTTCCAGCCTGTGACTGAGGTCAAGCGCCCCAGACATAACTGCTGAGGCCTGTGATTGGGCCTCAGTCTGACCAGACCCCAGAGTAAAATAATAGCAACGAAACGAAGCAGAGGGCCGAACCTCACAGATATTTGGATAATTTTGTGGGGTTCACCTGAAGCAGCTCTAGGAGCTCCTGGGAGCATATAATACTGTGTGGGCCACTGTGGAACATATTATATTGTGTGGGGGGCACTGTGCTGCATATTATACTGTGTGGAGGCCACTGTGGAGCATATTATACTGTGTGGAGCCACTGTGGAGCATATTATACTGTGTGGGGGCCACTATGCAGCATTTTATGCTGTGTGGGGGCCACTGTGGAGCATATTGTACTGTGTGATGGTAACTGTGAAGCAGATTATACTGTTTGGAGGCTACTGTGAAGCATATTATACTGTGTGGGGGCCACTGTGCACCATATTATACTGTGTGGGGTCACTGTGGAGCATATTATACTATAAGGGAGCCACTGTGGAGCATATTATACTGTGTGGGGGCCACTGTGTAACATATTATACTGTGTGGAGGCCACTGTGGAGCATATTATACTGTGTGGTGGCAACTGTGAAGCAAATTATACTGTGAGGGTCCACTGTGGAGCATATTATACTGTTCAGGGGCCATTGTGGAGCATGTTATATTGTGTGGTGGCCACTGTGGAACATATTATACTGTTCAGGGGCCACTGTGGAGCAGATTGTACTGGGTGGGGTCATTGTGGAGCATATTATACTGTGTGGTGGCCACTGCGAAGCAAATTATACTATTTGGGGGCCACTTTAAAGCATATTATACTGTTCAGGGTCCACTGTGGAGCATGTTATACTGTGTGGGGTGCCACTGTGGAACATATTATACTGTGCGGGGCCACTGTGGAGCAGATTGTACTGTGTGGAGTCCACTGTGGAGCATATTATACTGTGTGGTGGCCACTGTGAAGCAAATTATACTATTTGCGGGCCACTTTAAAGCATATTATACTGTTCAGGGTCCACTGTGGAGCATGCTAAACTGTATGGGGGCCACTGTGGAACATATTATACTCTTGGGGGCCACTGTGGAACAGATTATACTGTGTGGGGGCCACTGTGTAGCATATTATACTGTGTGGGGGTCACTATGCAGCATATTATACTGTGTATGGGCCACTGTGTAGCATGTAATACTGTGTGTGGGCCACTGTGGAGCAGATTGTACTGAGTGTGGGCCACTGTGGAGCAGCTTATACTGTTTGGGGGCCACAGTAGAGCATATTATACTGTGTAGGGCCATTGTGGAGCAAATTACACTGTGTGGGGGCCACTGTGGAGCATATTATACTGTGTTGGGGCCACTGTGGAGAAGATTGTACTGTGTGAAGGCCACTGTGGAGCAGAATATACTGTGTGGGGGCCACTGTGGAACATATTATACTGTGTGGTGGCCAATGTGGAGAATATTGTACTGTGTGGCGTTTACTGTGGAACATATTATACTGTGTGGGACAACTGTAGAGCATATTATACTGTGTGGGAGCCACTTTGGAGCATATTATACTCTGTGGGGGCCATTGTGGAGCATAATATACTGTGTAGGGCCCCTTCACTATTCACATCTCACCTCATCTCTTTTATAACAGCCATTCAATATTATAAAACAGATACTGCAATGTAAATAGTGAAGGGGTCAAGGTGCTTGCAAAAGCACCATAGTATCTTTAAAGAGTTGATCAGCAGGGGCCCTGGGTGCTAGACCCCCACTGATCTTTTAGATCTCTTGGACTGTGGCTTGGACTGATAGGACCCTGCAGACCAACCATTTCCCCAACATGTATTGTTTACATGCCGAGTGCTGGGGTGCTCACCCACCATGTTCTTGATAAACGCAGTTGTGGGTACTATAATTATATCCCTTTCAAGTATCTGAGTTACCTCTGCAGCATCTATAGCCGTTACTATAAAGAATACACTGTAGGGATGGGGGGAGGGTACTCCAGACAAAGTTTGCACCAGGCCCACAAGACTTTATTTACATCACTGGCTCAGCCAAATAAAGAACTACTTAGAAAAGTATAAGCATTGTAGTGGCAAATTGTGACAAGTAAATATGGCAATGAAAAACAAAAAAGGTGAAAAAAAGAAAGATATGTAACAATCAAGAGATCCAGGAGCTAAAAAAGGGAGCACCAAAAGTGGGAAGTGATGACTGAAAATGTAGGTCATTCTGACAATCTTTGTACACTTAAAGAGGTAGGAGAGTCTGGTCATCCAGTTAGTACCAATGTCATCCTATGGCACTGGGCACAATTGAAAAGTAGTAGTGACCATTGATAGAACAAGCTGACAAATGTCTCATCTGGAGGCTGAATCATGTTTACCTGGATAGCACATCTTTTTTTATATGGCTTACGAGATGTGCTCTCCTGGGTATTAACAGAAAAAGGCTGCAGTTTTGGTACATTCTGGCTTGGCTTGGCAATGTTTCAAATATACTAGCCTTCATCAACATGTCCCCATACAGATGTGTCCACCTTTATGTTAACTGAAATTTGAAGCAGCCACTATATTTGCATAGACAGAAATGGTATGCATTGTATGGAACGTACATGTAATTCCTCTTTGCTACATTAGAAATAATGTACACATGCTTGCCTGATTCCAGATTGGTGCCACAATTTTCCAATCCATAGCTCTCAAGCTGTTGCAAAACTGCAACTCCCAACATGATTTGAGAGCCAAAGTCAAGGAATGTTGGTACTGAAGTTTTACAACAGCCTTAGAGTCACAGGTTGGAGAGCACTGATCAATATGTTAACTATCTCTTTAACTCCATCTTGATTTTCTTCTAAAGTTTGTCACCAGAAAATTAAATTGATGGACTAGCTGCCTTTACCATGACCTCATGGTGATGTCATTAGGTTTCAATCAAGTAGCAAAAATGTTTTATAAGACTAAGAAGCTCATCAGAAATAAGAGGATATATAGAAAAGACAGCCACTTTACCAATAATCTCCAGGCCTTTTTCCATAAAAATTACAGGTATGCTTTATGTTTAAGAAATATATAAATGTTTATACAGGCATGGCCGTAAGTGTTGGCACCCCTCCAATTTTTCCAGAAAACAAAGTATTTCTGCCAGAAAATTATTGCAATTACACATGTTTTGTTATGTGCATGTTTATTTCCTTGTATGCATGTATTAGAACAACACAAAAAAATAGAGGAAAAACAAGCCAAAAATGATTTAAAATTTCATGCAAAACTCCAAAAATGGGCTGGATAAAATTATTGGCATCCTCAACTTAATATTTGGTTGCACACCCTTTGGAAAAAAATAACTGAAATCAATTGATTCCTATAACCATCAACAAGCTTCTTACACCTCTCAACTGGAAATTTGGACCACTCCTTTTTTGCAAACTGCTCCAGGTCTCTCATATTTGAAGGGTGTCTTCTCCAAACGACAATTTTAACATCTCTCCACAGATGTTCAATGGGATTTAGATCTGGGCTCATTGCTGGCCACTTCAGAACTCTCCAGCGCTTTGTTTTCATCATGTTTGGGGTCATTGTCTTGCTGGAAGACCCATGATCTAGGATGCAAACCCAGCTATCTGACACTGGGCCCTAGATTGCGACCCAAAATCCTTTGGTATTCTTCAGATTTCATGATGCCTTGCACACAATCAAAGCACCAAGTGCCAGAGGCAGCAAAACAACCTCAAAACATCTTTGAACCTTCACCATGTTTGATTATTGATACTGTGTTCTTTTCTTTGTAGGCCTCACTCCGTTTTTGGTAAACAGTAGAATGCTGTGCTTTACCAAAAAGCTCTATCTTGGTCTCATCTTTCCACAAAACATTTTCCCAGAAGGATTTTGGTTTACTCACATACATTTTGGCAAACTGTAGTCTAGCTTTTTTATGTCTCCTTGTCAGCAATGGGGTCCTCCTGGGTCTCCTACCATAGCGTTTCATTTCATTCAAATGTTGACGAACAGTTCGCGCTAACAATGATGCACCCTGAGTCTGCAGGACAGCTTCAATTTCTTTGGAACTTGATTGGGGCTGCTTATCCACCATCCAGATCATCCTGCGTTGAAACCTTTCATCAATTTTTCTCTTCCATCCACGTCCAGGGAGATTAGCCACAGCACCATGGGTTGTAAACTTCTTGATTATGTTGCGCACCGTGGACAAAGGTACATCAAGCTCTCTGGAGATGGACTTGTAACCTTGAAATTGTTGTTGTGTTTTCACAATTTTGGTTTTCAAGTCCTCAGACAGATCTCTTCTCCTCTTTCTGTTCTCCTCTTAATGTGGCCAGTGTCGGACTGGGATGTCTAGGGCCCACCAGTGTAATTGCTTCTAGAAACCACCATCAGGACCCCTGCAGATCAGCAGTACCGAGACAGGGCGGCTAAAGATAATAACATGTTGGGAGCCATGCTGCTCACCCTCCATATCATGTGCACCACTGCACTACCTAAACCCACTGCTACACCCTGTATGGCAAGTGAACAGCGTGGCTCCTACAATTGTTACCTGTAGCCGCACTGTCCTGGAAAAGCTGATCTGCAGAGGTCCTGGCTGTTGTATCATCTCATATGTAATATTGCTGGCCTATCCTAAGGACAGGCCATCAATATTAGAAAGATGGATAAATCCTTTGAAGAGGTTGTCTAGGAATTGGCGCAACCCATGTCCCATGTGGGAGGTGTAAAATAAAAAATAAATAAATACAGTGCTGGCCAAAAGTATTGGCACCCCTGCAATTCTGTCAGATAAAACTCAATTTCTTCCAGAAAATGATTGCAATCACAAATGCTTTGGTAATAATATCTTCATTTAATTTGTCTTCAATGGAAAACCACAAAAAGAATTGTCAAAAAGCCAAATTGGATATAATTCCACACCAAACATAAAAAAAGGGGGTGGACAAAAGTATTGGCACCCTTTGAAAAATCAGGTGATGCTTCTCTAATTTGTGTAATTAACAGCACCTGTTACTTACCTGTGGCACATAACAGGTGATGGCAATAACTAAATCACACTTGCAGCCAGTTGAAATGGATTAAAGTTGACTCAACCTCTGTCCTGTGTCCTTGTGTGTACCACATTGAGCATGGAGAAAAGAAAGAAGACCAAAGAACTGTGTGAGGACTTGAGAAGCAAAATTGTGAGGAAGCATGAGCAATCTCAAGGCTACAAGTCCATCTCCAAAAACCTGAATGTTCCTGTGTCTACCGTGCGCAGTGTCATCAAGAAGTTTAAAGCCCATGGCACTGTGGCTAACCTCCCTAGATATGGACGGAAAAGAAAAATTGACGAGAGATTTCAACTAAAGATTGTGCGGATGGTGGCTAAAGAACCTCGACTAACATCCAAACAAGTTCTAGCTGCCCTGCAGTCCGAGGGTACAACAGTGTCAACCCGTACTATCCGTCGGCGTCTGAATGAAAAGGGACTCTATGGTAGGATACCCAGGAAGACCCTACTTCTGACCCAGAGACATAAAAAAGCCAGGCTGGAGTTTGCCAAAACTTACCTGAGAAAGCCAAAAACTTTTTGGAAGAATGTCCTCTGGTCAGAGACAAAAGTAGAGCTTTTTGGGAAAAGGCATCAACATAGAGTTTACAGGAAAAAAAAAGATGCCTTCAAAGAAAAGAACACGGTCCCTACAGTCAAACATGGCGGAGGTTCCCTGATGTTTTGGGGTTGCTTTGCTGCTTCTGGCACTGGACTGCTTGACCGTGTGCATGGCATTATGAAGTCTGAAGACTACCAACAAATTTTGCAGCATAATGTAGGGCCCAGTGTGAGAAAGCTGGGTCTCCCTCAGAGGTCATGGGTCTTCCAGCAGGACAATGACCCAAAACACACTTCAAAAAGCACTAGAAAATGGTTTGAGAGAAAGCACTGGAGACTTCTAAAGTGGCCAGCAATGAGTCCAGACCTGAATCCCATAGAACACCTGTGGAGAGATCTCAAAATGGCAGTTTGGAGAAGGCACCCTTCAAATCTCAGGGACCTGGAGAAATTTGCCAAAGAAGAATGGTCTAAAATTCCAGCAGAGCATTGTAAGAAACTCATTGATGGTTACCGGAAGCGGTTGTTCGCAGTTATTTTGTCTAAAGGTTGTGCTACCAAGTATTAGGCTGAGGGTGCCAATACTTTTGTCCGGCCCATTTTTGGAGTTTTGTGTAAAATGATCAATGATTTGACTTTTTTTTTCATTCTCGTTTGTGTTTTTTCATTGCAAGCAAAATAAATGAAGATATTATTACCAAAGCATTTGTGATTGCAATCATTTTCTGGAAGAAATTGAGTATTATCTGACAGAATTGCAGGGGTGCCAATACTTTTGGCCAGCACTGTAAAAAAGCATACTCACCTGTCCTTGGCACTCCGTTGTCCACTGCCAGGGTCCATTCAGTCTCGTGCCTGCAACTCCTTGCTGGGAGTCCTGCACCTCATGTGACCGCGAAGACCAATTAGATACAGGATTTCCAGAAATGAGGCGCCGCCATGAGACCGAACAGACACAGGCAAGGGACAACGGGGTGCTGGGGACAGGTGAGTATGCTTTTTTTGAAATTTTTTTATTTTTACACCTACCTGGCGGCTGCCACACTGGTCACTCCAGTTTATGGACAACCTCTTTTAAGTGGTTGTCTGGGCCAAATTTTTTAATGGCCGCTTCACTGGTCCCCCCATACAGTGGCCTCTTCACTGGTCCCCCATACTGTATGGGGAACAGTGATGGAGCCATTATATTGTGTGGGAGCAGTGATGGGGGCTAACATCCTGTGGAGGGGACATTAAACTGTGTGGGGCATATTAAAGCGGTTGTCCAGGGTTAATCTTTTTTATGGCCTATGCTCAGGATAGTCCATAAATACCTCATCAGTAGGGGTCTGACACACGGCCCCATCAGCTGTTCGGAGCCACTTCCGGCGCCCGTTCTGTACACAACATAGGGCCAGAAGCAGAAAGCTCCATCCACTGTTTAGTTGCCCGGCGCCTTAACTGCAGCTCAGCTCCTACTGACTTCAATAAGTGCTGAGATGCAGTGAAGGTGTCCGGCTAATATACAGTGGACAAAGCTTTCTGCTTCTGGCCCTGTATTGTGTACAGGACGGGTGCCAGAAGTGGCTCCGTACAGCTGATCGGTCCGGGGTCAGCTGCGTACAGATCAGGTATCTATGGCCTATCCTGAGGATAAACCATAACAAATTATGCCTAGACAACCCCTTTAATATAACCCCCTAATGTACCACACTTTAAAGAGGTTGTCCAATATAATTTTTGTCTTTTTTCTAATTAGTCTGGGGGAGGTAAATCCCCTTCCCTTAAAAAAACAAAAACAAAAACAAACAAAAACATACTAAACATACTCACCTGTCGCAGCACGGTCCGGTCCTGCTGCTCCACTGTTTTCTTTTGCTGGAAGTCCTCACTGGCTGTGACGTCCCAGGTACCTTCCTTTAGGCCACTGAATGGCCTCAGGGGTCATGTGGCAACACAGGTACTCACATGCAGGGGGAACTTTCGCTTGAAGAAAACAGAGCTGCAGGCTGAACAGCGCTGGGAGACACTGAAGACAGGAGAGAAAGTTGTTTTTATCCTGCACAACCCCTTTAATGTCTCCCAGGCTATTGGCCTCCATCACTGCCCCCCAATGACCCCATCAATGGTCCCCATACAGTATAGGGGACCAGTGAAGGGGCCACTGTGGGGGGGGGGGGGAATATTGAAGCGGCCACTGTATGCCCATACAGTGTCTCCTTCACTGGTCTCCCCTATAGCAGTATTGGAGTTTCTGCGACTTAGCAATTGTTATGCTGGAGCCCTAGAGCAGGCACCAGCATAACAATACAGTGAGAAATTAGCTGGGGTGGGAGGGGGGATTACAACTCTCAACAGACCCAGAGCATCTGGAGCTGCTGGGGGTTGTAGTTATCAGAGTGGTCAGTGAAGTTGAAAGATTTGGGAGCAAAATAGGGGGAAAAGTTGTTTTTTTGTTTGCATGGTTAAGTTGTACTTACCTTTCACACTGCTGGTCTGGGCTCCTATGCAGAAACCCGCCGCCGTGCACAGCGTCAGTACGTCAGTGACGCTTGCAGCAACAAACTTCAACTGGATTGGTTCCAATGGCTGCCGATCAGGATCCCCCTACCCCCTTCTTAGAGTGAATTCTTGATAGTGATGGTTACGGGTGCTGCAGCAATATCTCAGATACTTGAAAGAGATACAGCTTTAGTACCCATAAATGCAGTTATCAAGAACACGGTGAATGAGTAGCGCAGCACCCGTCATGTAAACAATACTGGGACAGTATAATATGCTCTGCAGTGGCCCCCCACACAACATTATATGCTCCGCAGTGGCCCCCCACACAGCAATATATGCTCCTCAGTGGCCCCCACACAGCATTATAAGCCCACAATGGCCCCCACACAGTATTATATGCTCACAGTGGCCCCCACACAGTATTATATGCTCACAGTGGCCCCCGCACAGTATTATATGCGCACAGTGGCCCCCACACAGTATTATATGCTCACAGTGGCCCCCACACAGTATTAGATGCTCCACAGTGCCCCCCCACCCCTACAGCCAGTGCTATTATTATACTCTGGGGTCTCCTCAGACAACAGAATATAATAAGTAGAGGCCCAGGGGAAGTGATTAAAAATAACAACTTATACTCACCTTGTCTTACCTCTCCGGGCATCCTCGCTCTGTCCTGCTGTCTTTCCCATCTTCCTTGGTCCCCACGTCCCGTGCCCCAGACGTCACCGCTGGGGCCCTATGATTGCACCTAAGTGGTTACGTGGGGCGTGATGATGTCATTACGCTGGCACGCCCCATGTCACTGCTGGGGCCTACTCACAGGCCCCTGCAGTGAGGCCGGAAAAGTTCCAGAGACGATGCTGAGTCCAGGACAGCCAGGTGAGTATTTTTTTGTCACTTTCCCTGGGCTGGCATCTAATGGAAAGTGGCCCGGCCCCTTTCCATTAACAATAGGTATAGCGGTCGGGGAACCAGGCTTTCCCCGACCACTATCATGGTAGTCCCGGGCTCCGGCCATTTCCAGCTGGCCGCGGGCCCCGTACCCCCTCCGATCACAGTCGCAGCCCTTGCGACCACGATCGTTACGCCACTGTCCATTGGTCAGGGACCCGATCAGGACGGTCAGGGGCCGGATCGGGCCCCTAACCGTCCCGATCCGAACCCTGACCTTTGCATTGGCAAAATTAGTACTAATAGACGGGGCTCGGGGCCCACCGGGGGATTCACCGTTTCACCGGTGGGCCAGTCCGACCCTGAATGTGGCGCACACAGACACACAATGCAAAGACTGAGTCAACTTCTGTCCTTGATATCTGGTTTCAGGTGTGATTTTTTTATTGATCACACATGTTACTTGCCACAGGTGAGTTTGAACGATCATCACATGCTTGAAACAAAGTTATTTACCTACAATTTTGAAACAGTGGCAACAATTTTGTCCGGTCCATTTTTAGAGTTTTGTCCAATTAGCCTTTTTTTCTAATTTTTTTTTTGTGTTGTTCCAATATATATATATATACTAGCAGAAGTACCCGGCTTTGCATGGGTATATTTCATTTTTTGTTTGTGTAGTGGCCCCATAAGAATTGGCCAGTTTTGCACTTGACATCCAGTATGGCAATCCAGTATAGGTATAGTCCATTTATGGCTGTGTTGCTATGGAAACCTGGTAAATGAAATGTGAACTGCTATTGACTCATACAGGTCATAAATAGCTTGGTTGCTATGGAAACCTGGTGTAAAGCTGTGTGTATGTTAAGACTGAAGAACCTGCGATTTTCCATTGGTCCATAAGCGTCGTGTGATCATGTATATCTCAGTTTGGATATCAGTGAAAAACCTGCGATCAGTTGTTATGAAAAACCTGGAGTAAAGCTGTGTGTATGTGACCTTGTGTAACAGTGTCATCCACAGCACCTTGCCCTTTTAAAGCTTACCTACAGCTGTGAAGAAAAATGGCTGGGTTGTTATGGAAACATGGAGTGCAGCTGTGTGCATGTGGCTGACAATGCCTTGTCAGATTGGAGATGGGCTTGGGTCTGCTGGGGAGTTTCAGCAGCTCGCTGTTGTCTTTGACATACCTTGCGTTTTGCTGCAGGAGGCATGAGTAGTTTAAAAACGTTTCAATTTATAAGAATGCTGACATCCAGTATGGAAGTCCAGTCAGTGGCATAAATACCAGGGTAGCAGCGGTAGCGGCTGGATTGGTAAGTAAGGCCGCAGCCTGTGAACCCCACAAACACTGCTATCATATCTTTTCAGACCCCACAGTATAATGCTTGGAGGCCCAGGGGAGGTGAGGGAACATAAAAAACAATGTTACTTACCTCTCCTGTGCTCCAGCAGGCTTTGGGCCTCCTTGGTGACATCCCAGATGTCGGTGGGACTATCCAACGCATGCCTGGCTCACATCTGGTCCAACATTGAAGTGGTAGCGGGAAGTGCGCTGGAGCCAGGGAGAGGTAAGTAATATTGTTTTTTAATGTTTGTATCCTCCCTTGGGTCTCCGATCATTATACTCTGGGGTCTGAAAAGACCCCAGAGAATAATAATTGTTCATGGGTGGTCCACAATGGGGCATAATACTATGTGAAGGGGCCATTGTGGGGCATAATAGTGTGTTCAGGGGCCACTATGGGGCATAATAGTGTGTGCAGGGGCCAATATGGGGCATAATGGTGTGTGTGTAGGGGCCGCAATGGGGCATAATAGTGTGTGCAGGGGCCACTATAGGGCATAATAATGTGTGCAGGGGCTACTATGGGGCATAATAGTGTGTGCAGGTATGCGGTTTGTGCTGGGGGGGGTGACCCGGCTTTGCACGGGTATATTTCATTTTTTGTTTGTGTAATGGCCTCATAAGAATTTGCCAGTTTTGCACTTGACATCCAGTATGGCAGTCTAGTATAGGCACAGACTATGTATGGCTTTGCTGTTATGGAAACCCGGTAAATTAAATGTGAACTTATATTGGCTGATACACGTGATATGACTGCATATTTAAAGACCTGCAAACTGCTATTGACTCATACAGGTCATAGCTTGGTTGCTATGGAAACCTGGCGTAAAGCTGTGTGCCTGAGGAGAGTAAGCACCTGCGAGCTTCTATTGGCTGATAAGGGACATTTGTCCATGTGTATGGCAGTTGGAATATGAGTGAAAGACTTGCAGGCTTGTATTGACTAATGCAGGTCATTTTTTGGAAAAACTGTATCTCAGGAACAGTACGTCCTAGAGATCTGAGACCCAGTCTAAAATCTTCCCGGACACCTGATTTACCTGTGTGCCAAATTTGGTGAGGATTGGTTCAATCATTTGGTCACGCATAAAGAACAGACAGACAGAAACTAATTTTTATTTTATATATATATATATATATATATATATATAAGAGATATATAGTTTTTGCATATTTCACAAGTTGACTAAACAGCTTTCCACCACACTTGCTTATTGTTTATGTTTTGCTAAAATGATTTAATACTATTAACCAAGGTTTCAAAAATAAAAGGAAAACAAATGTAAAAGTATACATACATTTTTAAGATGTGGTAAATAACATTTTGCAACAATTTAGTATTTATCACTGGCAAAAACTATGGACTAATGACATAATAATAGTTTTTGGCAGCAGAGGCACAGATGAAATTCAAAGCAGACTGAGAATAATCTGTATCGTGTGGTTTTATATGCTTGCCTTTTACTTCAGGAGAAATATATTTCTTAAACAGAGGCATCGGGGGAAAGGATTGTGTTTAAATGTTCCTCCTTAATGTAAACACACAATGAATACTGCAGATGTGATTCGTTGGCAAGCTCAAACTGTATGTTTCATAATATTTTAACAAGTCTTTCTCCTTGAAATAGCAAATACCTGAAAACTATTACAAAATATTACATTAGACGCATGTAGAAAATAAAATTAGATGAAAAGAAATCATATCTGTATAAAATATATACCATTGATACATGTACACTAAACATTTCCTGAGCAGAATAGCATGGATGCCCATGTTTAATTGTATTGTAAATTTTGTTCTTGTAATGTCGGAGCAGATTTATTAATACTGTCTAAATATTAGACAGTGCAAACGTAGACTAGACAGTCTTAAACAGCGCTAGATTTATCTTAGAATCTTATGCTGTTTTATTAATCTGGCATATCTTTAGACTATCTAGTCTAACTTTATATCACGTATTAGTTGGCTAAGACTAGGACAAAAAATGTGCTAAGGTTTTAGCACATTCAGCACAACTTAAGCCATGACTACTTTGTACAAAGTCTGCAAAGTCTCTAAAACACTTAACAAATGTGGTGCTGTCTACTGCTACCTGTGAGACCCAATATTGTGTCAGAGTCAGGGTCTTCCTAAGGATCCTGGTAATGTGATGGACCAGTCCAAACCTATCTACAATAGATAGGGTATCAAAGAAGCAATCCATTTACAGTAGAACAGATCTTAATGCAATGTATACACCTATCTCATGAATAACAACAAAATGTAATCATAAGCTTATTACAACTTGCACAGAAGTTATTGAAATACAGTCCAAGGTTCCTATATACCATAGCTACAAAATGATCACAAGATTTTGTGTCCCAATGGAACACCTTTTCAAATTGGTAAATCTGGTCAAAATGATTATTAGGAGAATTGGTTCAAAATTGCAGATTTACACCTTTCCTAAATTTTTAGAAGTCAATGTTATTTGTAAAGGTGCTAGAATTCCTATTATAAATTTGATGTATGTCATTGAGCCCTGCTTTTGCCCCTTTTCATTTCATGAAACTGGCACTTTTCTACGGGACCCTCAGCATGACAATTATAATGCAATTATACAATTTAGCTCCTCTAAAAGAAATAAATATAGATGAAACAAAAAATCAATAGGTCTGACCCAAGGATTTATTTACTTCTCAACCTGTGATGGAAGTGCTTCAGAAAACCTGCTCATATATTATGCCAATTAAAGTCCTGAAACATAAAAAAAACACTTAATGTGTATTGTAAATGTCTTGCTGATTTATTCATTGTTATCCAGAGATTACATCTCTTCAGGGGATGGACAACTGGGCACTCAGCTAAGATTTTTATTATGTTTATTATATTTCACTTACCTTGCCAGGTTGGACTTAATTGGAAAACATCTGAAATGTCATAATTGTGTTCTTACTCTACATATTAGAAGCCTAGGGGTATTATGAGCATTTTCCATTAGCAATGTCATTGTTGTGCAATTCAAGAAAGCTCTAAAGAAACAATATAACATTGTCCACAGTTAGCCTACCATTTTATTGTTAATGGTAAACATTGCATTCATCGGTGAGGGTTTTTCTTAAATCTTTTTAATCAGTGGCAATAAATGAATCATTTCTTAGTTATGTGGTGTATGGGTGTCCTCCATAAATGAATCATTTCTGAGTAATAGGGTATATAACCTGTTCTCCATATACATTAAAGGAAATAGTAAAACTTCTGACACATTTAGAAAGTTAAAACCCATTGGGGAAAACTATTTGTCAAGAACTACACTTCTATCATGCTACTCATCTCTCATCCATCATCAGGATGCCATCTGATCCTGGTAGCCTATTCCAATCTACATTTGTTCCTGATTTACTATTGGGTAGTACTGTATTCATTGCTCAGTCATAACCAGCAACAAGAGCAAAGCAACTCTTCCAAGTTGCTCCTGTGACATGTTCCTGAGTTGTGACCTCAATCCAATCCAAGCTCTACTTTTCAGTACTGACTTCATGCTCAAGTCTATCCATATTCCTGGTTCTAGCTTCTGATCCATTCCTCTTGTTTGTGCTCCTAGTTTCATCTACTGGCTGATGTCTGAGGAAGGTACCTCATGAATTGAAATGTCATGTATTGTATGGATTGCCAATCAAATGGATTTATAACACTATCCTTGCTTGAGTAACAGAATTGTTTATACTGTTCATAAGGACAGGACCTTGGGATCCATTTGCATATACCTCCACACAGGGGATTAAAAAGTGAATACTAGGGGATATCTTACACTCCACACTACAGTCAACCATACATCGGTTGCAGCCATAAGGATCCACATTTAGGTGAAGAATCATTAATATATGTTAAAACCTAGTCGCATTTTGACCACTGTGCCTGTCAGAAATAAGGATAAGATTTTCTTACTCAAATGTTACTCTCCTTGGGTCCAAAGACAACACACATAAGTTTAAAGTTAAACAACTTCTATCTAGGACAGAAAAAAAAATTAAAAAAATTGCTTACCAAAATGTTATTTTTCCTCGGGTCCAAAGGCAACATGTTTTCCCACAATAATAATTTTTTTGTTGAATACAATCATATTTTCTCATTGTCTAAGTTTTTCTTGGTTATAAATTTATTAGTTAATTTTTTTTTCTTTCCTAGATAGAAGTTGTTTAACTTTAAACCTTGCTTCCTTCTTTTAGACTGCACATAGAGGGCTCTGATAAACAGTATCTAAAAGGAGTGAGGGTACATTCTGTGGCACTAAGAATCACTTGTGTCTCGAAGGCTGAATCTTTAGCAGCAGCTAAATCTGATAAGTAATGCTTTGCAAACAGAGGAGAATGACCATGTAATGCATTATAGATCTGAACATAGGAGATGCCTTCCTTTTGGTCCAACTGATCGACCAACGGTATGTGCCAGAGACACTACTGGAGACTTTAAATGACAATGGATATAACTGTATGGTTGAAGACTCAACAGAAGTGTTTTTCCAGGGAGTTTTTCCTGGTATATACAGTGGGGAAAAAAAGTATTTAGTCAGCCACCAATTGTGCAAGTTTTCCCACTTAAAAAGATGAGGCCAGCCTGTAATTGTCATCATAGGTAGACCTCATCTATGAGAGACAAAATGAGAAAACAAATCCAGAAAATCTCATTGTCTGATTTTTAAAGAATTTATTTGCAAATTATGGCAGAAAATAAGTATTTGGTCAATAACAAAAGTTCATCTCAATACTTTATTATATATCCTTTGTTGGCAATGACAGAGGTCAAACGTTTTCTGTAAGTCTTCACAAGGTTGGCACACACTGTTGCTGGTATGTTGGCCCATTCCTCCATGCAGATCTCCTCTAGAGCAGTGATGTTTTGGGGCTGTCGCTGGGCAACACAGACTTTCAACTCCCTCCAAAGGATTTCTATGGGGTTGAGATCTGGAGACTGGCTAGCCCACTCCAGGACCTTGAAATACTTCTTACAAAGCCACTCCTTGCCCTGGCGGTGTGCTTGGGATCATTGTCATGCTGAAAGAACAAACCATGTTTCATCTTCAATGTCCTTGCTGATGGAAGGAGGTTTGCACTCAAAATCTCATGATACATGGCCCCATTCATTCTTTTATGTACACAGATCAGTCGTCCTGGACCCTTTGCAGAGAAACAGCCCCAAAGCATGATGTTGCCACCCTCATGCTTCACAGTAAGTATGGTGTTCTTTGGATGCAACTCAGCATTCACTCTCCTCCAAACACGACGAGTTGTGTTTCTACCAAACAGTTCTACTTTGGTTTCATCTGACCATATGACAGTCTCCCAATACTCTTCTGGAACATCCAAATGCTCTCTAGCAAACTTCAGACGGGCCCAGATATGTACTGGCTTAAGCAGGGGGACACGTCTGGCACTGCAGGATTTGAGTCCCTGGCGGCGTAGTGTGTTACTGACAGTAGCCTTTGTTACGTTAGTCCCAGCTTTCTGCAGGTCATTCACTAAGTCTCCCTGTGTGGTTCTGGGATTTTTGCTCACCGTTCTTGTGATCATTTTGACCCCACGGGGTGAGATCTTGCGTGGAGTCCCTGATCAAGGGAGATTATTATCAGTGGTCTCGTATGTCTTCCATTTTCTAATTATTGCTCCCACAGTTGATTTCTTCACACCAAGCTGCTTGCCTATTGCAGATTCAGTCTTCCCAGCCTGGTGCAGGTCTACAATTTTGTTTCTGGTGTCCTTCCACAGCTCTTGGTCTTCACCATAGTGGAGTTTGGAGTGTGACTGTTTGAGGTTGTGGACAGGTATCTGTTATACTGATAATTTCAAAAAGGTGCCATTACTACAGGTAATGAGTGGACGACAGAGGAGCCTCTTAAAGAAGAAGTTACAGGTCTGTGAGAGCCAGAAATCTTGCTTGTTTGTAGGTGACCAAATACTTATTTTCTGCCATAATTTGCAAATAAATTCCTAAAAAATCAGACAATGTGATTTTCTGGATTTGTTTTCTCATTTTGTCTCTCATAGTTGAGGTCTACCTATGATGACAATTACAGGCCGGCCTCATCTTTTTAAGTGGGAGAACTTGCACAATTGGTGGCTGACTAAATACTTTTTTTCCCCACTGTAGTTAACTATTGGCCTATATCTGGTCAACGCACAGACCAAGTTTCGCAGCTAAAACTTGGTCATGTGAATGCAGGATTACTCTTTGGCATCTCAAACTAAGCATCTATCAGTTCAATCATCTCTTTTTTTCATTGCTCATTTTCTTGGTCTGTAAAAGCATCCTGGAAATGTTTTCTCCATATATAAAGTAGCTACTTTTAGTCTTGTCCCAGATTGTCAATAATAACATATCCAGTCATTTGTCAGTCATGTTTAGTCACTGTCCATTCAAATGATGCGCAGCTGCTATCCAGTCACATCATAGGTAAGTAGACACTGTCCAATTACATGAAAATGTCCAGTTACATAAGACATTCTACTGAACGTAGATGAAAAGCAGCAGTTGCAGAAATTAACTCATAACATGTCATCTTTATTTTTATTAAAGGCATATAGTAAATGTATATGTATATATGGAAGATTCACAATTCGCATTGTGCATGGATAAGACATGTAGCTATTGTGAGAAAGTGAAGGGTGTGGTTTGGGAGAACAGGTATCTTCCAGCCAGGCAGTTAAAGGGTGTGTAGTAGAATCCACAGCAGGGAGGTCAGCTGACTAATTAAGGTCTGATATGGGGGGGTCAGTGTTTAACCCCTTAGCGACCCAGGGTGTAATAGTACATCCTGAGTCGCATGATGATGTATGGAGAGAGCTCAGGAGCTGAGAACTCTCCATACAAGGCAGATGTTGGCTGTATAATACAGCCAGGACCCACCGCTAACAGCAGCAATTGGTGCCGCGGCGTCTAAATTGCGCAGGCGCCACGGGCTACGCCATTTTTCACCAATCGCCGCCCTCCAGAACGTCATCGGAGGGCGGTGATCGGTTGCCATGACAGCCGGGAGCCTATTGAAGGCTCCCAGGCCCGTCATTACATTAGATCTATTACATGATGCCAGAGGCATCGTCTAATAGAAGTGAAGGCATTTTGCTATTCACTGCAATACAGTAGTATTGCAGTGAATAGTATGAGCGATCAGACCCCCTAGGTTTCAGGGTTCCAAGGGATCTGATCATACAAGTAAAAGTAGAAAAAAAAAAGTTTTTAAAAATATAAAAAAAATTTAAAAAAGCTCAAAAGTTTAAATCGCCCCCCTTTCCCTAGATCAGATGTAAAAGTAAATAAACAAAAGTAAACATAAACACATTAGTTATCCCCGCGCTCCAAAATGCCCGAACTATTAAAATATTAAAATATTTATCCTATACGGTGAATGGCGTAGCAGCAAAAAAAAAATCAAAATGGCCAAATAGCGTTTTTTTCAACACTTTGCCTCCTATAAAAAATAGAATAAAAAGTGATCAAGCCATGAGATCTTTCCCCAAATGGTATCAATAAAAACGTCATGTTGTCCCGCATAAAAATACGCCATACCCAGCTCTATACATGTAAATGTGAAAAAGTTACAGGTGTCACAATATGGTGACACAATTTTTTTTTTCTATTTTGCAAAGTTTTTAATTTTTTAAAAGGTATCAAAACATTACAAATACTATATAAATTTGGTGTTCGTACTGACCTGCAGAATACAAGTAACATGTCATTTTTACCACATAGTGAACGCTGTAAAAATTAAACCCATATGAAATTGGCGCAAATTCAGTTTTTCTCCAATTGCACCTCATTCTGAATTTTTTTCCAACTTCCCAGTACATTGCACAGCATATTGAATGGTACCATTACAAAGTACAATTTGTTTCGCAAACAATAAGCCATCATGTGACTCTGTGAACTGAGAAAAGAAAAAGTTATGGCTCTTGAAATGTGGGGAGGGAAAAACGAAAATGCAAAAATGAAAAATGACCGGGTCTTTAAGCGCAAAATGGCAACTTGTTCATCTACTACATCTATCACTAGGAAACACAACTCTTCAAAGCTCAGACTATGTGCGAAATGTGGGCATAGTTATTGATAGGAAAGAATCTCAGGAACTGGGTATCCTCCATTATGAAATCTTTCTACTTCCACCTCATTAACCCCTTCCCGGTGACATTTTTTGTTTTTGACTCCCCACCTTCCAAATCCCATAACTTTTTTATTTTTCCGTTCACAGAGCCACATGAGGGCTTAATGTTTGCAGGACAAATTGTTCTTCATGATGCTACCATTTATTATTCTGTACAATGTACTGAGAAGCTGGAAAAAAATTCAGAATGGGGTGGATTTGAAGAAAAAATGCATTTGTGCAACACTCTTACGGGTTTCATTTTTGCGGTGTTCATTCTGCAGCCAAAATTACATGTCACTTTTATTCTATGTTTCGATATGATTCCAGGGATACCAAATTTATATGGTTTTATTTACATTTTAACTCCTTAACAAAAATCTAAAACTTTGCAAAAAAAAAAAATTTCTAAAAGTCGCCATATTCTGACACCCGTAAATTTTTTATATTTCCATGTACAGGGATGCATAGGGCGTCTTTTTTTGCGGGACCAGGTGTAATTTTTAGTTTTACTATATTGGGGAATGTCTATTGCTTTGATCACTTTTTATTCAAATTTTTATCAGACGCAAAACAGCGAAAAAATGGTGGTTTGGCACTTTTGATTTTTTTTTTTCCTGCTACAGCATTTACCGTATAGGAAAAATATTTTTATTAGTTTGTAGATTGGGTGTTTTTAGAAACAGGGATACCTAATGTGTATGTGTTTCACAGTAATATTTTACTTTTATAAATATTCTAGGGAAAGGGAGGTGATTTGAACTTTTAGATTTTTTTTTGTTTTTTTATTATATTTTTCAAACTTTTTTTTTTTTTTTTTTTTTTTTTTACTATTTTATTAGCCCCTTCCCCCCTAGGGGGCTTGAACCTGCAATCATTTGATTGCAAGTCCCATAGACTGCAATACAACTGTATCGTAGTCTATAGGAGATTCACAATGTTAATATTGAGGCTGGTCATAGACCAGCCACAATAGAAATATTACTATGGCAAGCCTGGGAGCCTTCAGAAGGGAGCCAGCCTGCAACTGTAAAAGTACGGGGTCCTACTAAAAGTACGGGCTATGGCAGCCGTGCTACAGAAGAGTGGCCACCATCTTTAAAGACCCATCTGCCTTACTATTACGGCGGATGTCAGGAAGGGGTTAATATTGCAAAAGTCAAACATCTTAATCCAACAGAAGAGCTCTCCACGCTGGTCCATGTCTTCATCACCAAATGCCAGGACTACTGTAATGCCCTATATATAGGTCTTTCAGATAAAGAAATACATTGTCTTCAGCTAGTCCAAAATGATGCAGCAAGGTAATCAAACAACCCTGATATGCTCCCATAACCCCCATCCTCCACTCTGTAATAGCTGCCTGTAAAATGGAGAATAACTTTTAAAGTTTGCTTGATGACCTTCAAACCCATAAATAACTTAGCCCCATAATCCTTGCCAACCTCTCAAGTTATCCAGCACAAATAAACTGTTCATCCCCTTTTACATGTATTGATCAGAGAGATCTCATCCTTGAACAACTTTAAATCAATCTCTTCAGCCTGGCACATCCTTGCTATACATAGAATACTGTCAAATACAATTTAGTTATACATTGGACTGTTCTTTGAGCCTATTGTGACAAATTACAAATTTTTGTTGCTGTTGTAATGTAATGCAGAGCAATTTACATAATGCAATATACAAGTGTTTACAATTTGAAAAAACTAAAAATAGCAACAATAATGATTAAACATCACATTTTTGCTGATCAGGGTGAAGGTACTTGTAGTTTTTGTGTAAATAAAATTATTCTTTAAGCATACATTACTTTGCACATACAGTTTTTTTGATCTCAGAAACGTGAAGTATGTTATAAAGTCTACAGTTATAATGATAAAAATAACAACCAGAATACAGTAGTTATTTCATTATTATAAATAGATGTATTACACAAATTGACCTATTGGTCGCTAAGACTTAGTTTAAAAAAATAGAATATTAAGAACCCTTACTCTAAACTGTTACAGATAAAAAATAATTAATAAAAATCAAAGAAACAGTGCTTAGGACATCTATCATGGGGATATTCTGTGTGAAGCCACAAAAGCAGTTTTTCAGGAAAATTACACTCAAACAGCCTTCAATGGTTAAAAAACAATAAGTGGAATAATTATAAGATATTAGTATCCTGGAAATGTTCGGATAAATGTGTGTGGGAGTGGAGTTACATACACAGGGTGCCTGTTGGTTCAGGACTGATTTACTTGCCAATTAGATGCTATTACTGCTGATTAATTCACACATTTTCTAAGGGTATTAAATGCACCTGCATGTGCACAATACCTTTGCGAGGCTACCCACTAGCATTTTCCTTATTAGTGCAAGCAGGAAGTACTTCGTCAATCTGTTATCACCATATACCTCTCTGAATGCAGTCTTACTCCACCCTAACAGAAGCGTAGTTACAAAGCAATAGACATGCATCTAGAGTTGTTTGCAGGGGGAAACACGAAAATAAGGGGGAATATGAAAACACCTTATTTATATTCTGTATATAAAATAATTTTTCGTTCTTCCTTCCAACTGACTAAAGGTCCATTACATGGAGCAAGATGAGACTGTTGAACTACTACTTTTATTAATAATTAGTATGATTAACAAGAAGATATAATAATAAATTTTATTTATATAGCACCAACATATTCAGCAGCACTTTATCTTACAATTTCATTATAGTTATATGTTAATGTATTTAGTGATTAAGCCAAAAGGCTCGTAGTTATAATATTAACATAATCACAAATGGGTACATACCCAAAAACTGCATTTATATTCTACAGTATAAATAGAAAAGCAACAAAAACTGAAAAAAATATTCCACATTACGCTACATAGTAGTAACTGAAGTATTTATGATATCCTGTATATTTAAAGATAAATTTTAGATAGTTTGTCAGACATTTGCATAATGTTATTATTAAAGAAGAGATCTTTTGCAAAAAGAAAAAAGAAAAATCCTTGTGATAGCATTTCTAAATAGTCTGTAAGGGGGGGGAGTAGACTAAATTGTCCCCAATACATACAGCCTCATAATCTTTACCATGCATGGATACCAGAAATCTCTAATTATCCCTGGTCTATCCAGGCCAAGTTAATTAAAATATATATTTGGCAAAAATATATTTTTACATTTAACAATACCTTCAGGTGCATCTCAATAAACTAGAATATATTTGAAACGTGTATTTATTTCAGTAATGCACCAGTGGTATCATGAGGGGTAAGGGTGTCGTGGCAATGTGCAAAGCACAGGAAGCTAATTTGTATAAAGGTAAAAAGTAAAACTGCAGGAAAATCACCAAAAAAAAAAAAAAAGGCACTGTATGTCTTTAAAAATTTTTAAAACACCGTACAAAATGGTGTTCATATTTATATACTGTACATACCTCCCATTTGACATAACAAAAATTTACAACTATTTATTACTGTACAAATTTTATTGAATTGTCTCATGACATTTCCTGTCCATATGTCCTGTTAGAATTTCTGTGCAACTACATTCACTATCATTAGTTACAATTGGCAGCCTGACATTTGAAAAATAAAAACACAATGTCACACTATTATTGCAGCGACCTGTAAGTTTCCATAGCCACTACCTGACAAACGTCAGAAGTCCCAATCTGTTGAATTTCCACATGACTACATACACTATCATTTGGTGCAACTGTTGCACAGCCAGAGGTCAGCATATAGTCCTAATACTACATTTTTCCAATGCTGTCAACCAAGAACAAGAAACAAGCACATAATAATAATAATAATAATAATAATAATAATAATAATAGTCCTTTAATAGTCCCACAATGGGGAAATTTAGTGTGTTACAGCAGCAAAGATAAGATAAGATAAGCAGATACAAATACAACATGTACAGGAATGTTCCAAGGTGAGAGGCATTACATTAATAGCAGACAGACAGATAGGACATAGCAGAGGGGGGGGGGGGATTTAACAGGCAGAGAGATATTTCAGTTCTCTGTATGTAATGATCTCCGCTTAGGTCGGTGTTGGTTGTACAGCCTAACCGCGGTGGGGAGGAAAGACTTCCGATAGCGCTCCTTCTCACACCTAGGGTGGAGCAGTCGGTCACTGACAGTACTGCCCAGCGCAATCACAGTCTCATGCATGGGATGGGAGTATCACCATGGACAGTATCCTTCTGTCACCCATCACCTGCACAGGGTCCAGTGGGCTCCCCAGGACAGAGCTGGCCCTTCTAATCAGCTATCAAGTTTATTTCTGTCCCTGGTTGATATACTGCTCCCCCAGCAGGCCACTCCAAAGAAGATGGCTGATGCCACTACAGAGTTGAAGAAAGTCCTAAGAAGTGCCCCTCGGATTCCAAAGGCTCTCAGCTTCCAAAGCAGGTAGAGCATGCTGTGGCCCTTCCTGTACAGGGCCTCCATATGATCTGCCCAGTCCAGCTTATTATTAAGGAGCAAACCCAGGTACTTATAGGTGTTCACAATCTCGATGCCCGTCCCCAGGATGTCCACTGGTTTTGGAGGGCATCTGCCTTTACGGAAGTCCACCACCATCTCCTTGGTCTTCCCCGCGTTAATCTTCAGGTGGTTCTGGTGGCACCAGTCCACAAAAAAACGGTTCAGTTCTCTGTACTCCCTGTCATCATCGTCTGTGATGAGGCCTATTATTGCAGAGTCGTCAGAATACTTCTGTAGGTAGCAGCTGGATGAGTTGCACCTAAAATCAGCAGTGTACAGTGTGAAGAGGAAAGGGGCGAGAACCGTACCCTGAGGTGCCCCCGTATTACAGATCACGGTACCTGACACACAGTCTTGGGATCTCACGTATTGAGGTCGATTTGTGAGGCAGTCTAGGATCCAGTTGGAGAGGTGGTGGTCCACTCCAGCAAGGCCCAGCTTGTCTCTCAGTAACCTGGGCTGTATGGTGTTAAAAGCACTGGAGAAATCAAAGAACATTATTCTCACCGTGTTCCCTGGTTTTTCCAGGTGAGACAGAGCCCTGTGCAGAAGGTGGATGATGGCATCATCTACCCCAATGCCCGGTCGATAAGCAAACTGGAGAGGGTCCATAGCGGGGCTTACTAGAGGGCGAAGATGTGTGAGAACCAATCTCTCTAAGATCTTCATCAAGTGGGATGTCAGTGCTACAGGTCTGTAGTCGTTGAGGTCCATAGGGTGAGGTTTCTTTGGAACTGGTACCACACAAGAAGATTTCCATAATTCAGGGACTATTTCCTGCCTCAGGCTCATATTATACATATATGTAATTATACCACACAGCTGGTCCCCACAAGTCTTAATTAGCCTTGCACTGATGTCATCTGGCCCTGCGGCTTTCCTCGCCTTGATCTTTTTCATCTCCTTCCTCACCTGGGCCAGTGTGAAGGTCAGACTGTGGTCAGATAAAGACAGATTTCTGGATTTACTGGTCTGTTGGGAAGTAGCCACATGGGTTGAATGGGGTGAAGTCATTGTGGTGAGGGGAGCTGAAGGACATGCTGGGGTGGGAGGAGCACATAATACTGTATCTGCCTTCAAAGTATCACAGTGGGTCTTGAAAATTTGTGAACCCTTTAGTATTTTCTATATTTCTGCTTATGTTTGACCTAAAATTCTTACTCAGGTTTTCACTAAAATTCTAAAAATAAAAAGAGAACCTAATCTAATAAATTAGTCAAAATATTAGACTTGTTCATTTATTTTTAGAAGAAAGTGATCTAATATTATATATATGTGAGTGGAAAAAGTATGTGAACCTTTGCTTTCAGTATCTGGTGTGAAGAAAAGCGCTCCTTTACATCTGGTCACTGGGTGCGCAAACTGCAGTTTATGCCCACATGTACAGTGGGTACGGAAAGTATTCGGACCCCTTTAAATTTTTCACTCTTTGTTTCATTGTAGCCATTTGCTAAAAGCAAAAAAGTCCATTTTATTTCTCATTAATGTACACTCATCTTGACAGAAAAAAACAGAAATGTAGATATTTTTGCAAATTTATTAAAAAAGAAAAACTGAAATATCACATGGTCATAAGTATTCAGACCCTTTGCTGTGACACTCATATTTAACTCACATACTGTCCATTTCCTTCTGATCCTCCTTGAGATGGTTCTACTCCTTCATTGGAGTCCAGCTGTGTTTAATTAAACTAATTGGACTTGATTAGGAAAAGCACATACCTGTCTATATAAGACCTCACAGCTCACAGTGCATGTCAGAGCAAATGAGAATCATGAGGTCAAAGGAACTGCCCAGGTTGCTCAGAGACAGAATTGTGGCAAGGCACAGATCTGGCCAAGGTTACAAAAGAATTTCTGCAGCACTCAAGGTTCCTAAGAGCACAGTGGCCTCCATAATCCTTAAATGGAAGAAGTTTGGACGACCAGAACTCTTCCTAGACCTGGCCATCCAGCCAAACTGAGCAATCGTGGGAGAAGAGCCTTGGTGAGAGAGGTAAAGAAGAACCCAAAGATCACTGTGGCTGAGCTCCAGAGATGCAGTAGGGAGATGGGAGAAAGTTCCACAAGGTCAACTATCACTGCAGCCCTTCACCAGTCGGGGCTTTATGGCAGAGTGGCCCGAAGGAAGCCTCTCCTCAGTGCAAGACATATGAAATCCCGCACAGACTATGATAAGATTCCCTGGTCTGATGAGACGAAGATTGAACTTTTTGGTGTTAATTCTAAGTGGTATGCGTGGAGAAAACCAGGTTCTGCTCATCACCTGCCCAATACAATCCCAACAGTGAAACATGGTGGTGGCAGCATCATGCTATGGGGGTGTATTTCAGCTGCAGGGACAGGACGCTGCCACCACCATGTTTCACCATTTAAGGATTATGGAGGCCACTGTGCTCTTAGGAACCTTGAGTGCTGCAGAAATTCTTTTGTAACCTTGGCCAGATCTGTGCCTTGCCACAATTCTGTCTCTGAGCTCCCTGGGCAGTTCCTTTGACCTCATGATTCTCATTTGCTCTGACATGCACTGTGAGCTGTGAGGTCTTATATAGACAGGTATGTGCCTTTCCTAATCAAGTCCAATTAGTTTAATTAAACACAGCTGGACTCCAATGAAGGAGTAGAACCATCTCAAGGAGGATCAGAAGGAAATGGACAGTATGTGAGTTAAATATGAGTGTCACAGCAAAGGGTCTGAATACTTATGACCATGTGATATTTCAGTTTTTCTTTTTTAATAAATTTGCAAAAATATCTACATTTCTGTTTTTTTCTGTCAAGATGAGTGTACATTAATGAGAAATAAAATGGACTTTTTTGCTTTTAGCAAATGGCTGTAATGAAACAAAGAGTGAAAAATTTAAAGGGGTCTGAATACGTCATATGTACGTATAAACTGATGTTTAGGCACACAGTCAGGTACTGAAGGGGAGGAACACTATTTGGCACCAAATAAAAATTATGTTTTAGTTAAGAAGAATTTACACAAATAGTAATCTGGGTAAAAATTTTGCTTAGCAAAATTTAGACGGTTTGATTTTTGGACGCCATGACATTTTTGCAGAGCCCTGAAATGTCAGTAAAGTGGAATTTCTTGACACATGACCCCTTTATGGAAACTACACCCCTGTTGTAATTTATCCAGGGGTGTAGTGAACATTTTTAACCCCAAATGTTGCATTAACTTATTTTACATAAATTAATGTGCAGCTGATGGTGAAAAGTGAAAATGGGGGGGGGGTCATTTTTGGTGTCTTTTCCCTCATAAGCTCTAAATCTGGTGTATCCTGATTATCAATTTATACATTTTCTCCTGCTGCAGTCAGTTTGCTCTAAAGATTTGGCGATTTTGTGGGTTTATGTCTTCAAATTGTACATGCTATATTTTTTTTATTATACAGGTAAGGGCTTATTTTTTGTGGAATAAGATGTATTTAGTAATGACACCATTTCGGGCTGCCTGTAATTTATTGACTACATTTTATTAACTCTTTCTTGGTGGATTAGAAAAAAACAGAAACATTAGTTCTTGCATTGATTTTTATCTTTTACATTTTTTACTGTTCAGCATACAAAATAAGCAACATGTTACCATTATTCTATGGGAAAATATGATTATGGCAATACCTAATTTATTTTTTTTATGTGTTACTAATTTTGCAGAGCAAAAATTTATTCGGGGAAAGAAATAAATTGTTTTTGCATTGCCATTTTTGGAGACCCGTAACATTTTTTTTTTCTGTTGACTTGAGTTGGTTGATGTCTTATTTTTTGCGGATCGAGTTGTGTTTTTTTTGTCACTGTTTTGGGGTACATATGATTTTTTGATCTCTTTTCATACCATATTTTAGAGTCTAGATGGGAAAAAAAAAAAAAATTTTGTTTTTTTTTTTCCCCATTTTTTACAACGTTCACAGTGCAGGTTATATAATGTTTTGATTTTATTAATTTTTATTTATTTTTTTACATAATTCATTTTATATAGGAAAGGGGCATTATGCATGTGTCATTTGTATATTACATTAGTATGTGTGTATACAAGTAATGTCAGGGGTGAAAATGTTTCTTACTGCCCTGAAAATCAGATATACTGCCAAGGCAGATTTTATTGTATTACATCTTCTTGGGCAGTCAGTTTTTCAAGGTGTGGAAAGGGGGGAGGAGGGGGCACTCTGGTAGGAGGCTTAGCTAAGCACAAGCCAGGATCTTCACCTTACAAGAGACTGCGAATATTTTGGAACTTTGGTCACATCTTTGAGCCAGCAAGTGAGCTTGGTGTGCCCAGTCCATCAGAATGGATCCTCCAAGCTCCATGGAACCAAAAGTACTCTAGGTTATTAGGTTTATTCTATTTTTCTCCTTTTATTTTAAAACTGCTTATCTTGTCATCTCTTGTCTTTTTTCATATAGCACTGAACCATTTGGGTAATAAATCATTAAATTTAATTTTACTTTGTGTTTGCTTTATGAACCCATTACCTCATTACCTTGTTGAAGTGTGTTTGTGTCTGACTGCTGGGAGCAGTAGTGCGTGTCTGGGATTCCTATTGTTCCTTTTTCTGAATACAATAGGTGGTGGCAGCATGTACTTGGGGTGCGTGGACTGTGTTCGGGGGTGATTTACCTTCAATTTTCAGCCTGAGCAAAGGCAAGTGCAAGATTGAGCGGAGTTAATTGACCCCTGACAGCCACACCTACGTCACATGAAAGATTGGTTCGTATACAACAAATCTTTTCAGACACAGGGATGCCTAATATGTATGTGTTTCATTTTATTTTTTACTTTTATATGTGTTCTAGGGAAAGGGAGGTGATTTAAATTTTTGTTTCTTTTTATTTTTTTATTTTTATTTAACTTTTTTTTTTTTTTCAACTTACGTCACATAGAGTCTCCTGTAATACAAGTGTATGGCAGACAAGCCTGGGAGCCTTCAATAGGCTCCTGACTTTCATAGGAATGGATTGCCAACCTCAAATCTTGTTCCAGGGGCTGGCGATGCATGTGAAAATGGTGGCGCCCATGCACCACTGAGAAAAGGCGCTTCGGTCAACTTTAACTGAGGTGTCAGGGGGATTAATGCCAACAATCAGTGCAGGAACTGATTGCGGGCACTGCCACTGGCTCTCTGCTATATAATAAGAGATCCTGCAGCTATGGTGGCCACTCAGCTCCTGAGCAATCACCATATTTAAATACCCAATATTCACGGCAGATGTTGGGAAAGGGTTAAGATGCCACCATTGCAAAAAGTTTGTTTGTGAAATTTCTTCCCTCCTAGACATTCCATAATGAACTAATGAACTGTGAGTGGTATTATTGAAAAATAAAAATGTTTAGGGACCACAACAAGCATTCTGTCACTGGACAGTGGAAATGTGTTCTGTTCAGTGATGAATCACTTCTCTATCTGGCAGTCTGATGGATGAGTCTTGGAGTTTGGAGGAGGAGGAGGATAATGCTAGTAATAATCATAATATATATAATATAATGTTAGTGATAATGATAGTTCCAGGGAAATCTTCTCTCTCTTAAGCATAACAAGACATTTTGGACACGTGTGTGTTTCAAATTTTGTGGGAACAGTTAGGGGAAGGCCTATCCTGTTCCAGCAAAAATTCCCACAGACACGCTCGAAAATGTGTAGAAGCCTTCCTAGAAAAATTTAAACTGCTTTATGCTAGGTTCACACCTGCATTGAGATTCCGTTCTTCGTGTCTGCTTGCGGACCCGAAAAATAGAAACCCAATTCGCTTAAAAAGAGGTTATCCGCGGAAACCCGTGGACCCCATAGGCTATAATGGGGTCCGCCTGGTTTCCATCTGAAACATGCGGAATGGGGGACGGAATCCACGAATGGTGATTAAGCGCATGTGTGAACTTAGCCTTAGCTGCAAAGAGAGGTCAACTATTGAGCCCATGCAGTGATTTGCATTACTGATTCATGATGGTTTTTAATGTAGTGCGACCTGACAGTCAGCCTTGCCTTTTGTGCACATGGATTTTTGCAGATTGTCTGAATGTTCTAATGATATTATATATTTTAGATGGTGGGACATTCAAAGTCTTTGCAATTTTATGTTAAGGAACATTTTTCTGAAATTGTTCCACAATTTTTAGACGACTTTTTCACAGATGAACCTCTAACCAACTTTTCTTCTAAGTATCTGAATTTAGCTGTGAGAAGCAAGACAGAAAGATCTCAAAGCAAACAAGCTACACCAATTACAGGGTTCCAGCAAGTACAGTACCTGCTACTGTTATGAAATCATCACTGCCTATATCAAGAGAGCACGTAAGTTGAAGCAGGATTTTGATGCTAGTAAATACAAATAACTCCACTACTAAAACATAGAACTATATGAGGAAATTGCTAGAAAGGTAGCTTCTTAGTACTTTGAGAAGAGTATATTTCCAAGGTACAGTGTACTGTGTGGGGCTACTATGGAGCATTATACTGTGGCAGCCACTGTGGAGCATTATACTGTGTGGGGTTACTGTGGAACGTTATACAGTATAGGCTACTGTGCAGCATTATACTGTGTGGGAAGCACTGTGGAACATTATAATGTGGGAAGCACTGTGGAGTATTATACTTTGTCAAGCATTACACTGTGGAGTATTATTCTGTGTGGGTCCATTGTGAAGCATTGCACTGTGTGGGGCTACTGTGGAGCATTATTCTGTGGGGGCCACTGTTCAGCATTAAACTGTGTGGGGCTACTGTGGAACATTATACTGTGTGGGGCCACTGTGGATCACTATACTGTGTGGAGACACCATGGAGCATTATATGGTGTGGAGGCACTGTGGAGCATTATACTGTGTAGAGACACTGTGGAGCATTATACGGTATGGGGCCCCAAAGTCACTGATGGCAGAATAGAATACAAGGTGGAGTGCAGTGTTAAAAGGCAGAATAAAAAGGAAGAATACAACTGAACAAGAGGTACAATACAGGTAGGGACATTTGTTTTACAAATATGACTAAATACAGTAGATGGGGGGTCCCTGGCAAAATTCTCGTCCAAAAGTGGGTCCTGCCTTTAGAAAGTATGGGAACCACTGTAGTAGTCTTTTCTGGACCATTGTAAGTAGAAATCAGACTCATCATACAATGCTTGGCTGGAGGTTCCCACAAATCAGAATGGTTATTTCACTGGTAAAACCCCTGTATTAGTAATGTGCATTCACTGACTGGCTGACTAGTAATGCCTCTCTATAGTATAGTGCAGTATTACATGTTCTTTACCTGTGCCAGGATGGGCTGCACACAAGGTGACAGTAGCTCCATATTATTTCTCAGGTGCACTGAATATATTTCAGGACCCTGAAAAAGCTTCTATCACCATCATAGAAAGAGCTATCAACAGCTATTTCATACTTTTACGTATTAGGATTATATTAATTGATTATTATTTTTGTCTTTTTCATATTTTGGAACCAATTATTAGTTTTTACTGCTTTGCTAGTTATGGTCTCACGTTACAATGGTTTCAACTTGTAATGGTTGTCTTGGAGCCAATTAATATTGTAACTTGAGGGATCATTGAGGGTATAAGCAGACACTGTGAAATCACAATTCTGCTTATCATGTAATGTCCTATAAAGATGTGGTTTTTCTTTTCTTTTCCCTTGGACTGATATGTGAAGAATTGACAAGCCTTTGAAATCAATATGATTTTGAGATTTTTAGTCACAAAGTAATATGCTAATTGTGTCTAGGTGTGGCCACTCAGTGGTTGTGTTGGGAATTTCCATCTGTCTTCCATCATGTTTGTTTACTTTTGTAACGAAAGAAAAAGTTTTGCATGCAGGACTTTTTCTCCCTTCAGAAAAGTAAAAAACATGACATCATGTTTTTTGGGTTTTTTTTAATATTGGGGTGAATATAGATAGACCCTTAACGGAGGGGCCTGTGTCTGCATCTGTAAATTAATGTCTGTTGCTCTCATCCTGTGATGGATTAAAGCAACAGACATTAAATAATGGAAGTGTGAATGTACCCTTAGCAAGATTTACCAGCTTTATCCTATATCTCTTCCAGCACCATTCTCCATGGTGGTTCATATATGCCAATGTCATCACTGCAGCCAATCACTGGCCACAGCAGTCAGGTGCCATATACTGCTAAAACCAGTGATTATCATATTGGATCACATCATCACTGCATTCATGACGGTGATATCAGCACTGTAACAGGGTCACTGAAAGCAGCAGGAGAGAAACTGTGAAATATTGCTTCTTTTGTATTTTCTATTATGATCCCTGGCACTGGCTAAATTATGAGAACTTGGACAACCCCGTAACCAAATTCTAGCTAAGCTAAGGGTGAGCACATCTGTATTTGCTAAGTTGTCAAGAGCCAAAAGTTAGATGTAAATATTAAAACATTTTTTATTGAAAGAACTTAAACCAGCTGTTTAACTTGTGCGCTCATTGCAATGTTGTTTTTAATCCCAATTTCACATTTTTAGTTAAGAGCCACAGCAGCATTCAGCGATCACTTAAAGGGGTTGTCCGGTATAAATAGAAATATCTACACTAATCTAAACACCCTCTCCCCGCCTACTTTCTAAATTACATAATTCACCAAAAATGTATAGGTACCCATATCCCTGATTATCCGGTGATGATCCGTTTCCCTAAAACGGAACGTCACCAATACATTGCGCTGTAGCCGACACTCTACAATGGAATGGTTCACAAATAAACGTATCCAGGTGTTAGAATGGCCAAGTCAAAGTCCAGACCTGAATCCAATCGAGAATCTGTGGAAAGAGCTGAAAACTGCTGTTCACAAACGTTCTCCATCCAACCTCACTGAGCTCCAGCTGTTTTCCAAGGAAGAATGGGCAAGAATTTCAGTCTCTCGATGTGCAAAACTGATAGAGACATACCCCAAGCGACTTGCAGCTGTAATCGCAGCAAAAGGTGGCACTACAAAGTATTAATTTAAGGGGGCCGAATAATTTGGCACGCCCCACTTTTCAGTTTTTTTTTTTTTACAAAAGTTTAAAATAACCAATAAATTTAATTCTACTTCACAATTGTGTCCCATTTGTTGTTGATTCTTCACCAAAAAATTCAAATTTTATATCCTTATGTTTGAAGCCTGAAATGTGGCAAAAGGTTGAAAAGTTCAAGGTTACTGAATACTTTCGCAAGGCACTGTATATATACCGTGTTTCTCCAAAAATAAGACAAACCTGGAAAATAAGCCCTAGCTAGATTTTCCAGGTTTTTTGGAGTGGGCTTGAAATATAAGCCCTACTCCAAAAATAAGCCCTAGCTAATTTAACCCCTTTCCGACATCTTCCATGCGATTACAGCGGATGCCTTAAAGATGGCGGCCGCTCTGCTGCAGAGTGGCAACCATAGCTGCCTACCGGGTCTCCGCGTAGACCTGGAGTTAATGCCCCGCAATCAGTTTCTACCCTGATCACGGGCATTGTTCAGCGTGACCCCCCTCCTTCCCACCAAAGTAGCACAACCCGTAGTTAATGCCCTCGATCAGAGTGGACTCTGACCGCAGGCATTGCTAAGTGTGACCTCCCCCCCTCCCGGAGTCCCCAGGGTCGGTCTCAACCGCCTATAAGTACTATACTAAAGCTACAGTCCCTCCAAATCCACCCCCCCGAAAGTAGAGCAACTATTCCCGGGGCCAGTCCCCACTGGTTCCGTAACTTTCAAATTGCAGGTTGGCTCCTGCGTGGCGAGATCGTGGGAGCCGACCTGTTCCTTTGACACCTGGGAGCCTTATGAAGGCTCTCAGGCCTGTCATAGGAATATTACTATTGAGGTCCTGCCTCAATAGTAATGTAGATAATCTCCCATAGACTGCAATACATTATATTGCAGTCTATGGGATGATTGCAGGTTCAAGCCCCCTAGGAGGGGTTAATAGTAAAAAAAAAAAAAAAAAGTTAAAAAATATTAAAAAACAAAACAATAAAAGTTCAAGCCCCCCCACTTTCACTAGAATACATATAAAACTAAAATATCACTGTGAAACACATACACATTAGGAATCCTTGTGTCTGAAAACGCCCACTCTACAAACTTATAAAAATATTTTACCTCTATGGTGAATGATGTAGCGGAAAAAAAAAATCTAAAGTGCTGAACTGCTGTTTTTTCGCTGTTTCACCTCTGATAAAAGTTGAAATAAAAAGCGATCAAATGTGCGATTGTTGTTCATGGAAAAAATTAAGACCTACCCCGAAAATTAGCCCTAGCCGTTTTTTCGGAGCAAAAAATAATATAAGACCCTGTCTTATTTTCGGGGAAACACGGTATATAATGTCCCATAGTGGCCCCTTCACTAGGTATAATGTCCCATAGCGGCCCCTTCACAAGGTATAATGTCCCATAGCGCCTCTGCACACAGTATAATGTCCTATGGCAGCCCCTTCACACAGCATAAGGTCCCATGGCAGCCCTTTCACACAGTATAATGTCCTATAGTGGCCCCTTCACACAGTATAATGTCCCCTGTGCTGTTTGGTGCAAATATTACAAATTTTTGGGTATCTCGACCCATGACCTATTATTATACTCTGGGGTCTTTTCAGAACGGAGGCCCAGGGGAGGTAGAAAAAAAAAAAAAAAAGGTCTTACTTACCTCTCCTGGGCTCCAGCACTACTTCCTGCTCTCTTCGACCATCTTCAATGACATCACAGACGTGGGTTACGTCAGCGTAGACAGCAGGAAGTCGTGCTGGAGCCCAGGAGAGGTAAATAAGACCCTTTTTTTTTCACCTCCCCCGGGCCTCTGAACATTATACTCTGGGGTCATAAAAGACCCCAGAGTATAAGAATAACAGTTTGTCCAAGCGAAACTGCCAGGCAAACTTTGCAAAATCCATCTTTGCCAGGTTCACCCAACAAATACCAAGTACCGCAGCCATAGTTACCGATCCCCATGCCTCGTGCATTCCATATGACGTCCCTGTCAGCATAGCCCTGACACTGTTCAGTATCAGCGACGTGATATGGGACGCACGGGGCCTACTAGAGGGCTGAAGGGGAAGCGGAGGCGGCCGTGTGCAGGAGCGGGAACAGGTAAGTAAATAGGGCCCCTTACCTGCTGGAGTAACTCCAGCAGGTAAAGGCCTATTTAAAAAACAAAAGCAGCAGGGGCCCACCAGGCCCCCAATGGTCGCGGGCCCCATAGCAGCTGCTATGGAGGTAGTTCCGCCACTGGGCATGTTTTAGAATTTAGGGACCCAATTGTAAACTTGCCCAGGGCCCCACTTTATTTAAAACCAGCCCTGGTAACAGGTGATATGGTTTATGTCTTCTCTCTAGGAGCTCCGGCTGAAGTTACAGCTGGCTCCCCGTTTCAGCAGCTGCACGGTTTCGTGCAGCTGCTGAGTTCTGCTTGGACGTACCAATACGTCCTTGCAGAACTAGACAACCACCTTCCGGAGGTAAAAACCCAATGGGTGGTCTGGAAGTGGTTAAAAAAAAAATGTTTTGTTGCAATGCAATGTTTGTGCAAGAGTAGAGAATAAAGATGAGCGAACTGAATATACAAAATTGTTCGGTTTTTAACAAAACTGGCCAGCACCACGTGTTGAACAGGAAAAACAGAGGAGACGTGTGTATGAGTCACTGTGTGACAGTCTAGCACCACCTGATCAGCTCACAGTTTCTTAGAGTTTTTATTTATTTTTTGTTCACCAATATATAGTCTTGCAGCCTGGGCTAATCTGAAAAAAAGTACTTTATTTTTATTTTTTTTTAAGTACTCTATGGTACTTTTTTTGCTCTCCTCACCCAAAACTGTATGATGGAGTGTTATTTTAAAAAATATTCGCTTGTTAGCCTAAGGCCCCATGTAGCCACGGCCGAAAAACACTGCGGAAAAGACCACAGCGGAAACGCATTGTATTTTTTTCCACAGCATTTTCACAGAAAATCTGCACAGTTTTCTTCTGCAGACTTTCTGCTCTATTACACCTATGCAGAAACCGCCAGCTTTTCCGTAGATACAGTGGGGAAAAAAAGTATTTAATCAGCCACCAATTGTGCATGTCCTCCCACTTAAAAAGATGAGAGAGGCCTGTAATTGGCATCATAGGTAATCCTCAACTATGAGAGACAAAATGTGAAAACATATCTAGAAAATCACATTGTCTAATTTTTTAAGAATTTATTTGCAAATTATGGTGGACAATAAGTATTTGGTATTTGGTACATGAAAGAATGAATGGGGCCATGTATCGTGAGATTTTGAGTGCAAACCTCTTTCCATCAGCAAGGGCATTGAAGATGAAACGTGGCTGGGTCTTTCAGCATGACAATGATCCCAAGCACAGTGCCAGGGCAATGAAGGAGTGGCTTCGTAAGAAGCATTTCAAGGTCCTGGAGTGGCCTAGCCAGTCTCCAGATCTCAACCCCATAGAAAACCTTTGGAGGGAGTTGAAAGTCCGTGTTGCCCAGCGACAGCTCCAAAACATCACTGCTCTAGAGGAGATCTGCACGGAGGAATGGGCCAACATATCAGCAACAGTGTGTGCCAACCTTGTGAAGACTTACAGAAAACGTTTGACCTCTGTCATTGCCAACAAAGGATATATAACAAAGTATTGAGATGAACTTTTGTTATTGACCAAATGCTTATTTTCCACCATAATTTACAAATAAATTCTTTAGAAATCAGACAATGTGATTTTCTGGATTTGCTTTCTCATTTTGTCTCTCATAGTTGAGGTCTACCTATGAGGTCAATTACAGGCCTCTCTCATCTTTTTAAGTGGGAGAACTTGCACAATTGCTGACTAAATAATTTTTTTCCCCACTGTACATGTAAGTAAAATGCGGGAAGGGGTTATGCAGTATACAGTAAAATGGCTGGAAAAAAACAGGGCAGAGGACAGGTAAACGGAGGGGGAGGAGGAAACATTTGTGCAAGTACTAACAATAAGAATGTGCATTGCAACAGCAACACTACTTCTTGTCTTGACAGCCCTGCTTGTACCCGCAAGACTTCCTCTTCTTCCTCTTTTTGATGAGTTGAATGCGAACTGTCAGTGTTTTTGGGATGTAGAGGAGGTACAGGTTGGAGACATGAGTGTTGGAGGTAGTAGTTGGAAATCTGATAGGAATCATGAGGGCATAGAAGAATGTCATTGCCATGATGAGTCACAAGAAAGTGGAAAAGATTTTGACATTTCTAAATCTGATGATGATTCTATTACAGATTAGACCTGGTAACCTGGTCAGGATGACAGGTTGACATCACAGGAAGAGGGTAGTGGCAGCTACAACATCTAGATGTAAATCTTGTGCCAGTGTATTTGCATGACCAGTGCTACATTTACTTCAGCGGGTCTGCCGGAGATTACAGTCCCTGCAGGCCCAATTAAGTGAATGGAATGATGCCCATTCAAGAGAACTGGTGTTGCATTCACAAACAGGAGGTTGTTACCTGACACTTATCCCCTTTACTGTGCATGGGGGGATAAGTGACTATAATGGCACAATCCCTGTAGGCTAATAAATAAAATACAAAACCTTTATTAAAACGATAGGGGGAGATTTAATAACATCAATTTTGCTAGAGTCTGCTTTGCCATAATTTATGCCAAATTTATCAAACATTGCACTATGTTTGATAAATATGGTGCATCTTTAACACTTTTGCTGTGAGATTTTACTCCAGTTTCTACACCATCTCCTACTGATGTGATATTGCGCCAATTTTTGCAATTCTCAGAGAAATTCGTATTTGATAAATCTAGTGGCATGGTTAGCACAGCCGGCTAACCTTGCCAACTTTCTTATCCACTTTCAAAAGTACATTGAGTTGTTTATAAATGCAAAAAGTAGCAACATTTTCCATAAATAAGTTCAGAAACTCGCAAATAGTTTGTCTTTTTGATGCCAGAATTCTGAATTGCAGGGTTTCATAAATTACAGACAATAGGATTAATACTAGACAAGCAAGAAATCCCCTGTATTGTTAGGCAAATCCAACACTACTGAGTATAGAAGTATAACCTAAGGGTATGTATAGGTCTGTATGCTCCAAATGCTACATCTTTCCTTCAAGTTATCGCTTTTCCAGCTAATTTTATAGATATATAAATAATTTTTTAAGATAGATATTTTTTTAGCTACTGAAGTCCTCTACCAAAATTTGTACTGTCAACCATAAGTGTTTTTTCATCTCTAGGAAGTGAATCTAGCAGGTTTCATTATGTGAGCTTTGTGAAGCCACAAGATAAAAGTAATTTACGTAGGTAAGCAATATTCTTAGACCAAATGTTCATTGTGACTTGCTGCATTGTATAATAGAAAATGTGTAAAGGTGAATTTATCCTTTAAGTCATTTTGTTATTCCAAACCAGTAAAAACACTACATTGAATAGCTTTTGTGATATTGAAAAAAAAAAACCTGCAAAGCGCTCACAAATTTAATATATAATACCGGTTTATTGTGCCACTGGAGATCTTTCCCTCATTTGCATTGCAAATATTTTTAAGTGTACTAAACACATTTTAACACCTCAACTTCAGCACTAAAAGTATTTGCATTCAGAATTTCCGATAGCAGGCAGACTGACACAAACTTATGCTTGTACCATATGTGCTACTCTGTTTGAGCCAGACAATCAGCGGATGTGGACAGCATTTAAATTTTAAATTTAATTTTAATGTTATAATTCATGGGAGCGCAAACCCAAAGCCAGTATTGAAATTGATGTTTCACATGGAGCTAAGCTCTCCCTAAAATTGCATTTCTTCAACTGTTGTTTTATTTTAATTACTACCTAATCCACTTTACAAAATCCATGGTCTGAGCTGTTCACAAATACAGCATGTTCCTGGCATGATGCTACTTCATCACTGATGTAAAGCCATATCTGCTTGGTGGCTGCTCATGGATCCAAGAATCAGAGATGAAACTACTGATAGAAGATTAAACATAATGTCCCAAACCTTGCACACAGTATTCCCAAACAGGCTCATCAATCTAAATCTAAAGTATTTTGAACAAATATCATATTCAAGATTTTGAGTCAGAAAGACGTCAATATGGCAATAAAATGAGGATTGTAGCATGACATGATTATGAAGCAATAGACCATACTTTGTAATGTGTCTATTTATATTATTTGTCAAAAAGCCAAACTTTGTATTAGTTTAAACAGGCACTTTTCATTTGCTTCATACATATTTTTATGGATGATAAATTATCCTAGATTATGCAAAGTAAGTAACTGGCTGTTATTCCTTTTACTGCAAAGGTCATAATAATATTTACAATAATGGTTTAGAATTCATTGTACTCAGATTCACAGGAATCAAAGGTTTTGGGGGTCTTCAGTAACCACAGACCATAAAAAATTAGCATTTTCTCACTTGTGAATCAAAATGATACCCTACAGAAACATTGGCAAATCAGTATTAACTAGTATCTGGTTTTAAGTAGATTGTCACGGACTTGATTCCTAAGCATTGTAGCTTTTCCAAGAAAATCAAATGAAAACCATTGGGTCTATCACTAAAAGAGACTTGAGCTATAAAGATGCTGAATCAGGTAAATTCATCAAATATATTGTAATTCATCAAATATTACATATATGGTATAGTATATCATCCCAATAGTTTGTTTTAAAATCTAGTTCTGGACTAGACAAAACCATGTCACACTTTAATAATTGACTACAAACATGTCACCATATTAATAACGGACTACAAACTTACACGTCAAAATTAAAACCAACATAAAACATGATGAAAACAACAAGGCATATTTACTGATGTGTTTGTTCTTTTTTGTCTTATGTTCATCCACAATTTTGGTTCAGTTGGTTTTTTAGACATTTTTATTATTGGTTTGTACCAAAAGGGATGACTTTTTGGTCTTGAAAGTGGGCATGGCTAAATTAAATTGTAATTTGTGTCAAATTTATAATTGGTATGCTCCAATTTGGTGTAAATCAATAGTCCAAAATAAGCCAACATATTCTAACCAAGATATTTCTATTCTAAGTATGAAGATATGTCAAATCTATCATACTGCATGCATACTAAATTTGTCACATCATAAGACTGCTGGCTTAAGTTCACACTGTCTACATGGAAATGATAGAAAAATAAACAGCAGGGCAGAAATAGTAATCAAAATTTTGGCGCAAAAAAAATTGGTCTAATGTAAGCCAACCAAGAGATGGCATAAAGTTAGTCAAAGGAAACTAAAGCTCCTCCAATTTTATCATAAAGTGTGAGCCACTGTGATAAATGTGCTGCACCTACTCTAGTTCTAAGCTGTCTACATTTAAAAGCAGTAGATAATAGAAAAACGGAATAACTCATTCACTACAGCATAAAAAACCAACAGTTTGAGAGAGGGTGCACAGATCTTTTGTTTAACAACTACCAATGGGGAAATGGGTTCGGTCAATGTCCCAGATCCCCACTGATCAGACCAGAATGAGGGTCACAGAACTTTTCTTACAATTGTTTCCCTTTGATCGGATATTTGTGCATTGCCAGATTTGAGATAAGTACAGGTGCATCTCAATAAATTAGAATATCTTTGAAACGTTTATTTATTTCAGTAATTAAATTAATAAAGTGACCTCCTATATTTTCTAGATTCTTTACACACAGAGTGTTCTATTTCAAGTGTTTTATTTCTGTAAATGATGATTATGGATTACAGGTAATGAAAACCCAAATCTAAGAAAATTTGAATATTGTAAAGAAGTTCAGTATTGTAAATTCAGTGTGTCACCTGCCAAGGTTTCCTAAGCCTTTAAATGGTCCCTCAGTCTGATTCAGTAGGACACAAAATTATGGAAGATGCTGATTATGAATTATATTACTGAATTACTGAAATGAATGAACCTTTCAAAGATATTCTAATTTATTGAGATGCACCTGTACAATAACTTCTCGGTAGAGTCATTATCAACATAGTTTGGTGATACAGAAATCTCTGAACAATGAAATCAATAGTCAAGTCCCTGAGAAAAGCTATTTGGATCTTTATTCCCATGATCGATAAGTTTCTCTGTCACAGTAGGTAACTATGGTTCTGATAAATTTACTCTACTTGATTTTGACATCAAGAGCATTAAAGAATACAGTGCTATTCTTACCATCAAAATGACGCCCTGACTTCATTATAAGTCAATTGAATTCCTTAAATACATGACCAAAGAGCGTAATATGATTAGAGACTAAAAGTGGAGATTTACCTATCCCAGCTAATGTTTTAAATATGTTAAAAGCATATCATAATAGCATTAATTAATTAGTTGTAACATCTCTGCCTGTTCAGCTCTCTGCACCACCCTCTGCCCGCACGCGGCTACGCAGGAGGTGTGCTCAGTTTGATTCCTTGTTTAAGATTCTTGTTGCTCAGTCTGAACACTGTCCTAGACTATATAATTGATTTTCTGCCACACCCGTTTCCAGCATCTTGTTTCTTTCGGCTTCTCAATAGTTAATCTCAGCATCGCCTGTGTGATTGACAGCCTGTCTTCCAATCCAGTCTGGGGCAGGTCCTGGCTTTCTATAAACAGGTTGTCAACCCTCACATGGGTGCTGGCTATTGATTCTGTCTTGTCACTTGTCCCTGCTAGCTCCTATTCTGCTATTTCCTGTATTCCTATTCCTGATCTCTGGCCTTGACTTTTGACTATTCTCTTGGATTGTGATTCTGCTCTGCATTGCTCGACTGTCACCGAACCCTTGGCTTGCTGACCTCCCTTGTTGTTTGTTTGTTCTGTCTCAGTTCTGTGTTGTCACGTATTCAGTGTAGGGACCGGCTCCAAGTTGTCGGCTGTCACCTAGGACAGTCAGGCAAGAGGTAGGGCCAGTGGGGGGGGGGGTTCAGCTTTAGGGCTCACTGTCTTGTTGTGCCCCTCATCCTAGGGTTCTGCAGCAGCACTGGGGAATCGCTCCTCTAGCGATTCCTTTACAGTAGTAATTGTAATAAACTTGCTTTCTCTAGGGATCAAGAGATGGAGTCTTTTTGCTTACTATGCATTGATTTTACTTTTAATCATTTACTATACTATTTGCACATTAATTTAGGTATTTAGCTATATAGATATTGCTTCAATGGCTGGTGCTTTTCAGAAATGTATTTTCTATAGATGGGATAAAAAGTTATGTAGTTATTTAGGGTGATTGTGTCACAGGAAGTGTGACATGAGAGATACAAAATACAGTTCTGTCTTTACCAGATGGTGTACAAGGCAATTTCTCACTAGTAAGTATTCATAAAATGTATTATAAAATATTATTAACAATGATGCATGATGCAAAAAGTCTAACACATGATAAACTTTTCCCCATTCTGCTATCATATAATCCAAAATCATTATTACGAATAGTTTATGTAATATTTGCTAATTTGATTATGAAATTCCAATATAATTTATATCCACTGCATAGAGACAGCAAAGAATCCTTGATTTCTTTTGGTGTGACTACCTTCTTGTGCATGCACTTCTGTGTTAGTGCTGATAATGAATGCATTGCAGAGGCCTTTAGTCATTAGGCGATCCTTTTGTCGGAAGAGAAAATGTTTAACTGTGAAACAAGAAAGCCTTTAATAACCCATTCTATTCTTCTAGTATGTGAATGCTCTGATTGTGTACATGGGGTGGCTGGTTGGGAAACTCCACATAAATTCATTCATGCTTACAATGAGATATGTAGATTTCAGCTGGGTGTGAGACACAGTTCGCAACTTGGTGGTTTATGTAAAAAGACAGAAATTTATTGTTGTGTGACAGATGTACACTTTGCAGACATCCTACCATTTGACAAAAATAATGTCACGCTAACCTGAGCATCTAGTGAGCAGAATGCATATGAGATCGATTTTATTAGTACTAGATCTCAGATTGATTGGCTCGGAATATGTTGCTGGGAATCCATGCAGAATAACTGCAATATCCCCACTGGTAACAATGACAGTGTTGTCTGATGTACCAGCTCATTTGAAATGACTATAAAAAATTCCCAGACTTACACATAAAGCATGCCCTGTAATCTCTGTGCAGTCCTGCCTATAATGTGCAGCTGAAGCTTTAGTAAGAAGTATAGAGGAATCAAGTTTTCCCTGATTATGATCATTACAAACAGCAGGGGCATATTTTGCATCTTATAATAAATAAGTACATAATATATCATAGGATAAACAGTCCAAACTGATAAGATCGGTATGTCGATTATTTCAATAGTTTTCCTATTATACCAAGTAACAGCATTATCAATTATTCTCTTTCAATAATATACAGTATACTGGCAAACATAAACAAAATTAAAACATGTGACATGATGGGCAAGTTAGTATATTATATTTTCCATACTGGTAACCATAAAGGTGTTCAACAGATCTGAAGAAAAACACGAACCACATCTGTCCATGGTTTGTGTCTGGTATTGCATTTCAGTTCCACTGAAGTGGATGTGGCTTTTGCAAAACCACATCCAGTCTGTGGATGGGGGTTTAGGGGGTTAAATTTACCTTCATTCAAGAGGGGGATTTTTGAAGATGGACCCAGTGGTTCCAGCCTGGTTCTGACCCCCAGGTCACGTGATTATAACCAGCCCCTGATCCCCAAGTCGCTTCGCCCCCTCCTCTTACAGGTAATTTCATGTGTTATGGGGACTAATTTTAATATAGTCAACTAGCCCCCATAGCACAGGTAATTATCTGCGAAATCAGGGGAGGAGATGGGGGGAGCAACCCAGGTCGAGGGCTGGTAGGCCATAAATGTAGATACGCCATAAATGTGTTATAGATATGGATTCCACATTTTCTCGGTTGCATTCAGAATTACAATACAAGAATCTTTGGCATCAGACAGGGTAAAGGTGTCAGGGAACCCCCATTCTGGAGATAGGTGTAAGTCCCACTGGTGCTCTGGATATGCTATAAATGTTAACAATATATCTTAAATTCCATTAATAATTTCTAAGCAAGTCAAGTGTAATACATTAGTACAACAATATAAATAAAGCATATTTTCAGTTATTTATTATAAGATTCGTGGAGAGACATGGCTTAGGGAATATGAGAAAATAATGTTTTTAGTTACAAATTGCATTGAAATGAATAAGACTCCTAAGGTCATTCACTCATTGACCACACAAACATGCTGTACCATACTTGAGAAAAGATCAGAAAGCCTTTCATTTGTACAGTTAACCAACTGAGAAATCAAAGTTAACAAATCTGAGAAAAGTTGCCTTGCTATTGTTTTGAACAAATGAATTATGGAGCTATATTTGCTACATATATGTCAATGGAGGCTGACATACAGTCTGGTATATAGTCTGTGTTTATGCCATCACTGTCCTATATGAAGTAAACATGGCTCCATAATAGAAAATGTGCTATTCAGCAAAACAACAACAAAGTATAGTTATCTTTAATTACAAATGAATGTTCTCCCCTCCAGTAGCTGCAGCAAGGTGGCTCAGTGGTTAGCACTGTTTTCTCCTTCCACTGGCACCCTAGGTTTGAATACAACCATGGTGAACAAGTGAATGGAACTTGTATGCCCTCTTCGTATTTGTGTGGGTTGCCTCTGGGCAATTCAGTTTCCGTCCTAATTGCCTTTTTTATGTATGTGATTACATACCCTGTACAGCAGTTTTCTGTATATTATGTCCTGTATGCCAGATTTTTGCACAAAAATAATTGTGATATTTAAATTTCTGTGCCACCCTTGCCACTTTCCCAAAAAGGGCATGTAATGAGGGTGTGCGGGGGCAGGGCCAGCAGATTTATTATCATTTATGCAAGAAATTTGGCATAAATTATACAGGAAATCTACACCAACTATCAACTATCAACAATTGCCCAGCGAAGTATGTGCCTCATTTATGAGGAGGGTGCGCCTCGTCATATATGAGGCACAGCCTCCGTTGGTTATGGGTTAATGAAGGCTGGCATTGATAAAACTCTCCATGTCTATTTCTTTATGTATATATTTATGTGTTGTGTTTCATGATATTTTGTTTTCCCATTTTTTTTTACATACATGCATATACCTAAATGATGGTGTATGTATAATCCTACAGAATATATAAATATGTAGTTCTTTCAATAGAAATAAACTATTTATAGTATTATTTGTTTTAATAGCTACAGAACAAATTGAATATATACAAAATCAGATTTGTAATTCTATAAAACAAGCAGATGCACACCAGATCCAGTAAAGCCTAATGTAGCAAGAGCTTCCAGTTATAGCATACAGAGTGCTATCTTGCTAGAGCTTTGTGTTTATTCAACGGGTTCCTTTTAATTACTAGATTTTTTTTTATATCCACTTTATTCTAAATCAGGGGGGGCCGACCTAATAGAATTTGAGGGCCCCACATGTGGCTCTACCAGCTCAACAAGATAAACTTACTCTTAGCTGAAATACAGACATTTACCCACTATAGTGTACAATCATAGGCAAATGCTGAAACTGAGTATTGCTTCTTTATAGTCTGCACAGGAAATGTACAATTTTTGACACTTTTAAACATGTGCGACAAATGAGTAATAACCTGAATACATTTGCGAATATTTGAATTTGAACCTGCGACACATAAATATAATTTAAAATGTAAGTGCTAAAAACATGTTCAAATATGTAAAGAAAAACTTTACCAAAACTATTTCACAATTTTCCTGTGAAAATTTAGAATTGCATGGCAGTGTTTCCTGTTACGCTAGGTTCAGAATAGCTAGTTCTGATCTGTCAGGGGACCTGAAGAACTGGGAGGAGAACCACTAAAACAGCGGTAAAACATGGATAAACATTTTGATACATTTTTAAGTCAACTGTAATTCTTAGAAATGTAACTTACAAACTACATAAGAAAATATTGCTCAATTTTGTAGAATGTCAGGGAGATATAGACCCACATCTAATTTCCTTGTCAATAATCGGAAAAAAAAACTGTCCAGCAACTATATGACCTTAATTTGTCAGTCAAAAAGAAAGTTTGACTTTGTGTGTGCAGCCGTGCCTTTCTTCACCCTTGCAAATTAATAGGCAACCTTGTAATTTCTGGCCACACATAGAATGCCCGATTGGGAGCTGTTTTCTCTGTTACACCCTGACTAATAAAGGGAAGTCCTCTTAAAAAGAACCTTTTCATGTTACAGGTTAGTTTTACAGTATTTATCTTGCTGGTATACTTCCTGTAAAGATACGTTTAAAACAATCATCAGCTGGGTTCTTTTTTAGCTGTATCTGAGTAAATTCTCTTGCTTTTCCAGACTTGACAATGGTAAATTTTATGCATCACTAATATCCATTATGAGTCCATAGGGGTTGACACTTTCTAGATTCCAGTGTAGGGGATGTATCTTTGTATAACTACACCATTAAGCTGTTTATAAATCTGGTAAAGTTTAAACTGGCCATTCACATGAGATTATGATCTACAAAAAAAACTTTGGATTGAGTAATCGACTAGTCATGCCATACACATCTAGTTTCAGTTTACAACAGCTAGAATTACAAGAGAGACTACTTTTCTGAGAAGAAAGAAGTCTGCTGTTGACCATAGCAAATACAATTTTCAAATGATAATTGGACAAAATGGTTAATAATCGATCACTCTAACAACGTATGTGAATGTCTAGATTTAGTGACAAGATCCCACCCCTTTGGGAGTTGTATTGGTTTGCAAATTGCTACCATACTTTTCCTGTGAGTGATACAGTGGGGAATAAATATTTAGTCAGGTATGTTGGCCCATTCCTCCATGTAGATGTCCTCTAGAGCAGTGATGTTTTAGGGCTGTCGCTGGGCAACACGGACTTTCAACTTCCTCCAAAGGTTTTCTATAGGGTTGAGATCTGGAGACTGGATAGGCCACTCCAGGACCTTGAAATGCTTCTTACGAATCCACTCCTTCATTGCCCTGGCGGTGTGCTTGGGATCATTTTCATGCTGAAAGACCCAGCCACATTTCATCTTCAATGCCCTTGCTGATGCAAGGAGGTTTGCACTCAAAATCTCACGATACATGGCCCCATTCATTCTTTCATGCACACAGATCAGTCATCCTGGTCCCTTTCCAGAGAAACAGCCCCAAAGCATGATGTTGCCACCCCCATGCTTCACAGTAAGTATGGTGTTCTTTGGATGCAACTCAGCATTCACTCTCCTCCAAACACGACGAGTTGTGTTTCTACCAAACAGTTCTACTTTGGTTTCATCTGACCATATGACATTCTCCCTATACTCTTCTGGAACATCCAAATGAACTCTAGCAAACTTCAGACAGGCCCGGATATGTACTGGCTTAAGCAGGGGGACACGTCTGGCACTGCAGGATCTGAGTCCTTGGCGGCATAGTGTGTTACTGACGGTAGCCTTTGTTACGTTAGTCCCAGCTTTCTGCAGGTCATTCACTAGGTCCTCCCGTGTGGTTCTGGGATTTTTGTTCACCGTTCTTGTGATCATTTTGACCCCACGGGGTGAGATCTTGCGTGGAGCCCCTGATCGAGGGAGATTATCAGTGGTCTTGTATGTCTTCCATTTTCTAATTATTGCTCCCACAGTTGATTTCTTCACACCAAGATGCTTGCCTATTGCAGATTCAATCTTCCCAGCCTGGTGCAGGACTACAATTTTGTTTCTGGTGTCCTTCCACAGCTCTTTGGTCTTCACCATAGTGAAGTTTGGAGTGTGACTGTTTGAGGTTGTGGACAGGTATCTTTTATACTGATAACAATTTCAAACAGGTGCCATTACTACAGGTAATGAGTGGACGACAGAGGAGCCTCTTAAAGAAGAAGTTACAGGTCTGTGAGAGCCAGAAATCTTGCTTGTTTGTCGGTGACCAAATACTTATTGTCCACCATAATTTGCAAATAAATTCTTTAAAAATCAGACAATATGATTTTCTAGATATGTTTTCTCATTTTGTCTCTCATAGTTGAGGTCTACCTATGATGACAATTACAGGCCTCTCTCATCTTTTTAAGTGGGAAAACTTGCACAATTGGTGGCTGACTAAATACTTTTTTTTCCCCACTGTAGGTACGGCTGATTAGTATTTTAACATAACAGAAGAAATATTATAATAACAGATCAGGTTTTCATTTAGTCAGGCTAGTAAAAGTAGCCTTCTACCACCAGCTTTATTTATTTCTATTACTTGTATAGCACCGACATATTCTGCAGTCACACATAGGGCTCACAATCTAAATTCCCTATCAGTATGTTTTTGGGAGGAAACACACGCGAACACAGATGTTGTCCTTGGTTGGATTTGAAACTAGGGCTCCAATGCTGCAAATCAACAGTGCTAAACACTGCGCCACTGTGCTGCCCAATAAACAAGAAAGAAATGTAAAGTTAATCACATCTGCATTATGCATGATAAAACTGTATTATTCCAACTTATCTAGAATTTACAAAGGCTCCATTGGACACAATTGTTGTGAGGAGTGTTAGGAGTGATGATCAAGAGACCATCTCACCTCAGCAGCAGTAGAGTTTACAGAAGCCTATAATGTATTTGATTGGCAAAAGGGCAGGACTCTCCTGAGGGGATTGTAGGTAAATGGTACAGTGGGAAAAAAAAGTATTTAGTCAGCTACCAATTGTGCAAGTTCTCCCACTTAAAAAGATGAGAGAGGCCTGTAATTGACATCATTGGTAGACCTCAACTATGAGAGACAAAATGAGAAAACAAATCCAGAAAATCACATTGTCTGATTTTTAAAGAATTTATTTGCAAATTATGGTGGAAAATAAGTATTTGGTCAATAACTAAAGTTTATCTCAATACTTTGTTATATATCCTTTTTTGGCAATGACAGAGGTCAAATGTTTTCTGTAAGTCTTCACAAGGTTGGCACACACTGTTGCTGGTATGTTGGCCCATTCCTCCATTCAGATCTCCTCTAGAGCAGTGATGTTTTGGAGCTGTCGCTGGGCAACACGGACTTTTAACTCCCTCCAAAGGTTTTCTATGGGGTTGAGATCTGGAGACTGGCTAGGCCACTCCAGGACCTTGAAATGCTTTTTACGAAGCCACTCCTTCGTTGCCCTGGCAGTGTGCTTGGGATAATTTTCATGCTGAAAGACCCAGCCACGTGTCATCTTCAATGCCCTGGCTGATGGAAAGAGGTTTGCACTCAAAATCTCATGATACATGGCCCCATTCATTCTTTCATGTACACGGATCAGTCATCCGGGTCCCTTCGCAGAGAAACAGCCGCCAAAGCATGATGTTGCCACCCCCATGCTTCACAGTAAGTATGGTGTTCTTTGGATGCAACTCAGCATTCACTCTCCTCCAAACACGACGAGTTGTGTTTCTACCAAACAGTTCTACTTTGGTTTCATCTGACCATATGACATTCTCCCAATACTCTTCTGGAACATCCAAATGCTCTCTGATCTGAGTCCTTGGCGGCATAGTGTGTTACTGATGGTAGCCTTTGTTACATTAGTTCCAGGTTTCTGCAGGTCATTCACTAGGTCCCCCTGTGTGGTTCTAGGATTTTTGCTCACCGTTCTTGTGATCATTTTGACCCCACGGGGTGTGATCTTGCATGGAGCCCCTGATTGAGGGAGATTATCAGTGGTCTTGTATGTCTTCCATTTTCTAAGTATTGCTCCCACAGTTGATTTCTTCACACCAAGCTGATTGCCTATTGCAGATTCAGTCTTCCCAGCCTGGTGCAGGTCTACAATTTTGTTTCTGGTGTCCTTCCACAGCTCTTTGGTCTTCACCATAGTGGAGTTTGGAGTGTGACTGTTTGAGGTTGTGGACAGGTGTCTTTTATACTGATAACAATGTGAAACAGGTGCCATTACTACAGGTAATGAGTGGAGGACAGAGGAGCCTCTTAAAGAAGAAGTTACATGTCTGTGAGAGGCAGAAATCTTGCTTGTTTGTAGGTGACCAAATACTTATTTTCCACCATAATTTGCAAATAAATTCTTTAAAAAAATCAGACAATGTGATTTTCTAGATATGTTTTCTCATTTTGTCTCTCATAGTTGAGGTCTACCTATGATATCAATTACAGGCCTCTCTCATCTTTTTATGAACTTGCACAATTGGTGGCTGACTAAATACTTTTTTCCCCACTGTATTTTTAAGCACAGGGGCATAACTGGCAAAGACTGGTCAATGGAGCAAACTTTTGACTTGGGCCCCCCCACGGCATAGCGCCCCTTTCCTGGCCCCAACAAAGTATAATGTCCTATTAACATACACTATAATGTCCCAAAGTGGCCTCCACACAGTATAATGTTCCATAGCGGCCCCTGCACACAGTATAATGTCCCATAGCGGCCCCTGCACACAGTATAATGTCTCATTGCGGCCCTTACACACAGTATAATGTCATATAACGGACCCTCCATACAGTGTAATGTTCCATAGCAGCCCCTCCATACAGTATAATGTTGCATAGTGGCCCCTGCACATAGTATAATGTTCCATAGCAGCCTCCATGCAGTATAATGGCTCCACACAGTATTATGTCCTATAGTGACCACAACAGTGTTCGTTGCAAATACTGCAAAAATTTCAGGTTCAGTAGATCCCAAAATTTTGGGGGTACACCGCCCACGAACTATTATTATACTCTAGGGTCTTTTCAGACCCCAGAGTATAATGATCGGAGGCCCAGGGAAGGTGACAAACACAAAAACCCATGTTACTTACCTATCCTGCACTCCACTGCGACTCCCTGCTGTTTTCGGTCCTCTATAATGACATCACAGATGTGACTTACACCAGAGTCATTTTTCGTCGTGACGCCGGCCTGACCCACATGATGTCTGTGACATCACTACAGAGGCCAATGACAGCATAGAGTCACGATGGAGAGGTGAGTAACACTGGTTTTTATGTTTGCTCACCTTCCCTAGGCCTCCGATCTCTGAGTATAATAATAGCAGTATTTGTTGGGGTTTGCTCAACAAATACTCTTGCCACAGGCCCGTGGCCTTACTTATTGATCCCCGCTCCTGTTCACGGCTGCCTCTGCTTCCCCTTCTTCCCGTTCTTCCCTCCTGGGGGCCTTTTGCGTCTCATAACATGTCGCTGGGGCCCCCTGGAGGGCAGAACGAGAAGCGGAGGTGGCTGTGAGCAGAAGCAGGGATCAGCAATAAATAGGGCCCACTATCTGCTGGGGTTACTCCAGCAGGTAACGGCCTAAAAAAAAAAAAAAAATAGAAAAAAAAACCAGCAGGGGATACGGCTACTACCGTGGTACTTACGTAACTGCTTAGGCATAACTTCAACTCCTGGGCCCCAATGTAAAATATGTAATGGGGTCACTACCTACCTGCCATTTAGAACAGCAGTAAATTTAATGTGGCAGAGGACCTTTGGGACCCCCTCAGGGTCCAGGGTTCAGTAGCAACTGCAAACGCTACACTTCCTATAGCTATGCCCCTATCCAGCACTATAATGTACATTTTTTATATTTGTTTCATGCTAGGTTTGTTTTAGCAATGGAGCCCCTTAGTATTAAATGATATTACCTCAACTGTAATATATTTCGGGTTACCCCTGTTGAGAGATGATAAAATTAACTTATTATTCCCCTCCATAAGAGCACACTAAATATGAATATACTAAAAGTATATTGCTTTTTAGCACATATGCAGAATTTTATTAAAAAACATGGGCATATGAGCCTGTACTATGAACAAATGGATTCTACACCTTGTACAGTAAAATTAGAAGATGGTGCTGCTCAGGAAAGAGAAACTTTGAGGACTAGGATCTCTGCTCATTTTACTGCGTGCAATCTTGAAATGATCAATAGTAGCCTCGTATATACTGTTACATTTTATATATCTATATCTATACAGTGCTGGCCAAAAGTATTGGCACCCCTGCAAATCTGTCAGATAATACTCAATTTCTTCCAGAAAATGTTTGCAATCACAAATGCTTTGGTAATAATATCTTCATTTATTTTGCTTGCAATGAAAAAACACAAAAGAGAATGAAAAAAAAAGTCAAATCATTGATCATTTTACACAAAACTCCAAAAATGTGCCGGACAAAAGTATTGGCACCCTCAGCCTAATACTTGGTAGCACAACCTTTAGACAAAATAACTGCGAACAACCGCTTCCGGTAACCATCAATGAGTTTCTAACAATGCTCTGCTGGAATTTTAGACCATTCTTCTTTGGCAAATTTCTCCAGGTCCCTGAGATTTGAAGGGTGCCTTCTCCAAACTGCCATTTTGAGATCTCTCCACAGGTGTTCTATGGGATTCAGGTCTGGACTCATTGCTGGCCACTTTAGAAGTCTCCAGTGCTTTTTCTCAAACCATTTTCTAGTGCTTTTGGAAGTGTGTTTTGGGTCATTGTCCTGCTGGAAGACCCATGACCTCTGAGGGAGACCCAGCTTTCTCACACTGGGCCCTACATTATGCTGCAAAATTTGTTGGTAGTCTTCAGACTTCATAATGCCATGCACACGGACAAGCAGTCCAGTGCCAGAAGCAGCAAAGCAACCCCAAAACATCAGGGAACCTCCGCCATGTTTGACTGTAGGGACCGTGTTCTTTTCTTTGAAGGCATCTTTTTTTTCCTGTAAACTCTATGTTGATGCCTTTTCCCAAAAAGCTCTACTTTTGTCTCTGACCAGAGGACATTCTTCCAAAAAGTTTTTGGCTTTCTCAGGTAAGTTTTGGCAAACTCCAGCCTGGCTTTTTTATGTCTCTGGGTCAGAAGTGGGGTCTTCCTGGGTATCCTACCATAGAGTCCCTTTTCATTCAGACGCTGACGGATAGTACGGGTTGACACTGTTGTACCCTCGGACTGCAGGGCAGCTAGAACTTGTTTGGATGTTAGTCGAGGTTCTTTAGCCACCATCCGCACAATCTTTCGTTGAAATCTCTCGTCAATTTTTCTTTTCCGTCCACATCTAGGGAGGTTAGCCACAGTGCCATGGGCTTTAAACTTCTTGATGACACTGCGCATGGTAGACACAGGAACATTCAGGTCTTTGGAGATGGACTTGTAGCCTTGAGATTGCTTCCTCACAATTTTGCTTCTCAAGTCCTCAGACAGTTCTTTGGTCTTTCTTTCTTTTCTCCATGCTCAATGTGGTACACACAAGGACACAGGACAGAGGTTGAGTCAACTTTAATCCATTTCAACTGGCTGCAAGTGTGATTTAGTTATTGCCACCACCTGTTATGTGCCACAGGTAAGTAACAGGTGTTGTTAATTACACAAATTAGAGAAGCATCACATGATTTTGGTCTTCACCATAGTGGAGTTTGGAGTGTGACTGTTTGAGGTTGTGGACAGGTGTCTTTTATACTGATAACAATTTCAAACAGGTGCCATTACTACAGGTAATGAGTGGAGGACAGAGGAGCCTCTTAAAGAAGAAATTACATCTCTGTGAGAGCCAGAAATCTTGCTTTTTTGTAGGTGACCAAATACTTATTTTCCACCATAATTTGCAAATAAATTCTTAAAAAATCAGACAATGTGATTTTCTAGATATGTTTTCTCATTTTGTCTCTCATAGTTGAGGTCTACCTATTATATCAATTACAGGCCTCTCTCATCTTTTTAAGTGGGAGAACTTGCATAATTGGTGGCTGACTAAATACTTTTTTTCCCCACTTTATATATGTAAACTGTAGATATACTTTCATATGTGAAATAATTTTTTTTTTCCAGACTGATCATTTAGGAGAAGACTAAAACACAGACCAGGCAAAATTCAACTTTCTACTCAATGTATTCACTACACTGTAGCACTTTTTCAATGACTTTTCAATAGCTTTTGTAGTGTGCAAGACATCAGTGTCAGATTAAACGTTCCTACATCTTTAATATATCTCAAAATATTTTACTGGTCTATGCCTTTGCTTAAAGATACTAGAAAATGCAGTCAATACAGGAGGTGTGATTGCTCCCATAAACTGTTATGTCCCTAGATTTACTGATATAAGAATGCTGTACTGCCAAAGTTTTAATGTAATCTTCAGGCACAGTGAACCCATTGTGATAATAAACCAGCGATCACTGTGTACAAGCTCATGTCTGCTGCATTCTGCAAAGAACATACATGGAGCTACAATACTTTTCACAGTAGTAGCTTTCCTGCAATTTTACATATTTTGAAAATTATTATTTCCCCAAATGAATTGTAGGGAAATGAAGTCATGAGTTAAACACAATGTTTCAACATAATTATACAATCTAGATACGGTAGATAGATAGATAGTTGAGTACCATTGTAAATGCAATGTTTTACTTATCTTTTACAGATCATAATACAAATACCAAAGCTGCAATCACAATTCTGCTGGTTGTCACTAGAAACAGTCAACTAGCTAGATGACTGTACAGTGTCCGTATGAAATATAGTTGGAAAACACAGATCCAGAAGGGAATGCTGGAAAAATTAATCTCTGAAGCCTACAGAATTGTGAATACAGCTCTTGAATATAATGCGGTTATTCAACTTTTTACATACATACACTTTCACCTTTGTGAAATTAAGGCAATGTATAAAGCACATGAATCTGATTTGCTTCCAAACCAGATACAGTAAATTCACTATGAAATTAAGGGACATACGCATTAGTAATATTTACCTATTACCAGGTTAATCTGCTGCCAGAACAAAGGCTACAATTTATAGCAACCTGCATTCTGTGTATAGAGCAGCAGACACAACTTTAAAACAAGTTACATCTGCTGATATGCTTTCTAATAATATGAATTTATGAAGGGAATTGCTGTTTATGCAAAACCCCAATTTAGTCCTGTAAATTTGTGTAAATCTGAAATTTAAAAAAAAGGTATAAATTCTGATTTTGGCCAAAAACGGATGATAGTAAAGCAGAGTTAAGGCCACACTCTTGTGCGGTCTAAGTATACAAAACTAGAAAGATTTAATTTGAAAAACTAAGCAAAATTATTTCAGTAATATATTTAAATATCTGCAAGGACATAGCAAATGGAAATCAAGTAGGATTTGAGTGGAAATGTAATTAGGCCAAGTCATGGATATCATCAAGTAAAAGTAATGCATTCGCTTCATCATTATCTATACAAAACTTTACCCAGCATGAAAAATGCTAAGTTATTTCAAAGATTCTGAAAATATCTTGGACAAGTTTTGATTTCTGCAGAGTAAGCATTCTCCAAATGTCTCTAGGGAATTGGTAATGATGGCTGGTTTGAATGCTTAATAGAAAAGGGAATTCTCTTGTTAAGTTATATATGTCCATATTAACATGCTTCAAAATGTAAAATGGAATACAAATACCACGGTGTGAATTAATCGGGAGGCTGAAACCTCCATTTGCTATCATCACATGGTAACGTTTCCCCCTACTGGCCAGAAGGAGAAATAACGATGGAAATAATCACAACTAGAGGTACCTTGCTTTAATGTTTGTGCATACTTGCTAAATGAAAAGCAAATACATGCAGCTAATATTAAAAATTTCAGCTCTTCATTAGAAATTCAAAGACAAGTCCAGATTTGATTGTTTTATTATATACAAGTGCAATATAAATGACAAATGATTACTACATTCCTTCAATTGCAAAATTACAACTGAGATGGTATTTGCCATAATTAACCCAAAAAGGCCAGATTATTGTAATTTTTTATTATAACAACATAATATGCCTGACTGTACGGAGAACACCTGAGTAAATAAATGAATCAGAAAATTATACTACATCATATAAAGTGTTAAAAGAGTTTTCTGGTTTTATGCAAAGTTTATGCAAAGGTGTAAAATGATGCATGCAGCTTCCTAACATTCGTCTGCGGTAAATTTATCATACAATTTATACCAGTTTCTTATGTAAAATATATGATAAAAGGAACAAATTTTAGTGCAGTCCTTTTTGCACAAAAATTTGCAATGGCTCTATTAGTGACAACATTTGAAACTTTTGGCACATTTTAACCGCGCACACCACTTTTCCCGAAAAGTAGATGTGTCAGGGTAGATCTTACTGTGGGGGTTGTGGCCTCCTGCACCAGCAAATTTGCTATCATTTATGCTAGAAATGGCATAAATTATAGCTCAAATCTATGCCAACTCTTAACTGGGGTAGATTTAAGTTTCTGCCACATAGAGTGCAGGAGTTTCACTTAAATAATAATAATGATAAATTTTATTTATATAGCGCCAACATATTCCGCAGCACTGTACAATTTGTAGGGTTCAAGTACTGACAAAAAAGATACATTACAAAGAAATAGTCAATTCACACACTGGGACTGAGGGCCCTGCTCGCAAGAGCTTACAATCTATGAGGTAGAGGGGGTGACACAAGAGGCAGCAGGGGTGGCATCAGAGGTAGCATTGCTTGTACAATGGTCAGACAATTTTGTAATAGAGGTTACTATCATTACACATATATAAGCTGTATGAGCCGTCACCAGTCGTGTCCTTTAACGTGCAGATGATGCCTGGACATATAAAGTTAGTCTGATACGGCATCATATCCTGTGAGGTAATGCAGGAGCGTGAACAGAGGAGGGTATGTTTTTAGGGATTCTAACTACGGAAGGGTTTACATTAGGAGTTGTGATAGGCCTGTCTGAAAAGATATGTCTTTAGTTTACGCTTGAAGCTTTGGAAATTGGGGGTTAATCAAATAGTCCAGGATAGAGCATTCCAGAGAAGTGGTGCAACTCAGGAGAAGTCTTGTATACGAGCGTGGGAGGTTCTGATAATAGAGGATGTTAGTCTTAGGTCATTGAGTGAACGGAGAGTACGGGTTGGGCGATAGACAGAGATGAGGGAGGAAATGTAGGGAGGTGAGCATTATGGAGAGCCTTGTGAATGAGGGTGATAAGTTTATATTGTATTCTGTATTGAATAGGCAGCCAATGTAGTGACCGGCACAAACCAGAGGCATCGCTGTAGAGTCTAGACTGATAGTTGAGCCTGGCCGCTGCATTGAGAATAGATTGTAGAGGGGAGAGTTTAATAAGGGGAAGACCGATTAGTAAGGAGTTACAGTAGTCAAGGCGAGAGTGAATCAGGGCAACAATAAGTGTCTTTAGTGTATTTGTGGTAATGAAAGGGCAGATTCTGGAGATGTTTTTGAGTTGGAGATGACATGAGCGTGCGAGTGATTGGATATGGGGGGTGAAGGAAAGGTCTGAGTCAAACAAAACCCCGAGGCAGCGGGCATACTGCCTAGGAGTTATGGTAAGGCCAGAGACTGCAATGGAGATATCAGGGACAGATCTATTAGATGGTGGAAACAGCAGTAATTCAGTCTTTGAGAGATTCAGTTTCAGATAGAGCGAAGACATGATATTTGAGACAGCAGAGAGACAGTCACTGGTGTTTTGTATTAGTGCAGGGGTGATGTCACAGGATGACGTATATAATTGGGTGTCATCAGCATAAAGACGGTACCGGAAGCCAAATCTAGTGATGGTTTGTCCAATGGGGGCTGTGTAGAGGGAGAAAAGCAGGGGACCTAGGACCGAACCCTGAGGAACCCCAACGGCAAGGGGAAGAGGGGAAGAAACAGAGCCCGCAAATGATACACAGAAAGTGCGGTCAGAGAGATAAGAGGAGAACCAGGAGAGAGCGGTGTCCGTGAGGCCAACAGAGTGGAGCATAGTGAGGAGGAGTTGATAGTCAACAGTGTCAAATGCTGCTGAGAGATCTAGAAGAATAAGAAGAGAGAAGTCACCTTTGGATTTAGCCGACAGGAGATCATTGGAGACTTTTGTGAGGGCCGATTCAGTAGAGTGCAGAGTGCAGAAGCCAGATTGTAAGGGGTCAAGAAGAGAGTTAGCAGAAAGATAGCGGATTAAACGAGAATAGACTAAGCGTTCCAAGATTTTGGAGAGGAAAGAGAGGTTAGAGACAGGTCAATAGTTAGCAGCACAGGATGGGTCAAGGGAGGATTTCTTCAGTAGTGGGGTTATGACAACATGTTTGAAAGAGGATGGGAAAATTCCAGAAGAGAGAGGTTAAATATTTTAGTAAGGTAAGTCTTGACGGCAGGGGACTGAGACTGGAGAAGGTGTGAGGGGAAAGGGTCACTACTGCAGGTCGTAGGTCGACCTGCAGTAGTGCAGCTGGTGAGCGGTCAGTGCCACTTGGGGATTGGGCAGTTATTTCCTGATGGATCTTATCAATTTTATCATGGAAATAAGTGGCCAGGTCATCTGCGCTAAGGTCTGTGAATGGCATCTGCACCTTGGGAGTGAGTAAGGAGTAAAAAGTTTCAAATAGCCTTTTATGGTTACAGGAGAGAGAAGAGATGAGAGTGGTGAAATAGGGTTGTTTGGCTAGGTGAAGGGCAGAATTATAGGTTTTAAGCATAAATTTAAAGTGGAGGAAGTCTGCAGGTGAACGTGATTTTCTCCACAGATGTTCAGCACACCTAGAGCACCGCTGAAGAAAATGTGTATGTGGCGTGTGCCAGGGTTACTGCCTCCTGCGTCTAACTTTTCGAGTGGAGGGGGTAGCCACCTCATCCAATGCACTCTTAAGGGTTTCATTATAGTGACTAGTGGCCAGATTGGGGCAGGAGAGTGAAGAGATGGGGGGCAGAGAGGACTGTAGAGTATCTGAGAGGTGCTGGGTGTTAATAGCACGTAAATTCCTATATGTATGATGAGTAGGTGTGTCCTGTGAAGGATAGGAAGCAATGATGGTGAGAGACAGAAGGTTATGATCAGAGAGTGGCGGAGAAGAGTTAGTAAATTTAGAAACTGTGAGGAGTCGATGGAAGACAAGATCAATGGTGTTGCCATCTACATGTGTGGAGGAAGAGAAAAGTTGTGAAAGACCAAAAGACGTGGTTATTGAGAGAAACTGTAAGGTAGCTGGGGAGACAGGGGTGTCAGTGGGGATGTTAAAGTCACCCATGACTTTAACACTTAATTCATTAGGAGACATATTTCTTTTAATGAATGAGGCACATCTTTATTCCCAGGGTGTCAAGAATGATTAGGGAAATGCCAACCTGCATAAATCTCCCCCTTTATGTTTCAATTCATCATAACTTTCAAGGTCTCCATTTGCTGTCAGTGAATGGCATTCATTATATATACACCTCATCTTAGTTACAGGAATGTGCCAGAATTTATACTTTACAGGCCAAAAGATATATAAAAAGTGCATAACAGCTTTTTATCCTTCTTGTTGACAACTAAAGATATTTTTTAATGTATTATTTAATTTAATTTTAATACACAGTAAGCAGTGTAATGTAGGCTCACTGGCTGGTGAGGCATGGGCCCCTGTCTCCGTCAGCTTCGATACTTTGCTTGGTCTGTTTTTTCCTTCTTTTTGATGATCAGCTTGGACAGAAAGCAGAGACACAAAGCAGAAACAGCACTGATAATGTCAGCCTTGCATTGTTGGTACAGTGTTTGTGGCCAGAAAGCCTGAAGGCCCTGTAATGACATCATCACCAACAGTCAACAGGTTTTTCATGCCAGAGCAGTTTAGCCAATGCCTGCAGGCTGAATGTTCTAATCTGGAGGCAGAGTGATACTGTAGATAGGAGACCCTTCTTTTATATCCTCTCTCTGTTTTGGGGTAGCACAATGTAGGAGGGGTGGAATTGGGGAAAATTTGCTGCAAGTGGGGAAGATATTGTTTGGGGAGAATGGTGCTGCCAACTGACTAGAGGTATAAAAGGGGAAACTGAACCTGCCATTAGGAGAGGTGAAGCTTGGGGGGGAGCAATGCTGCTACCAGTGATGCTGTACTTTGGCTTTTTTGCTTATCTATTTTGTGATGCACTGTGGAATCTTTTTGGCACCACTTGGTGTGCACAGTGGTGTTTGGCATGTTTGGAGAAGTATTTTGCGCTGCAATGTGGTATTTGGTGTTGCTACAAGTATTGTGTGTGCTATACTGTGGTATGTGGTTGCCATTGGTGAGGTTTCTAAGTGTACAGTGACATTTGTTTGGCACTTTGTGGTAGTATTTCTTTTCGGATTGACTGTTGAAGTCTGAGTCAAAAAAGTTTGAGAACCCCTGCTGTATGAGAAGTGTTAAATAAGTTATCTACTGTACCTCAGTATGTTCTGTGTTACAAAACTGAGCTTGTCTGTGCCGGTTGAGACATGTCTAGACATGTAACATATATAGTAGCAGTTCAGTCTGTTGGAAGCACTGGAAGTGGCAGGATGGCAAGTGCAGTACAGTACAGTTCTACAAAGAAATTGAGGGATCTGGAGCATCATTACATGATTAAATTCCTTACAAAGGCAGAAAAGAAGCCTAAAGAAATCCATGAAAGGATGATTGCTGTATATAGGGATTATGCAACTTCCTACTACCAAGCAAAGTTTTGGGCCAAGCAGTTTAAATGGGGTAGGGAATCAATTGAAGATGACCCCTGCTCATGGCGACCTGTTGAAGCATCTTCAAAGGAAATATCCCATAAACTGGAGGCCATGATTTTGGAAGATCGTCGAGTCAAAGTCAGTGTTATAGCTTATGAATTAGGCATTTCAGTTGGCACAGTTTCCAGTATCATTCATGAGGTTTTGATTATGTCAAAGGTCAGTTCCCGGTGAGTGCCACGAATGTTGATGCAAAAAAACATGTTGCCAGCAATTTAGCCAAGAGAATTTAGGCATGCTTCGAGAAAATCCAAGAGAATTCTATTCTGAAGTCAAGCTAATTTTAAAACTCAGAATCACACCCTTTGCCTGCTCTTGCCTGACACCACCCACTTGAAAGTACAGAGCCTAAATAGCATAGCAGAAACCAAAACTAACAGCATTGATTGCTCAGGAATGGTGGGGGATAGAGAAAAAAAATCCAACAGTGCCAAATTCAGTGAAGCAGTGACTATTAAATGATATAAAGAATTGGATTTGCTGAAGGTGGTAAAAGTCCTCTTTAATGATCCACACTACTACTTTATTGCCATCTACAAATAACATTTCTTATGTTATGTTTGTTATGTTATGTTATGTTATGTTATGTTATGTTATCTTATGGATTTAAATAACTCCCTGAAACACAATTTCACTAAAGAGACTGTTATACAGACAAAACATACCAAAACAACTGGAATAACAAATATTATTGAATAAAATAGTTGAAGTCTTAAATAACCAACCGTGAGACATATTGCATGACTCAATTTTTCATCGGGCATCAGGATTATGCTGGTATGCACATTGAGAACAAAACCAGAACACTCTATTTGTTGATATTAGCCATCTGGTTACTATGAATAAAATAATGCTAGTAAACCATTACTAAAGAACATCTAAGGTAACCGTGAACTTCTATTCCATTGGGAAAAAACTGTGAATGTACAATATTCTGCTGTAGATGGATTTTAAGGAATGAATATATCAGAAAAGAGAATACTGTATTGATAAACCACTACAGATATCTGTCTTCCTTTATATTGTCAATTCATGAATGCAATCACATGCAGGTCATGAGTAATGGAATCTTTCTAATCCAAACTAAACATGTCTACTTAAGATAAGTTTCATGCAGAATTTGAGCCAAAAGATATATGGAGCAATTTCACATGGATTCCAGTACTGTCTACTAAATAGAAAATAAAATCCACTGGCAAGCAGTTAAAGTGTAACTGTCATCTCACTTTATTTTTGCTATTTTATAGAAAGGGGTTTGCTGAACATTTTTGTAATTTACTTTATTAATCTTTTGCGCTTTCTTTCAGCAGAAAACAAGTTTAAAAATTCCATGTCCTATTCCCTTAGCTGTATCTCCAGTTTTCTACCACCTAGAAAATTACTTCTGGTATCATTTGACAGCTGAGAGTTTCTATTACAGCTTGGTAAGAAAAACAGTCGGGAATGTGATTTTTATATGCTGCAGTATATAAAAAAATAACCTCAACGGTGTTTTAACCAGTGATTTCTCCATTTCTGTAACAGCTAGAGCTACAATTTGACTCTTAGCTTTCAAGTGACACCAGAAGCACTTTTCTAGGTGGTATAAAGCTGGAGATAGAGCTATTTGAAGTAATACTCCCTTTGGCGTTTGCTATATACTGGCAATAGAGGGTGAGTATTTAGTTAAAGCATTTCTGAGGAGAACTTTAGAACTTGTTTTCGGCTAAAAGAAAGTATAAGTTAATAAAGTATATCACAAAAAATGTTCAACAAACCCCTCCTATAAAGTAGCAAAAAAAAAGTGAAACAATTACACTTTAAGAGGTCAGACAATCACAAAAAAAAGGTTGGGGAATATACATTTATTCTGAACAGTTGTCCACTGTAAGGATCTCAAAAAACGTATACTATATTCCAGCTTCCTAGAACCCAGTGAATGTGACATAATGGGATATGTTGCTTAAAGGGGTTGTCTAGTTTCAGAAAATAAATATTATTCCTTGTATACTGAAAAGTTACACAATTTGCCAAGATCTTTTCTGTATCATTTCCTCACAGTTTTATACATCTCTTTTTCTATTGTTATTCGAGCAGCACGGTGGCTCAGTGGTTAGCACTGCAGTCTTACAGCGCTGGAGTCCTGGGTTTGAATCCTGCCAAGAGCAACATCTTCGAGGAGTTTGTATGTTCTCCCTGTGTTTGTGTGGGTTTCCTCCAACGACATACTGATAGGGAATGCACATTATAAGCCCTATATGGGACAGTGACTGACAATGTCTGTAAAGCGCTGCGGAATATGATGGTGCTATATAAGTAAGCTTAATAAGTTTGTTTACTTCTCTTCCAGTAGATAACAATGAGTACATGGTCATTTGATGAACGATTATTTTATTTTATAATGGTAAATATTATCATTATTCACTTGTATTCACTGATGATTTGATTTTCTTTACCAGTCACATATTATTTTAGTGCAGATACATTGATGACATCCTGATTTTTTGACATGTATCTAGCCTTCATGATTTTGTCTCTGTTTTGAGCAATAAGAAAGTATTACATAGGGCCTTTAATAGAGCCAGAACAACTTGATGATTAACAATGACCTCTCAGCGTCCAAAAATAATACTACAATGATTAGGTGCATTGGCACTTTTGACATACATCATAAAGAGATTAATCATATAGTATGATACTGGCCTTCTTTTAGCCGATACTGACCTTTGAAAGGTGAATAAAATTTTGTGGCATATGCCATTTAAAATTAGGACCAAGAAGGGGTAATATTGACTATATGTTATTACAGGAGGAAGCCCGCTGGATATTCCGCTTGAATTCGAGTGGCCTGTTTGGCCTCAATGAGGGCTTCACATTTGCACCCTTTATCTGATGAATCTATATATTTTAATATGACTTTAATCCTGATTATGTAAATAAGGCGTATTTTGATCATAGTATATTGGTATATCTGCACCTTTGGGTTCTCCTATTGGCCTATCGGTCCACTGTTCTTTCTTATTTATGATTTTGATTGAGTAATTTTTAATCTTTTTGTCTGTAGACATGCAACTTATTATACATAAAAAAAAATTAATAAAAACCTTTTTCTAAAAATACATTCACTTAATCCTACTTTAGAGCCCTCATTGTTTTGATTATATTGTCTATAGTAATATAAACATAGTGATATTATCAGTGTATATTTGTCAACTTCTACTGATGACACATCTATATACGATAATCATATAGGCATGTGCAACTTTTTCTTGATGTAACTTAGTTTTTACAATATTTATTCTGTACATATGTGAGCATGCGCAATATACCAAAGTTTGTACTTAGACGATGAAAAGAAAATCTTTTCTTTCACTTTGCGCATTCACAGTCATGCACAATAATCCGTATAAGGGGGACTGGGTGTGCATTATGCATCGATTGTGCATTTTCTGCACATGCGTGGGCATGCACAATGCGTTCGAAGTGAGACTTTGCTTTTCTTTTTTCATTTTTTAGATGAACTTCAGGTTGAATCTAACTTTCTGGTTGGTAGGTATTCATGAGCGGTATTGATTGATCACGATCTGGTCCTATCAGGTTGTGTGTTTTATAAGCAATTTGAAGAAAAACTTGGTCCATACTCACCTATTGGCTACATTTTTAGTAACTCATCGATGATGACAGCAACATAGGTTATTTAAACCTCTATAAGCAGCAGTGTGGTCATAGTGCCCCATAGACCCCTAAGGAGGCCTTGTGTAGGCAAAACATGTCAGGGGCAGCACAAATATTGATTTTAATTGCAATCTTTGCTGTGTTTTGTAAACTCTCACCATGGAGAATTTACCCATGTCTATTTATCAGTAGCGCAGTAATCTATAGACACTGTTCCTATATCAAAAATAATTTTGAGCTCTTTACCTCTACATGTACTAGAAAAGTGCAACTAGGAAATATATACAGTGGGGAAAAAAAAGTATTTAGTCATAGGTAGACCTCAACTAGGCCACTCCAGGACCTTGAAATGCTTCTTACAAAGCCACTCCTTTATTGCCCTGGTGGTGTGCTTGGGATCATTGTCATGCTGAAAGACCCAGACATGTTTCATTTTCAATGCCCTTGCTGATGGAAGGAGGTTTGCACTCAAAATCTCACGATACATGGCCCCATTCATTCTTTCATGTACACGGAGAAGTCGTCCTGGTCCCTTTGCAGAGAAACAGCCCCAAAGCATGATGTTGCTACCCCCATGCTTCACAGTAGGTATGGTGTTCTTTGGATGCAACTCAGCATTCACTCTCCTCCAAACACGACGAGTTGTGTTTCTACCAAACAGTTCTACTTTGGTTTCAGCTTTGAGCAGGTCATTCACTAGGTCCCCCTGTGTGGTTCTGGGATTTTTGCTCACCGTTCTTGTGATCATATCGACCCCTGCGTGGAGCCCCTGATCGAGGGAGATTATCACTGGTCTTGTATGTCTTCCATTTTCTAATTATTGCTCCCACAGTTGATTTCTTCACACCAAGCTGCTTGCCTATTGCAGATTCAGTCTTCCCAGCCTGGTGCAGGTCTACAATTTTGTTTCTGGTGTCCTTACACAGCTCTTTGGTCTTCACCATAGTGGAGTTTGGAGTGTGACTGCTTGAGGTTGTGGACAGGTGTCTTTTATACTGATAACAATTTCAAACAGGTGCCATTACTACAGGTAATGAGTGGAGGACAGAGGAGCCTCTGAAAGAAGAAGTTACAGGTCTGTGAGAGCCAGAAATCTTGCTTGTTTGTAGGTAACCAAATACTTATTTTCTACCATAATTTGCAAATAAATTCTTAAAAAATCAGACAATGTGATTTTCTAGATATGTTTTCTCATTTTGTCTCTCATAGTTGAGGTCTACCTATGATGTCAATTACAGGTCTCTCTCATCTTTTTAAGTGGGAGAACTTGCACAATTGGTGGCTGACTAAATACTTTTTTTCCCCACTGTAGCTAGGTAAGAGTACAATCACAGCATGTGCTTTTAATCTTGCTAGTGAAGGTGCAATAAAAGTTATGTTTTAAGGAGATAACAATTTAAATGGAATGATTTAGGTGAAAATAGGGCTTTTTGGTCCCAATAGCGCCCTTATTTTCTTTTGTCATGCGATGATCACACAGGTGCAGGACTTGTTACAGTCACAGCACATCCATCTGTCTTATAAGGAGCTGTACACGAGGGTAAAAGTGCTTTGGGAGGGGGGGGGGGGGTGTTTTAGCTTACCTAGGATTCAGTTTCAACTATAGATTCCTGGGCTAAGCATGTGCCACTCATTTGCATATGAAAAAAATTGCAAGTTACTTGATAACAGGGCTTTGGAAACTGTAGACACACCTTTACAGGCTACTGTGATTAAGTTTATAACTAATTTACTGCTCACAGACTCCCTTTAATAACATTTGTGAGATCCAGTGTTTGCTGTATAAGAACTGTGAAAGTTAAGTGAAAGAAATTTTATGCCCCATGTCACTTTTCTAATAAGTCCAACAACCTTGTTTATTAAGGTGCAGAAAGTGTCAGGAAGTGTCTAAAACTGTTAATAAATGTGGTGTAATGCAGGTACGCCAGTTTTCTTGCACAAATAATGGCAAAAGTCTGATGCATCTTCAATAGTAAATCTGCCCTATTGAGTCACCTTTGACATTTTACAGTAAATCCTATGTTCATTGTATACAGTGTAAGAAGTCTCAGGAATTAAGAGGCACACACTATACCATGTTGGACACATCATACCAAGCTGCAATAAAAAAGGGCAGTTTTTCTTAGCCCAGTGAAGTGTCCCCCACATTTACCCACGGTCAGTCCCAGATGGATTTGACAAGAAGAACAGTGTGTAATAAAGTACATTGAGCATAGATGTATGAAAATGCAGTTGAATCTCTATCCTCTAAATCAGGCTAAATATTGTGAGAATGGGTCACAATTTTTTTTTTTTTTTTTTGGCAGGGCAACTACATAAATAGGTATCTCAGAGATTTGCACATATGCATTGAATATATCAAAGAGTGTTCAAGATGCCATGGGTAATTTGTATATGTAGTTAAAATGACTTCTACTTTTGTATGTTCTAAGTAATTCATTTGCCTTATAAAATTAAGGCTCTAGTGTTCAAATTAAGTGCCTACCCTTCAACTCAGTGGGTGCTTGATGGAACCAAGCAGCTGCTCCTACTTGAAATGTGTTGCTATTGTAGATTTCCCATTATGTCTCATTACGCTTCACCAAAACTTGAGGCTTGACTGCACTAAACCAGTCATATTATTTTTTCCCAAATAATGACTCCCATTGGAGAGATGGATACAAAGAACTGCAATGTTCCCCTTTTTCAGGCTTGTTAAGAGCAGGCTAATCATTTCTGATGACATGTATGTTTGCTTTGCGCTAATACTTGATATCCTTTTTATTCTCCTGTCAGTTCTCAGAACAATAGACTAAATGATTCCGCTGTAATATGTATTTCCCCTGTTGCTTACACAATTAGATAATTAAGAAGAGCAAAGCTGCAAATGTTGCTAAGGTGAAATGCCAGGGTGAAGTCAGTAAGTTCTAGTAATGTTTTCAAGGTAAGGTTATGGTTGTTTTCCTCTTACTTTAACAGCCTAGCATTTCACAGGTTCATAAACTGCCATGTGAACCAATATAGCTCCAGAGATGATCACATTCACATGATCTGAAACATCGAAACCACTTACTGATTTTGTTTGAACTTAGCATGTTATACAATTGACCACATAAATGTTAGAGTTCCGTAAGATTAAAAACTTTTGGTGTCTTACAAAAACAGCACCACACTTGTGCACCTGTGGTGTGTGGTATTGCAACTCAATCTCATTCACTTCTCAACCTATGGACTGATGTTGTCCTATTTCTGGAGACCTATACTCAGTAGCTAGTAAAAGTTATCAAAAAGGTTCTCTTCTGGTGGTCTAATATTTATTTAAAGTGAATGTCCAGTTTTTAACACCATACATTTTTTGGATTAATTTTCTTTACTGATTAACTTTGTAATATATATATTTCCTTAGTGGATAGAGATCTGTTTTTCTAATACAGATCTGCAAATCTCCTAGATTGACATACTGTATCTAAAAGTATATTGTTGTTCTCAATGTATGCAGTAAACAGTTAAGGGTACATTCACATACAGTGGCTTGCAGAAGTATTCATACCCCTTGAACTTTTTCACATTTTCTCACCTTACAACCGCAAACTTAAATGTATTTTATTTAGATTTTAAGTGATAGACCAACACAAAGTAGCAGATAATTGTGAAGTAGAATGAAAATTATACATGGTTTTCAAAATTTTAATCAAATAAAAATCTGAAAAGTGTGACATGCAAAAGTATTCAGCCCCCTGTACTCTGATACCCCTAAATAAAATCCAGTGCAATCAATTGCCTTCAGAAGTCACTTAATTAGTTAATAGAGTCCAGCTGTGTGTAATTTAGTCTCAGTATAAATACACCTGTTCTGTGAAGGCCTCAGTGATTTGTTAGAGAACACTAGTGAACAAACAGCATCATGAACACCAAGGAACTAAGGAGATAAAGTTGTGGAGAACTTTAAAGCAGGGTTAGATTATAAAAACATATCCCAAGCTTTGAGTATCCCAAGGAGCACTGTTCAATCCATCATCCATAAATGGAAAAAGTATTCTACAACTGCAAACCTACCAAGACATGGCCGTCCACCTAAACTAACAGATCGAGCAAGGAGAGCACTGGTCAGAGAAGCAGCCAAGAGGCCCATGGTCACTCTGGAGGAGCTGGAGAAATCCACAGTTCAGGTGGGAGAATCCGTCCACAGGACAACTACCGTGTTTCTCCGAAAATAAGACAGGGTCTTATATTATTTTTTGCTCTGAAAAAAGGGTTAGGGCTTATTTTCGGGGTAAGTCTTAATTTTTTCCATGAACAACAATAACACATTTGATCGCTTTTTATTTCAACTTTTATCAGATGTGAAACAGCGAAAAAACAGCAGTTCGGCACTTTTGATGTTTTTTTTTTTTTTTGCTACGGCATTCACTATAGAAGTAAAATATTTTTATAAGTTTGTAGAGCGGGTGTTTTCGGACACAGGGATACCTAATGTGTATGTGTTTCACAGTAATATTTTATTTTTTATATGTATTCTAGTGAAAGTGGGAGGGGGGCTTGTTCATTATTTTTTGTTTTTTATATTTTTTAACTTTTTTTTTTTTTTTTTTACTATTAACCCCACCTAGGGGGGCTTGAATCTGCAATCATCCCATAGACTGCAATACAACATATTGCAGTCTATGGGAGATTATCTACATTACTATTGAGGCAATAGTAATATTCCTATGACAGGCCTGGGAGCCTTCATAAGGATCCCGGCTGTAAAAGGAACAGGTCGGCTCCTGCGATCTCACCCGCGGGAGCTGGCCTGCAACTTCAAAGATACGGGGTTGGAGGGGACCGTCCCCAGGGATAGTTTATCTTCTTTGGGGTGTCGATTTGGAGGGGGGGTCACGGACTGGCACACTCAACAAAGCCCACGGGCATTAACTGCGGGTCTCCACTGTACAAGGAGACCCGGTATAGTAGTTATAGGGGGTGGGGACCGGCCCTAGGGAGTGCGGGGGGAAGCGCAGAGGTCACGCAATGCCCGCGGTCAGAGTCCATTCTGCTACTTTGTTTAGAAGGGGGAGGTGGAAGGTCACACTCAACAATGCCTGTGATTAGGGTAGACACTGACCGCGGGCATTAACTCCAGGTCTCTGCAGAGACCCGGTACGCCAGCTATGTTAACCGCTCAGCAGAACGGCTGCCATCTTTAAGGAACCAGAATCCGCTGTAATCGCACGGCAGATGTCGGGAAGGGGTTAAATTAGCTAGGGCTTATTTTTGGAGTAGGGCTTATATTTCAAGCCTACTCCAAAAAACCTGGAAAATGTAGCTAGGGCTTATTTTCGGGGTAGGTCTTATTTTTGGAGAAACACGGTATAAGTCGTGGACTCCACAAATCTGGCCTTTATGGAAGAGTGGCAAGAAGAAAACCATTGTTAAAAGAAAGACATAAGAAGTTCCCTTTGCAGTTTGCCACAAGCCATATAGGGGACATAGTAAACATGCGGAAGAAGGTGCTCTGGTCAAATGAGACCAAAGTTGAACTTTTTAGCCTAAATGCAATCCGCTATGTGTGGCGGAAAAGTAACACTGCTCATCACCCTAAAAACACCATCCCCACTGTCAAACATGGTGGTGGCAGCATCATGCTATGGGGATGCTTTTCTTCAGCAGGGACAGGGAATCTGAATAGAGTTGATGGGAAGATGGGTGGAGCTAAATACAGGGCAATCCTGGAAGAAAACCTGTTGGAGGCTGGAAAAGACTTGAGATTGGGAAGGAGATTTACCTTCCAGCAAGACAATGAACCTAAACACACAGCCAGAGCTACAGTGAAATGGTTTAGATCAAAGAATATTCATGTGTTAGAATGGCCCAGTCAAAGTTCAGACCTAAATCCCATTGAGCATCTGTGGCAAGACATGAGAATTGCTGTTCACAGACGCTTGGTCTGCTTGAGGACCCAAAAAACGGAAACCTAATCTGCTTAAAAAGCGGTTACCCGTGGAAAACCACGGACCCCATGGACTATAATGGTGTCCGCCAGGTTTCCATCCAGTTTCCGCCCGAAAAATGCAGAAAAAAGCCGAGAGAAAAGTCCTGCTTACAGCTGAGGGGTTCCAACAGCAGAACAATCTGTGATGAGTTTATTTTCAAAGTGACACATTTCTAATAAGACAGATGATCAAAACGGACAGACCCTTAAATGGAATATTCTCATCAAATCAAAAGAATATTCCATAAATTCCTGATAGGTGAAGGTTCCACTGCAGGGTCTCCTAGCTATCAAGAGAATAGGGAAACTCCTTAATGGTGCAGTTCCACTAGTAGTATGGCATGGCCTATGGATTGAATGTATCATAAATGTATACAATGGGAATAATCCTTTAAAATGTAGTCCAGTGTTGTTCTATAGCAGGGGTAGGCAACCTGTTTTGTTCGGCGTGCCGATTTTAATAAAAAAAATCAAAGATGAGGTACTCAGAGTGCCGGTCAATAATTGTAAGTCTGACGACCCCTAAACTAAAATCATATACCACAAACCATAACACAGAAGTGCTGCCACCAGATGCTTCAGGACACATGCGTTTACTGCTATTTCCTGGGATGCTCCTGTACTTTCCGATTAGAAGCAATGAAAGTCCATGTGCAGCCCCCAATTAGTGGTAAATGTATGTGTCCAGGAGCACCATATGGCAGCATCCTTATGGTGAATACACACTATGTATCTGGATGCAGATATAGTCTTAGGCCACTGGAACTTTTACTTCAATGTAAAACTGCGTTCACATGGTGCATTTTTGCACAAAAAAAAAATGCCTGTGTTTTCTGTGCAAAAACACATCCTTAATGCAGAAAACACACCGTTAAACAGAATAATGTCCCATAGTGATCCCTGCACAATGTATTATATCCCATAACAGCCTCTGCACAAGGTATTATATCCCATAACAGCCTCTGCACACCGTATTATGTCACATAGTGTCCCCCACACACGGTATTATGTCACATAGTGACCCCAGCACACGGTATTATGTCACATAGTGATCCCAGCACATGGTATTATGTCACATAATGACCCCAACACACAGTATTATGTGATATAGTGTCCCCAGCACATGATATTAGGTCCCATAGCGGTCCCTGCACACAGTATTAGGTCCCATAGCGGTCCCTGCACACGGTATTAGGTCCCATAGCAGTCCCCACACACGCTATTAGGTCCCATAGTGGCCCCAGCACACGGTATTAGGTCCCATAGCGGTCCCCACACACAGTATTAGGTCCCATAGCAGTCCCTGCACACGGTATTAGGTCCCATATCGGTCCCTGCACACAGTATTAGGTCCCATAGCGGTCCCTGCACATGGTATTAGGTCCCATAGTGGTCCCTGCACACGGTATTAGGTCCCATAGTGGCCTCTGTACACGGTATTAGGTCCCATAGCGGTCCCCGCACATGGTATTAGGTCCCATAGAGGCCCCAGCACATGATATTAGGTCCCATAGCGGTCCCCTCACACGGTATTAGGTCCCATAGCGGTCCCCGCACATGGTATTATGACCTATAGTGGTCCCTGCACACGGTATTATGTCCCATAGCGGTCCCCGCACACGGTATTAGGTCCCATAGTGGTCCCCGCACACGGTATTATGTCCTATAGTGGTCCCTGCACACGGTATTAGGTCCCATAGCGGTCCCTGCATACGGTATTAGGTCCCATAGCGGTCCCCGCACACGGTATTAAGTCCCATAGTGGCCTCTGCACACGGTATTAGGGCCCATAGCGGTCCCCGCACATGGTATTAGGTCCCATAGTGGCCCCAGCACATGGTATTAGGTCCCATAGCGGTCCCCTCACACGGTATTAGGTCCCATAGCAGTCCCCGCACACAGTATTATGACCTATAGTGGTCCCTGCACACGGTATTATGTCCCATAGTGGTCCCCGCACACGGTATTAGGTCCCATAGCGGTCCCCGCACACGGTATTATGTCCTATAGTGGTCCCTGCACACGGTATTAGGTCCCATTGCGGTCCCTGTACACGGTATTAGGTCCCATAGCGGTCCCTGCACACGGTATTAGGTCCCATAGCGGTCCCTGCACACGGTATTAGGTCCCATAGCAGTCCCTGTACACGGTATTATGTCCCATAGCGGTCCCTGCACAAGGTATTATGTCCCATAGTGGTCCCTGCACACAGTATTAGGTCCCATAGCGGTCCCTGCACACGGTATTAGGTCCCATAGCGGTCCCTGCACACAGTATTATTTCCCATAGCGGTCCCTGCACACGGTATTAGGTCCCATAGTGGCCTCTGGACACGGTATTAGGTCCCATAGTGGCCCCAGCACATGGTATTAGGTCCCATAGCGGTCCCCTCACACGGTATTAGGTCCCATAGCGGTCCCCGCACACGGTATTATGACCTATAGTGGTCCCTGCACACGGTATTAGGTCCCATAGTGGTCCCTGCACACGGTATAGGTCCCATAGCGGTCCCTGTACACGGTATTATGTCCCATAGCGGTCCCTGCACTTGGTATTAGGTCCCATAGTGGCCCCAGCACACAGTATTAGGTCCCATAGCAGTCCCTGCACACGGTATTAGGTCCCATAGCGGTCCCTGCACACAGTATTAGGTCCCATAGCGGTCCCTGCACATGGTATTAGGTCCCATAGTGGCCTCTGCACATGGTATTAGGTCCCATAGCAGTCCTCGCACACGGTATTAGGTCCCATAGTGGCCCCAGCACATGGTATTATGACCTATAGTGGTCCCCGCACACGGTATTAGGTCCCATAGCGGTCCCTGCACACGGTATTAGGTCCCATAGTGGTCCCTGCACACAGTATTAGGTCCCATAGCGGTCCCCGCACACGGTATTATGTCCTATATTGGTCCCTGCACACGGTATTAGGTCCCATAGCGGTCCCCGCACACGGTATTAGGTCCCATAGCAGTTCCTGCACATGGTATTAGGTCCCATAGCGGTCCCTGCACACGGTGTTAGGTCCCATAGCGGTCCCCGCACACGGTATTAGGTCCCATAGCGGTCCCTGCACACGTTATTAGGTCCCATAGCAGTCCCTGCACACGGTATTAGGTCCCATAGTGGTCCCTGCACACGATATTAGGTCCCATAGTGGCCTCTGCACACGGTATTAGGTCCCATAGCGGTCCCTGCACACAGTATTAGGTCCCATAGCGGTCCCCGCACACGGTATTATGTCCTATAGCGGTCCCTGCACACGGTATTATGTTCCATAGCGGTCCCTGCACACGGTATTAGGTCCCATAGCGGTCCCTGCACACGGTATTAGGTCCCATAGCGGTCCCCGCACACGGTATTATGTCCTATAGCGGTCCCTGCACACGGTATTAGGTCCCATAGGGCCCCTGCACACGGTATTATGTTCCATAGCTCTCTTCAGACCCCCGAGTATAATAAGTGCAGGACCAAGAGAGGGGACAAACATAAAAAAACAATGTACTCACCATTCCACGCTCAGCAGCCGTTCTGTTCTCTTCGGGGCTTCTGCCTGTAGTCAGCGACCGCTGATTGGGTCTCTGGGGTCACGTCGCGTAATGAAGTAATGACGTATGCGCAATGATGCCAGACATGACCCCTGTCAGCTGTCAGAAGCGCCTGCAGATCGCACAGCTGCCACGTAGCGCAGGGAGCAAGGTGAGTATCATTGTTTTTTATGTTTCATCACTTCTCCTAAGTCTCCGCTTATTATACTGGGGGTCTGGAGAGTCCCCACAGTATAATAATAGCAGTTTCGTTTTGGCCGTGTTTGGTCCAATCGAAGCTGCTGGGTGAGCAATTCGCTGCTGTGCCAGGGAAATAAGCCTCGTGTGCCACTCTTGGCACGCGTTCTGGGGGTTGCCGACCCCTGCTCTATAGGATGCTTTAACATCAGCCTGTAGTCTACCAATGCAGTGCTGACATGTCGGTTGTTCAGCAAACACCTGCATTCTGCGGACACATTCTTCTGAGACAAACTAAAATTCCCCAGGAAAGAGAAGCTTTGACTAGACATTCACAAATCTTATTAATACAGGATACAGGAAAGATATATCAGTTAATATATTGATGAATTATTCAGGATCAGCTGTTATACCCATACTTTTCTACAGTTTACCTCTATAGTACTCACATTTTATTTTTTCATTCTTAGGAAATGCCCAGATTTAACAAAGTGTAACATGTTACAAATGATGGTTACAAAATGTTAACCATTAAACTTAACAGGTCTAGTTGCTAGTCATACATATCTACTACTTTGCCATAAGCATACTGGTCAGAGTGAGAAAAAAATCATGGAAATACATTATATAAATACACATTATTCCCATACATACAGTGGGTATGGAAATTATTCAGACCCCTTTAAATTTTTCACTCTTTGTTTCATTGCAGCCATTTGCTAAAAGCAAAAAAGTCCATTTTATTTCTCATTAATGTACACTCAGCACCCCATCTTGACAGAAAAAAAAACAGAAATGTAGATATTTTTGCAAATTTATTAAAAAAGAAAAACTGAAATATCAAATGGTCATAAGGGTTCAGACCCTTTGCTGTGACACTTATATTTTACTCACATGATGTCCATTTCCTTCTGATCCTCCTTGAGATGGTTCTACTCCTTCATTGGAGTCCAGCTGTGTTTAATTAAACTGATTGGACTTGATTAGGAAAGGCACACACCTGTCTATATAAGACCTCACAGCTCACACTGCATGTCAGAGCAAATGAGAATCATGAAGTCAAAGGAACTGCCCAAGGAGCTCAGAGACAGAATTGTGGCAAGGCACAGATCTGGCCAAGGTTACAAAAGAATTTCTATAGCACTCAAGGTTCCTAAGAGCACAGTGGCCTCCATAATCCTTAAATGGAAGAAGTTTGGGACGACCAGAACTCTTCCTAGACCTGGCCATCCAGCCAAACTGAGCAATCGTGGGAGAAGAGCCTTGGTGAGAAAGGTAAAGAAGAACCCAAAGATCACTGTGGCTGAACTCCAGAGATGCAGTAGGGAGATGGGAGAAAGTTCCACAAAGTCAACTATCACTGCACCCCTGCCACTTTATGGCAGAGTAGCCCGAAGGAAGCCTCTCCTCAGTGCAAGACATATGAAAGTCCGCATAGAGTTTGCCAAAAAACACACGAAGGACTCCCAGACTATGAGAAATAAGATTCTCTAGTCTGATGAGACGAAGACTGAACTTTTTGGTGTTAATTCTAAGTGGTATGTGTGGAGAAAACCAGGCACTGCTCATCACCTGCCCAATACAATCCCAACAGTGAAACATGGTGATGGCAGCATCATGCTATGGGGGTGTTTTTCAGTTGCAGGGACAGGGCGACTGGTTGCAATTGAAGGAAAGATGAATACGGCCAAGTACAGAGATATCCTGGAAGAAAACCTCTTCCAGAGTGCTCTGGACCTCAGACTGGGCCGAAGGTTCACCTTCCAACAAGACAATGACTCTAAGCACACAGCTAAAATAACAAAGGAGTGGCTTGGGAACAACTATGTGACCATTCTTGACTGGCCCAGCCAGAGCCCTGACCTCAACCGAATTGAGCATCTCTGGAGAGACCTGAACATGGCTGTCCACCAACGTTCACCATCCAACCTGACAGAACTGGAGAGGATCTGCAAGGAAGAAAGGCAGATGTGAAAAACTTGTTGCATCATCCCCAAGAAGACTCATGGCTGTACTAGCTCAAAAGGGTGCTTCTACTTTATACTGAGCAAAGGGTCTGAATACTTATGACCTTGTGATATTTCAGTTTTTCTTTTTTAATAAATTTGCAAAAATATCTACATTTCTAGTTTTTTTCTGGCAAGATAGGGTGCTGAGTGTACATTAATGAGAAATAAAATGAACTTTTTTGCTTTTAGCAAATGGCTGCAATGAAACAAAGAGTGAAAAATTTAAAGGGGTCTGAATACTTTCCGTACCCACTGTACACATTAGTACCATACTTACTATTGCAGAGAATTCCTGGATAAGAATATATAACATTACCAGTAGTGTTGAGCTAACCTATTTAAGTTCGGGTTCGACACGTTCTGCTGAACTTTGCCCAAAGTTCGGTTTGGGTACCCAAACTTGACCCGAACCTGAACCCCATTGAAATCAATAGGGTCCTGAACTTTGTGACCCAAAAATGGCTGTAAAACTTTTTTTTTTTTACTTTTAGTGATGTCTACTTATGGGACCTGAACCAGCGATACACTGTTCATGTTTGACCGTGGCATCCAAGGGGTTAAAAACTGAGCTGAGCTCCGATCGGGGATTAAGGAGCAGGGTGTTAGCTGTCAGTTACAGCTAACACCCGCTACCGATGCCGCCCGCAGCATTCAGTTTCAATGACAAACATCTAAGATGCCACAGTCGCTATTGACCACGGCATCTTAAGGGTTGAACAGCGAGGATCGTTGTTATCACTGTCCCCACTGTTACAGCGGGAACCTGGCTGTCAGATACAGCTGGGCTCCCACAATGATCGCATGGGCTGTGCTTCTGAGCCCGCTCGATCACCATCACGTACATGTACGTGGGGATGCAGTAACTACCCACATTCTCCCACGTACATGTACGTGACAATGCATGAAGGGGTTAAAGTTGGTTGATTGGCTGCTCAGCAAACAATCACTGTTTCACTGTTTTGCCTCTGATAAAAATTTGAATAAAAAGTGATCAAAGCAATAGCAATTCCCCAAAATGGTATAACTAAAAAGTACATCTGGTCCCGCAAAAAAAAAAGACGCCCTATACATCCCCGTACACAGAAGTATAAAAAAGTTACGGGTGTCAGAATATGGCGACTTTTAGAAAAAAAAAAATTTTTTGCACAGTTTTTGATTTTTGTTAAGGGGTTAAAATGTAAACAAAACCATATAAATTTGGTACCCCCGGAATCGTACTGAAACATAGAATACAAGTGACATGTCATTTTGGCTGCACAGTGAACGCAGTAAAAATGAAGCCCGTAAGAAAGTCGCACAAATGCACTTTTTCTATAAATCCACCCCATTCTGAATTTTCCAGCTTCCCAGTACATTGTACAGAATAACTAATGGTAGCATCATGAAGAAAAATTTGTCACGCTAACATTAAGACCTCATATGACTCTGAGAGCGGAAAATAGTTATGGGGTTTGGAAGGGGGGAGCCAAAAATGAAAAACGAATATCATAAAATTCCTCCAGCGGGAAGGAATTAAAGCATTTCATGTGAATTAAAACAATATGTAGGTGAAATTTAGACATTTATTTTTTTCAATAATACATTCATTTAGCCCTAAAATTAGCGCATTCACAAGGGGTTAAAGTAGAAAATGCAACTCACAGTTTGTTATGCAATTTCTCCGGAGCACAGAAATACCCCACATGTGAGTGTAAACTGATGTTTGGGCACATGGCAGCGCGTGGAAGGGAAGGAACGACACTGGGTGTTTGAAAAGCAGATTTTGCTGGAATAGTTTTCAGGTGTCATTTCTCATTTGCAGAGCCCTAGAGTACCAATACAAAGGAAACCCCCCAAAAAGTGACCCCATTTTGGAAACTACACCCCTCATAGAATTTATCGAAGGGTATGGTGAGAATGGAAAAAGCGTTATTTGGCTTTTGGAGGGCAGATTTTGCTGGAATAGTTTTCGGGTGCCATGTCATATTTACATAGTCTCTAAAGTACCAGTAAAATGGAAACCCCAAAAAATTTACCCCATTTTGGAAACTACGAAATGACGTATTCCTGGAAAAATTGCCATTTTCACTTTTCACCATCAGGTGCGTAATTCATTTCTGGAAAATAAATTAATGTAACACTTGAGGGTTAAAAATGCTTACTGTACCTCTGGATAAATTCCTTCGGGTGGGGGGTGTTTTCCAAAATAGGGGCACATGTCAGGGGATTCCAATTTACTGGAATTTCAGGGCACTGCAAAAGTGTCATAACATCCAAAAACCAAACCGTCCAAATCTGTGCTCCAAAAACCACATTGCGATCCTTCCCTTCTGTGCCCTGCTGTGCCCAAACAGCAGTTTACACCCACATATGACATTAAGTACATTATCCTGGGTACACCAGTGTCATACATGTGGGCATAAACATCAGTTTGGGCACATAGCAGGGCGCATATGTGAAGGAGCACTATGTGGCCTTTGAAGCGCAAATTTAGTTGTTTGGTATCTGGACGCCATGTCATGTTTGCAGAGCCTCTAAAGTACCAGAAATGTGGAATCCCCTAAGGAGTGATATAAAAAGTGCACCCCTCAAAGAATTTATCAAGGGGTGTAGTGAGCATTAGTATCTCAGATGTGTATCTACAGCGGATGGTGAAAAGTGAATATGTAAACTGTGCAGATCACATTGGGTACACCAAATTCCCTACTATTTCCCCAGTAGCTCCTATGATAGGGAAGGGGTTACTTCTGGTTTCTTTTCAATTTTAAGCCCTAAATCTAGTTTGTACCCTGATATACGCTCGCACAGCTTATACATTCCCTTCCTGCTGCAGCCAGTTGTGTTCTAATGATTTGGCGATTTTTGGGAATTTCGTCTTCACATTGTACAAGCTATATATTTTTTTTATTTTTTTGGTGATGTAGCCATATGGCAGCTGTTTTTTGTGGGATAAGATGCATTTTGTATTGGCACAATTTTTAGGTGCCTATAACTTATTGAATAAATTTTATTCAATATTATTATTTTACTCTTTTTTTTTGGTGTATTAAAGAAAAAGGCATTCTGGCATTGCGTTTTACATTTTAAATGTTTTTATGCGTACAGCATAAGTAATATGTTACTTTTATTTTGTGGGTCGGTGCGAATATGGCGATATTCAATTTATATTGTAATTTTGCAGAACAAAAACCCATTTGGGGACATAAATCAATTATTTTTGCATCGCCATCTTCAGAGATGCATAACATTTTTATTTTCTCTTGGGGATTATGAAGATATTTTTTGACAAGTGTGAGATGGACCTTTTTGTTCTTTTTGGTCAGCAGTGGTTTTTGCCTCGGAACTCTCCCATTTGCTCAGTCTCTTTCTTATTGTTGAATCATGAACACTGACCTTAAGTGGGGGCTGCAGTGCTTTAGATGTTGTTATGGGTTCTTCTTACGGCAGGCTTAATTACAAGTGTATTGGCGTGCTATGCTATGATACTATAAACATCTATGTTAGAGCAGAGAGCCATAAAGTCCCTGCACTGACATAGAGGACTATGCAGAAGACGGGGCGCGATGACGTCACTGCATCGCGCCCCTGTGCGACAGAGAGTCTTCAGCTTCAGGACTTAGTGGGTGAGCGTGGATTGGTGAGTAAAATCTTTATTATTTTATGAGAAATAAAAGGTCGCCATTACTAAAAAATTGGGGCACATATTTATAATAGTTCCTTTTTATACATAGCCCCCTTATATAATAGATCATCTAGCCTCTAGCCCTTAAATATATATATATATATATATATATATATATATATATATACAGTGGGTATGGAAAGTATTCAGACCCCTTTAAATTTTTCACTCTCTGTTTAATTGCAGCAATTTGCTAAAAGCAAAAAAGTTAATTTTATTTCTCATTAATGTACACTCAGCACCCTATCTTGACAAAAAAAAACAAAAATGTAGATATTTTTGCAAATTTATTAAAAAAGAAAAACTGAGATATCACATGGTCATAAGTATTCAGACACTTTACTCAGTATTGAGTAGAAGCACCCTTTTGAGTTAGTACAGCCATGAGTCTTCTTGGGAATGATGCAACAAGTTTTTCACATCTGGATTTGGGGATCCTCTGCCATTCTTCCTTGCAGATCCTCTCCAGTTCCGTCAGGTTGGATGGTGAACGTTGGTGTATAGCCATTTTCAGGTCTCTCCAGAGATGCTCAATTGGGTTGAGGTCAGGGCTCTGGCTGGGCCATTCAAGAATGGTCACAGAGTTGTTCTGAAGCCACTCCTTTGTTATTTAGCTGTGTGCTTAGGGTCATTGTCTTGTTGGAAGGTGAACCTTCGGCTCAGTCTGAGGTCCAGAGCACTCTGGAAGAGGTTTTCTTCCAGGATATCTCTATACTTGGCCGCATTCATTTTTCCTTCAATTGCAACCACCCGTCCTGTCCCTGCGACTGAAAAACACCCCCATACCATAATGCTGCCACTCTGCCATAAAGCCCTGACTGGTGGACGGCTGCAGTGATAGTTGACTTTGTGGAAATTTCTCCCATCTCCCTACTGCATCTCTGGAGCTCCGCCACAGTGATCTTTTGGGTTCTTCTTTACCTCTCTCACCAAGGCTCTTCTCCTACGATTGCTCAATTTGGCTGGACGGTCAGGTCTAGGAAGAGTTCTGGTTGTCCCAAACTTAGGAACCTTGAGTGCTGCAGAAATTATTTTGTAACCTTGGCCAGATCTGTGCCTTGCCACAATTCTGTCTCTGAGCTCCTTGGGCAGTTCCTTTGACCTCATGATTCTCATTTACTCTGACATGCACTGTGAGCTGTGAGGTCTTATATAGACAGGTGTGTGCCTTTCCTAATCAAGTCCAATCAGTTTAATTAAACACAGCTGGACTCCAATGAAGGAGTAGAACCATCTCAAGGAGGATCAGAAGGAAATGGACATCATGTGAGTTAAATATGAGTGTCACAGCAAAGGGTCTGAATACTTATGACCATGTGATATTTCAGTTTTTCTTTTTTTAATAAATTTGCAAAAATATCTACATTTATTTTTTTTTCTGTCAAGATCGGGTGCTGAGTGTACATTAATGAGAAATAAAATGGACTTTTTTGCTTTTAGCAAATGGCTGCAATGAAACAAAGAGTGAAAAATTTTAAAGGGGTCTGAATACTTTCCGTACCCACTGTATATATATACAGTGCCTTGCGAAAATATTTGGCCCCCTTGAACTTTTCAACCTTTTGCCACATTTCAGGCTTCAAACATAAGGATAAAAAATTTAAATTTTTTGGTGAAGAAACAACAACAAGTGGGACACAATCGTGAAGTGGAACGAAATTTATTGGATATTTTAAACTTTTTGTAAAAAATGAAAAACTGAAAAGTGGGGCGTGCCAAATTATTCGGCCCCCTTAAGTTAATACTTTGTAGCGCCACCTTTTGCTGCGATTACAGCTGCAAGTCGCTTGGGGTATGTCTCTATCAGTTTTGCACATCGAGAGACTGAAATTCTTGCCCATTCTTCCTTGGAAAACAGCTCGAGCTCAGTGAGGTTGGATGGAGAGCGTTTGTGAACAGCAGTTTTCAGCTCTTTCCACAGATTCTCGATTGGATTCAGGTCTGGACTTTGATTTGTCCATTCTAACACCTGGATACGTTTATTTGTGAACCATTCCATTGTAGATTTTGCTTTATGTTTGGGATCATTGTCTTGTTGGAAGATAAATCTCCGTCCCAGTCTCAGGTCTTTTGCAGACTCCAACAGGTTTTCTTCCAGAATGGTCTTTTATTTGGCTCCATCCATCTTCCCATCAATTTTAACCATCTTTGGTTTTACGCCAAACATATCGTTTTGCATTGTGGCCAAAAAGTTTGATTTTGGTTTCATCTGACCAGAGCACCTTCTTCCACATGTTTGGTGTGTCCCAGGTGGCTTGTGGCAAACTTTAAACGAGATTTTTTTATGGATATCTTTGAGAAATGGCTTTCTTCTTGCCACTCTTCCATAAAGGCCAGATTTGTGCAGTGTTTGACTGATTGTTGTCCTATGGACAGACTCTCCCACCTCAGCTGTAGATCTCTGTAGTTCATCCAGAGTGATCATGGGCCTCTTGGCTGCATCTCTGATCAGTCTTCTCCTTATTTAAGATGAAAGTTTAGAGGGACAGCCGGGTCTTGGTAGATTTGCAATGGTCTGATACTCCTTCCATTTCAATATGATCACTTGCACGGTGCTCCTTGGGATGTTTAAAGTTTGGGAAATCTTTTTGTATCCAAATCCGGCTTTAAACTTCTCCACAACAGTATCACGGACCTGCCTGGTGTGTTCCTTGGTCTTCATGATGCTCTCTGCGCTTTAAACAGAACCCTGAGACTATCACAGAGCAGGTGCATTTATATGGAGACTTGATTACACACAGGTGGATTATATTTATCATCATCAGTCATTTAGGACAACATTGGATCATTCAGAGATCCTCACTGAACTACTGGAGTGAGTTTGCTGCACTGAAAGTAAAGGGGCCGAATAATATTGCACGCCCCACTTTTCAGTTTTTTATTTTTTACAAAAGTTTAAAATAACCAATAAATTTCGTTCCACTTCAAAATTGTGTTCCACTTGTTGTTGATTCTTCACCAAAAAATTTTAATTTTATATCTTTATGTTTGAAGCCTGAAATGTGGCAAAAGGTTGAAAAGTGCAAGGGGGGCCGAATACTTTCACAAGACACTGTATATATATATATATATATATATATATATATATATGTATATGTATTTATAAGGAGAAACTATTAATTATAAATTAATTATATTAATAATAATTATTAATAAAGATAGGGGAACTATTATATAAGGGAGGGTATGTATAAAAAGGAACTATTAATAGTAAATCTAGTGGGGGAACTATTATTAATGGGGGGTAATAGTTCCCCTAGCTTTAGTAATAATAGATCCTCCTTATAAATAGCCCCCCTCTCCTTATAAATAATGTAAATAATGTTTACCCTGGACTTATTAAAACTAATCCCTGTTAATAAGGGGGCTATTTATAAAGAGGATCTATTATTAATAAAGCTAGGGCAACAATTACCCCCCAATTAGTAATAGTTTCCCCAGCTTTATTATTAATAGTTATTTCTTATAAATAGCTTCAATTTGATATATACTGTATATACCGTATTTTTCGAACTATAAGATGCACTTTTTTTCCCCCAAATTTGGGAGGAAAATGGGAGTGTGTTTTATAGTCCGAATGTAAAGGTGTTTTGGCGGGAGGAGTGGGGCGATGCTGCGGGCCCTGGGATGAGAGAGCATCCCGGCGGTGTGAACCTTCCGGCATCTGCCGTACTGTTACGGAGGATGCCAGGTCTGTGAAGATGATGACGGCTCCTGCGCGGCAAGATAGCGGGAGCCGACCTGTTCCTGTGACAGCCGGGAGCTTTATGAAGGCTCCCAAGCCTGTCATAGTAATATTACTATTGGCTGGTCTATGACCAGCCTCAGTAGTAATGTACAGAATCTCCCATAGACTGCAATACAGTTGTGTTGCAGTCTACGGGACTTGCAATCAAATGATTGCAGGTTCAAGCCCATGAGGAGGGCTAATTAAATAGTAAAAAAAAAAAAAAAAAAAAAAGTTAAAAAAAAAACAAAATGCCCAGTCCAAAAAAAAATATTTTTCCCGTAGGGAGAACGTCATAGCGTGAAAAAAATATCAAAAGTGCTGGACTGTTGTTTTTTTTGCTGTTTCGACATTGACTTGAATAAAAAGTGATCAAAGCAATAGACATTCCCCATAATGGTATAACTAAAAAGTATACCTGGACCTGTAAAAAAAGATGCCCTATGCATCCCCGTACAGCTGCACGGCCACCAGTCAATGTGTCCTTGCAGCTGTTGCAAAACTACAACTCCCATATATTAAATATTTTATCACATTTTTTTGCTTCAAAATTTTTCCCCCTATTTTACTCCTCTAAAACCTAGGTGTGTCTTATGGTCCGGTGCATCTTATAGTCCAAAAAATACGGTATATGTTTACAAATTTTAATTTTTTTTCCCTAATCTTTTAAGACTATATCAATGCTGCTGGAAGTGCAGCACTGACTTCTGACACAACTAAATATGACGTTGTTGTTGATATGTCAGGATTTGGGGCCCTGCTTTTAATTTTGCCCAGGGCCACATTTTGTCTAAAACCGGCCCTGGATGTCATTGACTTTGTTTCTCATCTGTTCTTGAATTTCTTTACGTCGGGGCATAATGTGTTAGTTTTTGAGATCTTTTAGCCTATTTCATGTTATTGAATAGGGTCTATTTAAGTGATTTTTTTGATTCTACTGAAATTGAACTCGGCTTTCCAAAAAATGTGGTAAATCAACCCCTTCCCTCCGCAGGAATTTTTCGATTTTCGTTTTTGACTCCTCCCTTTCCAAACCCCATAACTTTTTTATTTTTCCGCTCTCAGAGCCATATGAGGTCTTAATGTTTGCAGGACAAATTGTTCTTCATAATGCTACCATTTATTATTCTGTACAATGTACTGGGAAGCTGGAAAAAAATTCAGAATGGGGTGGAGTTGAAGAAAAAGTGCATTTGTGCGATTTGGGCTTTTTACGGCGTTCACTGTGCAGCCAAAATGACATGTCACCTGTATTATGTTTCTGCACTATTCTGGGGATACCAAATTTATATGGTTTTATTTACATTTTAACCCCTTAACAAAAATCCAAAACTGCAAAAAAAAAATTTTTCTAAAAGTCGCCATATTCTGACACCTGTAACATTTTTATATTTTCATGTACTGGAATGCATAGGGCGTCTTTTTTTGCGGGACCAGATGTAGTTTTTAGTTATACCATTTTGTGGAATTGCTATTGCTTTGATCACTTTTTATTCAAATTTTTTTTTTTATGTCAATAATCTTTATTGAAATTTTTTGCATGAATACCATACAAGAGGTCAACATAAGGAACACAGAATACATTCATGCCATCACAGTCTTCAAGCACAAAAGGAGTACAAAATACTCTAGATATGTACAGCATACACATAAATATGTATTAAATTGCATCCTAGTAGTCTTCAAATTCAAACATACAGATAGGTAGCTAGACTTGGCAGAGTAGTATGTGGAAACATTATTCAAATCGTGGCCATGAGGAGGAGGGGAGAGGTCGGAACAAGCGGGAAAAGTAAAGTACAGTAAAGTAAAGTTAAGTTAACTAAAGAAGACTAAAGCAGACTTAACTCAACAGGCCTAAAGGACAAAGAGGGAGAGAGTGCAGCACTCTATAGAAACTCGTAAAACTAAAGTCCAGCCACGTAGACACGTGTTGAAGACCTGCCCACACCAGTGATAAACACAACTACTGAGATGTAGAAATAGTCTAATAAATACTCTAGGAATATTGAGGTGCAGTGTACCATAGGTGAATGTAAAGAGGACGTATTCCCCAAGTGTTGGAAATAGCCAAGATGTATGGTCTGTCAATAGGCACTGAATGGGGGGAAAGTTGTCGACCAAATCTCCCAATTTTCCCTGAACTTGTCTAGGTTCCCACCATTGCATTTATAGATTTGTTCAAATTGGTAGTTCAACGATACCACAGATATCAGTTCTGACAATGACGGACAGGAGGTGGATTTCCATCTGCACGCAAGAAGTAGGCAAGCATAACCAAGTACCTGGCATATGACACTTCTATACCTGCTCTGAATCTTGTGAATGCCCAGCAGGAGCAGCGCCATCTCGGGAGTTGATCCCCCCCCCCCACACACACAGTGTATTAATCAATGAGAATAAAGATACCCAAAAGGGCTGAATGAGTGGGCAGTGCCAAAACACATGGAACAACGAGCCAATCCCTCTGCAGCCTCTCCAACAGCAAGAAGGACACGAAGGAAAGAACTTAGCCAGATGGATGGGGTGGGTAATACCAGCGCAAGAGCAATTTGCTATATTGCTCCCAGTGTGAGGCACATACCATGAATTGCTTAGCCCACCTAACCGCCTCTCGCCAACAGTTAACCTCAAATCTACGGCCTAAATCGTCCTCTCAGAGGTGCATGTGTTTGGTTTTTTGAAAGGTGCAATCAAAGTTCAGAGTACAATACAGAGTTTTAGTGGCATATACAGTCGGGGTGGTCTGAGAGTGCAAGAGGTCGGCGGCCGGCTGCGGCAAGTGTATTTGAACCGAGGGGATGTCAGACAAATAGGAAGCCAATCTAGCATAGGTAAATGTCTCCTTTGTGGGTAGATTATACTTCTCCTTTAGCATGGAGAAGGGTACAATGGTATCACCTCTGTAGAGATCAGGGATATACTTTATCCCACAACTGCGCCAAGTGTCTAAGAACAAATGTGGGATCTTATGAGGGAGCATTGTGAGAGGCAGATTCAGGGTGACCCCAGGGATGTCGCTATCTGAGATATATCAAAAGGCGCGTCACGCCTTAATTGTAGCTAGTACAGCAGGTGGGACAGAAAGTGGTAAGCATTTGGCGGGTATGGACGCTAACAAGAAGCCTTCCCAGTCGGTAATCTGGGCCATTTGAGCCTCCACATCTGGCCATAGTTTATCATGGTTTGATGTAAGCCAGAATTTAAGTTGCCCTAAAGTTATGGCTAAGTGGTAATGGTACAGAGGGCTCCATCATTAAGGAAAATATTAGGGGGGACAGCGGACATCCCTGTCTCGCGCTGTTAGTGATAGATAAGAGGCAGGAGGGACCCTCTTTAAGGCCACAACTATTCTGGGTCTTGAGTACATAGTGATTTTGTTCAAGATCCATAATTTCTATTTATATGAATGTAGTCATATTGTAATAATATATAAAAAAAAACATCAAATGTAAACACATAATTTTATAGCTCCATGCTAAACATTTTTTAAGCAAGTATAGGTGGAAATATAAGAAGAAACCTGATACAATTACATTTAATTAGTTAGAAAATATATTAAGATAGTGTAGACAATGCAAATAATATTTCATAAGTTTGTCCAATGCATAATAAAATGATTAGTGCACAGTTATAGTAAAACTGCTCATTACAGAAACCCATTTATGCAATAAATAATGTAAAACAGTGTAAATATATATTAAATGGGTATTCTCAAAGACGTCTCATATTCAGACGTGTAGCTTGTTTTACCCAATACAATGATTTATCTACTTTGCTTTGTTTGCCAATCAGTGGCCTGAACGGCCTAGGGAAAGGACACAAGACATCACAGGTATTGACGTCCCGTGTCCTTTGCTGAGGCTGCTGATTTGCCTCAGTGGTCACATGCGGTGGGGACCAGAGCATCAGGACCGGACCACGCTGGGAGACACCAGAGCACTGGGGACAGGTATGTTTTTTTTTTTTTTTCTGTTTTTTTTTCCACCTTTCATGGCCTAATATAAAAAAAAAATAATAATTATCCCGGAAACCCCTTTAACCCTGCTGTTCTGTTCGGTCAAAAATGACTGAATTTGAAATTTGATATTTTTTAAAATATTCATTATGCGGTTCTGAAACTTGTGGTTCATTGACTTTTCCTCATTTGAGGGGTTCTTACTAATAGCAGTTTTTATTTATTTATTTTTTGTTTACTTTTTGCTCCACATCTTTTTTTACACTTGTACTGTTCGGTCAAAAATGACCGATAGCCTTTTATACTAATCTCCAGCCATTTTTTAAAAAAAATAAAGGAGTTATAATCTCATTTTGGTCTATATAGTTCATCTACTACTATTTATCAATTTATCTAGGTCCTTTTGGTCCATGCAGAGTTACACATACATACATTTTCAAATTATGATACTGTAGATGGACACCTGTAAACGCAAAACTAATCGGTGGCCAATGGTTGTTTTTTACAACATTCTTGATGTGTCGGCGTACAATGCATTTGTGTTATGGCGTGAAATAGACCCAAATTGGAACAAAAATAAACTATATAAAAGAAGAATTTTTTTAGAGGAGTTGGGAAAATCACTGGTTAGCCCATATATTGAACAAAGAAAAGTAACACCCAGAGATGATGGAGCTGCAGCCATTGTCCACAGGATCCAACAGAATGCTGAAGAAAGTGAACCAAGGGCTTTCGCTAGCACTGCGATGATACCCACGGCCTCCACCAGCAGTGCAACCAGCCTAAAACGGAAACGATGCGCCTTCTGTCCAACATCAAGTAATCACAAATCAAATGTGATATATTGCAAATGTGCAAAGACATGTAAATTATACTTGTGACGAATGCAAACAGTAAATTTAGCACCTTGAACCTTATTTCACATTTTATATAGAAAAAACTAGACTTTTTTTTTTTTTTTTTAAATATATTTACATACAGTTTGATGTTATTAGTTATAGTTTACAGTTTTATAAAGATTTTTTTTTGTGCAAATGTAAAATATATATGAATAATGCAATAAGGCCATGTAACATTTTTTGACACAAAAAAATAAAAATTAAGTTTTTAATTTCATTTTTCATTTGTTTATGAACAACCATGTTCACATACAGTATAATAATGCAAAAGAAATTCAAATAAAACACTTAAATTAGTTAAAAATCCAGACTTTAATAGGCCCGGTCAAAAATGACCGGAACATTATATGTGTATAGTAGAACCGAACAGAACAGCAGGGTTAAGTATTGCCAGGAGACATGGTTGAAGAAAAAATCATATCATGTAAGCAACCTGAAGGGATTGCTCAATTTTTTTTTATGAGAAGGACCCCCTCTGATCAGCTTTGTGAAGGTGCTGTTTACATTGCACACTGATTCATAGGGATATGATATCATTTCAGCCTTAACCCATAAAAGTGAATGGGACAAGGCTATAATTACATCCCACAGCTGCTATGATTTAACCGGCATGCAATGAAAACAGTGAAATGGTCATAAGGCTTGAGCACTGTAGCCCCTGCACACAGATTATCAGAGAGGGTACCCCACTGATATCTTATTGATGACCTCTCCTGAGGATAAAAAAAAAAAAAACTGGACAACTCCTTTAAAAAAAAAAAGTCACCAAAAGAATATAAGAATAAACCACATTTTATGTCTTAGGAAAAACAGATTCCTCCACAAACCCTCAATTACATTTGGCAAGCATTAACAATCTATCACATCTTAAATAATATGAGCTTGAATGGTATAAAGCCTCATGGAAAATATCATACCTAATGCAAATAAATAAGTAAAAAGAGTACTAGAGATGACGCAGCTTATAGTAAAAGCAACTATCATCACTTCAAGCTTCTAATAATTTTTTGCAGAACCAGAATGTTAAAAGGGGTACATGCTTTAAAGGTATACAGAACACATAAAAAGTGTTTGTGGAGAGCCATTTTAAGTTGTCACTTGTGGTAAGGACAGTCATACAATGTGCAAAGATTTTGGAAGGTAGCCCTATATTCTCATGGCCATCTATCAATTTATTATGTCCCCTGACATCCCCATTGTCCAATACAGGTGCAGACACAAATGTATTAACAATAGCCATGTTTTTTTGCTAACTAAATATCAGGCAAGGGCAATGAATTGAGCAATGATGAGCTATTCATGAAGGGGTTTACAACCACAGGAGGAATCTGGATAGACAATATGCTTTCATTGCTAGGCTTTATATAAAAACACTTTGTCATTTCTTTCTCTTGAAAGAGAAAACATATACACTTGGACAAAATTGTTGGTACCCCTCATTTAATAAGAGAAAAACCCACAATGGTCACAGAAATAACTTGAATCTGACAAAAGTAATAATATATAAAAATTCTATGAAAATGAACAAATGAAAGTCAGACATTGCTTTTCAATCATGCTTCAACAGAATTTTTAAAAAAAGAAAACTCATGCCTGGACAGAAATGATGGTACCCTTAACTTAATATTTTGTTGCACAACCTTTTGAGGCAATCACTGCAATCAAACGGTTCCTGTAACTGTCAATGAGACTTCTGCACCTCTCATCAGGTATTTTGGCCCACTCCTCATGAGCAAACTGCTCCAGTTGTCACGGGTTTGAAGGGTGTCTTTTCCAGACGGCATGTTTCAGCTCCTTCCAAAGATGCTCAATAGGATTTAGGTCAGGGCTCATAGAAGGCCACTTCAGAATAGTCCAATGTTTTCCTCTTAGCCATTCTTGGGTGTTTTTAGCTGTGTGTTTTGGGTCATTATCCTGTTGCAAGACCCATGACCTGCGACTGAGACCAAGCTTTCTGACACTGGGCAGCACATTTCTCTCTAGAATCCCTTGATAGTCTTGAGATTTCATTGTACCCTGCACAGATTCAAGACACCCTATGCCAGATGCAGCAAAGCAGCCCCAGAACATAACAGAGCCTCCTCCATGTTTCACAGTAGGGACAGTGTTCTTTTCAATATATGCTTCATTTTTCCGTCTGTGAACATAGAGCTGATGTGCCTTGCCAAAAATTTTGATTTTTGTCTCATCTGTCCATAGAACATTCTCCCAGAAGCATTGTGGCTTGTCAACATGTAGTTTGGCAAATTCCAGTCTAGCTTTTTTAAGTTATTTCTGTGACCATTGTGGGTTTTTCTTTCATTAAACATCTGTCACATGCTTTCTGCAATTCAGAATATGTACTTTCTATTGCTGGACCCATGTAGTTTGCCATTGGTATCAATGTTGCTTCATTGCCCTTTGCAATCATTTTAAATGAAATATCAGGCTTAATGTTAGAAAATGAAGTACTCATGTACAGAAAGAGCAAACACAGGCTTTATAGCATATGTGCATTTCCTGTCATTAAAAATACAATATAAAGGCACTTTCTAGCGTATGATAAAAGGGCTGTCCAGTTTAGAAAATCAATTTCCATATACCTTATTGGGAAGTTTTGAGTTAATAGATGAAGGTTGTCTGTTCAAGAGCCTCTTCTCTTTACTAGAGTAGAGTGGTTAGAAAGAGCATGTCCTACTGTAGAGGGCCAGTCTTGTACTTTGTTATACTGACATCCAATTGATTTGAATGGGCACTGTGTGATGGTGCTTTATGGAATTTGCTGCCAGGTCTTCCCACAGATTATAGGGCACTCTGTAATCACCTTATTCAACAGAATCTTGCAAAAAGTAGGGATCATCCAAAGCAGACAACCTCTTTAGGGTTCTCTCAGTTTTATATGGCCATAATATGGTTGTAACAACCATTGCTTCTAGTGAACTGGATGTGGAGTCCCATAACACCTGTAGTCTACTTTAAATGGGTCTGTCTTATTTCCAAGTAAAAATGGCCTAATACAGCTTCTCTTTCACTTGAACCAGATAGATTATCTTAGTATTTTTTGCAACAACCCAACTGGGCTTATAAAATATTGTATTCACTCCTCATGCCAATAGTATACTCCTGTCTTTAATTATAGTGGGAAGTAACTTACCCATAAGTTTGATAAAATATGGCCAAGATGGCTGGAGATGTCTGAGTATCTCCCTGTTCTTTTATTTTTGACCTTTGTGCATTGCCCTATATTTTCTGTTGCATGCCCTGTTGTCTTTCCATTTATACTGTACTACTGTAGTTGTCATTGTATTAAGATTGTTGAAAAGTTTAAATAAAACCTTTTAAGGCTAAGGCCCCACGTTGCGGAAACGCACCTTTTTTGTTGCAGATTTTGCTGTGTTTTTTTGAGTCGAAGCCAGGAGTGGGATGAGCAGGTAGAAGTATAAGGACTTCCTATATATTTTCCATTCCTTTTGTAGCCATTTTTGTTTTTGGCTCAAAAAAAGCTGAACAGTAAAAAGCTGCGTTTAAGCCTAAAAAAAATAGGAGAAAGTAACTAGCATATTGCACGACAGGCAACTTTTGACTGAAAAGGACAGATCCATGAATTTTACATTAGTATAGGTCAATTAGTCACTAACTTCTCGCAAACTTTGCATATACAAATAGTACAGGCAAAGAAACTTTAATATATCTTATCAGAGATAAATGCTTCCTTTTCCTCTTATTAGGAGTCACCTATCACAACCAAAATACTTTACTCACATCAATACAGGTCAGTAGTTCACTATATATGTCCTCGGTGGTCCTGGGGCTGTTCCTAAATGACAGAGAGACAGGTATGGAGCTGTGTGCAGGTTATGGCAGGCAGTCTCCATCCAACAGCTCAGAGAGAAATTAAAACTTCAGAAACAGCCTGAAGAAGGGGGAACTGCTAAATAATTCAGAATACAAGTCATATAAATAGTGTTATTCCCCATATAAACTCACTTTACTACTGAACTATTCAAACTTAGTTTAAAGGTTTAGGCACACTTTAATATTTGGCATCACGTACAGTAAGGAAAATAACTACAGCTTTAACATACAAACATAACAGCTACAGGTCCAATAGGTCTATGTGACTCAGAGGTCAAAGGGGCCTACACTGTTGTAAATGTGTTGTTCTTTTTTTCTGGGGAAATACCATAGGAAATAACAATAACTTTTTCTGGTTATCTCCACTATGTGAATTTGACTTTAAACAAAAGATTTTGTATATGGTTTATCTTTCATATCAATTCTTTGGGTACTTATAAAGTAAAAGTAGTCATGATGCTGTTTGCATTACAGTGTAGTTTACTGTAAACATTATGGGGACTTATTTCTGACTCCCTGGGGCCCTATTAATTATAATTATGCTTCTGGCAACACAACCCGGACATTAGGTTTGATATTCCCTACAACTACAGTGGGGAAAAAAAAGTATTTAGTCAGCCACCAATTGTGCAAGTTTTCCCACTTAAAAAGATGAGAGAGGCCTGTAATTGACATCATAGGTAGACCTCAACTATGAGAGCCCAAAATGAGAAAACAAATCCAGAAAATCACATTGTCTGATTTTTTAAGAATTTAATTGCAAATTATGGTGGAAAATAAGTATTTGGTCACCTACAAACAAGCAAGATTTCTGGCTCTCACAGACCTGTAACTTCTTCTTTAAGAGGCTCTTAAAGGCTCTTTTTTATATACAGTCATATGAAAAAGTTTGGGCACCCCTATTAATCTTAATCATTTTTAGTTCTAAATATTTGGGTGTTTGCAACAGCCATTTCAATTTGATATATCTAATAACTGATGGACACAGTAATATTTCAGGATTGAAATGAGGTTTATTGTACTAACAGAAAATGTGCAATATGCATTAAACCAAAATTTGACCGGTGCAAAAATTTGGGTACCCTTATCATTTTATTGATTTGAATACTCCTAACTACTTTTTACTGACTTACTGAAGCACAAAATTGGTTTTGTAACCTCACTGAGCTTTGAACTTCATAGCCAGGTGTATCCAATCATGAGAAAAGGTATTTAAGGTGGCCAATTGCAAGTTGTTCTCCTATTTGAATCTCCTCTGAAGAGTGGCATCATGGGCTCCTCAAAACAACTCTCAAATGATCTGAAAACAAAGATTTTTGTTCAGGGGAAGGATACAAAAAGTTGTCTCAGAGATTTAGCCTGTCAGTTTCCACTGTGAGGAACATAGTAAGGAAATGGAAGACCACAGGGACAGTTCTTGTTAAGCCCAGAAGTGGCAGGCCAAGAAAAATATCAGAAAGGCAGAGAAGAAGAATGGTGAGAACAGTCAAGGACAATCCACAGACCACCTCCAAAGAGCTGCGGCATCATCTTGCTGCAGATGGTGTCACTGTGCATCGGTCAACAATACAGCACACTTTGCACAAGGAGAAGCTGTATGGGAGAGTGATGCGAAAGAAGCCGTTTCTGAAAGCACGCCATAAACAGAGTCGCCTGAGGTATGCAAAAGCACATTTGGACAAGCCAGCTTCATTTTGGAAGAAGGTCCTGTGGACTGATGAAACAAAGATTGAGTTGTTTGGTCATACTAAAAAGGCGTTATACATGGCATCAAAAAAACACAGCATTCCAAGAAAAACACTTGCTACCCACTGTAAAATTTGGTGGAGGTTCCATCATGCTTTAGGGCTGTGTGGCCAATGCCGGCACCGGGAATCTTGTTAAAGTTGAGGGTCGCATGGATTCAACTCAGTATCAGCAGATTCTTGAGAATAATGTACAAGAATCAGTGACGAATTTGAAGTTACGCCGGGGATGGATATTTCAGCAAGACAATGATCCAAAACACAGCTCCAAATCTACTCAGGCATTCATGCAGAGGAACAATTACAATGTTCTGGAATGGCCATCCCAGTCCCCAGACCTGAATATCATTGAACATCTGTGGGATAATTTGAAGCGGGCTGTCCATGCTCGGCGACCATCAAACTTAACCGAACTGGAATTGTTTTGTAAAGAGGAATGGTCAAAAATACCTTCATCCAGGATCCAGGAACTGATTAAAAGCTACAGGAAGCGACTAGAGGCTGTTATTTTTGCAAAAGGAGGATCTACTAAATATTAATGTCACTTTTCTGTTGAGGTGCCCATACTTTTGCACATGTCAAATTTTGGTTTAATGCATATTGCACATTTTCTGTTAGTACAATAAACCTCATTTCAATCCTGAAATATTACTGTGTCCATCAGTTATTAGATATATCAAATTGAAATGGCTGTTGCAAACACCCAAATATTTAGAACTAAAAATGATTAAGATTAATAGGGATGCCCAAACTTTTTCATATGACTGTATCCTTTGTTGGCAATGACAGAGGTCGAACGTTTTCTGTAAGTCTTCACAAGGTTGGCACACACTGTTGCTGGTATGTTGGACCATTCCTCCATGCAGATCTCCTCTAGAGCAGTAATGTTTTGGGGCTGTTGCTGGGCAACACGGACTTTCAACTCCCTCCAAAGGTTTTCTATGGGGTTGGGATCTGGAGACTGGCTAGGCCACTCCAGTACCTTGAAATGCTTCTTGTGAAGCCACTCCTTCGTTGCCCTGGCGGTGTGCTTGGGATCATTGTCATGCTGAAAGACCCAGCCACGCTTCATCTTCAATTCCCTTGCTGATGGAAGAAGGTTTGCACTCAAAATCTCATATTACATAGCCCCATTCATTCTTTCATGTACACGGATCAGTCGTCCTGGTCCCTTTCCAGAGAAACAGCCCCAAAGCATGATGCTGCCACCCCCATGCTTCACAGTAGGTATGGTGTTCTTTGGATGCAACTCAGCATTCACTCTCCTCCAAACACGACAAGTTGTGTTTCTACCAAACAGTTCTACTTTGGTTTCATCTGACCATATGACATTCTCCCAATACTCTTCTGGACCATCCAAATGTTTTCTAGCAAACTTCAGACGGGCCCGAATATGTACTAGCTTAAGCAGGGGGACACGTCTAGCACCGCAGCATCTGAGTCTCTAGCGGTGTAGTGTGTTACTGACGGTAGCCTTTGTTACATTAGTCACAGCTTTGTGCAGGTCATTCACTAGGTCCCCCCGTGTGGTTCTGGGATTTTTGCTCACCGTTCTTGTGATCATTTTGACCCCACAGGGTGAGATTTTGCGTGGAGCCCCTGATCGAGGGAGATTATCAGTGGTCTTGTATGTCTTCCATTTTCTAATTATTGCTCCCACAGTTGATTTCTTCACACCAAGCTGCTTGCCTATTGCAGATTCAGTCTTCCCAGACTGGTGCAGGTCTACAACTTTGTTTCTGGTGTCCTTCCACAGCTCTTTGGTCTTCACCATAGTGAAGTTTGGAGTGTGACTGTTTGAGGTTGTGGACAGGTGTCTTTTATACTGATAATTTCAAAAAGGTGCCATTACTACAGGTAATGAGTGGAGGACAGAGGAGCCTCTTAAAGAAGAAGTTACAGGTCTGTGAGAGCCTGAAATCTTGCTTGTTTGTAGGTGAAGAAAAAATACTTATTTTCCACCATAATTTGCAAATAAATTCTTAAAAAATCAGACAATGTGATTTTCTAGAAATGTTTTCTCATTTTGTCTCATAGTTGAGGTCTACCTATGATGTCAATGTATATGCAGATGGGGACACAGAAGGTTTAAAAAAAAAGTAGAAAAGTAATTTCATGACATCCTAAAATTTACTAGGGTCCAGTTTTTCATATATAACTATATATCTATAAAGGTTGTGCCACTGTATGCAAATATTGTAAGGAATTCAATAAAGAAGAATATCAAGCTCCATTACAGAATATTAAGCATTATAGAAATTCTGACTCATGTTTGAGCATAGTGTAAGTTACTACAACCCCTATGACAGAAAAGTTGGGAGACTGTTTAAAATGTAAAGAAAACAAGAATGCAATGATTTGGTAATCTCATGTAAACATATTTTATTCACAATAGAACACAGAACATACAGTGCCTTGCGAAAGTATTCGGCCCCTTTGAACTTTTCAACCTTTGGCACATTTCAGACTTCAAACATAAAGATATAAAATTAAAATTTTTTGGTGAAGAATCAACAACAAGTGGGACACAATTGTGAAGTGGAACGAAATTTATTGGTTATTTTAAACTTTTGTAAAAAATAAAAAACTGAAAAATGGGGCGTGCAATATTATTCGTCCCCTTTACTTTCAGTGCAGCAAACTCACTCCAGAAGTTCAGTGAGGATCTCTGAATGAGCAAATGTTGTCTTAAATGACTGATGATGATAAATATAATCCACCTGTGTGTAATCAAGTCTCCGTATAAATGCACCTGCTCTGTGATAGTCTCAGGGTTCTGTTTAAAGCGGCGAGAGCATCATGAAGACCAAGGAACACACCAGGCACGTCCGTGATACTGTTGTGGAGAAGTTTAAAGCCGGACTTGGATACAAAAAGATTTCCCAAACTTTAAACATCCCAAGGAGCAGTGTGCAAGTGATCATATTGAAATGGAAGGAGTATCAGACCACTGCAAATCTACCAAGACCCGGCTGTCCCTCTAAACTTTCATCTCTAACAAGGACAAGACTGATCAGAGATGCATCCAAGAAGCCCATGATCACTCTGGATGAACTGCAGAGATCTACAGCTGAGGTGGGAGAGTCTGTCCATAGGACAACAATCAGTCGTACACTGCACAAATCTGGCCTTTATGAAAGAGTGGCAAGAAGAAAGCCATTTCTCAAAGATATCCATAAAAAGTCTCGTTTAAAGTTTGCCACAAGCCACCTGGGAGACACACCAAACATGTGGAAGAAGGTGCTCTGGTCAGATGAAACCAAAATTGAACTTTTTGGCCACAATGCAAAACGATATGTTTGGCGTAAAAGCAACATAGCTCATCAACCTGAACACACCATCCCCACTGTCAAACATGGTGGTGGCAGCATCATGGTTTGGGCCTGCTTTTCTTCAGCAGGGACAGGGAAGATGGTTAAAATTGATGGGAAGATGGATGGAGCCAAATACAGGACCATTCTGGAAGAAAACCTGTTGGAGTCTGCAAAAGACCTGAGACTAGGACGGAGATTTATCTTCCAACAAGACAATGATCCCAAACATAAAGTAAAATCTGAAATGGAATGGTTCACAAATAAACGTATCTAGGTGTTAGAATGGCCAAGTCAAAGTCCAGACCTGAATCCAATCGAGAATCTGTGGAAAGAGCTGAAAACTGCTGTTCACAAACGCTCTCCATCCAACCTCACTGAGCTCGAGCTGTTTTCCAAGGAAGAATGGGCAAGAAGTTCAGTCTCTCGATGTGCAAAACTGATAGAGACATACCCCAAGCGACTTGCAGCTGTAATCACAGCAAAAGGTGGCACTACAAAGTATTAACTTAAGAGGGCCGAATAATTTGGCACGTCCCACTTTTCAGTTTTTTTATTTTTTACAAAAGTTTAAAATATCCAATAAATTTCATTCCACTTCACGATTGTGTCCCACTTGTTGTTGATTCTTCACCAAAAAATTAAAATTTTATATCCTTATGTTTGAAGCCTGAAATGTGGCAAAAGGTTGAAAAGTTCAAGGGGGCTGAATACTTTCGCAAGGCACTGTATATCAGAATTTGAAAGTTAGACATTTTTCCATTTCATTTCAAAAAGGTTTTCCTATGAAAATAACCATATTTAAATTAAAAGTTAAATATTTCAGCAAATATAAGTAATTAAAAATTTTGCAGAGTTTTAAATATTTTCTTGAATCCTCTAAGTGGTGAAAGTATTTTGTCTTCATCAATTTGCACATAACCACAAATGCAGGAAGTTTTTATTGTTTTGGATTTGTCAGAAACCAAGATATAAAGTCCCTTTAACTCATTTAGAAATTGATGGCATTAACACAATCCAAAAAAGTTGTGACAGGGCTAACCAAAGGCTGGAAAAGTAAGTGATCCTAATGAAAAACAGCTGGAGGGTCAATTTTCAACTAAGTTGCATAAATAGAGCATGTTAGAGAGGCAGAGTCTCTCAGTAGCAAAGATGGCCAAAAGTTCATCAATCTGTGAAAAAGTGCATCTAAAAATTGTAGAACAATTTCAAAAAATGTTCTTCAACCTAAAATTGCAAAGACTTTGAATATCTCACCATCTACAGGACATAATATCATCAAAAGATTCAGAGGAGAAATCCATGTGCTCAAAGGACTAAGCCAATGGTCAATATTGGATGCTCATGATCTATAAGCCCCCAGGCACCACTGCATTAAAAATAGGCATGAATCAGTAATGCAAGTTAATGCATGAGCTCAGGAATACTTTCAGAAATAATTGAGTGTGAACATAGTTTTCTGTGTAATCCACAAATACAAGTTAAAGCTGTATTATGAAAGAAGCAGCTATATATCAACACAAGCTAGAAACACTGCCATGTTCACGGGGCCAAATCTCATTTAAAATGAAATTTCACGCATGAGCAAAAGCCGAAGTGCCCTAAGCCGAAGTGGCCGAGCATACAGCACATGCGCGAAATTTCATTCATGCCAACAGGAAAAGCTGCTGATGAAAGCAGTGAAGAGGAGAAGGAGGTGTCCATATTTGAAGAAGGAGGTGGTGAACAATGCTCATAGGTGATGACGCAGGTGTGCACGGAGCACTGGGGTAACGCCCCCTGTGCTCCAAGAAGATTAATTAGCATATGAGAAAAAGCGATTTTTGGATGAAACAGACAAATGGATTTCATCAGCAAAGGTATGCCTAGAATAGCCTTTCCCTTTCTAAAGGCTATAGAATGATGTGATTATTTAAAAATGTAAAATACCAATGATAGACTCCCTTTAAGTCAGCATATTTAAATAAATGTTCTAAATAATCGGAAAATAAAATGTATTGACTTCTTTACTTTTGCCAAAAACTTTAGTGAGCCTCGGAATGGTTATTCTGTAAACAGGTTTCACCAAGTACATAATTCTCCAAGAAACAAGACTGTAAAAATTACCAACGGAATCCCTTACACCCCTGCTGTGAACAAGGAATATTAATGTTTAAGCAGTAATAAAAATTTTATAACACATCATCCACATTTTCCTGTGGGTGTGTTTGGATTTATGTCCATTCTACGTCTTTTCATCTTTACAGAAGTGGGCAATTTAACATTATCTCTGGAGAGTTGCTTAGTGGCTACATTTTTTCTAATTATTGCCCTAGTTGTATTAAACACTTTTTCAGACAGGAATCTGGCAGGTGAAGGGTTGACTCTAAACCATATTGATTCATATAATGATCATGTGATAAACAATGCAAAAGCATAAAAGCATCTGAAATACTGTAATAGAGCCATATAAAAATATAATATTCCATATACAGTTGCAATTATGTTTTGTCCCTGATTTTCTACCTTTGTTTGAGACTAATTGTTCACTTATTGAAATTATTGACAGTTGGTTGTGTATAATAATTTTGAAATCTTTATCAGGGTTGCTGATATTTGTAAAGCATTATTGGAACAATGAACACAGTGTATGTTTGACACCATTACTAGCATCAAGCAAAATGTAAGCAGTTACATATGAAGAGCTGGTTTCCTCGAACATGTCCTTTGTTAGTGTACTAGCTGTGTTTTTAACGACTAGCACACTGACCCATTATTTTCTTATGGCCCCCTACACACACCCATGTAGGGTACATGTAGAAGGCTGTGAGCCTGGGGGAAAAGCTGAGAACTGGTCCTATTCCTGTTTACTTTGTGGCCCAGGCTCATTAATGAAATAAATGGGTCTGTCAAGGGCATAGACGGCACATGGATATCATCCATGTGACATCTGTGCGATTTTTTTCATGGACCCTCACATACACGTTTGTGTGCATGTAGCCATAGTTTGTTATTTTCCCTTTTGGGTTTAAAACTGTTTTTGTCAAATATCTGGACATATGTGTTACACACATATAGAAGTGAGTGTGAGTGAAGCAATATTGGGTGATGAGTGTGAGGATGTTGAAATGGAAAGGGAGGTTAAAACAGGAATAAAGCAGCAGGAGCAGGTAGCACAGGCTAGTACAGTAGTCATAAAGGGGAGATTTTAAATATATTCTGGGGTCATGGTTCTGCTTCATCTACAAAGGGGAGAAAATTCCTCAACTAAGTTTCTGCAAAATAAGTTTATTGGCAGTTTGCAGAAGATCCTACAAGCGTGATACTTTTTTGGATCTAGTAATATCTAATAATGCAGACCTTGTTGCGAATGTTACTTTCTGTGGCAATCTTGCTAACAGCAACCACAATATAATCACAATTTACCTAAACTGTAAAAAACAAACTCGTGACATGAGAGCAAAAACATTTAATTTCAGAAAGGCCAATTTCCCCAAGTTAAGGGCTGCAGTTCAAGACATAGACTGGGAGCAGCTATTGTCAAATAGTGATACACATGCAATGGGAGTGCTTTAAATCTATTTTGGGTACCTATATTACTAGGGATCACTTATAAATGTGTTAAATTAACCCCCCCATGGCTTACAGCTACTGTAAAAAGGGCAGTAAATGACCAAAAAGGGCATTTAAAAGATAAAAATGTGAAGGATCAGCTCAACTTATGAAAATTACAAAGCACATAACACAAAATGCATAATGAAAGGCAAGTTGTGAAGGAAAGCAAAACAAACCCGAAACTTTAAAGCTGTTGATGCGAAAAATCAAGGTCAAAACAGGTATAGGGAATTGGTCACTAGGGACTAAGAGAATGCAGCAGTGGCGTAATAATCGTGGTCGCAGGGGGTGTGACTGCGACCGGGCCCAACAGGGTATGGGGCCCATGGCCAGCTGGAGATGGCCAGGCCCACAGACCACTATGATAGCAGTCGGGGAAAGCCTGGTTCCCCGACCGCTATACATATTGTTATTGGAAAGGGGCCCTGGCATATTGCAATAGATGGCAGGGCAGGGCACCCAGGGGAGGTGACTGAAAACAATAAATACATATTCTCACCTCTACTGGGCACAGAGTCCTCTCTGGCGCTCTTCCGTCATGTGACTGAGGTCTGTGATTAGGCCCCAGCGGTCACATGGGGCACGGCCACGTAATGACGTCAGTGCATCCCCACGTAACCGCTGAGGCCCAATCACAGGCCTCAGCAGCAATGTCGGAAGAGGGCCTGAAGACGCCGAAGACAGAAGGATGGAGCGAGAATGCCAAGGAAAAGTAAGGCAAGGTGAGTATGAATGTTTGTTATTTTTAATCACTTTCCCTGGGCCTCCGATTATTATACTCTAGAGTCTAAGGAGACCCCAGAGTATAATAATAGCACCGAAGCGGAGGGGGGCTCTTTGGAGCATATAATACTGTGTGGGGGCCACTGCTGAGCATATAATACTGTGTGGGGGCCACTGTGGAGCATATAATACTGGGTGGGGCCCACTGTGGGGGGCATATAAAACTGGATGGGGGCCAATGTGGAGCATATACTACTGGGTGGGGCCCATTGTGGGGAGTATATAATACTGTGTGGGAACACTGTGGGGAGCATATTATATTGTGTGGGGCCACTGTGGGGAGCATATAATGCTGTGTGGGGGCCACTTTCGAGCATATAATACTATCTGGGGCCAATGTCAAGCATATTATACTGTTTGGGGCCCTGTAACCGTCACTATCAAGAATTTGCTGTAGGGAGGGGGTAGGGGGCCCTGGACAAAAGTTTGCACTGGAATGCAGTGGTACTAAATGGATTCTTTAGCTCTTTATATACTGAAGAAAAGGAAGTAGCTGCTGTACAGTAGGTGTTACCAGAGCTGTTAACATATCAGATAATATACTGTTTTGGCTAAATTTAGATATGGTCCAAGCTATATTGCATAAGCTAAAAGTGAACAAAGAAGCAGGACCAGATGGTTAGCACCCAAGTTTTCTGGAACTTCCCCAGGTAACTACAGACTGGTAAGCTTACCATCCATTGTGGGGTAACTGTTTAACAGGCTCTCAAGCGACTATATATAGGACTATATGACAGTAAATAATATTATTAGAGATGAGCGAATTTTTCACAAATTTGATTCGACCTATTGTCCAAAGTCTCCAAAACAATTTGATTCGATCCAAATTAATTTGCAGTGAATCGCGTTAACCCCTTCCCGACATGCGCCATAGTAGTAAGGCGCTGCCAGGAAGGACTTCCCGCAAACCACAGAGGAAGCACCCTGCTTTGTGGGTGTCAGCCTTATGTAACAACTGACACTGTCTGGTTGGAGCTGGTTTTATTATATATTGGGGTCCCGATCGGCCAACCCGCGACGTTTTCAGGGGTGCCGCTGCTACTATTGGTGCTATTATTGTACTCTGGGGTCCACTCAGACCCCAGAGCAGAGGCCCAGGGGAAGTGATTAAAAATAGCAAACACTTATACTCACCTTAACCTCACCTCTCCTGGAAATCCAACTGTCTGAGTGTCCTCCTTGCTCCTCGTCTTCCTTGCAACTGAAGTCCTGCTCCCCAGATGTCACTGCTGGGGCCTGTGATTGGGCCTCAGCAGTCACGTGGGGGCATGATGACGTCCTTACACTGGCGCGCTCCAATCACAGGCCCCAGCAGTGAAGCCTGGGGAGCAGGACCTCAGTCACCAGCTCCAGAGTTAATGCTGAGCCCAGGACAGGTGAGTATCAGTATTTTTTGATTTTTAATCACCGCGGGGGGGGGGGGCCGAAGGGGACATGTAGAATGGCGGAATCCCTTGGATGCCGCGGTCATGTTTGACCGCGGCATCCAAAGGGTTAAAACCCCCGATCGGAGCTGTGCGATTTGATACATCGAAGCATGAGGAAATCCGGATTCGATTCGAATGGAAGATTTTCTGAAATTCGGATCGAATTCTACTTAGCTTCGATTCGCTCATCTCTAAATATTATAAAAGACAGCATGGTTTTTCATGACAGACTTTTTTGGACTAACTTGATTAGTTTCTATGAATAGATGAATAGAAACCTTGACAAAAGAAGTGACAGTGAATATTGTGTTTCTGGATTTTGTAAAGGTATTTCATCATATATGTATATGTAAAATCAGGTCCATTGGTTTAGAAAATGTAGTCTGTAAATGGATTGAAAAGTAGTTGAAGGATCGTATCCAGAGATTGTTACTTACTATGCTCCCCAGTTATATGTGGTGTACGCAAAGATTTAGTGCTCGGTCCACTGTTGTTTAATTTGTTTGTAAATGATATAGAACATGAGTAACACTTTATCTATCTTTGCAGATGATAACAAGCTATACAAAATAAAATATAATACCAGCAAAGACGTACAATAAACAAAAGCATAGCTTTTAATAAATACCTAATCAAAATATCTATTACTAAGTAAATCACTAATTTAAAGATACAAAAATAAATACCACCAATCTAGTTGTCCATAGTTCCCAGTTCACTAGATCTATCCAGAAAATGTATGCAGAAATACCATAAAAAATACATCAGCGTTAGCAGAGAAAAAATGGAGAATAAATCAGTTCAATCTCACCACTCCACTGGTTCATGTAGTTTGTATGTATGTCAGGAGGTCAGTCATTGAAGGTGTCGGGTCCCATATATACCCTAACTCACCTTCAGTTCTCACCTCTGAACCCCATAACTCCTGCCCTGACCAAGGCAGTACCAATGCAGCTGTCCCAGAAAAAAACAATGTCCCTAAATGTCCCTACATTCGTTTCACAGTAGAGAAACCATTCATCAGGGGACCTATCTCCTAAGGAACTGGGGACAGTACAGTCATGGCCAAAAGTTTTGAGAATGACACAAATATTATATTTTCACATGATCTGCTGCCCTCTGGTTTTTATGTGTGTTTGTCAGATGTTTTTATCGCATACAGAAATATAATTGCATTCATATTATGAGTAACAGAAGCTTATATTGACAGTTAGAATGAGTTAATGTAGCAAGTCAATATTTGCAGTGTTGACCCTTCTTCTTCAGGACCTCTGCAATTCTCCCTGGCATGCTCTCAATCAACTTCTGGACCAAATCCTGACTGATAGCAGTCCATTCTTGCAGAATCAATGCTTTAATTTTGTCTGAATTTGTTGGTTTTTGTTTGTCCACCCGTCTCTTGATGATTGACCACAAGTTCTCAATGGGATTAAGATCTGGGGAGTTTCCAGGCCATGGACCCAAAATCTCTATGTTTTGTTCCCTGAGCCATTTAGTTATCACCTTTGCTTTATGGCAAGGTGCTCCATCATACTGGAAAAGGCATTGTTGAGCGCCAAACTGCTCTTGGACGGTTGGGAGAAGTTGCTCTTGGAGGACATTCTGGTACCATTCTTTATTCATGGCTGTGTTTTTAGGCAAGACTGTGAGAGAGCCGATTCCCTTGGCTGAGAAGCAACCCCACACATGAATGGTTTCAGGATGCTTTACAGTTGGCATGAGACAAGACTGGTGGTAGCGCTCACCTCTTCTTCTCCGAATAAGCTGTTTTCCAGATGTTCCAAACAATCGAAAAGGGGATTCATCAGAGAAAATGACTTTACCCCAGTCCTCAGCAGTCCACTCCCTGTACCTTTTGCAGAATATCAGTCTGTCCCTGATGTTTTTTCTGGAGAGAAGTGGCTTCTTTGCTGCCCTCCTTGAGACCAGGCCTTGCTCCAAGAGTCTCCGCCTCACAGTGCGTGCAGATGCACTCACACCTGCCTGCTGCCATTCCTCAGCAAGCTCTGCACTGCTGGTAGCCCGATCCCGCAGCTGAAACACTTTTAAGAGACGGTCCTGCCGCTTGCTGGTCTTTCTTGGGTGCCCTGGAGCCTTTTTGGCACCAATGGAACCTCTCTCCTTGAAGTTCTTGATGATGCGATAGATTGTTGACTGAGGTGCAATCTTTCTAGCTGCAATACTCTTCCCAGTTAGGCCATTTTTGTGCAGTGCAATGATGACTGCACGTGTTTCTTTACAGATAACCATGGTTAACAGAAGAGAAACAATGATGGCAAGCACCAGCCTCCTTTTAAAGTGTCCAGTGGTGTCATTCTTACTTAATCATGACAGATTGATCTCCAGCCCTGTCCTCATCAACACCCACCCAGAAGTAGACTTTGTAAAAATTAATATTTGTATCATTCTCAAAACTTTTGGCCATGACTGTAGAAAAAAAATTATTAGGAAAAGCTCTAGACTCCAATAATGGAGGAGATAAGTACAGAGTGGTCATTACCATATGTCAATCACTCCAAAGACAAAAACAACAACCTCCAGACTCTTACAGTGGTAAAGTCAGTGGTCTAACTGCTCTGATTCTAAAATACGTTGGTGGTAAAGTTACCTATTCCTAATGGTATTTAAATACACCCCCATATTCATTAATTATCATTCACCTGCAGGTTCCACAGGCTGAGTAAAAGGATGGGTGACAATATCAACCGACGTGTGTGGGATGCCGATGTCCATAACCACAATCTACACATGCATGAGTGCGTAATGATGTCACTAATATGCGCGTGTGCGCAATGACGCCACCATGTCCTCCACCATGTATTAAGCAACAAACTAAGTTCTCATCTTCCTCTACTGTACTGTGCATATCCGAATGACGTAGGGATTGACGTCATCGCGCATGCGCGCACATATTAAACGATAAGCTAGATTCTCATCTTTATCTACTAAACGGCGCATGTCTGAATGACGTCATCACGCATATGCAGTTAGTAAAATGGCAACCCGTGCCCCTAATCCATGCTCAACACTGCGCATGTCAGAACAGAACGTCATAACGCATGAGCAGTGTTGCAAGGGCAAGAATTGTCTGTCATTATTCGTTATATCCCTTAACCCTGCTGTTATTCATAGTATGGAGCAATAGATCAGCCTCACTCAGCACAGCTAAGTTACAGTCACACTACAACTCTCCCCTAGGGAAAAGAAGGGGAGGGGAGATAGAGACGATCTAATGCTATTGACAGTTAAATTAAGAATATGGGACATGTCCATAACCCATATAATCTTACATATATCTATCATTATAATTAGTTATCACAGAGAAACATTCATTAGTGATCTGCCAATTGCTCCATATACCTTAACTGAACATACATAGGGACGAATTATCGATCCACCTAACCTGTTAAGGGAATAACCAATTTTGTAAATACATACCCCGGCTGCACAAAATATTAACACTAAAAAGTATAGTCATGACATTGCCACTATAAGACTGGAAAGTTATAATAAATCACTTCCCAAAAGGATTAAATGTAAGAACCTGATGATAATCCTGCAGCATCAGTACAATGATGTTGCATCTATCCTATCTAGTCCAGTGACCTAAAATGTTGGGATTAGATATTAAATGGCCGATTTTTGGTCAGTGATGCTTTCTATCAACAAGTTGGAACGCACGCCACAAACGTGGATAGATCTTATATATGCACAAAATTTGTATCACATCAATTCAGGTTGCCCTCAAATGAAACAATTAAAATTGAGACTCTCGTTACTATTGGCATGTGGCATTATACTTATTTTTTAGGCGTTTCATGCTGACACTACCTGTGTCAGCTGTGTTGCTTGTTTGTGAGATTGAAATCTTTGATATGGCTGTTTTTTTGTCATCTGGGCTAGATAGAAACCAATGGCTCATCGAAGCTAAGGATGTTTTTTCTGAAAAAAACATTTGTACAAAAAAGATGTACCCCAAGGTTTAACACTGCATTTAAGGATTTGACTACGGCTTTCAGTGACCAAATCTCTTCTTGGTGGGAAGTAGAAAGCTTGGAGAATTATTTAAAAAATAGCATTGTTCCTCGGAGTTTGAGAGTTAATCTTTTTCCAGCAGCACGTATTCGTAGCCCCTCTCTAATGGTTAAATGGGAGAAGGAGGCAACTAATTTTTCTTTAAAATTGTTACAGCTACTGCTGGAGAAACAACACCTTGATATTTGTGAAATACAGTTAAAAGAACAGTTGGAATCGATAAAAAGATTCCAAGGAGAGTCTGATTTTAGTAGCAAAGAAATTAAACTACAAAACACCATAGAAAAATTTCAGTTCCATTTAAAGGAACGCAAGCACAGGCAATTTTCACATGATTTACAGGATTTTAGAGACAACAAAGTCTATAGTACTATAGGAGAAAGATCAACTTATCGTAGTATAGAGACGGAAGTCTCCTCAACCGATACCAAGAGATTTGATACTGAAACTAGAAACAGAGTAACAAGAACAAGAAATAGAGGTAGAGGTAGAGGACAAGATAGAGTGACTAGGTCACAAAGTATTGGTTTTTTAGAACAAACTTATCAGCTACGAAATCAAAGTACTTCACGCACTCCAGCAATTCAGCCTCCCAGGTAATTAATTTATCAGCGGCCACACTGTCTGAGTAAGAGATGGGAATCCTTAAAAGAGGATTATCCTTTGTGCCCAGTTGTAAGGGAATCACTAGAGGAGCGATTCCCCAGAAGCTGCTGGAGAACTAGGGGGGAGGGGCACAACGAGACAGTGGACCCTAAGCTGAATCCCCCCCCACTGTCCCTGGCTAACTTGCCCGATCTGTCCTAGGTGACAGCCAGCAACCACGTCGACAGTCCCTCCTTATAATAAGTGATCACATAGAAAGCAGACAAGATGCACAACAACAAAGGGAGGTCAGCTAGCCAAGGGGTCAGTAACAATCGAGCAATTGCAGTACAGAATCGAGATCCAAGAGAATAGCCAGAGTCAAAGCCAGCGGTCAGAAAATCAGGCAACAAGGTAGCAAGCGACATAATGAAGAGAGCAGGCAAAACACAAGTGTAATAACCGGCAGCCATGTGAGGGCTGACAACCTGTTTATAGAAAGTCTGGGACCAGCCCCAGAGCTGATAGGTACACAGGCTGTCAATCACTCAGGCCAGGAAGAGATTAACTCTATGCAGTCCAGAGAGAAATGTTCCTAATTACAAGGGTGTGGCTTTACACAGCAAGAGAACTAGGACCATGTTCAAACTGAGCATCAAGAAGCTTACACAAAGAACAAAATTGAAGACGCCTCCTTCGCCACAGCGTGCGAGCGGAGGGTGGTGCCGAGACCCGAAACGGCAGAGACGTTACACCAGTACTAATTTTAATCTCTTTAACTGGGTCAAGGATGTCCATCTTTTCGCTAGAAAACTTAAGTGGAAGAAATATTTTCAGAGACAAGATGACAAATTGAGTATGTCCTTGGGAATACCTTGGGAGATGTTGAGTGATGTACAATTACTGGATGGACTGAGTGAAGAGAATACGAGAGCTGAAGGGACTGGTCCTTTTACTACGCTAAGAAATCCTAGTACTAAAACTCCGCCCTCGTCTGAGATGTCATGTATTGACGCTTTTGTTAATCAGGTTACAAAAGATCTCAGTGAAATGACAAATGAATATTGCCCCTAGAATCTGTCCAGGAATGAGATGACGGCCCTTAAGCATCTTGAAACTAGAAAAGATCTGGTAATAAAACCTTCGGACAAGAGAGGCAATACGGTCATAATGAGTATTGATCAATATAAAACAATGTGTAACAACCTACTAGGACAGAGCACAAACTATAGAACTATAGACTTGAATCCTGCCACTATGTTTAAAGATCAATTGAAACGGATCCTTTTACAGACAAAAGATGATAACTTGATTTCAACACAGGAGTTTGAATTTCTTTTTCCAGACTTCCCTGTGGAGTCTACTTTTTATAGTCTCCAAAAAAATTCACAAAGGGCTCTCCCCTTTAAAAGGGAGACCCATAGTATCATGGGTAAACAGCCTTAGTCAAAACATTGGTATATATCTGGATAACATATTACATCCATTTGTTTCAGCGCTGCCCTCATTTGTTCAAGATACTTCGGACCTTTTAAGGAAACTGGAGGGGGTCCCAGTGGAGGAGGAGATTTTACTTTGCTTTATTGAAGTAGAGGCTCTGTATTCTTCGATCCCGCATGAAGCTGGTTTAAGAGCCATTGACCATTTCTTGAGATCACAGGGCACACAATATCAGTCCCATAATAGATTCACTTCGGATATATTGGAGTTTTTACTTACCCACAACTTTTTCCTGTTTGATGGCTGCCATTACCACCAGCTCAGGGACACGGCCATGGGTAATCCCTGTGCGCTCACGTATGCCAACCTGCTCCTGGGCTGGTGGGAGGAGGTCATTGTCTTTGGTGACATAGGGGATCTAGGGCCATTACGGATAGAGTTGTGGGTGAGATACATCGACGATATTTTGTTTCTCTGGAGAGGGAATAAAGAATCTTTCAAACTATTCGTTGATAGCCTGAACTCCAATAACATTGATTTATCATTTCCTTTGAGATTGGTGAAAAGGATTTACCATTCCTGGATGTTTTGATCTCGAGGGATGGTCTGGGATATCTCAAGACAATAGTCTTTAGAAAACCCACAGCGGCTAATTCCCTCCTCCGCTGGGAGAGCCATCATCCCCTGCCCCTTAAAAAGGGAATACCTAAAGGACAATACTTTTTGATTAAGAGAAATTGTAGCTCTAATGAGGATTTTACTGTATAGGTGGATGACTTAAGACATCGTTTTTGGGAGCGGGGATACCCTGATACTATTCTAAGAAATGCATATCAAGAAACCTGAAAGAAAGGTAACCCTACTGGCCAAGAAAGAAAAAGTTCTTTGTAAGGTGAATGAAGTCAGAGTAATAGCGACTTTTGATAATGGAGCTAAGTCCGCCAGGAGAATTTTGGAGAGACTTTGGGGTATTCTGACCTCTGATCCAGATTTAAAACAGGTAATTGGATCATACCCACAAATAGCATATAGAAGAGGTAGATCGCTGCGTGATAGGCTGGTTCACAGCCATTTTGTGTCTCCAAAACCCTCCATTTGGCTAAACCCCCCCCCCAAGGTTGTTTTAAATGCAGTGAATGTGTGGCCTGTCCTTTCTTAATAACGGGCTCTTTATTCACGGACTCCATGTCAAAAACACAATTTGCCATTAAAGAATTAATTTCATGTCGTTCTAAAGGGGTGATCTACAGAGTAGTTTGCAAATGTCTAAAGCAATATGTGGGTAAGTCAAACCGTGAGTTGAGGAGGAGGATAGGAGAGCACTTAGGAGACATCAGAAATAATAGAGACACACCCCTAGCAAAACATGTAAATTTAGAGCACCATAAAGACTTGGAATGCATAAGATTTATGGGCATTGATGTGGTTAAGCAACCACTGAGGGGTGGAAATTGGGAACGTCTGACACTTCAACGTGAAGCTCAATGGATTTTTTGCCTTAATACAATGTCTCCTCTTGCCCTGAACGAGAAATAATATCCTTAGCTTCGATGAGCCATTGGTTTCTATCTAGCCCAGATGACAAAAAACCAGCCATATCAAAGATTTCAATCTCACAAACAAGCAACACAGCTGATACAGGTAAAGTGTCAGCATGAAACGCCTAAAAAATAAGTATAATGCCACATGCCAATAGTAACGAGAGTCTCAATTTTAATTGTTTCATTTGAGGGCAACCTGAATTGATGTGATACAAATTTTGTGCATATATAAGATCTATCCACGTTTGTGGCGTGCGTTCCAACTTGTTGATAGAAAGCATCACTGACCAAAAATCGGCCATTTAATATCTAATCCCAACATTTTAGGTCACTGGACTAGATAGGATAGATGCAACATCATTGTACTGATGCTGCAGGATTATCATCAGGTTCTTACATTTAATCCTTTTGGGAAGTGATTTATTATATCTTTCCAGTCTTATAGTGGCAATGTCATGACTATACTTTTTAGTGTTAATATTTTGTGCAGCCGGGGTATGTATTTACAAAATTGATTATTCCCTTAACAGGTTAGGTGGATCGATAATTCGTCCCTATGTATGTTCAGTTAAGGTATATGGAGCAATTGGCAGATCACTAATGAATGCTTCTCTGTGATAACTAATTATAATGATAGATATATGTAAGATTATATGGGTTATGGACATGTCCCATATTCTTAATTTAACTGTCAATAGCATTAGATCGTCTCTATCTCCCCTCCCCTTCTTTTTCCTAGGGGAGAGTTGTAGTGTGACTGTAACTTAGCTGTGCTGAGTGAGGCTGATCTATTGCTCCATACTATGAACAACAGCAGGGTTAAGGGATATAACGAATAATGACAGACAATTCTTGCTCTTGCAACACTGTGCATGCATTATGACGTTACAATTTACGCTGTTCTGACATGTGCAGTGTTGAGGATGGATTAGGGGCACGGGTTGCCATTTTACTAACTGCACATGCATGATGACGTCATTTGGACATGCGCAGTTTAGTAGATAAAGACGAGAATCTCGCTTATTGTTTAATATGCGCGCACATGCGCGATGACGTCGATCCCTACGTCATTCGGACATGCGCAGTACAGTAGAGGAAGATGAGAACTTAGTTTATTGCTTAATACATGGCAGAGGGTGTGGTGACGTCATTGTGCACACATGCATATTAGTGACATCATTACGCACTCATGCATGCGCATATTGTGGTTATGGACGCTGGCATCACACACACGTGGGTTTATATTGTCACCCATCCCTTTACTCAGCCTGTGGAACCTGCAGGTGAACAATAATTAATGAATATGGGGGTGTAGTTAAATACCATTAGGAATAGGTAACTTTACCACCAACGTATTTTAGAATCAGAGCAGTTAGACCACTGACTTTACCACTGTAAGAGTCTGGAGGTTGTTGTTTTTGTCTATAGAGTGGTTGACATATGGTAATAACCACTCTGTACTTATCTCCTCCATTATTGGAGTCTAGAGATCTTTCCTAATTATCGATTTTTTACTGTCACCAGTTCCTTAGGAGATAGGTCCCCTGATGAATGGTTTCTCCACTGTGAAACGTACGTAGGGACATTTAGGGACATTCTTTTTTCAGGGACAGCTGCATTGGTACTGCCCTTGTCAGGGCAGGAGTTAGGGGGGTCAGAGGCGAAAACTGAGGGTGAGTTAGGGTATATATGGTACCTTCAATGACTGACCTCCTGACACACATACAAACTACATGAACCAGCAGAGTGGTGAGATTGAACTGATTTGTTCTCCATTTTTTCTCTGATAACGCTGATGTATGTTTTATGGTATTTCTGCATACATTTTCTGGATAGATCTAGTGTACTGGGAACTATGGACAACTAGATTGGTGGTATTTATTTTTGTATCTTTAAATTAGTGATTTATTTGGTAATAGATATTTTTATTAGGTATTTATTAAAAGCTATGTTTTAGTTTATTGTACGTCTTTGCTGGTATTATACTTCTTCTTTGGGTGTTTCATTGCTGACACTTTACCTGTATCAGCTGTGTTGCTTGTTTGTAACAAGCTATGCAAACTCAACTGCCAGGTTACCTTTGCTACACATTGTGTAGTTCCTTCCTCTCCATGCTGCTGTGCAGGTCCTCCTAATGCTGATGCAGCTAGGCCAGTCCATAGGAAGGGGCACACCCTTCCAACCTTCTACTTGAAGGCCTAATGTGCACACCTGTGGACCTTTCCAGTCAATCACAGGAATCTTTGGCTTATTTATATCTGCTCAGCCCTCAGCAAGGCACCTGAGCAATATAGGATCTGAGCAAGCTTCTGCTGATTGTAAGCCTGTTCTACTTATCTTTTGTGGATGACCTCTGTCTGTCTCTGTGAACCTGAGCTGCTCACCTTGACCATTTGGCTTGTTCTTGACTTTGCACACCAGGTGCCTGTCACAGTCTTTCAGCCCATGCTTAACCATTCTTACCTTGACCCTCTTGTGCTTTGCACCAGCGTCTCACTGGCCTTTGGCCAGCTGCCTCCTATACCAGGACCACTCCAAGAGGCAGCGACCTGGTAGTCTCCCTGCAGTGAAGACCAGATCCCTGCATTGAGGTTACATGATGAAAACCATAGGTAGCTACTTAGACAACACCCTTGGGAGTGGCCTAAAGTCAAACTGGTTAGGCGAAACAGTTGGTTGACAACTAGCTGTCCGCTACAGCAGTCTATGTAAGATGCAAATAGGTTACAAGCTCACTTGGAAAGACTGAAAGTTTGGGCATCCACTTGGCAAACAAAGTTCAAAGTGGATAAATGTAAAGTTATGCATCTGGGTACTAATAATCTGCAAGCAACATATTTCCTAATGGGAGTAAAGCTGGAGGAGTTACTGGTCAAGAAGGACCTGGATGTACCTGGGTGAAGATCAAAGACTAAATAACAGCATGCAATGTCATTCTAAGGCAAACAGGATATTGTCCTGTATTAAAAGAGGTATGGACTCTTGGGACTGCAATGTAATATTACCTTTTTACAAAGCATTGGTGCAGCCTCATCTGGAACATGCAGTTCAGCTCTGGGCACCAATTTATAGAAAGAATGCTCTAGAGCTGGAAAAGGTACAAAGAAGAGTCACTGATCTCAGTTGTGAGAAAAGATTAAAAGAATTGGATTTGATTAGTCTTGAGAAGAGGCGTTTAAGGGGAGACATGATAATACATGATTTATATAAATATATAAATGGTCCCTACAAAAAATATGTGGAAAAAATGGTTTAATTTAAAATCCCTTCTAAAGAGAATGGGGGCACTCCTACTGTCTAGAGAAAAAACACTTTTAATCTTCAGCGGTGACAATGCTATTTCACTATAAGTACCGTGAATCTGTGGAATAGTGTATTCAAGGAGCTGGTCACAGCAAGAATAGGTGATTGCTTCAAAAAAGATACATGCCTTCTAGTAGAAAAATAACATTGATGCTTATGCTACTGCATAATAAAGAATATTTGTTTTCCTCAGCCCCTTCCTTTCAGCCACGTTCTTTTCCCCGCTCTTGGTTAAATTTGATGGACTTGTGTCTTTTTTCAACCATACTCATTATGTATCTATGTAACATTATTGCAAGTTACACTGGTACTGAATATGAACAATAAGCAGTGAAAAAGGGCATTAAAATAATGCAAATCCAAGGGGCAGTTCTAGCCTTAGGCCAGGGCCCCACATTGCAAAAATGCAGTGTTTTGGCTGCATCGGAAGTGCAGTGGCAAAAAAAACGCTGTGTACTGTAGCGGAAAAAAAAAATGTAGCGGAAAAACTGCATCAAATGTCAAATATACAGTACCTCCGGAAACATAGACATTTTTCGTATAGTTATAACAGGGGCAGAAAGTCCGCAGAGGAAAACTCTGCAGACTTTCTGTGAAAAACCCTGCTGAAAAAAAAAAGTGATGCTTTTCAGCAACGGTCTTCGGAAGTGTTTTTTTTTTTCTATGCGGCTCGCTACGTGGGGCCTTAGCCTTAAAAAGCTTAAAATCTGTTGAAATAATGAAAGACAGGTGAGCAAGGAATAAATCAGGTTATTTAAGTCACATGGTGAATGGCGCAAAATTTATAGCATAAAAAGGCAATGGCAAAATTGCTGTTTTTTTTCCTATTCCTTCCCAGAAAGAGTTAATAAAAGTTTTTCAGTGTGGTATATCTACCCCAAATAGTGCCATTAAAATTACCACTTGTCCCACAAAAAAAAAAAAAAACAAGCCCTAATACAGCTACATTGTAAAACAGACCGGTCACTAAAAGATTAAACTAATCATGGAAAATTGACAAATTTCAGCTGTAAATAGGTACATAAAATGTTCAATACCTTCATGGGCAGTCTTGCTTTTTTATGATTTAACTATTTTGAGTTTCATTATGCTTTATTGTCTAATAATAACTTATGATTATGTACACCTTCTGGGCCTTTTTTATTACTGCACTGTGCCTAATAGTTTTGTTTTAAAAACATCAGCTGTGCATCCTGCCCTCTTTCTCATACAGTACATACTACTTAGTGCCTTTACAGTGATATCAATCAGAGAGGTGTCTGACAGCTTGTTTTCTAGCCCTTATCTCTATTCTCTTCTATCTCATTTTTCAAGCCAGTTCTATAGATTATAATGGGGTCCGCCCGGTTTCTGCCCAAAAAATGCAGGAAAATGTGGGGAGAAAAGTCCTGCTTGCAAGACTTTCTCTCCACATTTTTTTAAGCAGGTTCAGGGACGGAAACCCCCAAACGTAGTTCGAATGCTAGTGTGAACCTAGCCTTATAAAGAAGAAAGTACAGTTGTAGCAGTCTTTAACTAGAATCTAATAACACCTGACAATTAATGAGAAAAATCTGCAAACAAATCCAATATTTAAATAACAACCTGTGAAGAGTAACCCATGCAAAAATCAGGACGCATAAAAATTAACCACAAATTACTATAATAATATACAGAAAGCACAAGTGCTATAAAGTGAAATAAAAATAAACTAGCAACAGGGTGTTGTGTTGCAAGAAAAATACCAATGGTTGCTAGAATAAAGAAATTCTGGCTCAGTAGTTAGCAAGGATAATCCCATGCGTACTGCTGCTTTCTGTGCCGCTTCCTCAGTGGTAACATAACCATGGCCAAAGTCCATTATTTTAGTTCACCCCATAATTAATGTATAACCACATGTATGTTAAATTCCTTTCCTATCACATGCGTCGTCTCATACCTCTCCGTCCCCAGTGTCTCAAAGGATAGTGTGCACAAATGTTAGCCACCTGCACCCAGACTGCTACAGGAGGCATTGACTGTTTTGTGCCATTATGAGTTGTATCAGACAAATCCCAAATTAACCACTGTGCCTGCATAGAGTGCCTGAGTCAAAAATAAGTTAAATACTGGTAATAAATGCATGCACATAGACCACCAACAGGCGTTTGCAAAGAAAGACAAACAACTTGCATACACATTTTAAGCATTGACAATCACTTGCCAGGTTGTGTAAGCCCCAGGAAGGCAGTAAAAAAAAAAAAAAACACAAAAAATGACCTGATCATATTGTTTTACACCTCCGCACACTAATCCTTAGGTATCTTTTCTACTCTATTCCTCAGAACCTGACCCTTATATCTACAAGTTATCCTGCACTTCATGCACTTAGCGTTAGGACCGGAGCTGGCACCTCTGCAGTAGTGCTGTGAGCAGGGGCGCACCGCTAATGAGGCGAGGTGAGGCGGCTGCCTCGGGCGGCACTGTCCGGGGGGCGGCATTTTACTATTTAATGTAAACCAGCCCAGGACAGGCCGCTTTAAAAAAAAAAAAAACAGAGCTGAGTGCGGCCTGTCCTGGGCTGGTTTACAAGATGTCGCATCTCAGCGCAGGCGGCGACACAATGACGTCATCACGCATCAAGGCATCGCAGGTGAGTATAGCTTTTTTTTATCTATATAAATAGGCCGTTACCTGTTGGAGTATCCCCGGCAGGTCAGGGCCTATTTATTTACCTACCCCGCGTCTGCTCGTGGCCGCCCCCGCTTCCCCTTCTGCTATGGGCCGCAGAAAGGGAAGCGGATGCCGCTGTGAGCAGCCGCGGGCATCGGTAAGTTAGGCCGCGGGCCGCAAATACTACTATTATTATACTCCGGGGTCTATTCAGACCCAGGAGTATAATAATCGGAGGCCTAGGGTTGGTGAGGGAACATAAAAAACAGTGTTACTCACCTCCTGCGATCCGATGTAACTCCGAGCAGGCTTGAGGCCTGTGATGACGTCATCAGGTCGCGTCGCCGGCCTGATCACGTGACGTGTGTGCGCAATTAAACAGGGCCGAAAGCTGCAAGGAGTGCACCGGTGTCCAGGATAGGTAAGTAACTCTGATTTTTATGTTTGTATTCTCCCCTGGGTCTCCAATCATTATACTCTGGGGTCTGAAAAGACCCCAGAGTATAATAATAGTTCATGGGTCGGCCACTATGGGGCATAATACCCTGTGCAGGGACCACTGTAGAGCATAATACCCTGTGCAGGGGCCACTCTGGAGCATAATACAAGAGCAGGGGCCACTATAGAGCATAATACCGAGTGCAGGGGCCACTATAGAGCATAATACAAGTGCAGGGGCCACTATGGAGCATAATAGCAGTGCAAGGGCCACTATGGAGGATAATACCCTGTGCAGGGGCCACTATGGAGCATAATACCCTGTGCAGGGGCCACTCTGGAGCATAATACCGTGTGCTGGGGCCTCTATAGAGCATAATACAAGTGTAGGGGCCACTATGGAGCATAATACCAGTGCAGGGGCCAATATGGGGCATAAAACTGTGTGCAGGAGTTGCTGCGGAACATAATACCGTGTGCAGTGGCCAATGCGGGGCATAATACCGTGAGCAGGGGCCACTATGGAGCATAATACCGTGTGCAGGGGCCGCTGAGAGGCATAATCCAGTGTGCAGGGGCCGCTGCGGACCATAACACTGTGTAATACTGTGTGCAGGGGCTGCTGTGGAACTTTATAGTGTGTGTAAATGGGGCGCTATAAACATGGGCTATGGCACCTGTTTATATTATATTTTTGGATTCCGGGGCCCTTCTGTGATTTGTGGTGTGTCGTGCGCTCTGCGCCCTTAGGACTGTTGTGGTTCTGGCCGAAGGTAGCGACCAAGTCCAACTCCACCATCAGGAGCTCTGGCGAAGATCTCTGGAGGCTAGTTCCACTTCGGTTCAGGGGCGCTGGATGCTCGGCGTAGTTTTACCTTGGTGTACAGGGGCGGGTCTGGATTTCCTTAGACTAACTCTGTCCGGCACTGTGTTTGGTTCCTAACACTTAGCATCTGTATGTTTATAGATACCGGCTTGTGAATTGCTCATACAACTTCAGTTATACGACCTTATTTAATAAAAGATGGCTGGACCATTGTACTGAACAAGACCTGTTACCTCTTGTGTGTCCCTATTTCCTCATAGATTGTAAGATCTCGCAAGCAGGGCCCTCGCTCCTATTGTTTGATATGTACATTTTTTTGTCACATTGTAATGTAAAATATTGTCTGTTCATGTACCCTCTGATTTGTAAAGTGCTATGGAATATGTTGGCGCTATATAAAATTATTATTATAATCCCACAGCCTATTGATTGACTGCATGCAGGACTTTTTCTTCTGTTACGAAAGTAATCAAACATGCCGGAAGACAGCGTCCATCATGTTGCTTCCATTAGAGTCAATGGAGTGATTCTGCTATAGTTAATGTCTGCTGCTGTCATCCCATGATGGATGACAACAACGAACATTATTAACTGTAGTGTGAACGTAGTCTTAGATCTGTTACATAGTTTATACCACCTTTTGTTATACGTTCTCAGAAGCCCTCCTGCTTCTATGGTTTCCACTTCAATGGTTCAACAGGAGACTTTGGACTTAAAATAATGCTCATACAGCATATGTATTTTTTTTTAATGTTTCATTCAGAATACAGTATTGTTTGCAATAAGTATTACTTTTAGATTACATGCTATATAAAGCCATTAGTTCTGAAAAATTCAGCTCATAAAACCTTAAAATAAAAAAGTTAATATTGCTGAGGCACTATAAATACTAACCAGCTGGAAGGAGACGTAACAAAATCCTTGAGGCCCTACATAGGAGTAACAGGAGCTGTATGAGACTTATCCAACACATGCAGAACATCAAACTTTATCTCTGCAGCAAATGAGTAACGGACAGCAAAGGAAGGAACATGAACTTATCCTCAGGACAAAGTCTAGATTAAAAACAGGCTCCTGAACAGACAGCATCGGAAACAATAAAGTTTCAATGCTTTGAGAGTAGAGTAATGCATATGACATATTTATTACCTAATGTTGCTAAGTAAAGATACTTAAAACAAATATTATGGACTGAAGTCACTAACAGTGCCATTTATACACATTTCCTACAGGATAAAAGTGCAATACATCATTTCCAAGATTTAGCTACATATCAAAGCCTAGCCTTTGACTAGTCTCAAAATATAGTGGAAAAAATAACAGCATATAGCAGATTAAAAAAGGGTACCAAATAGGTATTGTTTACATTATTCAAAGTGGGTACCATTTACAATTATTCTAACTTGAACAACATTGGGAAAAGGTATGAAATTTAGTCATCCTTGCTGACTCCCTCTTTGACCAACATATTTGTCGCCTGCCTTCCCTTTATTTGGGATTATACAATTAAAGGAAACCTTTTGCTATGTGGCCTGCCAATATAGTTTTTGGAGCAATAACTCCAACATTTAGATTTATCCAAATTTTCACAGTCTGTATTTGTTGGCCTGTGCCAATTGCCTATTTATGTACTTCAATAGCAATTTTGTTGTAGTAGTTCTTCCATTAAGGTCTGATTCATGTAGTTTCCTTTAAATAGTTGTAGGTCAAAGACAATCATATAGCACCTTCCCGATGCATGGAAGTTGCAAGTGCCTTTTCCATAGCTTCACTAAAATCATCCACTGTACAAAGATTAGCCAGGATTCAATCCAAAGATAATTGTCCACTTTCTTTATTTTATGTTCCCAGAAGATGTGAATATAGATGTTCATACATGTGATTGTTTATGTTTTCAATTTGGTATGGTGGTGTGTCACATTAGGATAACCATTTTTCACATCCACCATAGTGTATATGGACATCAATAAGCAGAATCCTGATCGAGACCACTCTCTATTAACTCCTTAAGGACACAACCCTATTTTTAAAAACTGACGTGTCAATGTATGTGGCAATAACTTTGACATGATTTATTAACTTATCCAAGTGTTTTTGAGATTATTTTTTCATGACACATCGTACTTCATGTAAGTGGTAAACAATGATCTATATTTTTTGTATGAATTTATTTAAAAAAATAGGAAATTTAATGGAAATTTGGAAAAATTCACCATTTTCAAAATGTGAAATGCTCTGCTTTTTAGACAGATAGTCATAACACCCAAATGTGTTAATAAATATTATCTACCTTATGTATGCTTTATATTGGCATCATCTTTTAATCATCCTTTAGTTAGTGCTGGAGTCCTGGGTTCAAATCCTGCCAAGGACAACATGTCCAAGGAGTTTGTATGTTCTTCCCGTGTTTGCATGGGTTTCCTCCCACACTCCAAAGACATACTGATAGGGAATATAGATTGTGAGCCCTATATGGGACAGTGACTGTCAATGTCTGTAAATCGCTGCGGAATATGATGGCACTATATAAGTAAGCATAATAAATAAATAAATAAACATTAGTTTATTTTGGACGTAAAAAGGCTTACAAGACTAACAGCGATTTTCAAATTACAAGAAAATTTCCCAAACCCATGTTTTAGGGACTACTTCAATTCTGAAGGAGAGTTTAAAAGCCTACATGTTAGAAACTCACCAAAAATCACCCCATTTTACAAACTGTACTCCTCAAATAATTCAAAACAGTATTTTGGAACTTTGTTAACCCTTTCTCAGGAACAATACAGAGGTTAAATTTAGACATTTTTTTTATTTTCAATATGTTCATTTAGCCTTAAAATTTACACATTCACAATTTCTCCAGATCACGTAAATAACCCAAATGTGGATGTAAACTTCTGTCTAGACACATCCAGACACAGAAGGGAAGAAGCGCTATTTGGTTTTCGGAGCTCAGTTTGGTTTTTCGTTGCCATGTCGCATTTATAAATCCTCTGAATTGCCAATAAAGTGGAATCCGCAGATATGTGACCCCATTTTTGAAACTACACCCCTTAAGGGATTTATCAAGCAGCGTAGCAAGCAGTTTTAACCTTGTAAATGAGTGTTGCATTAATTGTGTTTCCAAAAATGAATGCACAACTGATTTGAAAAGTAAAAATGTAAATTTTCCCTGAGATACCCCATTTCAGTGCCCGATATTGTGCACCCAGATTGTGTCAGCACAGACACAGTCCAAAAACGTTAAGCAGTTATCAAGGGTGCAACAGCTTTTTTTCATCTCTGACAAAAGCTGGTCACAACATATTGAGCACTATAATTACATATTTCTGGGAAAAATTGCCATTTTTACTTTTCACCATCAGCTGCACATTCGTTTCTGAAAAACTAATTAATGCAACTCTTGGGGGTCAAAAATTTTCACTGCATCCTTGGATAAATGGGGTCACATGTCAGGGGCCTCCACCTTACTGGCAATTCAGGGGCTCTGCAAAAGTGGCATGGCATAAAAAAATCAAATTGTCTAAGTCTGCAGCATAGCCAAATAGTGCTGTTTCCCTTCTGTGCCTGGCTGTGTGTCCAAACAGCAGTTTATATCCACATATGACATTGTTAGGTATGTTAGTCCGTATACAACAAAGTCATGCATGTGGGCATAAATTGCTGTTTGGGCACATAGCAGGTCACAAATGTAAAGGAGTGCTATGTAGCTTTTAGAATGTAGATTTAGTTTTTGGATGCCATGTCACATTTACAGAGTCCCTGAGGAGTCAGTAGAGTGGAATCCCCAAAGGAGTGGCCCCATTTTTAAAACAGCACCCCTCTAAAAATTTATCAAGGAGTGTAGTGAGCATTAGTTTACCCAGATATGAATGCACAGAGGATGGTGAAAAGTAAATATGTTTGCTGTGCAAAGGACATTGGGTATACCAAATTCCCTATAATTTTCCCATTAGCTCCTATGATTGGAGGAGTCACTGGTGTCTTTTTCCTTGTAAACTCTAAATCTGGGGTGGTTGCAGACTTATTTTTTTGTGGAATGAGGTGTTCTTTTTACTGGCACCATTTTGGGCAATATATGAATTTTTGATCATATGATGAGTTGAGATGGCAAAAAAAAAATCATTATTTCTAACCTGTGTTTTATACTATTTTTTATTGTTTTACTTTTTTAATATTTTATAAGGGAAAATGGGAATTTTGTGGAGGGTATTTATTTTTTTAATACTTGTGTCATGTGAAACCCTGAGATGAGAAAACCCATTTAAGGAGAATGAAGAGCTCCTAAAAAAGAGATGCTATCGTTCTGAATTGATTTCATTGGCCTCTAACCTAATCTAATCCTAGGTAAATGAAATGTTTACCATAAAGCTGGCGATTGGCATCTCCATCATAGAAAATGTTAAAGCCCCACTAAAATACATACATCAGATATTCTTTCTTATTTCATATTGCAATTTGAAAGAATGTCATGCATTTTGACTGTTCCCAATATTGTACAAATCAGCTTACTTAAATGTGTGCTTACTAAAAAAAATTGTGCAAAACTATATGTATTTAGCTCTCCCTACTGGAGGCTGCCAAGAAGTGTCACATAATCTTGTAGGACATACTGCATATTTAGCTTAGAACTAAACCCAGGTGTGGAGTCTAAGGGATTCTTTGGTATTCACCCTTTAACCCCAAAACAAAGATCTGGACTTTGTTGCAGGGAATTTACAGGTCACTACCGCATAAGCAGCAACAAAAGATAAGAACTGAGCAGATGACATCAGGATGTGGTTTTAATTCAGCAGACAGAGGACAAAGTTAGATGACCTGGGGTCAGAGAAGGTGGAGTTTGTTCACAGTAAAAGACTGGGGTCAGGTAGTCAGAATTATGGTAAAATAATAAACAGGTGGTAATAAGCATATGGGCAGTAGACAGCAAGGTCAGTGCTTAGAAAAATGGCACCCAAAGACCATTGAACCTTGCAGTTCTAATAGTAGTCAGAGCACCTGGAATCAAGGAAAATCCCGTCTCTGAAGACTACACAAGAATGTACATGCAGGTGAATGTAAAACGCAGGCATACAAGTGCCATATGGAATCTTGTGGCACATTTGCCCACATATTTTGCAGCTGGGCCTGTAGATCCTGCATACACATAGGTTGCCAAAGCTGGCATCTGAGCTGGTCTCATAAATGCTCAATTAGTGAAAAATCTGGTGACGGGGCCAGCCAAGGAAGTGTTTCAATCTGGTGGAGACATTTTTGGGAAACACTTGCTGCGTGCGTGGGGAGCATTATCCTGCTGAGTAATGCCAGTTGGAAGCCTTGCCATGAGAGGTAACATATATGGCTGCACATATAGCTGAGAAGTTAAGTGTCTGTGCTCTGCGCTTGCCAACGTACCATCTCTCCCAGCAAACTCAGTCACCAGCTCTGTATCACACTGTGCATTTCCTAACTCTCCATGATGCTGTGTATTTCCTCCTGCTGCTGCTCCTGGTCCAGCCCATATGGCAGGCACGGCCTTCCTCTCACTAACTTGAAGGCCTAACATGCACACCTGTGGGCCTTTCCAGCGAATACCAGGAAGCACTGTCCTATTTATTGTTGCAGAGTGTGATTGCTGGATGTGGCAGTGTCAAAACCAGATAGACATTTGTATATAACAGGAACAGACTTTAGTGAAACATGAATGCAGTAAGAGAAGGTTCACATGATGAATAACAGATCTAGTACAGCACACACACTAAAAATACAGGAAGTGTATATCAACAGCATCAAAAAAAAAAAGTACAGAGTTTCTACAGATAAACATTTAGTAACAGCTACATCTAGTGTCATAAATGTGAACTGCAGTCAATCCAGCAAATATAGAGACGAAGCTGCCTGTTGCATATCTCCAACACCCCTTCTTAACAGCTAAGGCTTAGTCTGTTAGACCCATCTTCTTTGTAAGCCTCGAGTGTCTTTCAGCATTCAGGGGCTTGGTAAGGATATCTGCTGTCATATCCTCAGTTGGGCAATAAAGTAACTCAAGAAGTCCCTGCTCTTGAAGATCCCTCAGAAAGTGGAACTTCACATCAATGTGTTTGGTTCTCGAGCTAACTCTTTCCATCTGCACAAGTGCAAGACATCCTTGATTGTCCTCAAAGATTCTCGTTGGTTTCATCTGTGGTTTACCTAAGTCTTTTAATAGTTGTCTCAACCATATGACTTCTTGACTTGCTTGTGCTGCTGCAACATATTCTGCTTTAGTAGATGATAGTGTAACAGAAAATTGCTTTCTATTAGTCCAACAGATAGCACCTCCTGATAGAAGAAACAGGTACCCACTTGTAGATTTTCTGTCACTGGTATCTCCGGCCCAATCGGCATCCACATATCCTGTTAGGGTGCTTTCGTCACTTGCTGGTAACTTTAGCTTGTAGTGTAAAGTCCCTTTAAAATAGATAGCGAATGACTTGCTTCACAGCATTCCAGTCCATCTGACTTGGTGTTGAAGTCTTTCTGCATAGAATTCCAACTGCTGCTGCAATGTCAGGCCTTGTAGCGGTGCTAATGTACAGCAATTTCCCTATCGCTTTCCTGTACTGAGTGTTAGTTGGTAGTGGCGAATCTTGGCTGACTATCTTCTTCAGGTAGTTGGTTTCCATGGGAGATTTTACTGGTTTTGTGTCTTCCATTCCAAATGTCTCAATTATTTCTTGTATTTTGTGCTTTTGGTTCAGAAGGAAGCTGCCATCTTCCTCTCTCTCAATCTGAATGTCAAGATAATTATTTACGTTGCCAAGATCTTTGGTCTCAAAGTGCTGATTTAGGGTTTGGAGTATTTCTCCTTCATCCCCTTCTTGCTTGAAACAAATCAGAATATCGTCCACATAAATGAGAACATAGATCCACCTGTCTGCCAATTTCTTTGTGTATAAACAGGAGTGTGCTTTACTCCTCTGAAAGTCCTCATGTGTAAGCACTTTATTTATTCTCATATTCCATGCTCTAGAGGCTTGCTTTAGACCATATATACTCCTCTGAAGTTTACACACTAGGTCTGGCATTTGCTCATCTTTGAATCCTGGTGGTTGTTCCATGTAGATATCTTCTGCTAACTCGCCATGTAGAAACACTGTTTTTACATCAAAGTGTCTTACTTGCATTTTCCTTATTGCGGCTACTGTCAGCAAAGTTCTTATTGTAGCATGTTTGACTACTGGCGCAAACGTCTCATCATAGTCCTCTCCATATTTTTGAGAATATCCCTTGGCTACGAGTCTTGCTTTGTATCACTCCACTGTACCATCTGCATTGTATTTTACTTTGAAAGTCCATTTACAACCTATGGATTTCCTTCCAGGTGGTAGTTCTGTAAGTGTCCATGTTTTAGTGTCATGAATGGATTTTATCTCTTCCTTTGCAGCCTTTATCCATTTACTGGCTTCCCCTTCTGAAAGCTGAGATATGTCTTCCCAAGTTGCAGGTTCATTAGAACTGGCAGTGCTTGCCTTGTATGAGAGACGTACAGGTGGTTTACCTTTATTCTCTCTCATTGAGTGTCTTGGTTCTGTGTGTGAGCTTGGTTGTGTCTGTTCTTCTTCTTACTGATGGATTCTGTGCTCACTTCAACTGTTTGATCGGAAGTTACAGATGTTGGCTGATGATCAGTGTCAGTTTTCTCTTCTGTTCTTACTTCCTCTGTTGTCATTACATTGTCTCTCAGATCTTCAACAAAAGTTACACTGTTGCTAATGCTAACTTTGTCAGTTTTGGGATTTAGGATTCTGTAACCCGTAACATTGTCACTGTATCCAACAAAGACGCCTTCAAATGCTCTGTTTTGAAGTTTGGTGCGTTTTTCTTCTGGAATATAGATGAACACCTTGCATCCAAAAACTCTTAGATGTTTTACACTCGTCTTCTCATTGTGCCACAGTTCATATGGAGTTTTCTCCATTGTTCTAGAAAAGAGTCTGTTTTGCAAATAAGTGGCTGTCATTGCTTCACCCCAATATTTTTGTGGTAGTCCAGAGTCTGTCAACATGCATCTGATCATTTCAGTCAGAGTTCTGTTCGTTCTTTCTTTCAGCTACCCTGTTTTGTTCTGGTGTGTACTGTACGGGACTGTCTTTTGATGCTCTATTCCATTCTGCTTTAAGTACTCTTGTATTTTATGTCCTGTAAATTCACCTCCATTGTCACTCCGAAGTATGAGAGGTTTTCTCTGAAACTTGTTAGTTGTCCTTACTACATAGTTCTGTAATTTGTCAAAAACGTCACTCTTGTGTTGCATTAGGTAAGTGACTGTATGAAAGTCACTATGTACCTGTTGCCTCCAGGTGTAGGTGTGTTTAGGGGACCACATACATCACTGTGAACTAGGTCAAGAGGTCTTGAAGCTCTATTGTGACTTACTTTAGGAAGTGTTGCTCTTGTAGCTTTGGATTTGATGCAACATTCACATTTAACAATAACTGAACAAGAGGATACTGTTAGATCCTTTATCAGATTCCTCTTTTGTAGTTCCTATATGCATTCTGAGTGTCTGTGACTGAAACGCCTGTGCCACACGTGTATACAGTCATTGTGCTTATGTTTGCACAGTCTCACCTGCTCCTTCACTGTGTTGAGGAGATATAGATGATCATACAACTTGGCACTTGCTATCATCTGCTTGCCCTCTAGGATAGAACACTTGTCACCTTGAAATTTTACAGTGAGTCCTTTGCTTGTCAGACGCTTCACAGATAAGAGTCCTCCTTCTAGATCAGGAACATAAAGTACATCTTTTACTGGTATTGCTAAATTGTGTCCCACATCATTGGGGCATACAAGGGTTCCATGCCCATATCCTTCTGCACATATTTTACTCCCATCTGCGAGGTAAATAGTCTCTTTGTTGTTCAGATCAAGTTCTGTGAAAAAAACTTCTATCACTTGTCATGTGACTGGTTGCTCCAGAGTCAATGCACCAGCCTTGTACTTTATGGTTGCCTGTCACTTTAAATGTGGCATTCCACTTCCCTTCACTTGAATCAGAAATTGTGGCTTTGACTTTCTGCTTAGTATAAAAGAGATGCTGTCTCATCTGCTCTGCTTTCCATATAGTGAAGTCTTTCTTTATGTGTCCTTGTCTGTGGCATTTAAAGCACACTCTGGTTTCCTTCCTGTGTGACCTTATTTCTGTAGCTTTAAGAGCAGCCTTGGACTGAGTTTCTTTATAATCATGTGTAAACTCCTTTCTTCGCTGATACTCATCTATGAGCCTGGTCTTTAGGAATGTTAGTGTCAGATCTGTCTCAGGCCGTGTCTCCAGCTCATTGATCAGTGCAGTGTATGTGTCAGGTAAACTGCATAATAAAATGGCTGCAGCATGACTGTCTGTTATATTCTCACGACTGATCTGAGTTGTGTGATCACTTCCAGCATGGCATTTATATGCTCTTGCATGTCCTGCTCTCTACTAAGCCTCATTTTGTAGAGTTTCCTCAGCAGAAACAACTTGCAGTTTAAACTTGATCTCTCATGCAGTCTTTTCAGTACACCCCACATGCCTTTCGCTGTATTCTCACTGCGTATGTGAATAAGGTGATCATCTTCTACTACTAAGCTTACGGTGGCCCGCGCCCGTTTGTTTTTCCTGTCCCAGTCCTGATAATCATCCTGTGGTCTCTGTAGTGATAACTTCCCACAAGTCATCCCTGGATAATAGCATTTCCACTTTAAATTTCCATAGCTGATAATTGTCATTGTTCAGCTTGGCCACTGATAGTTTAGGTTCTGAACTACAGGCCATTCTCCCTCCTTTATATATATAGGAACAGTCTTACTTGTGTACAGGAGATGTCTCTGTGGAAGTTTCCTTATATCGATCTCTGCATCTGCCTCACTGTCTTCCGTTCTGGACTTCGCTCTGCCTGGGCCGCTTCTGGTTACTGGGGTTTATCTGGTTACTGGGGCTTCATTTGATCACTGGGGTTTCATTTGATCACTGGGCCCATAACCTGATGCAGAGTGTGATTGCTGGATGTGGAAGAGTCAAAACCAGATAGACAGTTGTATATAATAGGAACAGACTTTAGTGAAACATGAGTGCAGTAAGAGAAGATCACCTCACATGGTGAATAACAGATCTAGTACAGCACACACACTAAAAATATAGGAAGTGTATATCAACAGCATCAAAAAATTAAAAAAACAAAAGTACAGAGTGTCTACTGATAAACATTTAGTAACAGCTACATCTAGTGTCATAAATGTGAACTGCAGTCAATCCAGCAAATCTAGAGACGAAGCTGGCTGTTGCATATCTCCAACATTTATATCCATTCAGCCCTCACTACAGTACTCAAGCATTACTGGACCTGTAGTTCTAGATTTCTGCAAGAGTTTCTGTCACTTGTTACTGTTGGATTTCTGTTATTGACCTTGGCTTCTTCTTTGTCCCTGACTGATTGATTGATTCTATTTTTCTGCTTACCCATGTATGACCTCTACCTATACTTGTGAATCTATGCTGTCTGCCCTGATCATTTAACTAGTTTATAACCTTGATCTCCTGCTGTCTGCCACAGACCTTTGGACCATTCTTGATGATTTCTTGCATACCACTCTGCACCGGCGTCTTTCTGGCTTTTGGTGAGCTGCCACCAACGCCGGGACCACTCCAAGATGTAACTACCTAGTAGTCTCCCCACGGCAAAGACCATATCCCCATGCAGGGGTTAAAGGATAAAAACCGGGTAGGCTACTTAGATAACGTCCTTGGGAATGGTCCAAAGCCAAACCGGTTAAGTAACAGTGGGTCCACATCCCGCTGTCCGTTACAGTTTGCTTGGGCCATGGAACCTGCAAGCAATCCGAGACCGACTATATAAATTCTAGATGATGCCATAGGTACCTTGAGAGATTACCAAGACCAGCTGATAGAAGTCACCAGTATGAATATTGACTGTCTGAATAACATGGCTAAACTGCCAGAAACTCCACAAGTTTTGATGCAAGTCATCAATTTGAATTATAAAGACTAGGAGAGTCACCCACCAGTATCCAGATGCATTAAAACATAATCTTATTATAATATAAATATTAAAATACACGAGAAAGACTACAACATAAATAAAGAACTAATAAACTAGCAGCAATTGGAAATTACGATCATGCTTATAACTTGAAAAAGGGGAGTTCTACCTAGCATCAACCATTTAAAGTATAAAACTCCTAATGCCACCTTGGTAACACAGCGGCCATTTCAAACCGTAACATCCAACTAAAACACTATTTGGGCTATTTAAGGTAACTTTTTAGGACTAACAGAAACTCTACCTAGCAACCATACCAACACTTAGCATATCGGCTGGTTTAAGCTATAATGTCCTATTAACACCTTATATCACAGCAGCTACCTTTCACCAAGAAATCCCACTCACACGCCTAATAGAGTGTTATAAATAAGATCTCAGGACTAAAAAGCGCTCTGCCCACTATCCACAGTGTTATAGTGTCCAATGCTCTATGCTACCTTCATATCACAGCAACTGATTTTTAACCATGATATACAACTAACACCTGTATACACCTACTATCCACAGTGTTATAGTGTCCAATGCTCTATGCTACCTTCATATCACAGCAACTGATTTTCAGCCATGATATACTACTAACACCTGTATACACCTAACGCACGTTTCCTGTGTCAGAATATACAGCGATACTGACACATTCATCAGAGGTAAGTATCTTTATCTCAGAGAGCCACTAAAGTAAGTATGCTATAGTATCATAGGTATATCACCCTTCCTCAACATACACTCCCGCTCCCCCATCGGCACTAGTGTTTGGCCGCATGGAGCAGCAGAGCAAACGGTCTCAAATACTTTTAGCCACGCCCATCAACATCCCCCTAGCCAATCACTCCATACTCAACTGAATAGTAAGTAACTCCCACTGACCAAGAATAGTCCAATGAGCATGCATAAAACAAAGACCAATAACAGAGGGTCTATCAAAAGAACCTACTCCCTTTAGCCCCGCCCACCTGAACGGAGACCATATACACATTTCTCTATAGGAGAAGTATTCAAAAGGGAATTCACTTATTACAGGCTAGAAATCCCTGGATCTACTATATGATGGCCAGAATAAACACTAGAAGCTTAATTTAACAAATTATGGTATTTTTGAAACATAAATGAATCATTATCCTCACAGACATCAATCTATTCCCAATAATCGCAGAAACAGTAATAAACACTGAAAACTGAATTTAAACAATTCTGTATAATAATTTTCGAGGTGCATTGGCCAGGAATTGAACCCGGGCCTCCCGCATGGCAGGAAAGAATTCTACCACTGAACCACAACATAAATGGACAACTCTCCTCATAAATAAGCCAAACCGGTTAAGTAACAGTGGGTCCACATCCCGCTGTCCTTTACAGTTTGCTTGGGCCATGGAACCTGCAAGCAATCCGAGACCGACTATATAAATTCTAGATGATGCCATAGGTACCTTGAGAGATTACCAAGACCAGCTGATAGAAGTCACCAGTATGAATATTAACTGTCTGAATAACATGGCTAAACTGCCAGAAACTCCACAAGTTTTGATGCAAGTCATCAATTTGATTTCAGAATATCTAGACAACATGGTAAAACTACTGCCAAGTATACGATGAGTTACAACAGCACAGCCAATAACTTGTATCCTGTTCATAATGCAGCGGTTCTGCTATTCAGCTGCCTCGGCCCAGTCTGCTGGTCTGGAGCTTTGTAGCATTTTTTAACAGAAAGTTAAAGAGAAAGTCTACTCTTTCTAAAAAGAGCATGGTAATGCAACTTATGTTTGCAAAGTTCCATCTGAACAGAGCACAAGACTCCTGGAACAATGTCCTTTGGACAGATGAGGCCACCATATTGGAAAAATATTTTTAAAAGTTTGTAATTCTGGCATTTTCAGATTCAGGAATACCTAATGTGTATACAGTCATATGAAAAAGTTTGGGCACCCCTATTAATCTTAATCATTTTTAGTTCTAAATATTTGGGTGTTTGCAACAGCCATTTCAATTTGATATATCTAATAACTGATGGACACAGTAATATTTCAGGATTGAAATGAGGTTTATTGTACTAACAGAAAATGTGCAATATGCATTAAACCAAAATTTGACCGGTGCAAAAATTTGGGTACCCTTATCATTTTATTGATTTGAATACTTCTAACTACTTTTTACTGACTTACTGAAGCACAAAATTGGTTTTGTGACCTCACTGAGCTTTGAACTTCATAGCCAGGTGTATCCAATCATGAGAAAAGGTATTTAAGGTGGCCAATAGCAAGTTGTTCTCCTATTTGAATCTCCTCTGAAGAGTGGCATCATGGGCTCCTCAAAACAACTCTCAAATGATCTGAAAACAAAGATTGTTCAACATAGTTGTTCAGGGGAAGGATACAAAAAGTTGTCTCAGAGATTTAACCTGTCAGTTTCCACTGTGAGGGACATAGTAAGGAAATGGAAGACCACAGGGACAGTTCTTGTTAAGCCCAGAAGTGGCAGGCCAAGAAAAATATCAGAAAGGCAGAGAAGAAGAATGGTGAGAACAGTCAAGGACAATCCACAGACCACCTCCATAGAGCTGCAGCATCATCTTGCTGCAGATGGTGTCACTGTACATCGGTCAACAATACAGCACACTTTGCACAAGGAGAAGCTGTATGGGAGAGTGATGCGAAAGAAGCCGTTTCTGAAAGCACGCCACAAACAGAGTCGCCTGACGTATGCAAAAGCACATTTGGACAAGCCAGCTTCATTTTGGAAGAAGGTCCTGTGGACTGATGAAACAAAGATTGAGTTGTTTGGTCATACAAAAAGGCGTTATGCATGTTGTCAAAAAAACACAGCATTCCAAGAAAAACTCTTGCTACCCACTGTAAAATTTGGTGGAGGTTCCATCATGCTTTGGGGCTGTGTGGCCAATGCCGGCACCGGGAATCTTGTTAAAGTTGAGGGTCGCATGGATTCAACTCAGTATCAGCAGATTCTTGAGAATAATGTACAAGAATCAGTGACGAATTTGAAGTTACGCCGGGGATGGATATTTCAGCAAGACAATGATCCAAAACACAGCTCCAAATCTACTCAGGCATTCATGCAGAGGAACAATTACAATGTTCTGCAATGGCCATCCAAGTCCCCAGACCTGAATATCATTGAACATCTGTGGGATAATTTGAAGCGGGCTGTCCATGCTCGGCGACCATCAAACTTAACTGAACTGGAATTGTTTTGTAAAGAGGAATGGTCAAAAATACCTTCATCCAGGATCCAGGAACTGATTAAAAGCTACAGGAAGCGACTAGAGGCTGTTATTTTTGCAAAAGGAGGATCTACTAAATATTAATGTCACTTTTCTGTTGAGGTGCCCATACTTTTGCACATGTCAAATTTTGGTTTAATGCATATTGCACATTTTCTGTTAGTACAATAAACCTCATTTCAATCCTGAAATATTACTGTGTCCATCAGTTATTAGATATATCAAATTGAAATGGCTGTTGCAAACACCCAAATATTTAGAACTAAAAATGATTAAGATTAATAGGGGTGCCCAAACTTTTTCATATGACTGTATGTTTTATTTTGTTTATTTTTGTATGCGTTCTAGGGAAGAAAAGGGTGATCCTAGCCAAAATGGTAGCATCCATGCACTGCAGGTAAAACAGTTTGAAACCCCAAGGCTATGGTGGTCGCTCAAGCTCCTAAATGGCCATCATGTTTAACCCCTTCCCACCGCAGGCATTTTTCAATTTTTGTTTCTGACTCCACGCCTTCCAAACCCATAACTTTGTTATTTTTCCGTTCACAGAGCCACATGAGGGCTTAATGTTTGCAGAGCAAATTGAAATTTGTAATGGTACTATTTAATATTCCCTAAGATGTACTGGGAAGTTGGAAAAAGATTCATGATATGGTAGAATTGGAGAAAAACTGCTTTTGTGCAACTTTCTTACATGCTTTGTTTTTATGGTTTTCACTGTTCAGCCAAAATGACATTTCACCTGTATTCTATGGGTCAGCACAATTCCAGGGATACCAAATTTCTATAGTTGGTTTTATGTTTTAATCTCTTTAAAAAATTCAAAACTTTGCAAAAATAATACTACATTTCTTGGAGTTGTGATATTCAGATACCTGTAACCTTTTTATATTTCTGTGTACGGGGATACATAAGGAGTCCTTTTTTTGTAGGGCCAGATGTACTTTTTAGTTACACCATTTTGGGGAATGTGTGATATTTTGATTGCTTTTTATTCAAAGGCGAAATAGTAAGAAAACGACTATTTGGCTCTTTTGATTTTTTTCCCCGCTATGGAGTTTTTTATATGTTTGTAGACCGGGCATTTTCAAACATGGGGATGTATAATATCTTTATGTATATTTATTTATTTTATTTCACATCTAGGGAAAGGGTGGTGATTTGTATTTTTAGGTTTTTATTTTTATTTTATTAAAAAAATATTTTATTAGCCCACCTAGGGGCATATAGAGTAAAAAGAAACGCTCAAAACTAACTATTTTTTTCTATACTACACAGTAAATGAATAAAATAGGAAATAAGAAAACCATTCAGTCTTTCTTATTTTCTATTTTATTCATTTAAAAAAAAGTTAATAAATGTATTATGAATTATAAATGTATTATGTATTAAGTATTATGAATTATTATTCTCAATGACATACAGTTAGGTCAAAATGAAGACCTACTTGAAATAGAGGTGTATAGAATGCAAGAATCCAGCATTATAATTGTACATCTATAGAGTACAATGTTTAGATTAGTAATTTTTACTATATAGAATTTGTTATGAAAATGTTCTGAAAAATTCATTTTGTAACTACATCTTACACTAAGTTCACACCTGTGCTTGGGTTTCCATTCGGGGGATCCCCTTGGGATCCCTCGAATGGAAACCTAATCCTCTTAAAAAAACGGTTGCCCGCGGAAACCCGCGGACCCCATAGACTATAATGGGGTCCACTGGTTTTCCGCCCGGAGAGAAAAGTGCAGCATTCTATACACCTCTATTTCAAGTAGGTCATCATTTTGACCTAACTATATGTCATTGAGCATAATAATTCATAATACATAATAAAATCAAAAGAGCCATTCCATTTTTCAAGCGAATGGGGAACGGAATCCCCCAGCGGAGAGCAGGTGCAGGTGTGAACCTAGCCTTAATCTGCACTCTATATTGTATAGCAGATATGGCATTAGGAGAATGAATATGATATTCATATATTATCTATACAGTCTTATTTCATCTTTGGGGCATATTAAACACAAAGATCCAATAATGTCATATAAAATATTTGCTCCCAGACATATTTTTCTTTGAAAAGTCTATCAACCCATTTTGCTGCCAAATGTTTGGAGAAAAAAAATTACTCTCTTTCCTGAAAGCACCCGAGGGATGTGGCATTTAGACATATTTGCATGCTAAATATTGAAAAGAAGGATTTACATTTCCAAACAAAAACTACAGATCTTGATTCACAGGATTTAGTGGCAGTAATAACATGAAAGAATGTCTTCTACCAAACTCTGCATCTTCAATACATGTAATATCTCACTCATAATACCCTGCACGTATTTTCTACGCTATAAATCCCAGATTCTACTAATAAAATTTGTATAGGTAACTGGAACTACAGTATATACCAAGTTTGGTATACATATGTGTAGTACAAGACACTAAATATAACAATAAATCATAAAGTAATTAAAAAAGATGCAAACTATACTTAAACCCAACTGCTATCTCTGTCGAGTTGGAATGTGCTGAAGGAGAAACAAGGAAGTAGCGAGATTAGCTGAAGTGTCAGCTTTGTGTGTCCTTGGGCAAATAGCATTGAAGAAACTGATGAAAACTACTGTGTAGGGAAAAGCTTTACTTCCCATAGCAATCTGAGTCTGCCTCTTCAGCACAATTTAGATTTACTAATTCTAAACCAATAATCTAAAACCTTTTCCTTTGTTTCAGTCTTCATACACAATGAAACCTTTTTGAAATGACCACTCAAAATTGCAAGAAAAAGTAGTCTTCTAGAGAGGTGGTCTTCTCAAAAAAGAGGCTAGTATGTAAAACTTCATCACAGAAAATGTGGTCTGGGTACAGAGATGGTCTTCTCAAAGAGGTGGTATTTTGGAGAGGTTTCACCTTATGTTCATACAGTATATCCCAGTATTCTTGAAATCTGAAAGGAAAATGAATATCCCAACAGGGATTGGTCCCTCATTTCCCAAACACAAACAGATCCTGATGAATCTGACAGATGCATTGACTAGATTGGGGACCTTCAGATATCTGTTATGGTGTCAATCATTTTACCTTTCGTCTGTACTTTTTGACAGAATTTGTGTTGGAGGCTCCTAACACTGACGCAGATGTGAACACACCCTTACAAAAAATCAGGCAATCAAGAAACTACATTAATATACACACTGCATGTCAAAGTGTAAAGATAATGCATACACAAAATATATTACAAACATATAAATTTTGTAAAACTATTTTAAAAACAATATTCAACTAGTCAAATAGTCATCCATCATAAGATTACCCCAAGAGAATAATGCCAAACTTATAAGAACCCATTTTTTTATATATATATATATATATATATATATATATATATATACATTTTTATCTGTCCCATTGACTCTATACCCAATGGGAAAAATACAGTCATTGACAAAAAAAACAAACAAAAAAAAATACACCAAGCAGAGGTGCCCAATTATTGTAAAACTCAGCATGTAAGAATGTCTCAGGTAGATATGTAAATGATTACAGTTGTGGTCTGATTAGACACTGGGTCTTGCCACAAGAGGGCATAAAAGTGCTTCCACTGCTGCCCTATAAAAAGGCTCTCACAGGCTACTTTTGGTTAGTGTACCTCTTGGTGAGAGATTGTTGACTGCTAGACATGCCTCTATTACACACTCAAAGTGTTAGGGTCTTGCCAAACGTAGCAAGACCCTGACACTACTGCAGGGGTCTAGGAGGAAGGACAGAGACAAGTGAGCCCTAATCTCACCCAGCCACTGTCCCTTCCTATTGCCTCAGTTACCCTAAACGGTAAAAGGACAACCTGAAGACAAGCCCTATACTGAGTAAGTGACACACAGAACAGGACAAGACAAAACAACACAGAAGCAGAGTGAGCAAGCCAAGGGGTCGGTAACAATCGAGCAATGCAGTACAGAATCAAAATGCAAGAGAATAGTCACAAGGCAAGCCAACGGTCAGAGAATCAGGTAACAAAGTAGCAAGGGATATAACAAGGAGAGCAGGCAAAGATCGGCAACTTGCTGAGAAAGTGACATCCCGTATATAGAAAGTCTGGGCCCAGCCCCAGACCTGATAGGTACACAGGCTGTCAATCACACAGGCCAGGAAGAGATTAATTCTATGCAGTCCAGAGAGAAATGCTCAGAACACAGGTGTGGCTGGAAATCCATTACATTGTCTAGGACCATATTCAGACTGAGCAACAAGAAACCTACACAAGGAACCAAACTGAACACGCCTCCTTCGCCGCAGCGTGCGAGCGACGGGTGGCGCAGAGCCCCGAACAGGCAGAGACATTACACAAAGACAGTCGGTGAATTTATCAAACCCTGCACTATAGAATTCAGCCGTAAAAGTCACAAAGCAGTAATAGCTCATTTACGCAAAAATTTGGTGACTTTTTGATTTCATCGCTCACTTCTCTTTTCAAAAGTGGGTGAGAAAGTAGGCATGGTTAGCCTGTTCAGCTGTCTATACTCCAGATATATCAACTGTCAACTTTGTAAAAGGGCTGGTGTATTAAGTGGAGTAACATTTTAGGACAGATGCATCTAATTTATCAAACATTGTGCAACATTTGATAAACTTGGTATAAATTACGCCAAAGCAGACTCTAGCAAAAAAAATTCCCCTGGTGAGAAATATCCTCCACTTTTCCCAGATAACATACTTTTAGAAAGGGAGCATCAATAGACTGAGTGAAGCAGGATGGTCATTTCAGTAAATGACTTTCATTTGCATTCTGACCTTGTTGTTAGGAGGAGTTGGGAGCAGTGATTATGTGAGGACACGTACACCTGGCGAACAGGATCTGGAGGGTACAGACAGACCATCCATAGAGAAAATCATTTGATCCTCTGACAATCACAAACAGCCCCAGTTTCCTTCTTCACCATTCAGACACAGTCTGCACCTTCATTACACATCCCTCTGCCCAGGCCAATTACAGGCACTTAGCAGAAGGACATTTGGTGTCACAGTGCCCATTAGGTGTCCTGCTATTGACAGTCAACCACTGTTTGCAGTGAACAAGAAACCCAGACTGCTACTTGGGTTTGATTATGGAAGCCTCATTGTAAGTGCTTCAATCCTGTCATTGCTGTGTAGCTACACACTGTCCCCAGTTGCTGTTGTGATGATTTGGGGAGCCATCACATAGGACAGTCACCTCTAGCAGTGATTCTAAAGTTTCTAACAGCTCAGCTATATGTGCAGTACATCCTTTGGTTACATGTATTGCCTCTCAAGGCAGGGCTTCCAGCTAGCAATTTTCAGCAGATAATGCTTTCCAATACATGGCAAGGGTTTCACAGGAATGTCTCTGTTAGATTGCAACACTTTCTTGGCCTGCCTGGTCACCAGATTTATCACCAATCAAGCATTTATGGGACCAGCTGGGACACCATCTTTACCAACTTACGAGTGTGCAGGATCTACAGATCCAGCTGCAACATCTGTGAGCAAATGAGCCACAGGATACCATACAGAACCTGCATGCCTCCATGCCTAATCGTATCGCATCTTGTATCCAGACTAGTTGTGGTCCATCAGGGTACTAGAGCCTCCTTTCAATTGTACAGTTTTCCCCAAGAAACATATTCTTTCGCACTAATACTATAATCACTTAGATATATCATCATTACTTTCACACATATAAAGTCTTCTTTATGACAATACAATGCATGTAATTTAGATTCATATGCTGTATGTTTCAAATGAAAGTGTGTATAAACATCACCCAAACATGGTCGCCCCAAGCGTCAAGACTAGAGATGAATGAATTTCTCAAAAGTTCGATTTGGCAGTTCGATTCCAAGTTCCAAAAATATTCGCTTCGATCCAAATTACTTCACGGTGAATAAACAGCTATTTCTGGCCTGCAGAGAGTAGGGGTGGGCCGGGTGGGTGACAAAATGGCGGAAGCCCTTGGATGCCACGGTCATGTCTCTCTTTTTCTCCAGCACGGACAAGTTTTATTCATGTGGAAGGATCTGCTAACAAGCAAAGACACGCCTACCCAATCACATCACTAGAGAATATCATGTGACCGTCTGATGTCACAAAGGTCCATACTAAATATTCGTTACCGCGAAACATCAGGAAATCTGGAATCATGGTGAATCGAAGATTTCCTGAAATTCGGATCGAATTCCACTTCTGCAGAATCGATTCGCTCATCTCTAATCAAGACCTCATGATGCTCAGCGTACTCATGTGACCACTGGTTGCCAAATCACATGGCTCAGGCCCAAAAGAGGTAACAGAAGGTGAGTATGAATGTTATTTTTATTTTTCACACCTCCCCTAGGCCTCAAACTATTATACTCTGGGGTCTGAAGAGGCCCCAGAGTATAATAATGTGACTTTCACATTGACATTATTTTGGCTGTGTTTGCCTTAGAGAGCTAGAAATTAGATTTCTAGGAGCCCTGTGAGTGTTCTACACTATGTTTTAAACCAATTTAAGGTGTTGATCATACCAAACATGTTCGACCCAAAAGAATTGGGAGCCCAAGCTGTGAACCCAATAAAACAAATCTTGCGAGGTTCGCACATCTCTAATAGGTACAATTAAATATATACATGTGGCTATTGTGCTGGCAAGTCATTAGAACTAGCAAAGTAGAAGCGTTTTTTCTCACCTGCACTGGACACATCAGATAGGTATTCTAAGAGGAAATCATAACATAATTTCGTCATCTAACAGAAAAGTTTCATATTCAATCATTGGACATCACCTTTAAATGCATGTTTTACTAAATTAAAGCTTTATTCGGAAACATTTTTTACTAAAGAGTTTATCGTTTCTTAATTTTTTAATTTTTTATTTTTTATTATATGTTTTTACACGGTCATCGAGGCAGAAGTCCTAGACATTTGTTTTACAGCAGACACCAATCTATTCATAAGAAAACAACCTATTTACTTCTATGATTGAGTGTTGTGAACATGCTCTGTGACATGAGAAGAGGTCACTGTGATCCTGTGCTATCTGCCTCCAGCTTTATAACAGAAGTGTTAACTTTCATTGTAATTAAATCAGTGCACTGCCAAAAATTGATCTACAAAAAACAAGTGCAGCCTATTGTGTATTGATCGGAAGTCAGCGTGAAAACTGCTGTTTGTCAAGGCTTCAGTGACATTTATTAAAAAATTACACCACTTTTCATGTGTTCTGTTTATACATCTGGCACACACTGTACTGAGGGTGGGACTGTTGCACAATACAGTATGGGGTACATTTATCAATGTATTTACAACAGTTTTCTGGCATATGTATGGAGCCTCTAAACCATTTTTTCTGACATATACAAACATCTAAAGGGAAAGTAGGCAAGACTTTAGTTGTGCCAAATGTTTTCAGCCATTTTTCTACTAAGAAAAGTGGTGGAAAACAATGTTAGGTTCACACTGCACTATGCCCTGGTGACATGCACGCAATTTACCCAATCTACCAAGTCTTACTATATTCCTTTAATTCTAAGGCTGTATAGTATAGTATACCTATTTTCTGTATTAATAGATACTAGGTTTGGCATGGTATTATAATGTAATTCCTCCATAATTCATTCCTATCTGCTTTCCATCATTTACCTGAGCTGTTGTGCTTTAATTTATATTACATGTGTTGACAACCTCCTTAACACCAATGAAAAAACACATAAAAATTGTACTACTTACAACAAACAATATTTAGGCTAAGGACCCAAGTAGCAAAGTGCAGCAAAAAAACACTGCAGAAAAAAACGCGGCAGAAACGCATTGCAGTTTTCTCCACAGCATTTTTCATTATGATTTTGCAGAGTATTCCCCTGCGAAGTTTCTGCCCCTATTATACCTATATGGAAAACGCCAGTGCTTGCACAAGTATAATTGACATGCAGCGATTTCAAAAATGGAAGTGTTTTTTAAAACGTAGATCTTATGCTGCTGATTTTTTTTCTGCAATGTGTGGATGGGATTCCCATACACTTTGCAGGCACTGTAAAGTACAGCGTTTTTTGCAACATGGGGCCCCAACCTAAGGCTTCTAGAACACATATGTTTTTCCAGGTGTTTTGTTTGAGCCTATAATACAATGACATTAAGTTCATGTGTTTTTTTTACAAGCGTTTTTGTCAAATCAAGTCCAATCAGTTTAATTAAACACAGCTGGATTCCAATGAAGGAGTAGAACCATCTCAAGGAGGATCAGAAGGAAATGGACAGCATGTGAGTTAAATATGAGTGTCACAGCCAGGGTCGGACTGGCCCACCGGGGAACTGGTGAATCCACCGGAGGGCCCCGAGCCCCGACTATTAGTCCTCACCTCATGGGGGCCCGATCGGGATCCTGACCATCGCCGGGGCCCTGGACCACTATGATAGCGGTCGGGGAAAGCCTGGTTTCCCGACCGCTATACATAATGTTATTGGAAAGGAGTTCTGGCATATTGCAGGCCCCTTTCCAATAGATGGCAGCCCAGGGGGAGGTGACTGAAAATAATAAACACATATTCTCACCTCTCCTGGGCGCAGCGTTTTCTCCGGCGCTCCTCCGTCATGTGACTGAGGCCCGTGATTAGGCCCCAGCGGTCACATGGGGGCGCGGCCGCGTAATGACGTCAGTGCGCCCCCACGTGACCGCTGAGGCCCAATCACAGGCCTCAGCAGCGACATCGGAAGAGGGCCTGAAGACGCCGAGGAGGGCAGGATGGAGCGAGGGTGCCAAGGAAAGGTAAGGCAAGGTGAGTCTGAGTGTTTGTTATTTTTAATCACATCCCCTGGGCTTCCGATTATTATACTCTGGGGTCCGAGGAGACCCCAAAGTATAATAATAGCACTGAAGCGGAGGGTGCTGTTGGGCGCATATAATACTGGGTGGGGGCCACTGTGGAGCTTATAATACAGGATGGGGGCCACTGTGGAGCTTATACTCCATACAGTGGCTCCTTCATTTTTTTTTAATTACGCCGGGGCAGGTGTAAAAAACAAAACAATAAAACCCCCCACAAACTTTCTCTCCTGTCCCCAGTGTCTCCCAGAGCAGTTTGGTCCTGCAGTTCTGTTGTTTTCTTCCAGCTGAACTTCCTCCTGCACATGACTACCTGTGACGTCACGTGACCCCTGAGGCCAATCAGTGGCCTAAGGGAAGGGACCTGGGACGTCAGAGCTAGTGAGGAATTCTGGCAAAAAGAAGACAGCAGAGCTGCGGGACCGGACTGTGCTGGGAAGACACCGGAGCACTGGAGACAGGTGAGTATGTTTAGCATGTTTTTTTTTTAGGGGGGGGGGGGGGGGGGGGTAGGGGGGATTCACCTCTCCCAGACTAATTATAAAAAAGAAAAAAATTATACTGGACAATCTCTTTAAAGTGTGGTGCATTAGGGGTGTATATTAAAGGGGTTGTCCAGGCATAATTTGTTATGGTTTATCCTCAGGATAGGCCACAGATACCTGATCTGTAGGGGGCTGACCCCGGACCGATCAGCTGTACGGAGCCACTTGTGATGCCCGTCCTGTACACAATACAGGGCCAGAAGCAGAAAGCTCTGTCCACTGTATAGGGGCTGGGCACCTTCCCTGTATCTCAGCACTTATTGAAGTCAGTAGGGGCTGAGCTGCAGTGAAGGTGCCGGGCTGCTATACAGCGGATGGAGCTTTCTGTTTCCGGCCCTGTGTTGTGTACAGAATGGGCTCCGGAAGTGGCTCCGAACAGCTGATGGGGCCATGTGTCAGCCCTCTACCGATCAGGTATTTATGGCCTATCCTGAGCATAGGCCATAAAAAAGATTAACCCTGGACAACCCCTTTAATATGCCCCACACAGTTTAATGTCCCCCCCACAGGATGTTAGCCCCCATCACTGCTCCCACACAATATAATGACCCCATCACTATTCCCCATACAGTATGGGGGACCAGTGAAGAGGCCACTATGTGGGGGGACCAGTGAAGTGACCATAGAAAAATTTGGCCCAGACAACCCCTTAAAAGAGGTTGTCCATAAACTGGAGCGACCACTGTGTCGGCCGCCAGGGGAGGTGTAAAAATAAGAAAAATTTTTAAAAAGCATACTCACCTGTCCCCAGCACCCCGTGTTCCCCTGCCTGTGTCTGTTCGGTCTCATGGCGGCGCCTCATTTCTGGAAATCCTGTACCTAATTGGTCTTAGCGATCACATGAGGTGCAATACTCCCAGCAAGGAGTCGCCGGCATGAGACTGAATGGACACTGGCAGCGGACAACAGAGTGCCGGGAACAGGTGAGTATGCTTTTTAATTTACTTATTTTTTACTTTACACCTCTCGCCAGCTACATGGGTTGCTCCAATTCCTTCGACAACCTCTTTAAAGGATTTATCCATCTTCCTAATATTGATGGCCTGTCCTTAGGATAGGCCATCAATATTACATCTACGATGATACAACAGCCAGGACCTCTGCAGATCAGCTTTTCCAGGACAATGCGGCTAAAGGTAAAGGTAACAATTCTAGGAGTCACGCTGTTCACTTGCCATACAAGGTGTAGCAGTAGGTTTAGGTAGTGCAGTGGTGCACATGGTATAGTGGGTGAGCAGCATGGCTCCCGGCATGTTATTACCTTTAGCTGCCCTGTCTCGGTACCGCTGATCTGCAGGGGTTCTGATGGTGGGCCCCTAGAAACAATTCCACTGGTGGGCCCTAGATATCCCAGTCCAACACTGGTCACAGCAAAGGGTCTGAATACTTATGACCATGTGATATTTCAGTTTTTCTTTTTTAATAAATTTGCAAAAATATCCACATTTCTGATTTTTTTTCTGTCAAGATGGGGTGCTGAGTGTACATTAATGAGAAATAAAATTAACTTTTATTAAAATGAGCTTTTAGCAAATGGCTGCAATGAAACAAAGATTGAAAAATTTAAAGGGGTCTGAACACTTTCCGTACCCACTGTATCGCTCCTGAGGTTAAACATATACCATCTGAATGCTTTACTTTTGAAGGGAAATAAAGTGAATAAAGTGGCAAAAACACTAAAAAATATAGATGTGCAACCAGCCTTATACATGTGTTTGCTGCAAAGCTGTGCCCTTCATTTAAAGGAAATAAGTCCATAGAAAGGTGAGTTGGCATTGTTAAATTTTGGAGCTGCAAATGAGCTATGGGTGTTTAATACATGTGGTAATTACCTTCTTCCAATGTTCTATTCCAAAAAGGAAATATGAGAGAGTGACCAGAAGACTGGTTGTAAATCCTTGTTATAACCTATAGTTTAAAGAGTTGTCCTGGAGCAAAAGCTTATTCTTCAACAAGTGAAGACTGAAAGAGCAATATTAAATAGCATTAATGCTATTAATACATATATCAATATGTATTAGAGAATATCAAATTTATTTCATTTTAGTCAGTTTTCTGCCAGGAAATAACATCTACTAAAGAACTCTGTCTTATAATTATTAATGATTTGACATAGAATAAATAATTATTCATTATAGTGTGTATGCTTGTTTTATTCAGGTTTATTAAGTACAAACTGCATCACAATATAATAGCATAATATACAAAATAACAAAATGTAACAAAATTATCTTATTAGTTATAAATTACAGTATTGGACACTATGAACTCTTTTTTTTTGTTGTTTTTGGCATTGTACTGCCTGATAGTTAGTAATTTAAGTAAGTGTTAGTTCTCTACCATTATAATATTTTCTCTATCACATTTTAATAGTATGTTAAAAATTGTCTTGCGTTGTAAAACATAATTCTGTAATTTAGTACCATGTTTATATAGAGTAGTAAAAATCTGATCAACAAATAAAACACTAATGCAGCTGTTTTGCATCTATATGCAATGTTCTACCACATTTACTTATAACATTTAGCTAAAAATAGATGTTAAATGGAAGCAGCACCCAAACATGGCATATTTCAAATCTGAATGTGAATAATTTTACTGTATTATAATTCTTTTATAACAAGATATTATAATATAATGTTTATTTTGCATAATGACTTAGGACATGTGGTTAACATAAACAGAAACACAGCTGCTAAAGACAGAATGAGTGCAAGACTGGATAAATCCACAATGCTACAGAGCTATCTATCTCACATCTATCATATGTCTTTGACATTATCTAGTTATCTTTTTATATGCTTATATTTATGATATCTGTCTAAGCTCATACCCAAGAGATTACTTATCTATTTATCTTATATCTATGACCTATCTATTTCAGATCTAGAACACTATCTATCTACCCCATTTGTAAAACATTACCTACTGTATCTGTTTACAGTATCCATTTATCTCATACTTAGAAGACTTTGTATTTATATCATGTGTAAAACATTATCTATCTATCTATCTATCTATCTAAATTCTAGAAAAGAGTAAAAGATTACTGTACTGTATATTTACTGTTCGATCACCTCTTAGCAAACTACTTAGTTGCTAGATTGAGTTATTTATTAAGAAACCATTTTATTCCTAGAATGCCTAGGCGTCTATCAAAATCAAAACACTACCTAAACTACCTAAACTTTGTGTTAAAAGCAGGTCAAAGTTTTATGCTGAAAAGAAATGTGTATAATTCTATTTTATACATTGGGGAAAAAAAGTATTTAGTCAGCCACCAATTGTGCAAGTTCTCCCACTTAAAAAGATGAGAGAGGCCTGTAATTGACATCATAGGTAGACCTCAACTATGAGAGACAAAATGAGAAAACAAAGCCAGAAAATCACATTGTCTGATTTTTTAAGAATTTATTTGCAAATTATGGTGGAAAATAAGTATTTGGTCAATAACAAAAGTTCATCTCAATACTTTGTTATAGATCCTTTCTTGGCAATGACAGAGGTAAAACGTTTTCTGTAAGTCTTCACAAGGTTGGCACACACTGTTGCTGGTATGTTGGCCCATTCCTCCATGCAGATCTCCTCTAGAGCAGTGATGTTTTGGGGCTGTCGCTGGGCAACATGGACTTTCAACTCCCTCCAAAGGTTTTCTATGGGGTTGAGATCTGGAGACTGTCTAGGCCACTCCAGGACCTTGAAATGCTTCTTACGAAGCCACTCCTTCATTGCCCTGGCGTTGTGCTTGGGATCATTGTCATGCTGAAAGACCCAGCCACGTTTCATCTTCAATGCTCTTGCTGATGGAAGGAGGTTTGCACTCAAAATCTCACGATACATGGCCCCATTCATTCCTTCATGTACAAGGATCACTTGTCCTGGTCCCTTTGCAGAGAAACAGTCCCAAAGCAAGATGTTGCCACCCCCATGTTTTACAGTAGGTATGGTGTTCTTTGGATGCAACTCAGCATTCACTCTCCTCCAAACACGATGAGTTGTGTTTCTACCAAACAGTTCTGCTTTGGTTTCATCTGACCATATGACATTCTCCCAATACTCTTCTGGAACATCCAAATGCTCTCTAGCAAACTTCAGACAGGCCCGGATATGTACTGGCTTAAGCAGGGGGACACGTCTGGCACTGCAGGATCTGAGTCCCTGGCGGCGTAGTGTGTTACTGATGGTAGCCTTTGTTACGTTAGTCCCAGCTTTCTGCAGGTCATTCACTAGGTCCCCCCGTGTGGTTCTGGGATTTTTGCTCACCGTTCTTGTGATCATTTTGATCCCACAGGGTGAGATCTTGTGTGGAGCCCCTGATCGAGAGAGATTATCAGTGGTCTTGTATGTCTTCCATTTTCTAATTATTGCTCCCACAGTTGATTTCTTCACACCAAGCTGCTTGTCTATTGCAGATTCAGTCTTCACAGCCTGGTGCAGATCTACAATTTTGTTTCTGGTGTCTTTCTACAGCTCTTTGGTCTTCACCATAGTGGAGTTTGGAGTGAGACTGTTTGAGGTTGTGAACAGGTGTCTTTTATACTGATAACAATGTCAAACAGGTGCCATTACTACAGATAATGAGTGGAGAACAGAGGAGCCTCTTAAAGAAGAATTTACAGGTCTGTGAGAACCAGAAATCTTGCTTGTTTGTAGGTGACCAAATACTTATTTTCCATGATAATTTGCAAATAAATTCTTAAAAAATCAAACAATGTGATTTTCTGGATATGTTTTCTCTTTTTGTCTCTCATAGTTGAGGTCTACCTATGATGTCAATTACAGGCCTCTCTCATCTTTTTAAGTGGGAGAACTTGCACAATTGGTGGCTGACTAAATAGTTTTTTTCCCCACTGTATTACATGCTAAGTTAAAGCTTGCTGAATCTGTTCATACTGAAACACTTTTTCACTTTTATTGACTTTTAGCCTGGATGAGCCATTTTCTCCTACAATTATCACTACCAATAAAACTGTAGTGTACTTACATCATAATATTGATGCTGCAATATTGTATACCTCTTCAGAATAAATTGTGAAAATAATATGCAACAATTATTATGAAAAGGTGATATTATTATAATGAACTAAAACACATTAAGATACTGATCTATTATATAAGGGTCATATTCTCCAGAAAGATTTTTAGTTCACAGAAAGGTCTTTTAAGTGACAGTGCTGACACCTACTGGTATGACATTAAGACTTTCTCTCTGAAACGTGTAAACTTCAATGTATTACAGTACTTAAGCAAATAGCATTTACTTTAAAGTTATCTCAAGTGTCTAAAATAACATTTCTAGATATTAGACATGTATAGAGTACTATATTTATATTTTATATACTATATTTGTCAGATATGTTTTAGATCGTCATATTGCAATATTTGTAATTGTGTTTACTGCCAATTAAAGCAAAATGTATATACAGCTATATTGTAGTAATTGCAGATTACAGGGACACACATGAACACATATTACCATTACATAGTGACTGGATAGTACCATCATACTGAAAAAATACACTATCTGAAACTAGTATTACCACCCTAAAGTGACCATATGATGGTAGATACCAATTTTATAGTACAGAGAAATCCAGTAACTCAAACATGGTGTCTTTTCTGATTGTACTTATTGGGATTATTTAGTGGCATTTTCAATGTCAGTCTTCACATCCCCTGCACCAGTGGAACAGCTGCCTAATTTATTTATAAATATGGCAGCTCCTCCACCAGGCTGTACGTCTCCTTGTATCTAGTGTAGATTTCACTGATCATTTCTGCCAATAAACTGGTGTAAATGATATTAAGGCTAAGGCCTCACATAGCATGTAGCAGACAAAGAGCTCTGCAGGTAAAACTGCGGCAGGAACGCAACGTGGTTTTTCCTGCAGCACTTTTCATAGAAAGTTTTCCTCTGCTGACTTTCTGCTTCAATTATACTTATACAGAAACTGTCAGCGTTTTCGTAGGTATAATTGACATCCTGCAATTTCCAAAAACGCATTAGCTTTGGAAATCGCAGCATTTCCGCTACGGGTATTTTTCTGCAATGTGTGGATTGGAATTGCTAAAATCCCATCCACTTTGCAGGGACTGTAAAACGCTGTGGCATTTTTTTCATGTGGGGCTTCAATCTAAATGTAGAGCAACTCCCATGCTACTTTTGCTTTCATGAAAGTAGCATGAGAGGTGCCAAAATGACACTTGTGATAATTTTTGTTGCAAATGGTGTTTGCGACTTTTTTATACCAGAAAGTGACATAGATTCAATAATAAATCTGGCCCATTTTCTTTCCTTTTTCTTCTTCATCCACCACAGACCACTATCACAATTTCTACTGATCATGACTTTTCCTAATTCCAAACACTTTTGGCTACACACTAACTCCCCATCCACAATAACCCAGATAGTTATAATGCTATTCCTTGTGCTCTATACAGTAATATTACCCCTCTTTTGGTTCTTCTATGTATACGCTGTAAGTGCCACTTTTAGTCCCCCCCCCACCCAACAGTAATAGCAGTAGTAGTGCTCCTGTGCCTCTATTAATGTCACAGACAGTTATAGTGCCACCTTTGTAACCCCACTTAGTAGCAGTGTCCTCAATCATGATCCCATTCAGTGATAATTATGTCTCTTATACTACATTCAGTAGTGCCTCTTTATGCCCCTCTGTAATAATGTCTGTTTTTATGCTCTCTACAGCAGTACTTTCTTCACCTTGAGTTTTGCTCAACTAACCCTGTTCCTATGTGAAGTTGCGAGCTTCTTCTTCTCTATGAGTATAGAGGATTCATCATGGAACTGCTTTCAGCGTCCTGTAGCCTGGGGGTTTTCCCCAAGTGCACTGGACCTTAGCATGTGCCAAGTTTTGCCAGATTCTAACACCTACTCATACCTATGTGTTATCTCACTATATCACCACCAAACCCTCATACGTTTGAGCAAAACGAAGCTGATGAAGTGGAATTCGATCCGAATTTTAGGAAATCTTTGATTCACATCAAATCCGGATTTCCTCATGCTTAGTGGTATCGAATTGCATCTTTTCCTAAAATGGCTGCTGCACATGTTAGGACATGGGGCAAAGAACTCTGGGAACGCGGGATCAACCACAATGCCATGCGTGCAGCCAATCAGCAGCCAGCCAGCCCTGTGATGTCACAGCACTATAAATACCATCCACCATTTTAGATTCAGTCATTTTACAGTGTACCTAGTGCAGGGAGAGATGTCAGCATACGCTAGGGAAAGTGGTAAAAAACACATGAAAACTCAATCGAAGTTCAGGGAAAGAGCATTAGAAGTGTAGTGAAAGAATAGGGAGGAATTTATACAAGAGTATTGAAGCAGAACAGGGTTCATTTGGGGTGTTTGCAGCCTGGGTAATAGGAAAAGTCCTACTACACCTTGCTGCACTGACTCTGCAGTTGTCTGTTATAAATCTCCACAGTTATCTGTTATAACGCCTTTTCTGGGGGTTTATTAGTGGGGAAAAAATAAGGGGCTTATTCGCTGTTGTGTCTTGAAGGTAGAAAATTACAGTCCTTTTTGCTGTGCAGTAGTGGCAAAAAAAAAAAGGATTGTTATCCATTAATCTCTGCAGTTATCTGTTATAACGCCTTTTCTGGGGGTTTATTATTGGGGAAAAAATAAGGGGCTTATTAGCCATTGTGTGTTGAAGGGAGAAAATTACAGGCCTTTTTGCCCTGTATTATTTTCCTTTTCATTTACTTATTTGATGTAACAGTATGTCAGACAGAGAAGCAACAGGCCCTGCACAGGGGAGGGGCACAGGCCTAAATGTTTCTGGTGCAGGCACAGGTCGCAACAGAGTAAGGGAGCATGGCAGCAGGGGTCTCTTCCAGAGGCCTGAGCTCCCAGGGTCAGCTAACAGTCGTGTCTTGACCAGCAACACATCGGTTCTAGAATGGTTGACTTGGTCATCCACTTCATCCCAAGTCACATCAGACCCCCCAGCCAAGTGTCGGTGGTTTCGTCAGACACAACCCTTAGTTGGTATGGCCCGGGAGCAGGCCCTGTGCCCTCACCTGTCCTCAACCTGCCTCTGTCCTTTTCTGTTCCCTCAGCCAGAGAAGTACTCTATGTTGTGGGCTCAGCTCCACTATACAGCGAGGACAGTCAGCAACTACTGCCTAGCCAAGATCTGGAGGAGACACCTGCTGCTTACTCCCGTAGGTGGGCAGGTAGTGATGAGGAGAGTGGCATGAGGGCTGGTGTTGCAAGCAGTCAGGCTCCTGGCTCTGAGACCATTGAGGAGGACATCAGTGACGTGCAGACAGTACTCGATGATGATGTAGCCGATCGCGATTGGGAGGCGGGTGACGAAGGGGCTTCATCATCATCAGGAGAAGAGGGTGGCAGCTTGCACATGAGGCAGCAGCGGAGCCAGCAAGGCCGGGAGTCAGCAGGGTGGCAGCAGTGGGAGGTCGGGAGCCACCCGCTTTGCAGGAGCCTACCTGCCCAGAAAGCAGTGGTGCAGGGGTTCACGGCGGCAGTGGCGGTAGCAGTTCGTCAGTGTGGAGTGTTGGGGGTAAATTCACCTACTCCCGCTGGAGAAGTTGAACATGGCCATATGTTGAATTTGTGGGCAGAAGGTGAAGCATGGCCAGGTGCCAATGTTGGCACCACAGCCCTGTTTCAACATATGCAGCGTCACCATAAAGTGGCCAATGTGGTGGTCCAGCCTGCCGAAGCAACCGTTGCATCACCCAGTGGCATGCACTCCTTTTCAGGCAGTCAAGGCTCCACCACCTCAGCCGAGGGAAGCTGTGTGTCCTTCCCATCATCTGCTGGACCTGATGCTCCTGCTCCTCCATCTCCTAGTCAGTCATTGCGTCAGCAATCGATCACCGATGCGACTTCAAAGAGACAACAGTATGCGTGCACTCATCTAATGGTGCAGAAGCTGAACGTGCTCCTGTCCAAGTTGCTGGTGCTGCAGTCCCTCCAAGTGGTGGACTTTGCACCTTTCAGAGAACTGATGGCTTGTGCCGAGCTGAAGTCGAGAATCCCGAGCTGTCATTTCTTTGCCAAAAAGGTAGTACCAGCCCTGCACAAATATGTAGAACAGAAGGTGGGCCAGTCCTTGAGCTTGTCAGTGTCTGCCAAAGTGCACGGACTGTGGAGCTGTAACTATCGTCAAGGACAATATATGTCCTTTACGTCCTACTGGGTGAATGTGGTTCCCAGACACATCAGCAACTTGGCCAGGTGATGCAGCTTCCGCCTCTACGTTCTCACGCCGTTGGTCTTGCAACAATGTCCGCCTCATCCTCCAGTGCAGGGACAATTCACAGTGCTCCTCCAGCATACCACATGTGCAGGGCACGGCGGTGTCATGCTGTTCTACACCTCGTTTGCCTGGGCAAACAGAGTCACCAAGGGGAGGAACTGCTCTGTGTCCTGCATCAAGAAATATAATCCTGGCTTTCTTCGCGACAACTCAAAATCGGAATCATGGTGACCAACAACGGGAAGAACATGGTGTCGGTACTGTGTCAAGGAGGGCTGAGCCATGCGCCCTGCATGGTGCACGAGTTCAATCTGGTTGACAAGTGTTTCCTTAAGTCTTCCACCCATCTGCAAGACATCCTAAAAATGGCCAGGAAACTTTGCATGCACTTCAGCCACTCGTACACCGTCAGGCACACTCTTCTTGAGCTGCAGCGGCAGAACGGCATCCCCGAACATAGGTGTTATGCGACATTTCCACCCGTTGGAATTCCACCCTCCATATGTTGGACCGACTGTACGAACAGCGAAAGGCCATAATCAATTTCTTGATGATCCAGATAGACAGAGGTACTCCCCTGTGTAACTTTGATGTTAGCCAGTGGCAGCTCATGCGTGACACCTGCCATTTGCTCGTGTCCTTTGAGGAGGCCACTTTATTTGTCAGTCGTCAGGACTACGGGATGAACAACATCATTCCACTGATTCATATCCTGGAAAAGATGCTGGTAAATCTGGCTGGTCAGGGGACTGGAGTTGTGGCGCCTACATCTCATGGCCACATGAGTCCTGTGGTGGCTGAACTGGAGGAGGAGGAGGACATTGGAGCACAAGCAATGTGTAGCGAAATGGGTGGTTTTTCTACACAGGTGACAGGAGAGGAGGAGCAGGAGCAGCTGGAAGAGCAAGAGGGAGATGAGGAAGACGAGTCAGATGACCCAGACACACTCCAAGCTATATCCAGGACACCACTGACCTTCTTAACAAACTGAATGCCCTGGGCCCTCTACCTGAGGGTACCATTTTGGCCACCATGGATGTGGAATCCCTGTATACTAACATTCCCCACAAGGATGGAGTTGCAGCATGTCGGGGACACCTGGCAAAACAAAACCTCCCAACAGAACCAGTAACGCAGCTCATACAATTCATCCTTAGCCACAACCATTTTACCTTTGGAGAGGATCTATATCTACAGCGAATGGGAACTTCAATGGGGACCAGATGTGCACCCCAATATGCAAATCTCTTTATGGCAGAAATGGAAAGAACATATTTATCAACATGCACCACCAAACCTATGATTTACCTTCGTTATATCGATGATATCCTTGTCATCTGGACTGCAGGAGAGGAGGCCCTACTTCAATTCCATAATGACTTCAATGACTTTCACCCGACCATCAACCTTACACTTAGCTATTCAGGGAGTGAAATTCACTTTCTGGATACCACAATATACATTAAAGACCACCGGCTACTCACATCAATATACCACAAACCCACAGACAGAACGGCCTACCTGAGAAATGACAGTTTCCACCCCAAGCACACAAGACAATCTATAATCTACAGCCAGGCTATACGATACAATCGTATTTGCTCCGACAAAACAGACCTGGACAAGCACCTCCTGGATCTGAGGATGAAATTTCTCAGATTGGGATACAAACCAAAAGTGACAGACAACCCTAGTTGTCACCTACAACCCACAGCTGGAGATCCTACGAAGGATTGCCAAGGAGCTCCAACCTGTACTACATAGGGACAACAGACTCAAGGACATATTTCCAGTCCCCCCTCTCCTCTCCTTTCGACAACCACCAAACCTGAGGCGCATTATCGTCCGGAGTGCCCTGAAGGCCCCAACTGAGAATGGCACCTCACCTTGCCTACATAAAAGGTGCATGACCTGCAAGCACATCCACACCGCTGACAGTGTACCTATCCCACAGTCACAACAGGTGCACAGAATTAGGGGGACATTTTCCTGCAGGTCTTCCAATGTGGTGTACCTCATAATGTGTGTGCAATGTCCCACCACAGGCCTCTATGTGGGGGAAACAGGGCAGAGACTCAGTCAACGAATGAACTCACACAGATCCTCCATTAATAACAGCAGAACCGATCTCCCAGTGGCCGCACATTTCTCCGGAGAAAACCACTCTATTGAAGATTTGCGGGTTGTGGTTTTAATGGGACATTTTAAGACACAGGAGAAAAGAAAAGAAATGGAGTACAAATTTATGCAAAAATTTCAAACTATGCAATTTGGACTTAATATTCATGCCAGCTTCATGTCACACTATGTTTGAACCATGAACTGAACTCAATATTCATGCCAGCTTCAAATCACACTATGTATGACCTGTGAGGGTCACAAATCACCTCCTGATAGCAAACAGATAACAGCAAGAATTACTGATCCCTCCGTCACGCACCACAAGTTTCCAGACTGTTTTTTTGACCTGTTGTAAATAACTTCTCTACTTAGATTGCAATTTTTTTTAAGGACTCTAAAATGCTTTGAAAACCATGTGTATAAAAATCTGTTAATTTTCAGTTCTTGTATCACACCATGTCTGATGAAGGGAGCGAGTACTCCTGAAAGCTTACTTATAAATATACTCAGTTAGCCTCTAAAAGGTATCGCCTGATTTCTTCACTCTTCCAGACACACTCTGGCAGTATGCAGTGAAGATGAATGCAGGGAGTCCCTCTGAGTCACTTGTGCAAATGGCTCAATGCATGCTCACGTGCTTGCGTAGTGACAGCCGAATTGTCACCATTCGGCAGAGGGATCACTACTGGCTCTCCACCATGTTAGACCCTCACTACAAGTCAAAAATGGGGGCTTTTTTTACACCCGCTGAGAGGGAGGACAAACTGAACTACTATAGAGACATCCTATGTAGTTAGTTGGCCGCTGCCTATCTGCGCCATTGTCCATTCTCTCGCAGGTCTGACCGGGAGGGGGGGGTCCTGGGCTCTCACCTTGCACTGCCATGGCTGCTGTGGGGGGGCAGGAGCAGTATCAGCTCCATCAGCAGCAGCCTGAGCCTAGAGTTGCTGATGAGCAGCTTTCTTCACCTGCATAGTGAAGAAACTACTCACCAGCAGCTAGACATAGGTGTTTTTTAACGCGATTCACTGCCAATTAATTCGGATCAAATCATTTTGGCAACTTCGGAGAATCAGTCGAATCGAATTTTTGAAAAATTTGCTCATCTCTAATAGTAAATGCACCAGGATTCCTTGCAACCACTTTAAATCCTCTTTCCCCTGTTTATTCATAGCTAATTTGTTCCATTATGGTGCTGTACCAAGTGGAATTTACTATTATACATCCTATTATATTATATACCTGTATATACTTGTTGACATGTAACCTGAATGAGCTTTGATATGGCTATAACAGCTTGCACTCTTAAAGGGTTTGTCCAGGACCATTTGAATCAAATAATGTAACTTTACTGAGATAACAGCAACAGATGCAGATTCCAGATGGGTGTAGTAGAACATTAGGAGTTCCATTGTAGAAGACGGTACTGGTAACAGTGTTTTACAGTAAGGAAATGCCCAATATAAGATGTTAGTCCATTGCCGAATAAGTCCACTCTGGTAATACTATACTCCTACCTCTCTCATTATATAAAGGGGTTGATATCAGTAAGTCCCAATGGTAGCCCATGTAACACAGTGTTCAAACTGTGAGGATATGGTAAACCTCAACTTTTCCTCCAACTGGGCACTTTCTCTAATGTTAGGAGTCTGAAAGCAAGTATGTTCCCTATTTTAGGTCTACAGCAATGATGTTGCTGTTCAAAGGCTCTAACAAGAACCTCAATACACTTCCCTCATTTGAGGCTGTAATGGGTTCTCTTTCAGTGGTCTGTTCTGACTCAACTTCAGTTAACCACGTTGAAGACTCAACTGAACTGTGAGTTTAGTTTTTCCTCCACTTACCCCAGCCAAGCATTGGTTGGCTGGACCAAGCTCCCCTAAAAGGAGGGGTATACCATTACCACAGTGGAATGTCCCTAAAATGTGTGAAATATGCAAGTAAGCTGCAAACTATATATATATATATATATATATATAACTAACTATATATATATATATATATATATATATATATATATATATATAGACAGTGGCACCTATATAAAACAATACAACAATTTAAGCAGTGTCTACTGGCTTTCTGCAGATGTGTAAAGCAGAGAGAATGGCAGAACAGGCACAGTGTGGAGGAAAGCAAACTTTGTTCTGGGCAGCTTCAAGAACAGATGTTTGATCAAAATATATGCCAAGAACCTCAAATTTATAAACAACATTAACTATAGCAGTAATGCATTTTAAACTTTACAATACTTATTATTTGTATACTGTATGGCTTGGTGTCCTTTTCAGAGTGCTGCATTTTTTGTGTTTGTTTGTATTGGAGCCATAGCAGTGTGCACCTGCTCACATTTGTTCTGCTGTCAGTTTTTTTTGTCTTTTGCATTGTGCATTGGGGGGGTGGGGGGCTTTCTCCACTTTGGATCTTCACTCCTCCCATTTGTCCAAAGGTATTTTAACTAGAATACAATCCCTGGACTCTACTTGTCCTGTTTTCACATTTTAGGAACCTCAAATTTACAGTATATACAGAGATAATAAATATAGCAGTAATGGATTTTAAACTTTAAATACTTATTATTTAGTAGCTTATAGTGTGAACACAGCACTTTGCTCCTGGTGTAAGGTCTGAGGCTGCAGCATGTAGCACCTAGGGTATGCATACAGCTGGTTGAGAATCACTTCTCTAGAGCAGTATTTCTCTAAGCCTACTACAGTTTAACCTCTAGGTTAAGAAATTTTATTTATCGTAACACCAACTTTTTTTATTTATTTTTTTGCAGTGTTCTGAATTGGCCCTACTACCAAATTTTTATGAGACATACGCTAGGTTCACACCTGCGTTTGGGTTTCTGTTTGTGGGGTCTGCTTAAATAACCTAATCTGCTAAAAAAAAAGCAGTTACCTGCGGAAGCCCGCGGATCCCATAGACTATAATGGGTTCCACCGGGTTTACACCCGATTTCCGCCCAAAAAATGCGGAGAGAAAAGTCCGCATTTTTAAAGCGGAATGGGCAATGGATTTCCCAAGCAGAGATCGGGTGTGCAGGTGTGAACCTAGCCATATCCAAATGTACAGACATTCACACATCTAAGTGTGAGTGTATACACGCCAATATAGACACACATACACCTAAGTATACATATATGCACGGCCATACAATTTCATATATAAACAATCAGACAGATATACAAGAATATCTATTTTTTCAGTTAGACAGGTAAATATAATCATGACCAAAGTGTATAAACATGTGACTCTTTAACCCCTTAACGACGCAGGGCGTAATAGTACGTCCTGAGTCGCATGACGATGTATGGAGAGCGCTCAGGAGCTGAGCGCTCTCCATACACCGCGGGTGCCGGCTGTATAATACAGCCAGGACCCACCGCTAACAGCAGTGATCGGTGCCTGCACCGATCGCGGCTGTTAACCCTTTAGATGCCGCGGTCAAACGCGACCGCGGCGTCTAAATTGCTGAGCCGCCAAGGGCTTGGCTGCCATGACAGCCGGGAGCCTATTGAAGGCTCCCAGGCCTATCATTACAGTATAGCCATTACGCGATGCCAGAGGCATCATCTAATAGCAGTGAAGGCATTTTGCTATTCACTGTGATACAGTAGTATCGCAGTGAATAGTATGATCGATCAGACTCCCTAGGTTTCAAGGTCCCTAGGGAGTCTGATCATACAAGTAAAAGTTTAAAAAAAAAAAGTTTTTAAAAGTATGTAAAAATTAAAAAAAACACAAAAGTTCAAATCACCCCCCTTTTCCTAGATCAGATATAAAAGTATACAAACAAAAGTAAGCATAAACACTTTAGGTATCCCCGCGCTCCAAAATGCCCGAACTATTAAAATATTAAAATATTTATCCCATACGGTGAACGGCGTAGCGGGGAAAAAAAATCAAAATGGCCAAATAGCGTTTTTTTCAACACTTTTTCTCCTATAAAAAATTGAATAAAAAGTGATCAAACCATCAGATCTTTCCCCAAGTGGTATCAATAAAAATGTAATGTTGTCCCGCATAAAAAGACGCCTTACCCAGCTCCATACATGTAAATATGAAAAAGTTACAGGTGACACAATATGGCGACGCAAATTTTTTTTTTCTATTTAGCAAAGTTTTTAATTTTTTAAAAGGTATCAAAACATTACAAATACTATATAAATTTGGTATCGCCGTGTTCATACTGACCCGCAGAATACAGGTAACATGTCATTTTTACCACACAGTGAATGGTGTAAAAATTAAACCCATATGAATTTGGCGCAAATGCAGTTTTTCTCCAATTGCACCTCATTCTGAATTTTTTTCCAGCTTCCCAGTACATTGCACAGCATATTGAATAGTGACATTACAAAGTACAATTTGTTTCGCAAACAATAAGCCATCATGTGACTCTGTGAACTGAAAAATGAAAAAGTTATGGCTCTTGGAATGTGGGGAGGGGAAAACAAAAATGCAAAAACAAAAAATGGCCCGGTCATTAAGGGGTTAAAGGGCACATCACAAATGGTGTGACCAAGTCACATGATGTAACTGGACCACGTGACTCTCGAGATGCTACATTTTAATATATAAATGACAGATGTGTTTTGAATTGAGGAACTCCATAATATCTGATATTTAATTAAAAATCCAGGATGCCTCCTTTCTTAAAAGTTCCCTTCTCCAATTACCTCCTCTCAATGACCAATTGACTCGTTTAATAGCGAATAATTGAAACGAGTCAATGTTGCCACTGCAATGAAATTTGAAATCCTAGGATGCACCAGACATGTTATAATCACCGTCCCTTACACAGTCGGAAAGATGTTCTGAAATATGTGTTTTAGGCCGAGAAATGCAGCCTTTTTTCTTTCAGATTTTGGGCAGAAGGGAGATGTATAAGTACTTCCTATATATTTCCCATTCCTTTTGTAGCCATTGTTCACTACAACGTGTGGCCTCAATGTGGATTCCGCAACGTAGGGCCCCAGCCCTAAGGGATGGAATAGTGCAACCAACATAGAAAAGTTTGCAAATGGAGCAAAAAATTTGAAATATTATATATAGAAGCCTTGGGTCTCAATAAAACGACTGCATTCATGGGAAATCCTAAAAAGGCTTGGAGAAAGGATAGCTGCTAAGGAGTGATCCCGCTTACACACAAATCGACACCCATACTTTAATATAACCTCTAGTATTTTATTATAATCCTTACTGTAGGTGGTTAAAAATACAACTTCCCCAGAAACAGTAAGTTGTACATTTCCCATACAAAAGGGAACAAAAACAAAAGTCTGCTGAGGGTCAGATGACCAGTATGGCTTTTAAACTATGTTTGGGATGGTTACTAGTTGCATGTAAAATGGGATTCCCTGCTTGTTTCTTGCAGTAGATAGTTGCGTGTACTCGCTCACATCTCCTATCATCATAAGATCCAAGAAACATATTTTCTCTGCATCTGTTGCATATATAAACTTTAAATTAACGTTGTTATTATTGATGTAAGCTACAAATTTTGGTAAGGATGCCACATCGCCAATCATACCATGATAATATCGTCGATATAACCACCGTGGCGCTACTGTCCTGTACTCACAGCATCATGTACACAGTATTATAAATCAGTATAATGCTGTACGTTCAGTCGACAGGAGCTGCAGTCAGGTCAAGAAATACGTCTGAGACACAAACCATATTTTTCAGCATGAATATGTTTGTGTAAAAGGTCCTAACACTCAAAATAGGCAATTTGTTTCATGCATTTCATAGACACCATAGAGAAGTATTTTGCAACAATATCTAAAAACATGTTGACAGCATGCTGCATTTTGCAAAATACTGCATATAGTGAAAAAAAATGGAAACAAAGATTGTTGCTGAGTAACCCCAGCAGGTAACAGGCCCTATTTACTTATTGATTCCCGCTCCTGCTCACGGCCGCCTGCGCTTCCCATTCTGCGGAAGCGGAGGTGGCTGTGAGCAGGAGCAGGGACTGGTAAGTAAGGCCATGGGCCACGAACCCCACAAACACTGCTATCATTATACGCTGGGGTCTATTCAGACCCCAGTGTATAATGATCGGAGGTCCAGGGGTAATGAGGGAACATAAAAAACACTGTTACTTACCTCTCCTGTGCTCCGGCAGTCTTCAGGCCTGTTTGGTGATGTCTCAGACGTCAGCAGACGTCATTATGCATCGTGGCGACGTCTGGTCCAACATTGAAGAAAGCTGAAGTAGCGGGGAGTGAACCGGAGCCAGAGACAGGTAAGTAACATTGTTTTTTATGTTTGTATCCTCCCCCGGGTCTCCGATCATTATACTCTGGGGTCTCAAAAGACCCCAGAGAATAATAATTGTTCATGGGTGGTCCACAATGGGGCATAATACTGTGTGCAGGGGCCACTGTGGAGCATAATACTGTGTGAAGGGGCCACTATGGGGCATAATATTGTGTGCAGGGGCAACTATTGGGCATAGTACTGAGTGCAGGGGCCACTGTGGGGCATAATACTGTGACCGACTCAGGCACATTTTCTGATTTCCTGGTGACGTTCCGTTTCGCTGTTTCCCCCCGCCCCCATCATACTCACCAATGCTCACGTCCTTTTCTTCTGCTGGCCGTCGCTTTCTTCACAAGGTATCCGGCGCCTGCGTAACAGAACTCCGGCAGAAGTGAAGAGAAGCAGCATTCTATTGTGCATGCGTGCTTCTCTTCGCTTCTGCCAGCGTTGTATTGCGCAGGCATCAGCATCCAGGTGCGGGCAGAAGAGTGGAAAGTGGCACCGACGAAAGTCATCTCCAGGACGAGAAGACAGGTAAGTATGATGGGGTGGGTGGGTAGGGGATTGGGGGACTGAGTTAGTTAGCTAAATAGGTAGGGCTAGTAGTCCGCTAGCTAGGGAAACAGGTGGGGTTTGTGAGGGAGGAAGTGAGAGTGGGGGATCTGAGTGAACTGCAATGCATCATGGTAGTTGCAGGCTACCGTTGGTGACTATCAGTATTGTCCGTAGCTATTGTCCGTTACAAGATTTTAACATCGGATACTAGCTGAACCATCAGAAATCTATTAAAATTTCCATTCATTTCAATGGGTTTTTATATTGTGTCCGTTAGTATCCGTTTACACCCAATTTGTCAGAAGTCCATTTTTTTTTCCGCAGACAAAAAATCCTACATGCAGGACTTTTTTGTCCATTTGGAAAAACGGATTCTTGACGGACAGCAAGTGTCCGTTATTTTTTTAACATTGAAGTCTATGGGTAAAGGACTTATAACGGACAGTAAATGATAGCCATCAGTTACTGTCCGTTATTTTATGTCTATTTTTCTGCGCATGCTCAGAAAGCAGAAACACAAAAAAAACAAAAACGGACAGTGTTAAAAAAAGGACACTAACTGATGCTAATGTGTCCGTTTTTTTAACTGATCCATTAATTGGATCAGTTAAAAAAACGGACACATTAACATCAGTTATTGTCCGTTAATGTCTATTATGATAGGTGTCCGTTTTTTTTTTTTGTTAACGGACACCTTCATAACGGAATCCAATGGTAGTGTGAACCCTGCAGACAAGACAGCATGAAGACAGCAGGAAGATACCCATGTAAACAAATGCATAGGATATCAAGAGCTCCCATAGAAAGCAGAAATCACTCAAAACACTACTAAAGGTATTTGGGTGCACCTATTAAACCATTGATAGCACTAACAAACCTTTTTTAAAAATATTTTTTTTTACCCGGAAAACTCCTTTAAGATCCAAAGCCTTAGTAATGGCTTTTTAATCTTTTTGAGACTAATAAATGACAATGACTTTGCTTCTCATCAGTTCTTGAATTTCTTCAGATCGGAGCATAATGTGTTGGAGTGTGATTTCTTGATTCTAAAGGCCTGGTAGTAATTAGGCCTGGGTGTGGATTATGAAATTGAACACAGCTTTCCAAAAAATGTGGTTTAGGCCGGGTCCCACATCGTAAAAACGCTGCGTTTTACATTACCTGCAAAGTGGATGGGATTCTGGCTAATCGCATCCACACATTGCAGAAAAATATCTGCAGTGGAAAAGCAGCATCAGCTCTCAATTTTTTAGAAGTTTTTATTTTGTGCAGGTTTTGTTTGTGTATATATAAAAAAATAAATTGTAGTTTGAGGTAGTTAGCTATATATAAATAAATTGTACTTAGTTTTATGGCAGGTGTTACATACGCTCATATATATCCCCCATGTGTTGAAGCACTACATGCACACCCCTCTGAATAAAGTTTCTACATACTTTACACGTGTTAAATGATACAGATGTACACCCCCATGCCAGGCAGCATCTTGATTTATACTAATGACATGGGAGGGGTTGATCTATCTGACCAAGTGCTGAAGCCATACAGTGCCCTCTGTAAAACTAAAGTTTGGCACAAAAAGTTGGCTCTGGACAATGTGTTTGTATGATTCTGAAGTATAGGACCGATGGGGATATACCTTCATTTTCAAAAGGTAGTAATTAAGGTCCTAACATTCAGGAATCAGGAAGAGGAGGGCCCCAGTACTTCTAAAGGAGAGGGCTCCTACATTGTCCCGGGCAGAATATCCTCAATGAAATCCCCCAAACTGCAAAGAAGGGAAAGACCCAAAAGAGGTGTAGAGTGTGTTACAAAATGGAATAAGGAAGGATACCATTTATCACTTTTAAAACTGCTCTGACAAATGTGGTCTCTGCAAAGAATTGCTTCAAAGCATGCCACACATCCTTGGTTTACTGATTTTATAATTTACCAACTCTTTATACTCTAATGTATCCTGCACAGTTTACATATTTACTTTCCAATTTTTGGGGAAAGCAAGGTGACCAAAATACATTTGTGCATTGTGGTATATTTTTTTACAGCGTTCACTGTACGGGATAAAAGATATTGCAGTACATTGCACATAGGGTCACTTTGTGTGATGGGCATAGGCAGTCAGTTGGCAGTCAGGAGGTAGTGAAAGACTCTCTTTAAAGAATGGCCTTTCTCGAAGTATAAAACTGGCTGTGGCAGAAAGGGGTTAAAACAGTTGAGCAACAGCTTTTCACAAAAATGTTTTTGCTTGCGTGACTGGAACTTGCTGTTTTGTCACAAGCACAATTTTTTTTCCAACATTGGCTCCCATGACAGTCCAATAATCTTCTCTGTTGAGAAGCATTCTCCGTCAGTCTATGCCTTTTTTGAGTTTATTAATCTTTTCTCTAGCAAGGACTTTAAGAGTGTCAGTATTGCTTGCGTGCTTTTCCAGAAAATGTCTACATGCTCCACATACAGTACGGTTTTTGACACTAGTTAGTTAGGTGAAGTCAATATAATGCAACAAATACTTTGCGTAATAAATCATTTGAAGAATTCTTATACTAATATACTTGATGTACATTTTTATTGCATAGGTGGCAGCCAGTTTTTATTCATACATTTTCATAAATATAACAGAATGGCACAATACAGACTTCTAAGAAAAGTCCCACAATAGTTTTTTTTCATGGATAATACAGTCTTCTTTAACAGAAATTATTTTATTATTTCTTCAGGCTGGATTCACATCTGTGTCTGAGTCTCCATTGGAGACTCCGTCAGAGTGACCGCCGAAAATCACGGACGAAAAAGTTCTGCAAGCCTGACTTTTTCATCCAGCAGTTTCAGTTTAAAAGAACAGACATGCGACGGATCCCATTATAGTCAAAGCGGTCCGTCAGGCACCATTAGTGTCCACTGTTTTAGTGGCCCAACAGCGCAGATGTGAACATAGCATAAGATCCTTAATATGGGAAAGATATAAGAACACTGAACCTTCATGTTGTACACAAGCCCATGGTCATAGTCACATCTTAAAGGCTTTATCCTACAACAAACATTTATCACCTATCCACAGAAACAATGATTAATGTATAATCGGTGGGTGTGCGAATGTTGTACTAGGCTGAATTGGGCAGCAGTGATCGGACCCCCAATGACCATACATTTATCACCTACATGTTTCTTGCTTAATAATAAGCTACCCCAAGGAATGAAAGATGAACATTACTAGTAATTCATTATGAATTTACATAGTGATTTACAGTATGAAGAGAGCAAGGGTTTATCAAAAAGTTCTCCTATACTGCCCCATGTTTATGAACTACCGTATTTTTCGGACTATAAGACGCACCTAGGTTTTAGAGGAAGCAAATAGGGAAAAAAAAATTTGAAGCAAAAAATGGTTAAATATTTAATATATGGGAGTTGTAGTTTTGCAACAGCTGCAAGGCTATATTGACAGGTGGCCCTGCGGATGTACAAGGAGGCATAGGGCGTCATTTTTTGCAAAGCCAGATGTTCTTTTTAGTTATATAATTTTGGGGAATGTCTATTGCTTAGATCACTTTTTATTCAAATCAAAGGTGAAACAGTGAAAAAAAACAGCAGTTCGGCACTTTTTTGATTTTTTTTTTTTTGCCGCTATGACGTTCACCGTACAGGAAAAATATTTTTCTAAGTTTGTAGACCGGGCGTTTTCAGACACAGGGATACCTAATGTGTATGTGTTTCACAGTAAATTTCTACTTTTATATGTATTCTAGGGAAAGGGGATGATTTAGAACTTTTATTTATTTTTTTTATATTTTTAAAAAATTAATTTATTTATTTTTTACTATTTTATTAGCAAGTGTATTGCAGTCTATGGGAGATTCTGTACATTACTATTAAGGCTGGTCATAGACCGGCTGCAATAGTAATATTACTATGACAAGCCTGGGAGCCTTCATAAGGCTTCCGGCTGTCACAGGAACAGGACGGCTCCTGCGATCATGCCCGCAGGAGCCGGCCTGCAACTTCAAAGGTATGACTTTTTTATTTTAGGGGGGCTTTAAAGTAGTAATGCCTGCGATCAGACTGGAGTCTGATTGCGGGCATTAGTTCGGGTCTGCGCTGTACATTACAGTGTGAGTCCCGGTAGCTATGGCGCCATCACCTTTACAGACCCGGCATCCGCTGTAATAGCACGGCAGATGTCAAGATAGGTTTACTGACACCCGCTCCTCCGATCCTAGGGCCCGCACATCGCCCCACTCCTGCCACTGGAGGAAGCCCCACTGCAGGAAGCCGATGGCGGCAGGAGTGGGGCGATGCTGCGACCCCGCTCCTCCGACCCCCCCTTCCCCCAACACCCACTTTCGGACGATAAGACGCACCCCCCATTTTCCTCCCAAATTTGGGGGAAAAAAGTGCGTCTTATAGTCCGAAAATACGATAAAACATTTTCAGTTTTTCTCGTTCTGTGCATGCAGCTTTGAAAGCAATATTTTTTTGTTTGGTTGATAAAGTTATTTTTTTCTTTTTTTTTTTTGTGATACATAGAGATTTATTTGTATGTCATTTTTAGTTTAGCTTTTTTTATAATTATCCAGAAAGGTTGTATTTTTTTTTTTTTGTAGGAGAAAATTTCCTGAAAATACTTATTTGTTTCCCCATCTTAGTTACAGTTGTTTTTATATAGCTGAGTTTTGTGTCTATCTTTATAGGCCATTTTTAATTACATCCAGGTCCATTTTTTTGCCATATTGCCCTATTTAAACCTATGATTTTTTATGTTGATTCTTAGAAAAAAACATAGACTTGTTATAGGCAAAATCCTGATTATGTGAACAAAGCCTTTTTATAATCAAATTTTATTACATGGATACTGTACCAGATCCAAGTTTAGTACATGCTGTAGAGTTACAGTATAAGAACCAAGCTAGTAAGTATTGATATACAGTAATACCTCGTACACTCGTGTTTCCGAATTTGCGAATTCACAGATTCGCGATATTTTCATTGGAACCTAACATATATAGTTTTGCTGTTTTTCACATATCTGTGAATTTAAAAAAAAAAAAAAAACCTTCGCTATTGGGTAGTAGCGTCCCATTTGTTACGTACCCGGTAATTGGTTTCATTTTACTGTGAGTGTATAAGACAAATGAATGAATGAATGAATGAATTAATTAATGTATTAATATACTGTACTGTACAGTATACTTTAGTATACTGTACAGTACTCTAGGGTAAAGTTTTTTGGTATTTAGGGGTTAAACTTTAGAAACCGGCATTGTAAGCGCTTCTAAGCACTTGTACCAAACATTCGCGATTCCTCGCGATCCGCGACCCTCTCTGGAACCTAACCTCGCGAATGTACGAGGTATTACTGTAGTACAAAACAGAGTTGCACGTCACTCTACTAGACATGTGGTACTTTGAGCAGGGTTCCACCCTGTAGTAAATAATCAAATAAGCTCAGCACTTCAAAGTAGATCAATATTCAAACGTAGTATTTATTAGTAAATACAGTTGTGCTAAAAAAGCTTACATACCCCGGCAGATTTTTTGTTTTTTTGGCCTTTTTTCAGAGAATATGAATGATAACACAAAAACTTTTTCTCCACTCATGGTTAGTGGTTGGTTGAAGCCATTTATTGTCAAACATGTGTTTTCTCTTTTTAAATCATAATGGCAACCAAAAACATCAAAATGACCCGGTTCTAAAGTTCACATACCCTTGTGATTTTGGCCTGATAACATGCCCAGAAACCAAACCACGGTCAGGTAGACCAACCAAAATTTCGGCCACAACTACCCGGAAAATTATTCAGGATGCAAAGAAAAACCCTCACATAACATCAGCTGAAATACAGGACTCTCTGAAAACTATCGGTGTGGCTGTTTCAAGATGCACAATAAGGAGGCACTTGAAGAAAAATGGACTGCATGGTTGAGTTGCCAGAAGAAAGCCATTAGTGCACAAATGCCACAAAGAATCTCGCCTTCAATATGCCAATCAGCACAGAGACAAGCCTCAAAACTTCTGGAACAAGGTAATTTGAGGTAATGATACAAAAATCGAACTTTTTGGCCTCAACCATAAACGTTACATTTGGAGAGGTGTCAACAAGGCCTATAATGAAAGGAACGTTATCAGCAAATACTGGAGGCAAATTTGCACTCATCAGCCAGGAAGCTGCGCATGGGACGTACTTGGACGTTCCAACATGACAACGATCCAAAACACAAGGCAAAGTCGACCTGTCATTGGCTACAGCAGAAGAAAGTGAAGGTTCTGGAGTGGCCATCTCAGTCTCCTGACCTCAATATCATTGAGCCACTCTGGGACATCTCAAGTGCACAGTACATGCAAGACAGCCCAGGAATTTACAGGAACTGGAGACTTTTTGCCCAGAAGAATGGGCAGTTTTACCATCTGAGAAAATAAAGAGCTTCATCCACAACTACCACAAAAGACTTCAAGCTGTCATTGATGTTAGAGGGGACAATACACGGTATTAAAAACTGGGGTATGTGAACTTTTGAACAGGGTCATTTTGATGTTTTTGGTTGTCATTATGATTTGAAAAGAGAAAACACAGAAGTTTGGCAATAAATGGCTTCAACCAACCACTAACCATGAGTGGAGAAAAAGGTTTTGTGTTATCATTCATATTCTCTGAAAAAAGGCCAAAACAAAAAAATCTGCCAGGGTATGTAAACTTTTTAGCACATCTGTAGTTAGCAATCCAATAGTACAAAATGTGAAGTTTCGTTCTATAATCTCAGACCTTCATCAGACACTAGAAATAAAGAACAGGGACTGCACTTTATTATTTATTTATGATGCTTACTTGTATAGCGCCATCATATTCCACAGCACTTTACAGACATTGACAGTCACTGTCCCATATAGGGGTCACAATCTACATTCCCTATCAGCAGGGCCGGCGTTAGGGGGGGGGCAAACTGGGCAATTGCCCAGGGCCCCGTCCCCAAAGGGGCCCCCAGGATCCGGAACCTGATGACTCCGGATCCCGGAGTCAGGCCCGGCCAAAGCAATAACAGAAAGGAAGCGCAGGGCCCCTTTCCGAGGTGAGTAAAAATAACAAACATTTTTACTCACCTGTCCTTGGCGTCCGATGTCATCTTCTAGCGTTCCGGACATCACTGCTGAGGCGCTGAGGCCTGGCCTCAGCGGTCACGTGGGGCGTGCCTCACGTAATCACTGAGGCACAATCACAGGCCTAAGAGGTGACGTCCACAACGCGTGACGTCAGCCGCAGAGAAGAAGAAGCGGTCGCCGGCGGGGATAGCGGAGCAGCGCGAGGAGGTCCAGGAGAGGTAAGACAAGGTGAGTATAACTGTTTGTTATTTTACCTTACCTACCCTGGGCATTCGATTATTATACTCTGGGGTCTGAAGAGACCCCAGAATATAATATAATAATAGCACTGTAGGGCCCCTATGGAGCATTATACTGGGGGCCCCCTCTGGATAGCATATTATACTGGGGGGCCCCCTCTGGATAGCATATTATACTGGGGGGCCCCTTCTGGATAGCATATTATACTGTATGGGGCCACTGTGGAGCATTATACTGGGAAAGGGGCCCCTCTGGATAGCATGTTATATTCTGTGAGGCCTCTGTGGAAAATTATAATGTGTGTGGGGGGGGGGGGCTCTGGAGATAATGTTATATTCTGTGGGACCACTTTGGAGCATTATGCTCTCCAGAGGGGCCCCCCAGTATAATGCTCCAAAGTGGCCCCACAGAATATAACATGCTCTCCAGAGCCCCCCACTTTATAATACTCCATAGAGGCCCCGCAGAATATAACATGTTCTCCAGAGGGCCCCCTCCCCAGTATAATGCTCCACAGTGGCCCCACACAGTATAATATGCTCTCCAGAGGGGCCCCCCAGTATATTATACTGTGTGGGGCCACCGTGGAGCATTATACTGGGGGGGGCTCTAGAGAGCATGCTATACTGTTTTGGGCCACTGTGGAGCATTATACTGGGGGGGGGGGCTCTGGAGAGCATATTATACTGTTTTGGGCCACTGTGAGTATTATACTGGGGAAACCTCTTTGGGCAGTATATTATACTGTGTGGAGGCCATTCTGGAGCATGTTAGACTGAGTGGGGTCACTGTGGAGCATTATTCTGGGGGGGGCATCAGCAGAGCATAATATATTGCGTGGGGCCACTGTGGAGCAAAATATTGGAGGGGGCACTGTGGAGCATTATACTAGCGGGGGCCCTCTGGGGAGCATATTATACTATGGGCCACTGTGGAGCTTTATACTGGGGGAATGGACAGTGTGGGGAGCCTGTTATACTGTGTGGGGCCACTGTGGAGTGTATTATATTGTGTGGGGCTTTTCGGGAGAATATTATACTCTGTGGGGCCATTGTAGAGCATTATACTGGGGGGGACTGTGGGGAACATATTATACTGTGGGGGACCACTGTGGAGCATTATACTGGGGGAACCCCTCTTGGGAGTATATTATACTGTGTGGAGGTCATTATGGAGCATGTTATACTGTGTTAGGCCACTGTGGAGCATTATACTGGGGGGGCATTGTGGGGTGCATATTATACTGTATGGAGCATATTATATTGTGTGGGGCTGCTGGGGAGCATATTGTACTGTCTGGGGCCACTAAGGGGTAGTATACTGTGTGGGCCACTGTGGAGTATTATACTGTGTGGAGCCTTACAAACCATGTGGGACCACAATGGGGGGCTCAGGGGAGCATTTTATACTGTGTGGGGTCACTGTGGAGCATTATATACCATGTGGGGAAACTGGAGGGCTCAGGAGAGCATTTTATACTGTGGAGCATTATATACCATGTAGAGCATTATACTGTGGGGGGGGGGGGGGCTCACAATTCCTGCTGGCAGCCCTGTGTGCTATGTCTGCATCACAGCTCCCTCACAATAATCTTGCACATATGTGTAGTGCCCCATGGCCATGTCATTCCCCATACAGTACTGTGCATGAACTGGCCATGGAGTTATTGGGGCCTGCACAGTACTATAGGGGCTGACTATACGGGGAACATAATCAGTAACACCAGATAGTCAGCACATATGTTAGACTTCAGTGAAGGAGCCATGGTGTAGGCTATTAGCAGGAAGTTGTTGGGTGGGGCCCCAGAACAAGTTCCTTTGGTGGGCCTAAGGCCCTTCAGTCCGACACTGTATAACGGAGAACTATTATATATAAGGGTGGGTTACTATATATAATTGGGAAACTTAAGTATGAGGGGGCTATTATTTATAAGAGGGGAACTATTTATAAGGGGGGTATAATTGTTAAGTGGGCTTATTTATAAAGGGGGCTATTAGTGATAATGGGGACTATTATTTATAAGGGTAACTATTATTTATGAGGGGGCTATTATTTTTAAGGGAGCAGTATTATTTTTACGGGGTGACTGTTACTGATAAGGGGGGATATTACTGATACAGGGCACTATTTATCATTTATAAGGGAGCTATTATTAATAAAGGTGTAAGATTATTTATAAGCAGGGACTATTATTTATAAGGAGGGGCTATAATAACTGATGACTGGGTGCAAAAATCTAATAGGTGGTACAAAGGTGCTCATTTGAATTGTATGTGGTAAAATAGGGCTTGTTATTACTTTTTTGTTGGCAGAAAGGAGGCGTTATTATAGGTGTTGTCACTGGAAGACGATGGTGTTGTTTGCATATCAGCATTTGGAGCCCCGCTTTTAATTTTTGCCCAGGGCCCCACTTTGTCTAAAACCGGCCCTGCCTATCAGTATGTCTTTAGAGTGTGGGAGGAAACTGGAGTACCGCCACGCAACCATGGGGAGAACATACAAATTCCTTGCACATGTTGTCCTTAGCAGGATTCGAACCCAAGAGCCACGGCACTTTATTAGATATAACATACCCTGTTTCCCCGAAAATAAGACAGCGTCTTATATTAATTTTTGCTCCCAAAGATGTGCTGTGTCTTATTTTCAGGGGATGTCTTATTTTTTTTTCAATGAAGAAGAATTCACATTTATTGCTGAACAAAAAAATGAACATTTATTATATTCGGTACTGTACAGTAGTTGTCATCACAAACCAGCATAACCATACAAACTGTGAATCCTATCAAGAATTTCTTACTACCGTACCATTATTTCCATGTACAACAATTAACAGTATGGTACATTTACCAATATTTACGGTACGAATAGAAAGTAAAATTTATTCAATGACAGTTATGTCATCATCTTCTAGGACATCATCATAACAATCCAAACCATTAATTTCCATGCACACAGTATCATGTCCCATAGTGGCCCCTGCACACAGTATCATATCCCATAGTGGCCCCTGCACACAGTATCATATCCCATAGTGGCCCCTGCACACAGTATCATTCCCCATAGTGGCCCCTGCACACAGTCTCATTCCCCATAGTGGCCCCTGCACACAGTCTCATGCCCCATAGTGGCCCCTGCACACAGTATCATTCGCCATAGTGGCCCCTGCACACAGTATCATTCCCCATAGTGGCCCCGGCACACAGTATCATTCCCCATAGTGGCCCCTGCACACAGTAGTTTGCCCCATAGTGGACCACCCATGAACAATTGTTATACTGTGGGGTCTTTTCAGACCCCAGAGTATAATGATCGGAGACCCAGGAGAGGATAGAAACATAAAAAAACAACGTTGCTTACCTGTTCCTCGCTCCGGTGCATGCCCGTGTGCTACTCCGGCCTTCTTCACTGTTAGACCAGGCCGCGTCACGTGATCCGGCCGGCGTCGCGACGCAAAATGACGTCCGCTGACGTCACCAAACAGGCCCGAAGCCTGGAGAAGCGTAGGACAGGTAAGCACATAGTTTTTTATGTTCGCTCACCTCCCCTGGGCCGCCGATTATTATACTCCGGGGTCTGAAAAGACCCCGGAGTATAATGATAGCAGAGATTGTGGGGATCTCCCGCGGCCTCACATATCGTATATACCGTATGTTCTGTTCGGGAACATACGCCTTACTTTCGGGGGATGCCTTATATTAGGCAATTCTCCGAAACCTCTCCTATGCCTTACTTTCGGGGGTGTCTTATTTTCGGGGAAACACGGTAGATAAAGTATCCGATATAACGTGACAAAGGTGATAAATAGAGGTTAAATGAAGAGGCATATGTCCCTTGACGGGTGCCCTTATATACACATGTATTTACATACAAAATGATCCAATCCATACAGTTTTGGACAAGCAGGACTCGGGGCTTGAGCTAAGTGCATTACAGCTCAACCTGAGTAGAACACATTCAGAGACACTGTAACTTTAAACAGCCCTAACTCTGGAGCCTCGGGAGCTATAGCCGCGATCAAGACCAAGATTATGTCTGTAGCCCCCATACATTTAGAGATATCACTGGTAAAAGCGGAGGTGCATATATCTGCACCTTCTATTTAATCAGTGTGCAGGAGAACAGGAGCATTATTTTATTATTCTCCTGTCCCTGTCACTTCAGATAACCGCAGGGGAGAGGGTACCATGGACCTTTGATCATGATATCACCCCCCCCATTATCAGTCAGAAGCATATTTGCCATTTAATCTCTTATATGTTGTGTTCAATGCTTATGGCAGAACCTAAGTCGTTTTTACAGAAAAAAAGTAAAAACAGACTTTTTCCCCCCTTGAAAAAAAATAAAAATAAAAAAAACCCCACACAATTGGCATCACCACATCCGTTACAACCCCTAAAACAAAATTAGTATGTTATTTATTCTACATGATAAACGCCATAAACATTAAAATTCAGATGACAGAATTGATGTTTTCTGATCATCTCACCTGCAAAAAAAGTAATAAAACTGATCAAAAAGTCTTATGTACCCACAAAATACAAGGTCTTTTAAGCTACATATAAAAAAAATGTAAAAAGTTATGAAAGCTGGAATGGAGAGAGGGATAAAATGTTACTGATTTAAGGCTAAATGTATTAGGTTGCTAAAGGGTTAAAATGCACATAAGGCACATTTTCCAGTAATATTAATTTTAACCATAAATCAAAAATTAAAAGAAAGTAACAATTTCGAGAGGGTGAAATTTTAATGTGACTGTTAGGGGGTTAAAGGGGTGTTATTCAGCTTCCTAAAATTTTCTGCAAATACAACCACAGCAGTGCTAAATATTCACTGTTCCCTTGAGCACCTTTTGCCTGGCTTTATTTTACTTGATTGTATCACTGTTATTTACATGCAGTGTGGGCAAACTACATTTCCCATAATTCATCTTCGTGTTCTCACTCTCTGTGTACCCCTCCCTTTTCCGCTCTCCCATGCAATGAAGTCATAGGTAATAAATCACTCCCACATTCCAGGTGCTGCTGTGATGTTTTGTTTGCTGCCTAAAATGCTCAAAGGGAGGGGGCTAGTAAGCTTGAAAACGGAAGGTCAAAGTAATGGCCTGAAAATCAGATAAATGGGGCTGAATTTAAACAGGACATATATTAGGAAGTGTTTTGAATTGATGCATCCTGCTATTTGGCCCACATTTTTGGCCCAAAAACTGGATAGCCCCTTTACATATAAGTACACATAGTAATAAAGAATACCTTCAAAATAGGAAAAAGATTGCCATAATGAAACAAAATCCAATATGGTAATGCCAAAAATCATGTTTGAGGAATATCAAGGTGCCTCATGCCAATGACATATATAAATGATAGGTAATAATATTATAGCTAAATACCAGACTGATGATACCTATTAGTTTGTCACAGAGGTTAAGAAAAATACGAAGAGGAAAAAGAAAAGCCAAGAATAGCTGTGTGGAGGGCGTCTGTCTATTGAGGTAATTCTGTGGTTTAAATAGAGCTGGGAGAGCTAGTGGCATGTCCATATGACGCCAATTTTGGTGCTCACTGGTGACGTTACGGCCTCTAGTGGTTGTGGGGAAAGTGAAACCACACATATGAATGAAGGGGAGGAAAATGGAAGGTAGAAAGGATGAATGTAATAAAGGAACGGAGGACTTGTGTATTTATGTGTAGGGGGCAAGTATATGAATGAATACGGTAGATGAAAAAAATGAAAATGTAGGGGGATAAGGGGAAAAGGGAAACCAAAATAAAATAACACGTTTACCCAGCTATCTAATGCATAAATTGTAAAACTTGTGGCACCCCACTGGTGATGGTGACCAAATATAAGTATGAATATCAATCATCTTTTTCCTATTTGTAATTCATTTGTTACCCCATTTAAGCATATTTTTCCACTTGTCCCATGTCAGGAATCAAGGTCTCAAATAAGATATATCCACTTGCTTTATACTAATTCTGTCGGGTACCCATACACCTTACTCACCACACATGCACATGAGATCATAGAAAGGGGAAGTCTGCTTCCACACTCCATACCAACTCACCTATCTCCCAAGCTACACAGGAGTAAAGAAACCTTCTACAATCATACATCCACACAAATAACTGCCACCACTTACCACTTATGGTAGGCGAGTCAACAATATACCCAAAACATGCACAAATAGCAAATTAAAGGGTAACAAGCTTGAGTGATACAAAATATAATAATAACAATACAAGTAATAACAAAAAGACATATACTTACAATGTGAGATAAAACGGGAATAACGTACAGACCTGTATTTAACTCTAGAGGCTGAAGCAAAAATAGGGACAGACCCCACACTAGATGTGGCTCCAAAGAATCTGACACCGAATTCCTGTACCTCATGGCTTTTTATGAACCCCTTCACAACCTTGTTCCTGGAGCTTCCCATTTGTGACTGGGATGTCATGCATTAAGCCCAGAGGGATAAGACATATTTTTGGGAGTATGCTATAACTCTTGGGGGGTACCACATAGATCTATGAGATGCCTGTCAAGTGATTCCAAATGCTTTTAGAAGTCCAGACATGCCAAACATGCAAATTGAATTATACTCAATTCCCCAGATACATAATTTGGACCACTTGTCAATATTCCATATTCAGACTGTTGACACCACTGCTGGTTTAGGGGCCCCTGGCCATCTTCTGGCGCATAAATGGTCATAAAATATAAATATGGCAGAAATGTCTTTGATGTCATAATTTTTCTTTGTTCCAGTTTTTAAGCAATCATGATTTTAGCCTGACCTCTGTAGTCAGAAGGTCTACCTCCACACACACACACACGTACACACACACACGTACACACACACACACACACGTACACGTACTGCGCTGACACATTGAAGTGAACTCCTACTACAACTATAAACACAAAGTTAAAACATAACTAGACACATATCGTAACATGACATACTATATGCATATTTCACCACATCCCAGCATTCTCATTTTATGTACCAACCTTTTTATGAGGTACAGTATTAAAAGCCTTTAAAAACACTGCATACTCCACTACATCCACAGCATTACCCAGATCCAGTCTATTACTTACCTGCTTCTAGAAGCTGATCAGATTAGTCTGACAGGAATAAATTATACTACAAAATGTATTAATTAACATAAATGCTGCTAGAAGTTCAAAAGTGGTAGAAAGGCTTGGAAAACTTTAAAGGGGTTGTCCAGTATATACAGTTTTTGGCAAGGGGGCCAGTGAAGGAGACAAAAACCTGTTACTTTTGTTGGACCTGCAGGTTTCTGTCTCCAAATTTATATTAGAGTTGCTGAAATCCCCCATAATAATGACTTCATTATATTTTGCTGCCTCATCCAATTGCCTTATTAGCAAATTTTCTACTCCTTCCATTATACTTGGGAACTTGTAACAAACCCCTATAAGCATTTTGTTTTATTTTATCCCTTCCCACCCATAGGGATTCAACATATTATTTATCCTCACAGATCTCATCAAGCAGCATGGCCTAAGGCAGGATTTTACATACAAGCAACCCCTCCCCTTTCCTATTTGTGCACTCTAAATAGACTGTAAAAATTAACAACCCTGTCAGAACTATATCAAGCTACGGCTCACTTATGCCCCATGTCATATTTCTTTTCCAATATTATTAATTAGAAGTTCTCCTTCTTGATAGTAAAGCTTCTGGCATTAGTATACAGATACTAAGCATCATATACATGATGTAGTTGAAGGTACTGATAAAAACAGCTGAGACAGCTCAAACTTCTCTCTAAGATTTTGATTGGCCATCAGATAACAGATGGTGCATCCTCTGGATACCCAAAGCCTCCCAAAGATCAAATCCTTGCAGCTAGGCAAACTGTGGTTAACCATAGTTATAGCATGAGGTTATACTGTATATGGTATATATTTAGTAAACTCCCTAATGCTTCAGGTTAGGTTCACACCTGCGCCTGCTCTACGTTCGGGGTTTCCGTCCCCGAATCCGCATAAAAAATGCAAGCAGGACTTTTCTCTCCGCATTTTTCGGAAGGAAACCTGGCGGACCCCAAGCAGGCCTGAAGAACGGAAACTGGGCGCAGGTGTGAACCTAGCGTCAGTTTGTTCCAAACATTATGATTTATTGTAGAGTAGGGATTCTAGACCTGTCTGATACAAAGTGTCCCGTCAAAAGTGCTCCTGCATGACCATTACAACCCAAACAATGCTTATAAAGTAAAGCAGTCAGATGGTTTTGCCAACCTAAACTGGTTCCCAGCATGTAACAGGATCAAGTGCTGACCTTTCTTATGGTGCACCTCACTAATCTTTCTGTTGCTGAAAAGTCAAGTTATACAGTGGGGAAAAAAAAGTATTTAGTCAGCCACCAATTGTGCAAGTTCTCCCACTTAAAAAGATGAGAGAGGCCTGTAATGGACATCATAGATAGACCTCAACTATGAGAGACAAAATGAGAAAACAAATCCAGAAAATCACATTGTCTGATTTTTTTAGAATTTATTTGAAAATTATGGTGGAAAATAAGTATTTGGTCACCTACAAACAAGCAAGATTTCTGGCTCTCACAGACCTGTAACTTCTTCTTTAAGAGGCTCCTCTGTCCTCCACTCATTACCTATAGTAATGGCACCTGTTTGAAATTGTTATCAGTATAAAAGACACCTGTCCACAACCTCAGACAGTCACACTCCAAACTCCACTATGGTGAAGACCAAAGAGCTGTGGAAGACTGAAACAAAATTGTATACCTGAACCAGGCTGGGAAGACTGAATCTGCAATAGGCAGGTAGCTTGGTGTGAAGAAATCAACTGTGGGAGCAATAATTAGAAAATTGAAGACATACAAGACCACGGATAATCTCCCTCGATCAGGGGCTCCATGTAAGATCTCACCCCGTGGGGTCAAAATGATCACAAGAACGGTGAGCAAAAATCCCAGAACCACATGGGGGGACCTAGTGAATGACCTGCAGAAAGCTGGGACTAACGTAACAAAGGCTACCGTCAGCAACACACTACGCCGCTAGGGATTCAGACCCTGCAGTGCCCGATGTGTCCCCCTGCTTAAGCCAGTACATATCCGGGCCCATCTGAAGTTTGCTAGAGAGCATTTGGATGTTCCAGAAGAGTATTGGGAGAATGAAACCAAAGTAGAACTGTTTGTTAGAAACACAACTCGTCGTGTTTGGAGGAGAGTGAATGCTGAGTTGCATCCAAATAACATCGTACCTACTGTGAAGCATGGGGGTGGAAACATCATGCTTTGGGGCTGTCTCTCTGCAAAGGAACCAGGACGACTGATCCGTGTACATGAAAGAATGAATGGGGCCATGTATCGTGAGATTTTGAGTGCAAACCTCCTTCCATCAACAAGGGCACTGAAGATGAAACATGGCTGGGTCTTTCAGCATGACAATAATCCCAAGCACACCGCCAGGATAACGAAGGAGTGGCTTCATAATAAGCATTTCAAGGTCCTGGAGTGGCCTAGCCAGTCTCCAGATCTCAACCCCATAGAAAACCTTTGGAGGGAGTTGAAAGTCCATGTTGCCCAGCGACAGCCCCAAAACATCACTGCTCTAGAGGAGATCTGCATGGAGGAATGGGCCAACATACCAGCAACAGTATGTGCCAACCTTGTGAAGACTTACAGAAAACGTTTGACCTCTGTCATTGCCAACAAAGGATATATAACAAAGTATTGAGATGAACTTTAGTTATTGACCAAATACTTATTTTCCACCATAATTTGCAAATAAATTCTTTAAAAATCAAACAATGTGATTTTCTGGATTTCTTTTCTCATTTTGTCTCTCATAGTTGAGGTCTACCTATGATGCCAATTACAGGCCTCTCTCATCTTTTTAAGTGGGAGAACTTGCACAATTGGTGGCTGACTAAATACTTTTTTTCCCCACTGTAAGCTTTTGGAACTTTAGATGGGCATATATAAATTTACCTTAAAGGGGCTGTCCTATGAAAAACACTACACAGGATAATTGTCAGAACACTGGGCGGGGTCTGACCGCTGGGTCCCCTAGCAATGAAGAGAGTGAGGGACTGAAAGTCCTTCATGCCTCCTTTATGTGAATGAAGCACCAGTGTGCTTGTGCGACTGGCACTTCAATCAAGTCTGTGGGTGTCTCGACAGACCCATAGCAATGAATGGAGCGCCAGTCACACAAGGACGCTGATAATTAATTCACATGGAGGACTTTCAGTCCCCCGCTCTCCTCATCATTGGTGGACCAGGTGGTTGCTCTCCAAGCGATGTGACACTTACTTGCTATTCTGTGGATAGGAAATAAATGTCTCCACTGGGACAACCCCTTTAACGAGTCACAGGTGCGGGGAGCAGCTTCATCTAGCCATCAGCTAAATCACATCCTGTGAGGCCGGCAGTTAGGTATAGTATGAAACTCATGTCTGACGCTGAGGGACATAGCAGTGATTAGCAATGACTGCCTAGATGAAGCTGTTCCCTTACCACCGTGACTACTTAAAGGGTTGTCCGGGGACTTAAAATTTACCTTACTGTATCCAGCAGATTCTTCCTTATGGACCTGGGGGTTCTGATCCCCAGAAAACTTAGTGAGGCGTCGTAGGAAAGGTCATTACTTCATGCTGCACACACTGGGTCCAGTTTAGGGTGGAAAAGCCAGACAGGTTCCCTTTAAATATTCCCAGATGTGCCCTCTACCATATTCTCACCCAGGGCCGGCGTCAGTACCCAGCAATCCCAGGTAAGGGTCCTGGGGCCCCAAGCTCCTGCTTGGGTTCTCTGCTGATTTTTTTTTTTTTAAATAGGCCGTTACCAGCTGGAGTTACTCCACGTCAAATGGGACACACTGGGCCCTCTGTAGGACTGAAGGCAAAGCAGAGGTGGCGGTGGGCAGGAGCGCGGATTGGTAAGTAAGGCTGCCGGCCCACTGCAAGAGTATTTGTTGGGCGAACATTGCGAGATTCATCTGAATATGTCTGAACCAAAACTGTAGGACCACTATGGAACATTATACTGTGTGCAGGTTTTGCTATTGGACATTATGCTGTGTGGAGGGGCGCTATGGGACATTATAATGTGTGGAGGGGCCGCTATGGGACATTATACTTTGTGAAGGGGCCACTGTAGGACATTATAATGTGTGTAAATGGGGGGTTATACAGTATGGGGGCCAGGAATGGGGGAGCTATGCTGTGTTAGTGGGCCCAATTCAAAAGTTTGCTAAGGGCACTTTCATTTAATACAGATGAAAGCGTTCATTGCACCAGGCCCCGTTCACACGGTGGAATCTGACGCTGATTTTGGTCATATTTCCCCCCAAATCAACAGCAGATTCTTCCCTCATTCTGCCTCCCATTGTTTTCAATCCTGCTTGAACTTGCCGGAGATTTTGCAGCTGATTCAGCTACGGAGGCCATGGTTTGAGACTCCCCACTTACTAGGCCCAATCAGCGGTGGAAAAGCCGCAACGGAATGCTGATGTTCTGCATTGGCTGTCCACTACCGCAGTGTCGGTCTGGGATGTTTAGGGCTGACCAGTGGAATTGTTTCTAGGGGCCCAACACCAGGATCCCTGCAGATCAGTTGTACCGACACCGCGCGGCTACAGGTAATAACAATGCCATGCTGCCATACGATGTGCACCACTACACTACATCTAAACCCGCCTCTACACTTTAGTGTGGCTCCTGGAATTGTTAACATTAATTTAGCCCATACAATTATATAGTACCCCCAACTGCGGTTATCAAGAATATGGTGAGTGAGCAGTGCGGCGCCTGGCATGTAAACATCTGATCTGCAGGGTCCTAACAGTCTAAGAGAACAGTGGGAGTCTAACACCCAGGGCCCCTGATAATTAACGTTTTTTCTGGGGTCACCATATGTAAGGGCTCTTTATTTGCAGGACAAGTTGTAATTTTATTGGTACCAATGTTTGGCATGTATGACTTTTTGATCACTTTTTATTGCTATTCTTTTGGGGAAGCGAGGTGACAAGATACGTTATTTTGCACACTGCGATATATATTTTCTTACGGCGTTCACTGTATAGAAAGGATTTGTAAAATCCATTGTAGAATGGACTGTAAAATCCTTTTCTTGTTGTATTTACTGGGGGACACAGAACCATGGGGTATAGACTTGGACACTAGGAGGCTGACATTATGAGTATCAAAAGATGTCGGCTCCACCTCTAGGCTATACTCTCTCCACTGACACTGTGCTAGTCAGTTTGTACCACAGCAGTAGGAGAGATACACAAAACGAATACAAAAGAGAACATGGAACCAACAACACCAATATGCCCTGAACCCGAAAATGAACCAAAAACAGCCCGGACAGGAACAACAAGAAAAACAAGGGTGGGATCTGTGTCCCCAGTGAATATAACGAGAAAAGGATTTTCGGTGAGTACAAAAATCAATTTTTCTTGCTTATTTCACTGAGGGACACAGCGTCATGGGATGTCCTAAAGCAGTCCCAGAGGGTGGGAATTACACAGCCATGCGATCAACCTAGTGCACAGCCGCTTGCAGAACCTTACGACCCAAACTGGCATTGGCAGAGGCCACAGAATGGATCTGTTAGAACCTGGTGAAAGTATGGACAGAGGCCCAGGTGGCAGCTTTGCAGACAGGGTGGCAGAAGCCTGATGCTAAACAGCCCAAGAGGTTTCAACGGCTGTAATGGAGTGAGCCGTCACATAGAGGGGCGGCGCCCTATCCTTGAGCCGATAGGCCTCCTTGAACATGGACCAAATTTATCAGGAGATGTCAGCCTTGGAAGCCTGAGAGAAGGGGTCAGTGAGAGACAAATAGACCAGGATCGCCACGTTCAGGCAGTGAAGGGAAAGCTTAATTGGTTATTTGGGGTCCGGGAAGAAAGACAGTAAGACAATGTCCTTGATGATGTGGAAGGAAGAAACCACCTTAGGTAGAAAAAAGATGGAGGTGGATGAAGGACCACCTTCTCCCTGTGACGAACAAGAAAAGGGGGCTTCCCGGGACAGGGCAGCCAGATGGAGACCCTGTGCATGGAGGTAATGGCCACCAGGAAGGCAACCTTCCAGGACAGAAGAAGAGAGATATCCTGCAAAGGCTCAAAGGGGGAGCCTGAAGCACCTTAAGAACGAGATTAAGGTCCCACAATTCTACGGGAGGATGGTAGGGAGGAGCACAGTATGCCACTCCCTGCAGGAAGGTCTTCACCTGGGACTGGAAGGCCAGGGTTTTCTGAAAAAGAATAGAAAGGGCAGAAACCTGTCCCATAAGAGAAGAAACAGACTCCGAAAACCCACAATGCCTCAGAACCTCGGCTTCAACAGCCATGCTATTAAATGCAGCTGTGGTAAGGTGGGGTGGAACAGTTGTCCTTGAGACAGAAGGTTGACTTGCAGAGGAAGAGGCCAAGGAGCGTCCACCGGCAGGAACATGAGGTCCACATACTAGGCCCAGCGAGGCTAATCTGGAGCCACCAGGATGGCTGGAACCCCCTCAGTCTTCAGTTTATTGAGAACCCGAGGGAGAAGAGGAAGGAACAGGTACATAAGGCACAAGTCCAATCAGGAAATCACAATAGAGTCGGCGGCAATTGCTTGAGGGTCCTGGGACCTGGCCATGTAGCAGGGGAGCTTATGGTTCTGGCGGGAGGTGAAGGAGGAAGATCTTCTGACAAAGTGACCACTTTCCCGGGTCGAGCTTTTCTTGGCTTAGGTAGTCTGCCACCCAATTCCAGAAGGTTGATCTGGAGGGAGGTCTCGGCTTTGGACCACAGGCACTGAACGGTCAAGGCACCGAAGACCACTCACCAGCCAGAAAAATTAGCATCGGTGAAGATCACCGTCAGAGAGGAATAAAGGACTTCCCTTGTGAGATTCCTGGGGAGGATAGCCAGCCACCAAAGAAGCTCTCGTCGAACCTGGGGAGGCAGGAGAATCAGCTTGTTGAGGCCGGACAGAGACTTGTCCCAGCGGGCCAGAATCACCAATTGCAGAGGACTCGAGTGGAACTGAGTAAGGGGGACGGCCTCGAAGTCGAGACCATCATGCCCAGGATTTGCATGCAGAACCGAAGACAGCACAGAGAGTTCCTCTAAAGGTGGGATACACCAGACCGAAGGGCCAGGATCTTGGACACTGGGAGGAGAATCTTGCCCTGGTGTGAGTCGAGGATCATGCCCAGTATTTCAATGCGCTGACAAGGCACGACAGGACTTTTTTTTTTGTTGACGAGCCAGCCGAACCAGGGAATAAGGTCCAAGGTGATCTGCAAGCTGGTCAGATTGTCCATCTTGGAGGGAGCTTTCACCAGGAGGTCGTCCAAGTAAAGAATCTCAGAAACTCCTCTGGAACAAAGGATGGCCATGAAAGACGTCATCACCTTGGTAAATACTTGGGGGGGCGGAAGCCATCCCGAAGAGAAGAGCGACAAACTGGAAATGACACAAACTCATCATGAAAAGGAGAAAATGCTGATGGCACAGCGCGGTGGGAATGTGGGGGGTGTCGTGGATGTTGATGTATGATCAGAATTTGCCGGTTTCCAGGGATGCCACCACCGACCACAGGGACACCATGTGGATGGGGCGAAGAGAGACACCCTTCTTGGGAATGGTGAACAGGCTGGAATAGTAACCCTGTAATTGCTTTGAAGCAGGGGCGACGACTCCCTGCCGCTGGAGAGTGGAGACGGCCTGAAGAAAAGCGTTTGATCGAGTGGGGAAAGAAGACAAAGTGGCAAGAAAAAAATTTTCCGTTTGGAAGGGAGGAGAACTCAATGAGTAGACAGCTGACACCACCTCCCGGACCCAGGCATCGTCAATGAGGGAAGACTTTCATGTGGCGGAAGGCTTTGAAGAGAAAGGCATGGAGGACTTGGTGCGGGACTGCCAAGCAGGTCTGGGCTTAAAAGTGATCTTGTTGGAGTGGGAGTCCTGGGAAGACTGTCCTCCGGAACAATAGGAGGAGCCACGAAAGGAGTGAAAACGCTGAGAGCGGCTGGAGGAGGGTGGTTGACGCTTAGTACGCCTCTGGGGGAGGAGAGAGCTTTTTCCCAGTGTAGATTCAGAGATGAGCTTCTCTAGGCCCTTGACAAAAAGCCAGTTTTGTTCATCCCAAGAGAAGGGAAGGGCCACAACTGCCTTTTTGGAGGCAGATTCAGTGTTCCACAAACGGACCCAAACAGTGCAGCAGATTGCCACTGCATTTGTGGCCGCCTTGGCAGAACGGCGAGCTGCTTCCAGGGAAGCGGCATGGAGGCTCAACGGTTGGCACTGTTGCCTTGCAGCATTGTGGTCCAGGGTTTGATTTTGATCAAGGGCAACATCTGCATGGAATTTGTATGTTCCTATTGTGTTTATACAGGTTACAGGCCCACATTCCAAACACATACTGATAGGGAATTTAGATTGTGAAGTCCTTCTGGGGACTGTAAGTAATAAAAGCATATTACATAAAAACATACAGTACAGACCAAAAGTTTGGACACACATTCTCATTCCAAGAGTTTTCTGTATTTTCATGACTATAAAAATTGTAGATTCACACTGTTGTAGATTCACATCAAAACTATGAATTAACACATGTGGAATTATATACTTAACAAAAAAGTGTGAAACAACGGAAAATAAGTCTTATATTCTAGGTTCTTTAAAGTAGCCACCTTTTGCTTTGATTACTGCTTTGCACACTCTTGGCATTCTCTTGATGAGCTTCAAGAGGTAGTCACCTGAAATGGTCTTCCAACAGTCTTGAAGGAGTTTCCATAGATGCTTAGCACTTGTTGGCCCTTTTGCCTTCACTCTGTGGTCCAGCTCACCCCAAACCATCTCTATTGGGTTCAGGTCTGGTGACTGTGGAGGCCAGGTCATCTGGCATAGCACCCCATCACTCTCCTTCTTGGTCAAATAGCCCTTACACAGTCTGGAGGTGTGTTTGGGGTCATTGTCCTGTTGAAAAATAAATGATGGTCCAACTAAACGCAAACCGGATGGAATAGCATGCCGCTGCAAGATGCTGTGGTAACCATGCTGGTTCAGTATTCCTTCAATTTTGAATAAATCCCCAACAGTGTCCCAAGCAAAGCACCCCCACACCTCCTCCTCCATGCTTCGCGGTGGGAACCAGGCATGTAGAGTCCGTTCGTTCACCTTTTCTGCGTCGCACAAAGACACGGTGGTTGGAACCAAAGATCTCAAATTTGGACTTATCAGACCAAAGCACAGATTTCCACAGGTCTAATGTCCATTCCTTGTGTTCTTTAGCCCAAACAAGTCTCTTCTGCTTGTTGCCTGTCCTTAGCAGTGGTTTCCTAGCAGCTATTTTACCATGAAGGCCTGCTGCACACAGTCTCCTCTTAACAGTTGTTGTAGAGATGTGTCTGCTGCTAGAACTCTGTGTGGCATTGACCTGGTCTCTAATCTGAGCTGCTGTTAACCTGCGATTTCTGAGGCTGGTGACTCGGATGAACTTATCCTCCGCAGCAGAGGTGACTCTTGGTCTTCCTTTCCTGGGGCGGTCCTCATGTGAGCCAGTTTCTTTGTAGCGCTTGATGGTTTTGGCCACTGCACTTGGGGACACTTTCAAAGTTATCCCAATTTTTCGGACTGACTGACCTTCATTTCTTAAAGTAATGATGGCCACTCGTTTTTCTTTACTTAGCTGCTTTTTTTCTTGCCATAATACAAATTCTAACACTCCATTCAGTAGGACTATCAGCTGTGTATCCACCTGACTTCTGAACAACACAACTGATGGTCCCAACCCCATTTATAAGGCAAGAAATCCCACTTATTAAACCTGACAGGGCACACCTGTGAAGTGAAAACCATTTCAGGTGACTAGCTCTTGAAGCTCATCAAGAGAATGCCAAGAGTGTGCAAAGCAGTAATCAAAGCAAAAGGTGGCTACTTTGAAGAACCTAGAATATAAGACATATTTTCAGTTGTTTCACACTTTTTTGTTAAGTATATAATTCCACATGTGTTAATTCATAGTTTTGATGCCTTCAGTGTGAATCTACAATTTTTATAGTCATGAAAATACAGAAAACTCTTGGAATGAGAAGGTGTGTCCAAACTTTTGGTCTGTACTGTATGTCCAACAAGTTCAATCATGAAATGGGCAAGGGCATGACTGAAGGAAAAAAGTATATTACAAATTTCCATAAGCATCAATACTATTTTGCTCTAGAAAGGTATCTAAGCTGTTTTTGAAGCTGTCAGCTGTTGCTGCTTTGGCCAGATTCTGGGGTAGGCTATTCCACAGATTCACAGCCCTTACAGTGAAGAAGCCTTGTTGGCTCTGGAGGTTAAACCATTTTTTTCTCTGGATATAGGGAGCGCCCCCATGTCTTTTGAGGGGATTTACCATGAAACAGCTTTTCCCCATATTTCTTGTATGGGCCATTTAAGTATTTATATAGGTTTATCATATCTCCCCTTGAACGCCTCTTCTCAAGACTAAACAAATTTAACCACTTTAAGCTCTCTTCATAACTGAGGTCCTCCATGCCCCTTATCAATATTGTGGCCCACCTTGAACCTTTTCCAACTCTGGGACAACCTTTCTATTCCAGATGGTGCCGCACCAATAACTTATAAAGCGGCAATATTACATCCCTGTCCCGCAAGTCCATATCCCTTTTAATACATGACAATATCCTGCTGGCCTTAGAAGCAGCCGATTGACATTGCATGCTATAATTTAATCTATGATCTACAACTACACTCAGGTCCTTCTCCACCAGTGACTCTCCCAGCTTTACTCCCCATAGGACATATGTTGCATGCCAAATATTTTTACCCAGATGCATAACTTTACCTTTATCCACATTAAGGCCGTCTGGAGGCATTTTACAGTCACTGTGTAGTGGATGGGATTCTATCAAATCCCATGGACACGCTGTGATTTCCAAAGCCGTTGCGGTTTTGGAAATTGCAGCATGCCAATTATACCAACGGAAACGCTGGCAGTTTCCCTATAGGTACAATTGAAGCAGAAAGTCCGCAGAGGAAACCTCTGCAAACTTTCTGTGAAAAGTGCTGCAGGAAATACTGCGATGCGTTGCCACCATGGCTTTTCCCGCAGCGCTTTTTTGCTGCAGGACACTACCTGGGGCCTTAGCCTAAACCTCATTTGCCATGTGGATGCCCAAACACTCAGTCTGTCCAGGTCTGCTTGAAACCTACGTACATCCTCCATAGACTGCACTGTACTACATAGCTTGACGTCGTCTGAAAAATAGAGACAGTGCTATTAATCCAATCTTAATAAATAAGTTAAAGAGGACCTTTCATGTCCTCATGCATATGCGGTTTTACATACCGCTATAAAGCCAACAGTGCGCTGAATTCAGCGCACTGTCACTTTCCCGTTATGTGCCCCGGGGCTGGAGATATCGGTGCCATTGATTTCTGCACCGATATCCCCCCAGTGTCAGAAGGGCGTTCCTCACAGCCTAGCGTCATCGGTGGGCTGTGTGGAACACCCCCTCTCACAGTGCAGGACTATGGACGAGTACTGCCGGGTGGGGCGGGTCATTCCTCTCAGTCCAGCGATGACGCTAGGCTGTGAGGAATGCCCTTCTGACAGTGGGGAGATATCGGTGCCAATATCTCCAGCCCGGGGGCACATAACGGGATAGCCGATGAATTTGGGACTTGTCAGAAACCCAGCCATGATGTCCTTATTGTGGTCAGGTTATCTTCTCATACATGTAGTGCCCCTGCTTGATAACCTGGCCACAATAAGGACATCATGGCTGGTTTTATGACCATAGAACATTCATGCATTCATGGCTGTATCCACTAGCAACCAATTAAGACAACAGATGTCACCACTACGATGGTTACAGAAAATCTTTAAAACTCTGCAAATTTTTTAATTATTGAATGTTGCAAATATATTTAACTCTTAATTACCTACAAATTTAGAGATGATTATGTTCAGGGGAAAACTGCTTTAAATAACAAAGGACCTAGCACTGAAGTCTGCGCTACATCACGTATAAAAGAGGACTAATCTGAGAAGCAGTCATTGACAACAACTCTCTGGATACGATCCTTTATCCAGTTTATAGTACGGGACAGTATGTCGTTGGGAGGCAGAGACTCCTAGCCAGTGGCGTAACTAGGAATGGCTGGGCCCCAAGGCGAACATTTGACATGGGCCCGCCCCCCCCCCAGAACTGCTGCCCCAGCCGCCCCCTCCAACCCCCCCCCCCAAAAAAACCTGCATTCCTGCACACACTATTATGTGCCGTAGTGGCACCTGCACACAGTATTATGCCCCATAGTGGCCCCTTCACATAGTATTATTCCCCATAGTGGCCCCAGCACACAGTATTATTCCCCATAGTGGCCCCTGCACACAGTATTATTCCCCATAGTGGCCCCTGCACACAGTATTATTCCCCATAGTGGCCCCTGCACACAGTATTCTGCCCCATAGTGGCCCCTGCACACAGTATTCTGCCCCATAGTGGCCCCTGCACACAGTATTCTGCCCCATAGTGGCCCCTGCACACAGTATTCTGCCCCATAGTGGCCCCTGCACACAGTATTCTGCCCCATAGTGGCCCCTGCACACAGTATTCTGCCCCATAGTGGCCCCTGCACACAGTATTCTGCCCCATAGTGGCCCCTGCACACAGTATTCTGCCCCATAGTGGCCCCTGCACACAGTATTCTTCCCCATAGTGGCCCCTGCACACAGTATTCTTCCCCATAGTGGCCCCTGCACACCGTATTCTGCCCCATAGTGGCCCCTGCACACAGTATTCTGCCCCATAGTGGCCCCTGCACACAGTATTATTCCCCATAGTGGCTCCTGCACACAGTATTATTCCCCATAGTGGCCCCTGCACACAGTATTATGTCCCATTGTGGACCACCCATGAACAATTAGTATACTCTGGGGTCTTTTCAGACCCCAGAGTATAAGGATCGGAGACCCAGGGGAGGATAGAAACATAAAACAAAAAAAAACAATGTTACTTACCTGTTCCTCGTTCCGGTCCACTCCCTGCTACTTCGGCCTTCTTCAATGTTGGATCAGGCCGGCGTCACGTGATGCGGGCCGGCGCTGCAACGCAAAATGACGTCGGCTGACGTCACCAAACAGGCCCGAAGCCTGGAGAAGCGTAGGAGAGGTAAGTACATTGTTTTTTATGTTCCCTCACCTCCGCTGGGCCTCCGATTATTATACTCCGGGGTCTGAAAAGACCCCGGAGTATAATGATAGCAATGATTGTGGGGATCGGCCCGCGGCCTTACCTACCAATCCCCGCTACTGTGCATAGGCACCTCCGCAGAATCGGAAGCGCAGGCGGGCGTGAGCAGGAGCGGGGATTGGTAAGCATATAGGGCCCGTTACCTGCTGGGGTTACTCCAGCAGGTAACGGCCTATTAAAAAAAAAAAAAAAAGGCATCGGGGGCCCACGGGGCCCTGTAAATCCCCTCTATAACCCTTGATAAATTCCTTGTAGTTTCCAAAATGGGGTCACTTTTTGGGGTTTCCCATTGTACTGGAAACTGTACTGCAAAATCTGCCCTCCAAAAACCAAACAGCATCCTTTCCCTCCTGAGCCCGGTCGTGTGCCCATACAGCAGTTTACAACCACTACGGGTTATTTCTGTATTCTGGGGAGATTGTGTTAATAATTTTGGAGTGCTTTTTTTTCCTATTACCCATTGTGAAAAAAAATATTGGGGCAAAAGGAACCAAGTGGGCGTCATAACTTCAGGATCTCTGCAGTTTTACAAAGCAATAACCAGGCAGCAGCGCCTGTGATCAAAGCTGAATCTGATCACGGGAATTTAGTGATTTAGATGCCGTGGTCAAATGCGACCTTAACAGCTGGGTGGTTATTTTACTTACTATTTGATGACCAGTAACGGGATGTCTCTCATGTGGGACAATCGCAGGAGCCACATTACCATGACAGCCTGGAGCCTTTTGGAGGCTGTCAGGTTTGCAATAGCAATATATAGCTATTGAAGCCTGCCTGCTAGCTTCAGTATTTACATAGGGAATTTGGTACAATTGTGTTTTTGTGTTGTTTTTTTAAATCCATCCCATTTAGAATTTTTTCCTGGATTCTTGGTACTTTGTATAGAATATTAAATTGTGCCATTATGGAGTACAATTTGTCCTGCAAAAAATAAGCTCCTATTTGTCTGTGAATGAAAAAAAATCAAAAAGTTATAGCTTTTGGAAGCAGGGGAGTAAAAAAAATAAAAACGCAAAAATGGAAAAATCAATGTTCTCTTAAGAGGTTAAACAGGACTGTAGAGTTGGTACACCAAAGTACGTTTCTGACGCCAAGTCCAACTCCATGGTCAGTCAGATGTTTCTGCAACTCCCCTAGAGTTTATATAGAGCAGCAGAATAGAGTACACATTATATAGCTGCTTCAGTTCATCTCCTTGTAGGGACCATCAGACCCTAACCAACCTAACATTTATGACTTGGGTTTTGTTCACACTTCAACTGGTGGCTTCATCCTATTAGAGCCAATGGGATGCATCAGATGCTGGTTATGCCTATGAGGGAGTAGATAAAAACGTAATGAACTTGTGAACAGAATAAGGTTACATGCAGACGACTGAGGTGCAAAACGTACGTCTTGCACCCGAGGGGTACACGTCTTCACAGATCCCCCATACATTGAGTGTAAAACAACAGTCATTGTAAATAGCCCCCATTCACTGAATATTGAATTTTTTTTTTTTTTTAATTTGGCCCGGGGGAGGTGAAAGAAAAAAAAAAAAAAAACCATACTCACCTGTCTTCGGCGCTCGTGTCTCCCAGCGCGGTCTGGTTCTACAGCTCTGTTGTTCTCTTCTGGCAGAAGTCCCTACCGCATGTGACCTGTGATATCCCCAGGTCCCTTCCTTAGGCCGCTGACTGGCCTCAGCGGAACGGACACTGGACGTCACAGTGCAAAAGAAGACTGCCGAGCATCAGGACCAGACCACGCTGGGAGAACACCAGTGCACCGGTGACAGGCGAGTATGTGTTTTTTTTTTTTTTCTTTCACCTCCCCAGCCAAATAAAAAAAAAATAAATTAGCCTGGACAACTTCCTTAACGCTGGATATCACACAACGAATATTCACTGTTGTGTGAATGTAGCCTTACACTCTGATCTGTTGCACCCCATGCACTAGGTGTGCTTTGTTTTGACGGGAAAAAAATAGAGCCGCATATATGACAGTCCATGATGTGAACACAGACTTATATGGCTGCAAGGACGATAACGGTTTCTCATTGGAGTATCCCTTTAAAAGGCCAAGATCCATTGTCTGTATTATACACTCGTGAGAAACCAGGTTTAACCACGGACCAATACACGGATGGTAAAGCCACAGCAGAACACGCCTTCCATCGTCCTGTGTGTCCCGTACCCAGTGCCTCAGCAAACACGCAGCATCTATTCCGCCTCCAGCCTTTGTTCCCTGCTGCTACTGCCCCCTCCTCAGCCCACCGCATCCCAAGCCTCTCACCGCTCTAGCTGGCCGGCCCCTACTGCCCATGACGTCAGAGCGCTGCTAGCGGGGTGACGTCACGGAGCGTGGACCGCAAGCGGCCTCCGGACATCGAAGAGTGTCCGAGATCCCCAGTCTCTGAGGTGTTATGTAGTGACCGCAGCGGCAGGCGGGGAGGACGTGGACACTACCGGAGCGCTCACATCAACAGGTGGCCATCCCGAGGGGAAGGGAGGGGGCTGTGTGTACAGTTATCTGCTCGGAGGATACACTAGTGTACAGGCTGCAGCATTTAAAGGGAGAGGCCCCTGACTTGTGCTGCGGCACAGGCTGCTTGTTCTCTGCTTGGATGTAATTCTGTGTATAGAATGAGGAGAGAGGGGATATGCTAATCCGAGCTCTTCTCCACTACTACATGGCCTAGTGTCTATTACATCCTTAATGTTTCCAGAAGTTGGGGCTCACTTAGGAATGCGAGGGGGCTGGCTGATGACTGCCAGAATCTCTCTGTAAAGAGCTCAGTAGTTGTGTTCTTAGTATCTTATCACCTGACCTTCTAAGGCACTGTTCACATTTGTGTTGTAGTTATCGTTTATGATGGAATCCGTTAATTTGTCATAGATCCACTGTGGTGTCTGTTTTGTTCAGCTCAGTGTTAGTTTTACGTTCTGGCAAACAAAGTTGCAAGCCAGTGACTTGCAAGCCTCATCCCCGTTTTCGAACATTGTGCAAGGCTTCATGAATATGTTATTCAGCCTTAATGCCATTCTTTTCTATACATTTCTGCCAGCAAACTGTGCAGGTGTACCGATGAACAAGCTCCAATGTCTCTGCAGAGATCAAAATGATCTTCCCTGTGGCAATGTTTGCAGTCCCTGTAAATACTGTACGTGTTACTGACATGCTCATCCTTCAGCTGATTCATTGCTACAGTAGACCTATGTTTGGACCTATCCTTATGATAATGTATTACATATGATTCAGGCTTAGTTGACATCTGCACTGAGTGGCCATCTGGTACAGATCCTTCATAAACTGCCAGATATAAAAGTGCTGCAAGCTCGACTTTTCATCCGGCAATTTCAGTTTTAAAAACCCGACACCTGACAAGTCCCCATTATAGCCAATGGTGTCCCTCAAGCTCCGTTTGTGTCTGTCAAAGAACGGATTCGTTTTTGTCTGGTTCTCCAATGGACCAGAAGACCGAACAAACCAGCGCAGGTATGAACATAGCACCAGTTTTATTAGTACCTAGGCCAAATTGCTAGCTTCAAATGTTTTATTTTTCCGCAGCCTGACTGGTTTTCTTGTTAATTATCGTTTTTTATTATTTTTTGCAAGAATTAAAAACAACAGTAGTGGCACAGTATCGTCAGGACTGCGACGTTGGGACCAATTTGGGGTGGAGTCGGAAAAAAGCTTACTGACCCTGACGTCATATTGAAATGACAAATTATTTTTGATCATACAATTATTTATATTGTATAATTAATTAGATGCATTGTTAGTTGTGTACTTGTGTTGTTTACTTTCATAGGTATTCAATGACTTTTTAATGAATTGGTGGATCCTTAGGCCTCTTGTACACGACTGAATGAATATCATTCGTGGAAAATGGTCCGTGTGTGGGCCGTAGTACCAGGAATGAAGTCTGCTGTGTGCATAGGAGTCACTGCATCATAGTTATGAATCACTACAGTAATAAACCGACATAATGCTATCACTTCATTACTGGAACAGTTGGGCTGTTTGGGAGTTCACTGAATCATGAATGACTATGATACAGTGATTCCTATGAGACTCGATCGTGTGCAAGAGCCCTTACTGTTTCTGTCTGACCATGGCTTTCAGCCTACCGACATCACTGCTTTGAGTACAGGTCTTGCATGTGCCATACTACAACATATTTAACCCATAACTTTAACAATTAATGTCTAACACCTAGTACTCAATGATGGGAATTACTTATTTTACCCAGACTTTATTTTTGTGTATAACCTACAAAAATCTCTTCCACTAGCATACAAAAAGCATAATGATTCCCTAAAACAGAATCTATAGCTCTATCTGGAATCCATACTTGTTATAACAAACAAAATAATACACCACAGTAAATATATATTTACTACACATTTTATTAGTTCAAAAGAAGGAAAAAAAAATAAAACCACATCAAAAGAGGCAGAGGTTACAGCGTCATCCAGATAGCATCCCATATAAATATCATGCAAAGTACATGACAATATACACATATTAATCAATTTGTATTTCAAAATAGTTTCATATGTAAATACTATATGTTAATACCTTAAATCCAGTACACAATCTGTATTATAACTGTCAATTGTATCCAATAAACAGTTATTGTATATGTGCATAATTATGCATCCCATTCGTATGCGGCTGTATATAATAAATAGTGCATGAAATAAAGTACTTATTGTGATGGTCTTTTGTAAAATCCTATGACTCTGAGTATAGAGTAATTAATGGACCAGGGTAGACCTATTAATGCCACATACCAAAGGGAGACATACCATGAACAGATGTAAAATCCAAAACATAGCTATCAGATGAACAGCTACCAGATAAACATCGCGAACTCCATCGTGAGTCCCAACGTACGTTTCGCCCCTCGCTTCGTCAGGGGGCTACAAGGTGTTGGTCGGGTAACCACGTTTATATAGTGTACACAAACCCACGTGTGATACCTCATCATACTGTCATCCTAATTTTATGGGATGCTATCTGGATGATGCTGCGACCACCGCCTCTTTTGATGTTTTTATGTGGTTTTATTTTTTTTTCCTTTTGAACTAATAAAATGTGATGTAAATATATATTTACTGTGGTGAATTATTTTGTTTGTTTTAACAAGTATGGATTGCAGATAGGGCTATTTATTTTTGTGTAGTTTGTTTCTGTGTTTGGAGATCTGTCTTTCCGTTTCTTCTGTTTTTATGCTAAAAATAAAAAAAGGTTCTAAAACATAATTTTTTGTGGTGACACTTGGCCACCAGCGCAGCAGCAGTCAGCAGCCATTCAGTGTGGATGATATCTTGTTTTATTTACAACATGGTGGATTGGATTATGGGTGCTAAGTGTGCTGGCACTGTAATTTGCTTGGAAAAACCTGAACGTTGAAGCATACCCTCATTGCTAACAATTAACTTTTTATGGTTGGATCATTAATGGGTTTCTCTTAAAATTAGGGCTTGGTTTCCATTTGTGGCACCTACACATAGCTTAAATCCCAACCACACATGGTGTCCAATACCTGCACAAATGTGTGGACAATACCTCAGTTTATCTGCAAGTTTGTGCAGCTGTTGGCCACTGTGGCCATGTGAAGGGACTTCTGCCCCTTCATTCAGGTGATCGGAAGTGTCCAATAGGTTGGACCCCCAACAAGTATGACGTTCGTTCGTTTCTTAAAAATATGCCATAATTTCTTGTTTCTGTCACTTTTATATTTGTGTTTACGGACATCTTCACTTATAGCATCAACAGTTGCTGTAGAGATGTTTTTGTAGAACTAAAGTATTACATTCAGAATTGTTAAGCCATTGGCCACCACGGTGGGGTGGGGCATCAGCCACATGCAGTTGCTAGAACATGTGTCCCTACCCCTAAATGACTCTGAGTTCCATTCTGTGTTGTGACTTTTAATGGTTTGTTTGCTCAATAAACATAGGTTGTAGATTGTTACAGAATTGTTTATCTAGAGTATATTGGTGATAAGAATGTGGGCAAACACGGCATGAGATTGAAGGGCTGACAGTAATTACCCAGCCATCATGACTCAAACATAAACATAAGCCTCTGCCGCCCCTGGGCCCAGACCCAGCGCTTCTGCAGGACTGTGGCAAGAAGGTGTTTTCTTTACATTAAAATCACAATAGAAGAAATTAAACATGTAATTAACTTTGTGAAAGCAAAAATATTTCTTTAAGCCTCTCCGTTTAACTCATCAATGACCTAATAATTGCTACAAACCTCCTAAACCCCTCTCTTCATATCTCTTTTTCCATGTGTTATCCAATGTAATGACATATGGCGTTTACGTTTAAGCCTATTACGGAATCAAGTGTTCTATGTTTAGAAGATTGCACTGGTTTTTAGTCAGTGTAGGATTCTATAATTGTAGCTACAAACTTAACCCCTGAAGAGCATTTCACCTTTAAGTATGAAGACATTGTTGTAGACATCAGGCTATGAGTTTCCATTCTCTGTAAAATTAAAGTAAATGTATGTTTTGTTTTGTTTTTTTTTGTTTTTTTTATATCAGCAAATATTGTCCTAGCTATGGGCTCATTGACCTGAACTAGCAGCATCATAGGCATCTATAATACGGATGTATTACGGCCATGTGAATTTGTTCTTATTCATATCTCATAACCACTGAGGTCAGCAATATGGTTCCCCAGACTTCTGTAAGGCTAGGACTACACAGTGGAGGAAATTTGTCAGTCACAGTTAATAATAGTGAATGTAATTGTACAAAAAGCCAGCAGAGTTGGATATCTACTAGCTGGCAAGATGTGGTCATGGCATCTAACGTGGTCGCATTGTGACCTATAAACGGTCATTAGGTGTGTTGTATTAGCATGACTTTGCAACCTTATGTTGATTGACTGTTTGTCATGGTGTTGTCCTTGCCTAACCGCACATTCACACGATCGAGTTTCAGCCGTGAAACTTGATCTATGTGTATGTCGGATTTACCGGCCCAAACAGTATGCCAGGCGAGGGACTCCTAGCATAATAGTAATCTGTGATGCTAGGAATTCCTGCCTCCCACTAACATACTGTCCAGTACCGATTACAGTATGGGGGACATGGACTCCTAGCAGTATAGATAAGAACGGTGCTAGGAATCTTGCTCCCGGCATAAGGTGCAGACCAGTAAAACCGGCAAAAACATGGACCAAGTTTGAAACTCGGTCATGTGAACCTAGAGTAACAGTTCTTCACCTTGTGCCAGGTACCGCAGCTCTACTGAAGTGAACTACTCATGAATAGGTGTGCTGCTATTTTTTAAGAAGACAGACTTATTTTTCTGATTTGAAACCATCCCTTTCGGTGGTTATCTAGCTTCTTAAAAAGAGTAGCAAGTTGTGTTTTTTTTTTTTTTTTTTTGTTTTGTTTTGGATAGGGGATGATGTTATACTGAAATTCCTATAAACTTGCACCATACTGGCATGTGACCACTACAGCCAATCAAACTTAAGCAATTTCATGCTAGTATTCTCTGATGGATCTTGCTAACAATGTTTAGCTAGAATGCTGCAAGGGAGAACTTTAGAACCTGTTTTCTGCTAAATGATAATGCAGTGGGTTAATAAAGTATGTTACAAACGTGTTCAACACACCCCAACCTATACTAAAAAGAGTGAAATAGCAGGTAAACTTTAAGCTAGTTGGTAGAATATACAGTGGGGAAAAAAGTATTTAGTCAGCCAACAATTGTGCAAGTTCTCCCACTTAAAAAGATGAGAGAGGCCTGTAATTGTCATCATAGTTAGACCTCAACTATGAGAGACAAAATGAGAAAACATATCTAGAAAATCACATTGTCTGATTTTTAAAGAATTTATTTGCAAATTATGGTGGAAAATAAGTATTTGGTCACCTACAAACAAGCAAGATTTCTGGCTCTCACAGACCTGTAACTTCTTCTTTAAGAGGCTTCTCTGTCCTCCACCCATTACCTGTAGTAATGGCACCTGATTGACATTGTTATCAGTATAAAAGACACCTGTGCACAACCTCAAACAGTCACACTCCAAACTCCACTATGGTGAAGACCAAAGAACTGTGGAAGGACACCAGAAACAAAATTGTAGACCTGCACCAGGCTGGGAAGACTGAATCAGCAATAGGCAAGCAGCTTGGTGTGAAGAAATCAACTGTAGGAGCAATAATTAGAAAATGGAAAACATACAAGACCACTGATGATCTCCCTCAATCAGGGGCTCCACGCAAGATCTCATCCCGTGGGGTCAAAATGATCACAAGAACAGTGAGCAAAAATCCCAGAACCACACGGGGGACCTAGTGAATGACCTGCAGAAAGCTGGGACTAACGTAACAAAGGCTACCATCAGTAACACACTACGCCGCCAGGGACTCATATCCTGCAGTGCCAGACGTGTCCCCCTGCTTAAGCCAGTACATATCCGGGCCCGTCTGAAGTTTGCTAGAGAGCATTTGGATGTTCCAGAAGAGTATTGGGAGAATGTCATATGGTCAGATGAAACCAAAGTAGAACTGTTTGGTAGAAACACAACTCGTCGTGTTTGGAGGAGAGTGAATACTGAGTTGCATCTAAAGAACACCATACCTACTGTGGCGTATGGGGGTGGCAACATCATGCTTTGGGGCTGTTTCTCTGCAAAGGGACCAGGACGACTGATCCGTGTACATGAAAGAATAAATGGGGCCATGTATCGTGAGATTTTGAGTGCAAACCTCCTTCCATCAGCAAGGGCTGGGTCTTTCAGCATGACAATGATCCCAAGCACACCGTCAGGCAGGGCTGTGGAGTCGGTACGCCAAAGCCCCGACTCCGACTCCTCAATTTCCCCTGACTCCGACTCCGACATATATGGCGCATGTTTAAGAGATAACTTAATTTAAGCTTTTTATCATCCTTATGATACAATAATCAAGCTATTTAGGTAGATCATAAAATATATTTATTGGATACAACTTTAGAACACAAAAAACTTTAATAAATTGCAAATATGCAAAACGCTGCAGTAAGTGGTAAAAAAACAGTTTTCAACAAAAACGTCCTGAATAACATTTGTGGAGTCTATGAATTTGTTCAGAGAAGAAGTATCGCCTCCATCAGATCCTCCTTCAAAGATGACCTCAAATCGGATCGAATTATTTTAAGGCTAGAGAACAGTCTCTCTACACTAACTTGGGTTGGTGGCAAAGCGGTGACCACATGGGCAAGATCTCTAACAATCTCGGGGTATAAAGGAATTGCCTCCTGCACAGTCAGTTTTGATGATCGGTTGAACTCTTCTACTTCTTTGAGAGCAAGTGAAAAATTTTGCTGAAATACAGTTTGTTTGCTATGGGAATGGAATCTTTTTCTCTGCGGCAACACTTTGCCTGATCCATGTCATCCAAATACTTTTCAAAGTTAAACTCTTCATCTTATGAGGCTGAAGATATGGTGGCAGTAGCACTGGCAAGACCCAATTCCTCTTGCTCTTGGCAGTCCTGTAGCCCACTCATCCTAATTGCTACCTCAGTCAGAGCTTCTTTTCCTTTAGTAATCTGTTGATCATTCAGCAATATACGATGACTTGGGTCCACATAAACAGCTGCCAGAAGAATTTTGTTATCTAATAACAGTGTCTCTTTCCTTTTCATTGAAGCAGCAATGCCCTCTGCGATTAAGCCTTGTCTTTGGGACATGCAAAACAGCAAGTTCTTCCACTCCTTTAAGAAAGTTCCAGGAGTTAAATCCTCAGCTTGTAATTTTTTTGTTACTGTGAATGGATGATGAAGCAGTTCCATTAATTCAGCCACCTGTGTCCATTGACCTTCTGTTAATGTTACCTGAGGGTTGGCCATGTCCACAAGAAAGGGCTTCAGCTCAACTAATCGCTCAATCATTAAATAGGTGCTGCCCCACCGAGTGGCTTGATCTACGATTGCTCCTTTCCCAGCACGTCTCTTCAAGATGGAATCAATTTTAGGGGTTCGGGCAGCAATAGCCAATTTCCTCACCTTGCCAATCAGAGTTCCAGCATGTCCCTCTTGCAGACTGTCTCTTATTGCCAGCTGCAGTGTGTGCACAGCACAGCGCATGTGATAAATATGAGAGAATTTTGAAGCAGCTTCAGCAAGATCTAATTCTAAAGTATCATTTTGCTGTTGTTCTGTAGTAATATCTGTTTGTTCCTCAGTTACAGGAACAGGACTGTGGGCTTCCATCTCAGACATACTGAATCCAAAGTTTTCTTCTAACTGTTCTTCACCTTCCTTGTTCTCATTCATCAGTTTAATTGTACTTATCATGTTTGAAGCATTGTCCGTTACAATAGCAAGAACCTGTTCTTTTTTGAGTTCATAATCTTCCAGAACATTTTCCACTAAGGCCTGGAGAAACTGACTGGTGTGTTGAGCTTTAGTATCCTTTACTGCCAGTGTCTTGGTAACAAATTTTTTGTTGTCACAAACAAATCTTACATTTATAGCAAAATAGTTCACTCTGTGACGGGTGCAGGCATCCATTTTAAGATATATTAAGCGTCTCTTGAGAATCTTTTTAAGATGTTCTTTTTGGTTAAGGGCTTCTTCAATCACTAATTTTCTAATACAGTCATATGAAAAAGTTTGGGCACCCCTATTAATCTTTAATCATTTTTAGTTCTAAATATTTGGGTGTTTGCAACAGCCATTTCAATTTGATATATCTAATAACTGATGGACACAGTAATATTTCAGGATTGAAATGAGGTTTATTGTACTAACAGAAAATGTGCAATATGCATTAAACCAAAATTTGACCGGTGCAAAAATTTGGGTACCCTTATCATTTTATTGATTTGAATACTCCTAACTACTTTTTACTGACTTACTGAAGCACAAAATTGGTTTTGTAACCTCACTGAGCTTTGAACTTCATAGCCAGGTGTATCCAATCATGAGAAAAGGTATTTAAGGTGGCCAATTGCAAGTTGTTCTCCTATTTGAATCTCCTCTGAAGAGTGGCATCATGGGCTCCTCAAAACAACTCTCAAATGATCTGAAAACAAAGATTGTTCAACATAGTTGTTCAGGGGAAGGATACAAAAAGTTGTCTCAGAGATTTAACCTGTCAGTTTCCACTGTGAGGAACATAGTAAGGAAATGGAAGACCACAGGGACAGTTCTTGTTAAGCCCAGAAGTGGCAGGCTAAGAAAAATATCAGAAAGGCAGAGAAGAAGAATGGTGAGAACAGTCAAGGACAATCCACAGACCACCTCCAAAGAGCTGCAGCATCATCCTGCTGCAGATGGTGTCACTGTGCATCGGTCAACAATACAGCACACTTTGCACAAGGAGAAGCTGTATGGGAGAGTGATGCGAAAGAAGCCGTTTCTGAAAGCACGCCACAAACAGAGTCGCCTGAGGTATGCAAAAGCACATTTGGACAAGCCAGCTTCATTTTGGAAGAAGGTCCTGTGGACTGATGAAACAAAGATTGAGTTGTTTGGTCATACAAAAAGGCGTTATGCATGGCGTCAAAAAAACACAGCATTCCAAGAAAAACACTTGCTACCCACTGTAAAATTTGGTGGAGGTTCCATCATGCTTTGGGGCTGTGTGGCCAATGCCGGCACCGGGAATCTTGTTAAAGTTGAGGGTCGCATGGATTCAACTCAGTATCAGCAGATTCTTGAGAATAATGTACAAGAATCAGTGACGAATTTGAAGTTACGCCGGGGATGGATATTTCAGCAAGACAATGATCCAAAACACAGCTCCAAATCTACTCAGGCATTCATGCAGAGGAACAATTACAATGTTCTGGAATGGCCATCCCAGTCCCCAGACCTGAATATCATTGAACATCTGTGGGATAATTTGAAGCGGGCTGTCCATGCTCGGCGACCATCAAACTTAACTGAACTGGAATTGTTTTGTAAAGAGGAATGGTCAAAAATAGCTTCATCCAGGATCCAGGAAGTGATTAAAAGCTACAGGAAGCGACTAGAGGCTGTTATTTTTGCAAAAGGAGGATCTACTAAATATTAATGTCACTTTTCTGTTGAGGTGTCCATACTTTTGCACTGGTCAAATTTTGGTTTAATGCATATTGCACATTTTCTGTTAGTACATTAAACCTCATTTCAATCCTGAAATATTACTGTGTCCATCAGTTATTAGATATATCAAATTGAAATGGCTGTTGCAAACACCCAAATATTTAGAACTAAAAATGATTAAGATTAATAGGGGTGCCCAAACTTTTTCATATGACTGTACTTTGTCTTTCCAGAGAAACACCAAGTTTGCGGGCCATTTCTCCATTAAGAGCTTTAAAACTTGGTCGAGCAAATAATGATAATGGTACACCGTCCTTCACAACAAGCTCTATGAGCTGTCTTTTAAACACATCTGCTGTCATTGTTACAGTAATTTTGTCACTTAGATAATATCTTGTTACTGATGTTTGAGACAATCTTTCATCCTCCGTTGCCTGGCGGGAAGTGCTGGGCACTGGTTTCTTGGTGTCACTCTGATCATTCTCAGTCACAGATTTGAAAACTTCTGGGTGGAAGCGGCTTAAATGTCTTTTTAGATTCCTCGCTTCCGGAGTATGTACTGATTTTGACATCACAGCATTTGTTCTCATCTGGGTCACTTATCTTACACTGACACAAAAAATATTTTTTATCTTCAGTTAGTGTGAAATGCTCAAATACAGCTGACTTCATAGGAAGCTTCTTAGACATTTTATAATGATATAAATTTGTTTTCAAAATAATTTTGTCCTATAAAAAAAAGGTATATTGTAATATCTGAAAGAATAGCGAGTATAACTTTGGATAGAAATAAAACAAACTATGCATAAATCAATAGTACAGCTATCGATATGTCATGATAAATAAAAAGTTTGTAATATATGTTTTATTAGGTCTCTTTACTCTGAACTTTCAGTATCACACTTTTCTCTGGATACAGCTCACTAAGGGCCTGATGTGTGAAAACTGTCTTGGTCTAAGACTTTCTTTGTTACCCATAGCAACCAGTCAGAGCTCACAGCAACCAATCAGAGCTCTGCTTTCATTTCTCCAGAGCACTACATGAAAGGGGAGCTCTGATTGGTTGCTATGGGCAACAAAGAAACTTCTACACCTAGACAGTTTCATACATCAGGCCCTGGGTGTTTTACATCATACTGCTTTACAATCTACAAAGTGAAACTACTAGCAGTGCTAGATAACAAAGCCTTGGCAAGTGGCAACAGCTTCTACACCTATAGTACTTTCTCACATGTGTGTTTCTGTATTTCTAAGTTTGAGATGTTAGAAAACAGTTTCCCCCCTTATATTCTATGTATAGCATATATAAGCCATCTGAGCAGAGCAGCTAACCTCTCCAAACATGAGCTCAGAGGAGAAGCAAACTAACACAAAGCATACAGAGAGAACATACACTGGACAATTGATTTATGCAGTTTATTGAAAGTTTAGATATACTAAGAAGTACTTGCCTTAAAGGAGTTCTCAGTCTCAGCACAATGATTCACTTGCTGACAAGCAGTCACTCTGTGTCCTCGGGCTGTGGGTGGGTCTCCAGCACAATTACAGATAAAGTCAAGCTTTTCAGTCCTCACAATCACAACACTTGTATCTTTTGCTTACTCCAGATAATGATGCTAAACCTTATAGGTTCACTCAGAACTCAGTCCCATCATTATATGAGGAATAGAACAGACCTTTACAGGACATTTCATCATTTTCAACATTTCACACATTTTCCCAAATTCTTATGAAAATATATTCAGCACATACTGCATTGTACTACTAACTGTACCAATTTATTATATATTTTGGGAGTCGGAGTCGGTCCATTTTATACCGACTCCGACTCCACCAAAATAGGCACCGACTCCACGACTCCGACTCCACAGCCCTGCCGCCAGGGCAACGAAGGAGTGGCTTCGTAAGAAGCATTTCAAGGTCCTGGAGTGGCCTAGCCAGTCTCCAGATCTCAACCCCATAGAAAACCTTTGGAGGTAGTTGAAAGTCTGTGTTGCCCAGCGACAGCCCCAAAACATCACTGTTGTAGAGGAGATCTGCATGGAGGAATGGGCCAACATACCAGCAACAGTGTGTGCCAACCTTGTGAAGACTTACAGAAAACGTTTGACCTCTGTCATTGCCAACAAAGGATATATAACAAAGTATTGAGATGAACTTTTGTTATGGACCAAATACTTATTTTCCACCATAATTTGCAAATAAATTATTTAAAAATCAGACAATGTGATTTTCTAGATATGTTTTCTCATTTTGTCTCTCATAGTTGAGGTCTACCTAAGATGTCAATTACAGGCCTCTCTTATCTTTTTAAGTGGGAGAACTTGCACAATTGGTGCCTGACTAAATACTTTTTTCCCCACTGTATGTGCTTGTCTGTACCTGTGTCTTTGCTTCTGCTTGAATATTCACTGAGACAAAGGTGTAGAGGGCACTTCACATCACAGTTTAACGAATAGAAAATATATATATGTGTGTGTGTAAATAATTAATGGGATACTATTTAAACGGAGAACCCTTAAAGAAAAAGTAAAACTAACTTGGAAAAGAATTGTGGTTGACCAACCATTATAGCAGTAAAATTCCAATCATTCTTGAGCAGACACAGAACTGAGGATTTTGCAGCATGTTTAGCATTGTGAATGAAGATCATCTGAATACACATCCAGAAGTGTTATGTTCTAGTGTGGTGTTATCACATGAGGCCTAATGAAGGTGAAAAGCATGCACACTGAATATACACTTGCATTTCTTACATGAGAAACAGTACTGATTCATTAAATTAAAAAAGAGCATTTTGGTATTAGTCAATACTAATTTATGTAACTACAAAGAATGTAAGAAGAGAAATAGAGTGCATTTTTTGTCATTCTTGGTTAGTGTAATAAGGTATACAGAAAATTTGCTATAGTTTTAACCACTTGCCCACTGCAGTTGACTTTATATATCTGTGCATTCAGCAGTTAAAGGGGTTGTCCAGGCAAAAATGGACATTAAATTTATTATTTAAATAGACTTTCCCTGATGATCCGCTGCCTCCCAGCGCGGTCCGGTATTCTCGGTCCAGTGTTGACGCGTGGCGGAAGTCCCAGCCACACGTGACTGCTGAAGCTAATCAGCAGCTTCAGCGAAGAGCATGCGATGTCACTACCTGTGACATCACGGGTCTCTTCCTGAGGTCTGCTGATTGGCCTCAGCGGTCACATGGACTCCTAGCAGCGGAACTCAGGAAGAGACCCCCGAGAAGACGCCGGAGGAGAAGGACCGGACCATGCTGGGAGGACACCGGAGTATCGGGGAAGGTGAGTGTTTTTGTTTGTTTGTTTTTCACCTCCCCCGGCATATTTAAAATAAATTAAAAAAAAAAAATTGCCTGGACAACCTTTGAAAGGATGTACCTGTACAGTATGTCCTTACAGAGATAGCAGCTGCAAGGGATTCTGCAACTGCAACAGATTCTGCAACTGCAACAGCAGGGAGTCGGATGTTAGTGATGCCAAGACATCACCAAGAGAAGGCAAGGACGGTTTATTGCCTTCCTTTCCTTCCTGATCTCTGTGTATACAATAAATGGAAGTCGTCTTGATGCAACTTTCCCCCCAGGCTGGTGGTTATGTGATCTCAAATCATATATACTAGGAGGCTGTATTCCTCCTGTAACTGGGGTAATCGGCAAAAAAAAAAAAAGCAATTCTCACAATACTGGTTGTAGCCCTAACCCCGACAACACATAAAAATTTCTGTAATAGAGAGGTAAAACTATGTAAAAAAAAATTTTAATAGTAATTGTGCTATAAAAAAAACACACCATTTCCTCCCTTTTTTTCTACATTTATCCAGAGAAAAAAAGAAACTGCAAAAATTGAAATTATATAAAATGTAGCTCTATGTATCCCAGAAAAAAAGACACACCAATTATTTGTATAACCTGAAAAGAAAAAGTTGTAGCCTTCAAAACTGCACTTATCAAAAAATCCCAAAAATGTGCTTGGTCGTGAACCAGGGAAAATGGCCTGGTTATGAAGTGGTTAAGAAAATTCCTTCTCTAGCCCATCTTTTCCAGTTTATTGTGCAGGCTGCATATAAACTGAATACTGCATTAACTTTTTGGAAAGGTGGAGCCTCAGCTGGCATTACCATCTTCCCTGAGCTGCATTGTCCAGCATGCCTAATTTACTAGGACCTTATAGATGACCTTATAGATGGAGGATTGTCTCATTTAGGATGAGGCCCACATTGTGGAAATGCAGGTTTTTTGGTTGCAGATTTTGCTGCGGCTTTTTGAGCCAAAGCCAGGAGTGAATTGAGCAGAAGGTTGAAACATAAGTACTTCCTGTATATTTTTCATTCCTTTTGTAGCCATTCTTGACTTTGGCTCAAAAAAACTGCAAAAAAAAAAATTGCAATAAAAAAAAGATTCATTTCCGCAATGTGGAGCTTTAACCTTAACCCCTTCCCGACATCCGCCATACTATTATAGCGGATGTTGGGTATTTAAATATGGCAGCCTCTCAGGAACTGAGCTGCTGAGTATTATACAGCAAACACGCGGCGACGCATGGGCGCTGCTCTATGCAGCCTGTAATAAAGTGCTGGTATTTTGCAATGCATTGCATTAGTGATCAGCCCCCCTGGGATTCAAGACCACTAATAATTACAGTATTTAAAAAAAAAAAAAAAAGTAAAATAAGATACAAAAAATTAAAAAGAATCAAGCATTCAAATCACGCCCTCCCCTTTTCCTAGAATACATATAAAAGTAAAAAACAAAAAAAGTAGAAACATACACATTAGGTATCCCTGTGTCTGAAAAGCCTGGTCCACAAACGTCGCCTCTGGTAAAAATTAGAATAAAATTGATCAAAGCAATAGACTTTCCCCGAAATGGTATAACTAAAAGTATACCTGGCCCTGTAAAAAAAGAAATCCCTATGCATCCCTGTACACGGAAATATAAAAAAGTTACAATTGTCATCAGAATATGGCAACTTTAAGAAAAAAAAAAATAATTTTAATAACTTTTGGATTTTTAAGGGGTTAAAATGTAAATAAAACTATATAAATTTGGTATCCCCAAAATCATACTGAAACATAGAATACATGTGACATGTCTTTTTTGGCTGCACAGTGAACGCCGTAAAAATGAAGCCCGTAAGAAAGTTGCACAAATGCACTTTTTCCTCCAATTCTGAATTTTTCTCCACTCCATTCTGAATTTTTTTTCCCAGCTTTATAGTACATTGTACATAATAATAAATGGCATCATTATGAAGATCAATTTGTCCTGCAAACATTATGCTGTCATATAGCTCTTTGAATGGAAATATAAAAACGTTTTGGGGTTTGTGAGACCAAAGCCGAGGCAAACTATGGCACACTCCCAAAGCACTTTCTCCCACATTTGTATATGAATAAAAGAATGGTTTACAAGAGAATGGGACCCCAAAGATTAATAACAGAGACATGTCTGGAACCTGTAGAATCGCCCCTAAAAGTTACTGGGATTAGCTTTATTACCAATTTACTGCTGACAAATTCTCTTCACTGGCATATTAATAAGATAGTATATTGGCAGTTGCAGTGCTATGTCCATTGGCTTTTCTTAGTGGTCGCATGGTACCAAATGTTACTGTAATTGAACATTTAGTACCGTTTGCGGTATTTTTTATTTTTTTTTCCAGCACCACTCTGAATCACAGGATGAGAGCAATGGACATTAAATGACAGATGCAGAAGGAGCCCCCTCTATTGGGTGTCCATCTGCATTCACCGCAATGTAAAAAACATTTTCTGGGAATGGCCGAGTCTCAGCCCTGCAGTGTAGTTTCCATAGACTGGAACTGGGCTACAGTGATGAGGGAACAGATGCACTTCTAACTTTGTTCTCTGTGTTAGTCCTGGTGACAAACTCTGGCCCACAATATAATTATATTTGGCCCACAAGAGCATAACAAATGTCTACTAGAGTGTATTAAGCTTTGCTTCTTCCAGATTCTATGTTTAAGCAAAACTTCAAGGGGTTGTCCAGGATAAGCTTTTTTTTTTTCCAAGGGGGCTGGGGAAAGTGGAAAAAAAAAAAAAAAATACTCATACTCACTTGTCCTCTGTGCTCCGGTGTCTCCCATCGCAGTCCGGTCCTGCTGCTTCCAGGGTCGTCTTCTGGTGGAACTTCCTGCTGCATATGACCCCAGGTCCCACGTTGCGGAAATGTAGCTTTTTTTTTCTGTTGCAGATTTTGCTGCATTTATTTGAGACAAAGCTACAAAAGGAATGGTAAATATCTAGGAAGTCCTTATACTTCTACTGTCTGCACAATCCACTCCTGGCTTTGGCTCAAAAAACCGCAGCAAGATCTGCAACAAAAAAAGCTATGTTTCAGCCCAAGTTTGTTTCCATATGAAAAGGTTCGTCATTACATCTGATGAGAAGGAAAAACTTCCCAAATTAGGCTGTGGCCCCATGTTGCGGAAACGCAGCTTTTTTTGTTGCAGATTTTGCTGCGGTTTTTTGAGCCAAAGCCAAGAATGGCTTCAAAAAGGAATGGGAAATATAGGAAGCTCTTATACTTCTCCCTTCTGCTCAATCTAGTCCTGGCCTTGGCTCAAAAAACCGCAGCAAAATCTGCAACAAAAAAAGCTGCGTTTCTGCAACTTGGGGCCTTAGCCTTATAGACATTTTTTTCAATAAAAATCAAGGTTGGCCCGTGACACTGTCCAAGTTTTTAATTTTGTCCCACTGCGTTTTTGAGTTTGACACCTCTGATATAGAACATCTTATCGTGGAGATGTTAGATGATGACCCAGGCATGGAATTCAGCTGGTTCTCCCTAGTTCTGCTGAGGCATATGTTAAAAATACAACTGGACACAGAACTGGGGAGAAGAGGAGCCCCAACTCGATTCTGAAATTGGAAGAGCAGGAAGTTATAGGCATCTTGCCCTACCCCTTTCTGACTTGTACGCCACAAACCACATTAGGACTGCGGAAGTAAGAGTCAGTTCAGTACTTAACTCTCTGCTCCTCGGCCCCTCTTGCTCTTTCCTGCTTTGGGCACACATAACAGGTCACAACAGTGCACTTGGAGCAGAGAAAGAGTGTAGCCAGAAGCAGAGAGGTAAGTATTGCTCCAATACTCCCCTCTCTATGGGGGGCAATGTACGGGGGCCATAAAGTGTGTTTGCGGGGAAATATATGGGGCCATTGTAATGTATAGAGACATTGTACTATATAGGGACTAAGGTAGCTAATGGGGCAGTAATGGGGGCCATCGTACTGTATGAAGGCAGAGATGTGGGCCATTATCCACTTTTCTAATATTAATGGGCTATCCCTAGGATAGTCCATCAGTATTTACATCTGTGTGGGTCCAACAGCCAGGACTCCTGCAGATTGGCTGTTTTGAGTCAGCATGGATACCAGTAATGTTAACAAGTCAATATTAAAAAGGCAAATAACCCATTTAATATATGGAAATAATTATTAATAGGGGAACAGAGAATACACTGGCTCCAAAAGGGTGTGTAGCTTTGCATTATAGGGGGCATGCTCTGAAAAATTTAGCAACATGTTGCCTGCACAGCGCCTCCCCAAAAAAACCTGGTATTAAAAAATTTTACCACTACCCCTGTTTGGGCCCCCACTGATCTGATATCTATGAACTTTCCTAAGAATAGGTCATTAAAATCTTTAACCTGAAAAACCCCTTTCAACTGTTTGGGATGTCACAGATTTACAGGTTACTGGCAGATTTACAGCAAATGTATAAGGCTTATCATTACTCTCTGTTTATGTTATCTTACATTGGCACACACTGGTAAAATGAGAATGTCCAATATAAAATAAAACTTAACGTTTAATAAATATCGTTAAAAAATCAGCCCCATAAATATGGAAAACAAAATATTATAAAAAATGGAACATTCTTACCAGTTCCAGACAGTAGTATAACACTAAGGGTCTCATGTTTGCTCAAATATAGTGGGAACTCTCGGGGTACAGATCAAAACTACACAGCCCTGTCACCCCAAATATAGCTCCCGCCCTAACAAGGTTACAGTGAGCGTCCCCGCACTCGGTGTTTAAAGCTCTTCAAGCAAAGTGGATCTTTGGGTCCCTTTTCCATATACCCCCTGATGAGCACCTCTTTGTAGGATGCGAAACGTGTCGGAAAGGAGACATTAGGGCTTTTCTAGGGTCAGATCGGGACCGCCCTTGTTAGGGCGGGAGCTATATTTGGGGTGACAGGGCTGTGTAGTTTTGATCTCCTGTACCCCTAGAGTTCCCACTACATTTGAGCAAACATGGGACCCTTAGTGTTATACTACCGCCTGGAACTGGTAAGAATGTTCAATTTTTTATATTATTATTTTGTTTTCCATATTTATGGGGCTAATTTTTTAACGATATTTATTAAAGGTTAAGTTTTATTATATATTGGAGGCTCTATGCTTATTTGTTATTTTCCAGAATCTGTGAGAACGTTCTAGTCTCTTGTGATTTGTGCTACTAGTGGTAAAATGAGAATGCGTAGAGTCTAACGCTAGGTTCACACGTGCGTTTGGGGGAAACCTAATCCGCTTAAAAAAGTGGTTAACTGCGGAAACCCGCGGACCCCATAGGCTATAATGGGGTCTGCCAGGTGTCCCCCGGAAAAGGGTGAAAAAAATGCGGAGAGAAAAGTTCTTCTACTCTCCGCATTTTTAAAGCGGAATGGGGAACGGAATCCCTGAGCAGAGACCAGGCACAGGTGTGAACCTAGTCTTACTTCTGAAATATAAAACAGGGACTGTTTTCTTTTGTACATCTGCAGGTATTCTGCCTAGTAAGAGACACGAGGTGAGGAAAGGGTTCTCACAGGGATTGGCTGAACTGAAAGGGAGAGAGTGAAGCCATGCATAAAGTATATGGTTTGATCAGGAGAGGTATTACTGCTACTCAAAGATGAGGTGTACATATATATATATATACAGTACAGACCAAAAGTTTGGACACACCTTCTCATTCCAAGAGTTTTCTGTATTTTCATGACTATAAAAATTGTAGATTCACACTGAACGCATCAAAACTATGACTTAACACATGTGGAATTATATACTTAACAAGAAAGTGTGAAACAACTGAAAATATGTCTTATATTCTAGGTTCTTCAAAATAGCCACCTTTTGCTTTGATTACTGCTTTGCACACTCTTGGCATTCTCTTGATGAGCTTCAAGAGGTAGTCACCTGAAATGGTTTTCACTTCACAGGTGTGCCCTGTCAGGTTTAATAAGTGGGATTTCTTGCCTTATAAATGGGGTTGGGACCATCAGTTGTGTTGTTCAGAAGTCAGGTGGATACACAGCTGATAGTCCTACTGAATGGAGTGTTAGAATTTGTATTATGGCAAGAAAAAAGCAGCTAAGTAAAGAAAAATGAGTGGCCATCATTACTTTAAGAAATGAAGGTCAGTCAGTCTGAAAAATTGGGAAAACTTTGAAAGTGTCCCCAAGTGCAGTGGCCAAAACCATCAAGTGCTACAAAGAAACTGGCTCACATGAGGACCGCCCCAGGAAAGGAAGACCAAGAGCCACCTCTGCTGCGGAGGATAAGTTCATCCGAGTCACCAGCCTCAGAAATCGCAGGTTAACAGCAGTTCAGACTAGAGACCAGGTCAATGCCACACAGAGTTCTAGCAGCAGACACATCTCTACAACAATTGTTAAGAGGAGACTGTGTGCAGCAGGCCTTTATGGTAAAATAGCTGCTAGGAAACCACTGCTAAGGACAGGCAACAAGCAGAAAAGACTTGTTTGGGCTGAAGAACACAAGGAATGGACATTAGACCTGTGGAAATCTGTGCTTTGGTCTGATGAGTCCAAATTTGAGATCTTTGGTTCCAACCACCGTGTCTTTGTGCGACGCAGAAAAGGTGAACAAATGGACTCTACATGCCTGGTTCCCACCGTGAAGCATGGAGGAGGAGGTGTGATGGTGTGGGGGTGCTTTGCTGGTGACATTGTTGGGGATTTATTCAAAATTGAAGGAATACTGAACCAGCATGGTTACCACAGCATCTTGCAGCGGCATGCTATTCCATCTGGTTTGCGTTTAGTTGGACCATCATTTATTTCTCAACAGGACAATGACCCCAAACACACCTCCAGACTGTGTAAGGGCTATTTGACCAAGGAGGAGAGTGATGGGGTGCTACGCCAGATGACCTGGCCTCCACCGTCACCAGACCTGAACCCAATCGAGATGGTTTGGGGTGAGCTGGACCGCAGAGTGAAGGCAAAAGGGCCAACAAGTGCTAAGCATCTCAAAGGTGGCTATTTTGAAGAACCTAGAATATAAGACATATTTTCAGTTGTTTCACACTTTTTTGTTAAGTATATAATTCCACATGTGTTGAAGTCATAGTTTTGATGCGTTCAGTGTGAATCTACAATTTTTATAGTCATGAAAATACAGAAAACTCTTGGAATGAGAAGGTGTGTCCAAACTTTTGGTCTGTACTGTTATATATATATATATATATATATATATATATATATATATATATCTCTTATATATATAAAAATGAGTTCCTGTCTGTCTGTCTGTCTGTTCTTTATGCGCGACCAAACGACTGGACCGATCCTCACCTAATTTGGCACACATGTACATCAGGTGTTCGGGAATATTATAGACTGGGTCTCAGCTCTCTTGGACGTACCGTTCCTGAGGTACAGTATTCCCAAAAAATGACCAGCATTAGTCTATACAAGCCTGCAAGTCTTTCACTCATATTCCAACTGCCATACACACGGTCACATGTCCCTTATCAGCCAATAACAGCTCGCAGGTGCTTACTCTCCTCAGGCACACAGGTTTCCATAGCAACCAAGCTATGTATGACCTGTATTAGTGAATATCAGTTCACAGGACCTTAAATATTCAGTCATATCACGTGTATCAGCCAATATAAGTTCACATTTAATTTACCAGGTTTCCATAACAACACAGCCATAAATAGACTGTACCTATACTGGACTCAGTGGCGTAACTAGCAATGGCAGGGCCCCAAGGCGAACATTTGACATGGGACCCCCCCCGGCAACCCCCCCCACGCACAAACTGCATTTCTGCACACACTATTATGCCCCATAGTGGCCCCTGCATACACTATTAGGCCCCATAGTGGCCCTTGCACACAGTATTCTGCCCAATTGTGGCCCCTGCACACAGTATCATAGTGGCTCCTTCATATAGTATTATGCGCACTTCCCGCTACTTCTTCAATGTTGGACCAGATGTCACGTGAGCCAGGCATGTACCGCAACGCATAATGACGTTGGACTGGCCCACCGACATCTGGGACGCCACCAAGGAGGCCCGAAGCCTGCTGAAAAGACCCCAGAGTATAATGATAGCAGTGTTTGTGGGGTTCACGGCCCACAGGCCTTACTTACCAATCCCCGCTCCTGCTCACAGCCGCCTCTGCAGAAGGTGAAGTGCAGACGGCTGTGAGCAGGAACGGGGATCGGTAAGTAAATAGGGCCCGTTACCTGCTGGTGTTAAAAAAAAAAAAAAAAAAAAAAAAAACATCAGAGGCCCGCCGGGTCCCCTAATGTCCCGGGCCCTGTGGCAGCTGCTACCACTGCTAAACCGGTATTTACACCACTGACTGGACTGCCATACTGGATTTAAGCATTCTTATAATTTGAAACGTTTTTTAAACTACTCATGCCCCCTGCAGCAAAACGCATGGCTGCTGCTTGAGCTAATGAAAACTCTCAGCAGACCCAAGCCTGTCTCCAATCTGATAAGGTATATTACAGACAACAGCGAGCTGCTGAAATTCCCCAGCAAACCCAAGCCCGTCTAAAATCTGACTAAGCATTGTCAGCCACATGCACACAGCTGCACTCCAGGTTTCAATAACAACCCAGCCATTTTTCTTCACTGCTGTAGGTCAGCTTTAAAGGGGCAGGGCGCTGTGGATGACACTGTTACACAAGGTCACATACACACAGCTTTACTCCAGGTTTTCCATAACAACCGATCGCAGGTTTTTCACTGATCTCCAAACTGAGATGCACATGATCACATGACACTTATGGACCAATGGAAAATCGCAGGTTCAGTCTTGACATACACACAGCTTTACACCAGGTTTCCATAGCAACTTAGCTATTTATGTCCTGTATGAGTCAATAGCAGTTCGCAGGTCCTTAAATATTCAGTCATATGACGTTTATTAGCCAATGTAAGTTCACATTTCATTTACCAGGTTTCCATAGCAACACAGCCATAAATAGACTATACCTATACTGGACTGCCATACTGGATGTCAAGTGCAAAACTGGCCAATTCTTATGGGGTCACTACACATACAAAAAATGAAATATACCCGTGCGAAGCCGGGTCCTTCCTCTAGTATATATATATATATATATATATATATATATATATATATATGCAACTTGCTGCTCTCCAGTTGCAACTACAAGTCTCAGATTTCTATGAATGTTGCAGAGCATCTCTGTATGATGCGTCTCGCAGACAATACACATACAAAACCTATAAACAATGCATATGAGCACACTGAATAATGTATAGACAGGTACTCAACTGCTAGACAGCTAGGCAAAGTTAGCAAAGCTGGATTAGACCTAGAAGGCAAATACAGGTGCATCTCAATAAATTAGAATATCTTTGAAACGTTCGTTTCTTTCAGTAATTAAATTAAAAAAGTGACCTCCTATATTTTCTAGATTCTTTACACACAGAGAGTTCTATTTCAAGTGTTTTATTTCTGTAAATGTTGATTATAGATTACAGGTAATGAAAACCCAAATCTAAGAAAATTAGAATATTGTAAAAAAGTTCAGACGCTGACTATGAATTGAATTACTGAGATGAATGAACGCTTCAAAGATATTCTAATTTATTGAGATAAGCCTGTAGCTCTGTGATGACATGAAGGAGGTCACAGCATGCAGGGAGTTTAGACTTCTTTCACAGAAGTTCACAGAGTTTAGAAGGGGTAAAATAAAAGATACTAACAGATCCATGTTTTCCGTTTTAATGCAGGTTTGTTTGTTTTTTTTGTTAGTGATGTGTTTGAAAAATTGCTTAATTATTTTATTGGTAAGTTACTGCAATTTTATCTTTGAAAGTCCAATATGTATTTTCATGCACATAGCAAATAATAAGCAGAGAAGCACAGTTGTGATGTAACACACGTTCTGTAATCCCTGGATACGGACTTTAACTTCATATGGCAACTCCACAAGTAACTATCATTTGGGGTAGGTTGGGATTGAATTTTGAAGTGGAGGTAAGGGTAAGAAAATCGGGGAACTGTGTCTTTCATTTAATTCCGGTTGACTTGCCAATTATGTTCCCACTCTCTATCTTGGATCAGCCAGTGTGATGCGTCAGACTCTTTGGCACCATTGTGGCAACGAAATAACAACTTTACAATGATCACATCCTCCATTAAATTCTCCTGAAAATGTCACTTTTTTAAAGTGCACATTTTGAATTTATGGCTCAGATAAGTATTGCTGACACATAGCTATTGCGCATTAGGTGCATTTTAACTCTTAAGTGAATTAACTCATTTTAGCTTTAATCAGTTACGGACTGCCCATAGACTATATATCTCTGAGCGGTCCCTTTCTTGTTCTGTAAGGACCTACCCGTATGTCCTTGCAGTTTTAAGCAGCTGCAGAACTGGGGAGCTGGCTGTTACTATACCCAGAGTTCCTCTAGAGAAGTCAGGAATAGTTTATTACCATCCCTGACTTACCGATTGCTGTATACACAGCTATGGGAGGCACCATGATGCGATTCCCCTCTGACCCGGCAGTCACGTGATCTGCCAGGGATCAGAGACTCTTGGAGCTGCTGGGTCCTAGAGGACCCAGATCAGCTTTGCAGTTATGGGCTCCTGTAACTGGGGCTAAATATATCAGCCCCAGTTATAGGGAAAATCAGCCCCCCTCCTCCACCAAAAAAAATACTGTTAAAATGTCCCCAAAAGTCTATTATGACCTTATGGGGACACAATGTAAAAAAATATAATAAATAAATAGAAAAGTAAAAATTTAAAGTAAAATAAAAAATAATACGCCAATATAACGCCAGTGACACAATACCAAATAAAAATTACCATGACGAAGAGGGAAATCTGTTTTAGGCCGAAGCCCCACGTGGCGTAAATGCCGCGGAAAAAAATTGCGGCGTTTTACAGTCAGAGCAAAGTGGATGGAATTCTAGTGAATCTCATACCCACTTTGCGGAAGAAACTGTGCTGCGGACACGCGTCGATTTCCAAAACCGGCACGGTTTTGGAAATCGCAGCATGTCCATTATACCTATGGAAACACCGGCGGTTTCCCCATAGATATAATTGAAACAGAGAGTGCACAGAGGAAAACTCTGGAAACTTTCTGTCTAAAGCGCTGCAGGAAGAACCAAAAAAAAAAAGCGCTGCGGGACGCCACATGGGGCCTTAGCCTTACAAAGTTTTTTAGTAGCATTTTGTGCTATTAAAAAAATAAAAAAAACATGAAATGTGAAAAGCAGACACGTTTCTGTTTATATTTTCCCAGCATAAACCCCCACCCAAAAAAATAAAATAAATAAAAATAAAACCCTTTGTGTCACCGAATAAAGACAAAATAAATAAATTAATTGAATGTTATAGCCCTCAAAACTGCATATACGAAAAAACACGAAAATGTGTCTGGTGTGATTATTTAGAGCAGATAATGAAGCCCCAGCAGAAGAAGACACGCCCCCTAAAGCCCTTTTTAGCCAGTTTGCATATGAGCAAACCACAAATTTTCTTGTAAATAGAGCTGCAATGCAGAATTAGAAAGACATCATTGGAAAGTGTAGAAGCCCCCCTACAAGATACTGTCATTAGTTTTATACTGATTTCCTGCTGACAAACTCCCTTTAACCCTTTCCCTGCCAGACATGTATCTTATACGTCCTCCCAGGGTGGCACTTCTGTAGCCAAGCACGTATCTAATACATCCTTACTTATAATGACGATATCTCAGGATCCATTAGGTCTATTAAGATCTGGGATTCATTTAAAAGATGAGAATCTCATCTTATGAATATCTTCATAATAGCCCTTACAGTTTAGGAGCGATTCACTGTTGAAAACACTATTCGGCATTGAGATTACATTGCAGATCTCAATTCCTGACAGCGATTTTAACAGCTATTCGCTCCGAATTTGTAAGGGATAGCATCAAAATGAATCCAAGGTCTTCTTAATACTCCTAACGGGTCCTGAGATATGGGGCTCTAAAATGTCCTCCCCTTCCTGTCTCAGGAAGCATCTTAAGAGCTGCGGTAGGAGGAGGAGGGGGGAGGATCCGCCCTGCAGACTGCAGAGAGATGAGAAAATCATCATCATCATCATCTGTGCATAACCTGTATGTGACCCCGGGGGGGGGGGGGGATAGCAGGGACTTCTGTCCACGTTATCCCCTCTCCTATCAATCACAGCGCATACCATACTTTTCTCTCTGATTGTCATATAGAGGGATAATGTAATACCCCTCTGAGCCTTACTAGAGGGGTATTCTTATGTAATACCCCTCTGAACATAACCAGGAAGCTTATTGGTGCTGTGACCCAGATGTTTACCATTGTACAGGTCGCAGCGCTAAAAGAGTCCCACCAAACACTTACACAACACATGCACAAAGTCATCAATAAAGTTTACATTTCACCCAATCCCTGTCCTGTCCATACCTGATCTTTATGGAGTAAAATACGCCTCTAGCGATATCCGTTACACGCTAAAACAATAGCAATAACAATTATCACTAGAGATGAACTTATAAATTGCTACAATTTTTATAGGGGGATACAAAATTATATTTTTATATAAGCCCCTATTTAATTTGCATGCGCAAAATTGGTTGGCGCATTTCTGCGACTTTGGCATTTCTTTAACATCCGCACTTGTAAATATATATATGTGTGGTAGCTATGAATTCCTCACATTTTGCAGTTTTTTGGAAAGTACATTTTATTTGCAGAAAGGGACTGCTTGAGTCGGCACTTTAGTGGCAAATTTTAATTTTTGTGCAATTTTTGCTTACAATCTCTGCTGCAAAGTTGTATAAAGGTGGTTGTATGTATGAAATATTAAGTTGTGTTTTTATATACGGTATGCTGTGCAATCTCAAAAAAGTTAGATTTTGGTATCAGTCACAGTTTGCTAGGTGCAGTATAGATTTTTAACATACTAGTAAATAACAGCAAAATCATGTTTGTCTTCTGTATCAGCGTTTTTGAGAGTATGAGCTCTTGTAGTTGATGTTTGTGGTATATATAAATTGTGTACACCTTGATCTTTTATTTTAAATGTATTTTGTGTGTGAATGTAAGATTGAATAGGAGTTTTAAGTGAAAATATATGTTTTAGTGCATTTTTTTTCAAAAAATTATTTGTGTTTGGCACAAAGTTATATGAAGGTTTATATGGCTATTGATAACCAATTGAGACACATGTAATCTTCAGGTTGTCTACTTTCAAAAAATATATAGGGTTTAGGGGTTCACTTGCTTTCCACAGTGTGTAATCCCTACATTTTATAGGATGATACTTTTTTTTTTAACATTTCCAGCTTCAAAACAGATTTTTGTTCCTTCCAGTTCTAGTGATTTTCTGAAGACATGTGCATGCAGGTTTAGGCCTTAGTGATATGAATGAACTCTGCACATGTTGATCTCTTATTTTTAGGAGGTTTAGTGCATATAACTTTTTGTTTGGTTTCCACTTTTGGCAACTAATATACATTTATTTGCATTTTTTTTTTTTTATAAAACATTCACTTTAAATCAAAATTGCATGAAGGTGTCTACTTTAAGAAAATATATAGGTATGGTGGGGGTTGGATGATTTTTTAATGTTGCAATTTAGGTTTGATTTGTCCATCTCAAAACTGTGAAGATTACTGTGGCTACCGGAGGTGCAAAATTTCAGGAGACGCCTGGCAGTAAAAGGGTTAAGCCAGTAACAGTTTATCCCCATCTATGTTCCAGCATTAATTACCTTTTAAATTCTGTTCCAACGTAATTTTGAAAACCTGTACTTTGTGCATACAGACGTGTATGCAGCATTTTCCAGAGGTGTGGGTTCGGTGGAGATATGGTGGTAATATTGCAATATGGCAGCACAGTGGCTCAGTGGTTAGCACTGCAGCCTTGCAGCGCTGGAGTCCTGGGTTCGAATCCTGCCAGGGACAACATCTGCAAGGAGTTTATGTTCTCCCCGTTTTCGCGTGGGTTTCCTCCGGGTACTCCGGTTTCCTCCCACACTCCAAAGACATACTGATAGGGAAAGTAGATTGTGAGCCCTATATGGGACATTGACTGTCAATGTCTGTAAAGCGCTGCGGAATATGATGGTGCTATACAAATGCATAAAAAAAAAAAAAGCATTTCATCTGTGTTTCTTTTTTTCCGTTTTCCTCCACCCAACTCATTTTTATCAAGAAAGGCACTTTATCCAGAAGGGGTGAAGGGTGAGACCAAGTTTGAAGGATGGTGTTGAGTCCTGTTACTGAGACCATATACAATAATTTTTGGCTGCCTGGGGTAATAAGAGTTTCATCTACATTAATATAAACAAATATAGCCCAAATGGGGTTCTAAGCGTCATGGTAAGTAATGTGGGTAATAACAAAGGTATTCACTCACTTCCAAAAAGCCTGATTTAGGGAAAAACTCCATAAGCAGTGGTAAATGTCTGACCATTCTGTTTGGGACCTAAAACATTTGAGGGAAGAACTCTAATTTTCTTTTACTTTTTTAATGGGTTCTTTAACTGATTTCTGTATCTGCACTACCACTGTGCCAGAAACAATCGGTGTGCTGCTGCTGGCCAGCTGTGCTGGCTTCTTCTCTGTTTTGCCTTAGGGACAACAATCTCTCACATTGAGGAGAGCACCAGTGAAGGTGTGTAGAATTTGAATTGCCTTTTGCCCTCTACTTAGTATCTACATATCACAAGGCATTATGGGAAAGGAGCTGGGAGCTCATACGCCCTCTGTTTTGGCGGCAGAGAAAGGAGGTCAGCCTGTACAGCACTGTGACTAGCTGCATTACCAGGGCTTAGTGGTTGGTCATAAAAGCATGGGAAGTGTTATCTGTCAGGGCTCTGTGGCAAGGAGGGGAGAGGGTGCCAGACTTCTCCTCTGTTATTAGTCTGAAGTGAATTGGAGGTTTGTGGTGTAAACCGTGATGGTGCAGGCTATCAGTACAGTGGGGTGCTATGTGCACCGTAATGAGCACTTTCCAGAGCAACTGAACTAACTGGAAAGCTGCTGATCCTGTGGTATAAAAGAGAATCACATTGAAGGTCCGAGTATGGTTCACAGGTGAAGGACTTATGTGCAACTGTGGACTGTATTGCACCATTGCTCCCGTGCCGTGGAGGGTCTATTACCTCAAAGCAGATTTCCTAAAAACTCATTTATAATATAAATTAACAGGAAAATAAGGGGTGAAGGTATCTCCTCTGTGTGTATGAAAACATGACCTGGCTGCAGGGGTCTGCACTGGTCCCAGAGCCCCCACTGTCACGTCTTCACAGTAGATGTCAGTTCAGTGGAGCTGATTGAGAGGGTGCTGCTTCTGGTCACCCTACACAGCAGGTGTTACTCTATATACTGCAGCTGCCTTGTCAAATATATGTCATTCAAGTTTTATAAAGTAGCTATAAGGAATGTGTAGAAGTGTATGGTCTAATTCACCTTCGGTGGTCTAACCCTGAAAGGGTGAAAGAGTGTGACTGGAAATAGATGTAGCATAGTAGTAAATAAAAAAACAAAAAAAAACAAAACAGTGTGGTTTAAAGAGGACCTTTCATGTCCTCTAATATAAGTACTGTTATATACCATCGCAAAGCTGATGGTGCAATTAATTCAGTGCACTTTTAGCTTTTTTGGTATCTTACTCCGTTGCAGAGATATCCATGCTGTTAATTTCAGCTACTGATATTCCTGCACTGTCAGAAGGGTCGGCCTCACAGCTTAGCATCATTGTTGAGCAGTGAAGAATGACCCACTTTACAGTACATAAATATGGAAGTGTACCATCAGTGGGCATTCCTCACCACCCAGTGATGACGCTGAGATGTGAGGCTGGCTCCTCTGTCAGTCCAGTGATATCAGTAGCCAAAACGAACAGTACTGATATCTCTGCAACATGGGAAGATACTGGCAAAGCTGAAAGTGCACTGAATTCAGAGCTCCGTCAGCTTTGCTATGGTATATAACACTTGCTACCTTGATAGACATGAAAGGTTTAGCCGGTGTTTGAAAACTATTTTCATATTTACTTTTCTTTTTCTTTCAGGAAACCACCATCTGTAAGCCATGTTGGAAACCATTGGTGCGTTCTTTGTTATTTTATTAACTCAAACTGTTAAAGATAAGTATTTTTGGTCAGTAGAGTTGCTGGATAAACAATACAGAAAATAGTTGTATTTATTTTAGGTTATGTTAATTTCTGAATCAAAGGTCCCATTAGGAGCTTCCATTGCAGATTCCATCTAAAATACTAGACAAAAAAGTGCTACATGCTAATCTTTATCTAGTCAAATGACACACACTATAACAGAAACACAACCTACCCCATTATAGTCAGACATCAACTGACCCAACACATCCCACTATTATGTAATGGATCCGTACCCAGTTTACATTTCTTTTTTTCTGATAGAACAGAACAATTAATTATCCAACTGATAAGTCAGCCTAGCATTATGCATTTTATATTTTTTATATGATTGTGCAATGCTGTAGAACATACTGCAATCTAATGAAGCACCTACTGTACATACAAATGCAAGATGTATAAAAGAGGCAAGTGAACAGTTTTGAATCTGTTCTCTGCTGGAAACTGTTTAATGAACTGAATGCCTACATTCCTGAGTGTGGGGGAAGGGTGAAAAAATTGCTGTAAGTCATTGGCCACTGGTACATAGATACACAAATGGACAAAATTGTTGGTACCCCTCATTTAATGAAAGAAAAACCACTATGGACGAGTACTGTCGGGGGGGGGGGGGGTGCTTGCAGGACTTTTCTCTCTGCATTTTTTAAGGGGGTTCGGGGACAGAAATCCTGAACAGAATGCAGGCGCAGGTGTGAACCTAGCCTAACACACAGTTTGCAATTATTTCAGTCATTTCCTACTGTCATACCGCTTAAGCTTAAAATGATGTCATCCGATCTACATCAGTTTACCAAATGACATCATTTTCCCTTATTGACCACATAGTCAAGTGAATATTTCTGCTATGATCAGTGATGGAGAACAGTACAGACCACAGAAGATGACACCAAGTCCTAGGTGGGTGGATGTGTGCTTGAATGGGATTGCAGATTAAAACATACAGCATACAGGTAGCGATGTGATTAGAGAAAGGGTGTTTTGTTTTTTATGGTGGTGTGTTTTTTTTTTTTTTTTGGTGTTGGTAAGTGGTAGTAGCTTTATTTAATTTTTTCATGTTTAATTTTTCTATTGCAGATACTCATCGTGCCTTGCAGGCAGTAGACCGCCTGCAGACAAAAGTTCGAGATCGAGGGGATATAGCAAATGAGGAAAAGTTGTGTTTGTTAAAATCTGTCCTACAAAGTCCTCTCTTCAACCAAATTTTGAGCCTACAGTCTTCAATTCACCATATAAGAGAACAGGTAGAGAAAAAATATCTGTATACTAGCAAAATATATGCATAGATATAAAACATGTTTAATCTGTGTGTTGTGGTTCTAGCCATCAATAAAGCAATGTACAGGTGCATCTCAATATGATTGTGTGTCCTACTGAACTAGACTGAGGGACCATTTAAAGGCTTAGGAAACCTTGGCAGGTGACACACTGAATTTACAAGAATGAACTTTTTGCAAAATTCTAATTTTCTTAGATTTGGGTTTTCATTACCTGTAATCCATAATCAACATTTACAGAAATAAAACTCTTGAAATAGAACATTCTGTGTATAAAGAATCTAGAAAATATAGGAGCTCACTTTTTTAATTTAATTACTGAAAGAAATAAACGTTTCAAAGATATTCAAATTTATTGAGATGCATCGGTATTTCTATAACCTGTTTCCATTATTAAGGTATATACACCATTATAATGAGAGGTTCTAATTGAGAAGTTTCTGGAACTTCTGCATTTTGTCTGAAAGTTACCCTGTTAGATGGGAATCTTGAGGGATCTAAATCTTTAAAGTCTGAGTTGGAGGTCAAGGAAGGTTCTATTCATGTTTTACCTGGGATGGTTATAGATTGTTTTTGTGAGCTCTGATACTTTGTATTAACTTTATATATTGACTTGTGTTAAGCTGCACTTTTATATCTCTTTCAAGTCTTTAATAGTGTATACTATTGCATGCATGTATTAATTGAATTATATTTACTGTTAAGAGTATCAAGTTGTGACTTCCTCCTTTTGCTTTTAATTGTTTTTAATATTTCACAACTGTGTTTTGTGCATCTATCAATCAAATTTGTGATTTAATTTCATAATTATTTATAGTGTACATGTATGGGTTTGGAATTTGTAGGATTTATTGTTTCCTAGGTATTCCCCTATAGGAATTCAGGATTTTTTGGGAAGTGTAGGGTTTACATAGATTGTGTTCCTAGCTGCCAAACACCCATTGGTAAAACTGCTATCATATCTACGAAGCCAGTGCTTGTCTCCTCCAGTCATGTGTGTCAACATGACGTCATTCATACTGCACAGTAAACAAAAATTGGTCTTAGATTAGTATTGCTTATTTTACTGCTTTATAAAATGTCTTGCCGTTTCCCCATATATATATATATATTTTTTTTTTTTTATTGAACAGGACAACCCCCTTTAAATTTTTAAAGTCTTTAAAAAGTATTTTCGAGGATAAAAAGCAAAAATCAAAACTGTTTCCAAACATTCACTTTACCAATATAATTATTTCTTGTACCTGGAAAAGCACTTATAAATTATAATTAATGTGAAGAATCAAGCTTTTGTTCACTGAGAAGAACATGTTTTTGCTTTGCTTTACTGTCGTCTTTGTGTATACTCATAGTGCCCCTAGCATTGGAATTTGAAGGCAGGCTACACTATTATATTGTAAACCTTTTGAATTCCTGAGTCCTTTATAAAATATGCAGACTTGTTATCTACCATACTGGGCTTTGCTTATCGCTAAAATTCCTTTGATTCAAAACAAATGTTTCAGCTCTGACTTCAGTTTTACTATTGTAACTGTTTTATTAAATTCTAAAATAACAATGTAAATATGAAGACTTGCATTTATTAAAGGGGGCTCAATGTAAATTATGATTGACTGACTTTACTAGTGTGATCTGTTTGAAGTTGCCAGTTTTCAATATGTTTATAATGTAGCTTTCTGCTATCTTAGAAAAGTTGTAGTCAGCTGTTGAGATGAGGAAAACTACTGTAATACTATGGAAGGTTTTAGAGATCTACTGCAATAAGGCCCAGGCTACATATTGACTTGCAGTCACATTCACTTTGTGTTAAATGCATGGGACTACTGTGATGTGACTGTGCTGGTTTCCCATGTCAAAATAAACTTCTCCCCAACCTGCTGGAACCTGAACCAGTGATCACCAAGGGGTTATGTCTCTATCTACAGTACCTTAGACTCCTTATAGAAACTGTAGCTAAACTGTAGTCTCTGATCATAGATCATCCCTAACTAAACTAAGCTAAAAAAAAGTTCCAAGGAGCAAGATCCGAGAAAGATAAATAACAGATAGTCATCTCCTGTAGGTACTAATGTAACTTGCATACAATTTTTGAGCTCCTGTCTGGAGGACCGCTTCAAAACATTTGCCATTTGACCATGTTGCAGAGGTTGACGTTGCTTCTGGATACCATTGCAATTTGAGGCCAGTGGTCCCCATTTTGTTGACCTCTACAGTACTGTTGCAAAACAACATGCTAGTATTTTTTTTTTTTTTTTTTTTTTTAAAGCTGTATTTCCTAGTAAGCGAAGAGCAGTAGTAAAACCCAAAAAGAGGAGACGTAAAGTTGAAAGGTAGTATGATGTAGAAAGGTTCCACTTTGATTTTATTTTTTTAATTTTAGGTGAATGCAACGCCAACGGGATCATCAGTAAAAGAGTTTGCACAAATTTATCCCTTTGGATCAAGCTCTCTTTCAACACAAACTGAACCCTATCCACTGGCCCAACAGAATGGTAGTCAGTTTAACTCTGAAGAATCTTTTGTGCCCTCTACGTTTCCCCAGATCAATGGCAAACCAGCAAATGAGGATTTTGACCAGATCATCAAACGAATGGCTCAAGTATGTGTGTGTGTGTGTGTGTGTGTGTGTGTGTGTTTTTTTTTTTTGTTTTTTCTTTTGTTTTGTTTTTTTGTTCTTTTAATTTATCAAGGTCTAATTTTTTTCTTTTGTAATGGAGATGTTTAGCAAAATAAGATAACAGGATTTTCTGTTTTGGGGGTCGTTTCTTGATGCTGATGACCTGTCCTCAGGATGTTTCGTCAGTAACAGATTGGTGCAGGTTCCAGGTATCAGACCACCACCAATCAGCTGTCCCAGACAGCCTCCAGCACCCTAGCCTATACAGAGGTTAGCGCAGGAAGCAAAAGCTCCTTCCACTATTTAACAACCATGTTAGAATACTGCGCATCTGCTTCCATTCAAGTGAAAGTTATGACTTAGAAGGGTTATCCCACAAAGAGCAAACAGGAAGACTTTTCTTGTGCTGCACATTCAGCCTCACCGTAGCTAGGCGGAATGTAGCCGTGACTGGTGATGAGTGGCACTCCCATTCACTTCAGTGGGAGCACCAGAGATAGCTGAGTGCTGTACTACAGTTATTTCTACTGCATATAGTGCATTAGTACTGCTATCTCCAGTGCTCTTATTGAAGTGAATTGGAGGGCCATCCACCACCAGTCATTCCCACATTCAGTCTGGTTTTGGTGAGGCTGAATGTGCAGCACTGGAAAGGTCCTCCTGTTTTTGCTTCATGGGATAACCCCTTTAAAGGGGTTATGTGTTTTTTAATATTGATGGCCAATGGGGCAGCGCTGCAGTACCTACACTCTCCACCACAGTTTGTACGGTGAGAGAGCAGCACGGCTCTCTTGCGCTTCCTCTGTATCAGTGATCTGTGGGGGTCCTGGGTGTTGGACCCCCGCAGATCTAATATTGATGGACAATCATAAGGATAGTTTATTTATAATTTATCATTTTTTAAAATTTATTAAAAAGTCCACATGAGAGACTCAATTGACAGCTCCGCTGGCAAGCATTTTTTTATAGTATGTGTTAAAAACCTGTGTTGCAAATTTAAAGCTCTATTCACACAACCATGAAAACCATTACATGGACTGTGTTAAAATCAATTTATTTCAGTGGGGCTATTCACATGACACTTTTTTGATGGTCTGTTTTATTGTACTGTCCAAAGATTGGACATGTCCTATTTTTGCCCATTTTCATGGGCCCATGAAAACGTGCTCCACAGATACAAGTTGGCCATGAAAAATGTTCATCACAATTTTTTAGACTGTTAAAATCTTTTTAGTCATGTGTCTCTTAAGGTGGTTTTGAAGCCAAAAAAAATGTGTGGATTGAAAAAAGTACCACTATATGTTGTTTATATATAAAAAAAAATGTAATGTGTGTCCTGGCCCTTCTGTTTGTTATATCAGGCCAGGTTTTGGTCTCTTTATCAACATATTTTGGTAGTTTATAGTACACAATGTTACATAAAAGTCAAAAACTTGGAAAATTAAATAACTTGAAAGAAACCAGTAGTATAAATAATATCAAGGGTTTTTATTAAACATTTTTATCATTTAGTCTTCAGTGGTCCCTCTTCGAGTATGGCGCACCAGTCCTCCCTAGTACTTCCTGTGGCCTGTTTTAGCCATTTTTAAAAATCTTTTGAATGTATATAATGTGTATGTGTGTTTACATATCTGTATAAGAAAGAGAGTGTGAATATATCTACATTACATTAATATATGTATTGTACAGGGTCGTCAGATTGAAACATTGGACATGGTTAAACCTGCAAGTGGTAGCCTTGGTTTTAGCGTTGTTGGCTTGAAAAGTGAGAACCGAGGCGAACTTGGGATATTTATTCAGGAAATACAAGAAGGAAGTGTTGCTCATAGGTGAGATTTTTTTTTTTTTATTTTGTAGCTGATTTGTATTAAGAAATGTTTGTTGTCTTTAAATTCCTCCTGTATTTTATACTGGTGATGGCTGTACGAAAGCTTGTCATAAATTTACGACTGGTACTTGAGGTCTATGACTTTGTATACTTTATTTTGTTTAAGGGATGGAAGGTTGAAGGAATTTGATCAAATTCTCTCCATAAATGGTCAACCTCTTGATCAGACAGTTACACATCATCAGGCCATTAACTTATTGCAGAAGGCAAAGGATTATGTGCAGCTGGTGGTAGCAAGGGGCCCATTACCACAGCTAGCTAGTCCTGTTGTATCTCGCACACTATCTGATGCCAGCACCGTGTCTGCACTTTCAAGCCCTGTGAGTATTTTGTTCTTTAGGCATTCATTTATGTCTGTCTTTTGACGCAGATAACAGTTGTGATAGAATTACAACATTTCAAGGCACATTGCTCTCCCAAGATACAGTATTAGGCCTTTGATTTCGGCAATATGTCTGATGGTGCCTTACAACCTAACTGTATAAATGTTGCATGCAAAATTCCATCTTAGTATAAGCTCATCCACATGTGTGGACCTACATATACAGTGGGGAAAAAAAGTATTTAGTCAGCCACCAATTGTGCAAGTTCTCCCACTTAAAAAGATGAGAGGCCTGTAATTTACCATGCCAGCAGTATTGTCACTTTGCTTATGAAAATGGGCAATTCCTTCATTATGCTTGGACAAAGAAAATACATGTAGACTTTCTGGCTCTTGGACAGTAACATTTTATTCTGTTTCATTTCGTTGTCATCAGATGCACTGGCAACATGTGGAGAATATTGAACTGGTAAATGATGGCTCAGGGTTGGGCTTTGGAATTGTTGGAGGTAAATCAACTGGAGTTATAGTCAAAACCATTTTACCAGGGGGAGTAGCAGATCAGGTATGTATATTTATTATTGAAAATGCTTGTTATGTAGTTGGATTTCATCAGCTAAAAACAATGAGTTGTGGGTTCCTGTTATGTCTTTTGGTTTTGTCAATTTCTTTGCTCCTTAGCTTCCTTAAAGGGATTGTCCATAAATTATGTCAAACTCGAGGCAGCTTGGGTGGGTGCAAAACAAAGTAGGTCAAACTCACCTATCTAATAAATATTTTGATAGTTTGTTTTATTCCAGCCGCCCCCTAAGTTTGCATGTAATTCATGGACAACCCTTTTAACCTCCTCTTTACATCAATTATGATAGATAAAGACATGCATTCAATCTGCATTCACCAATGGTGATGGATTGGTGGGGTTCACAATGCCTGAACCAAGTTATGACATGTGACGCATGCAATTTTAGTATAATTTTATGAAGACGATGCAGCAAGGCATTGTAAAATACACATCATTAGAAGTCTAGTGCTCAGTGGGGCCATTTATAAGTCAGAGTAAAATTATTTAAAATGTCTGTATTTTCTGTGGTTACCATGTCAGTAGCAGCTTTATTTTCTTCATAAAGGAAATATATACAGTGTAGCTTGTGGTAGTCCTACAATTTTACTGTGATTTACTGGTGACCCTGTGGTGCCTTAAATGTATCCCAATATGAATGCTCTAAATTGAAAATTGTATTAAAGTCATTTAATAGGGAGAAAAAAATCAAGAATTAGAAAGAGATATAATATATAGTGTGTGTATATGTGTGTGTGTGTGTGTATAGATATATATTAGTATTCTGTTAAAATGATACTAACGTGTTTGTTCATTTTTACGACAGCATGGCAGGCTGCGCAGTGGAGACCACATATTAAAAATAGGTGACACAGATCTTGCTGGAATGGGCAGTGAACAAGTTGCCCAGGTTTTAAGGCAGTGTGGAAACCGGGTAAAGCTGGTTGTTGCCAGAGGACCAGTGAGTGATCCAACCACATTGGTCTCTACAGGGATTCAGATGCCTCCATCGATATCTGCTGCACCTGAACTGCAGGTTAGATTAAGTACAAACTATTTTGAGTGCTACTTGAAAGAAGACTTGACTTCCCATATAAAATCAGTTATACCTATAATTATGTAATGATTTCTTATGGGCACTTAAAATTGTTTGATCATCAATCTCAAAAGTTTCTGGCCTTATACACCTTTTGCAAACTACAACAGTAAGGAATTAGACAAACTCTTCAGCTGCTGCATGTAGATGGAGCTCTGCACACTTGCAATGACAAATGACGGTGTGATTTTGAATTAGAGGATTTTTCACTACCTCCACAAACTCAAGTTCTTAGTATCTGTTAGTAGTCACTGCTCCACTGATTTCAGCACACTTTCTCTAGTCTCAACAATTCCTGAGCAATCAGTGTAGTTAGTTTTGGTGCCTGGTATGCTACTTAGATTCCCTGTTGTCAAGTAGGCAGTGTCAGGTATGTGCAGAAAAGGAGGGCATGATTCAGAACGCCAATCAGAGGCAGCCAATGTCCGAGCTCAGAATCTCACCTGTGAAGGATCTCGTCCTGCCGAAGCCACCTCCGGCACACCTGAGATCGTTTCAATCACCTCACACCCACCTCCAGTGAGTGTCCTGGGTCGATAGGATAATACAAAGACGAACTTTCTGAATTTTATATATTTATTAACCCCTAAATGGGTCTGTACTAGACACTTAACACATACAGAGAATACATGTAGCGACTAGCAAGGAAATAAAAGTGGAAAGCAATATAACACGGTACACCAAATAAAAATGGGAATAACAGAAGGAAAAGAACATATTACCAATACAAGTCTGTGATTGGTTCTCTGGCTCCAGATGATGAAGATGATGAGCTCAGGGTACGTACTTCAAAAGTCTAAAAACATGTATCCAGGCATGCTATTCCAGGGGTACCACCCTGGGCAGTGCTATCCGGATGACTTTCAGCGGAACCAAAGGCAAAAGACAGTTTCCAGAACAAGTAGATAGTCCATTTCTCTGAGCCCATGGGATAGGTGTCAGGGTTCGTTCTTAAGCGAGGTACAGAGCATGTGTTTCCTACATGCTGTTACATCTCTTCCAGGTTAAGAAAGAGTCTCAGGCCTCAATGCTAGGCCGCATGGTCAAGCACATGGTGGAAGTCTCCAACTTGACCTCCCCCACACCTCTCCTCCAGGAACAACACATCACAAAGGACAGAAGACAAAAGAGACCCTCTCAACCTGGTTTGACATCTTTTACCTCCCCTGGTCTCCTCCCTAAGTGAGGTCACCAGGAGGAGGAGCCCCGCCCCCCCTCTCTACATCTCTGAGTCATTTTTCTTCATAATTCCTCGCCTGATGGCTATAGAGTCGGGCCGGCGGTATGAAAGGGTTTGTGGCGAGATCCCCAACACGTAGACTCCAAGTGTGACACCCCAATTCCCTGTGGGTAAGGAGATCAGTGCCTGGACCTTTTCCGGGCTTTGAACTGTGACGTGTGTATTCTGAGCGTGTGCCTTGATCTGACGCATCTGGGGAATTTATCGGGGCGACTGTAAGGTGTCCCCCAGGCCAGATATTGTCATAAAACCATAATGCCTTTGAAGTAAAGCTGGCTGCAGTCTGTCTGTAAATGGTATGCAGAGTGCTGCCCCAGCACATCCTTTCTGCAGGACCTCCCGTCGGGTTAATGAGTGCAGCAGTGTTATGTAAATAAAGGCCTGTGTCAGTGACTCTCTGGGGATCAAAGGTTTGTTGATTACAGATCCCACAAACCACATCCCCCAAGCCTAGAATCAAATGGCTGATAACAGACAGGAACCACACTATGTGAGCGAATATTAGTACAATAAATCCATATCTGAGTCTCGTGTCATCACAACACCCTTTTTCTACATCTGCCTGACACTGCCCTCCTGACAGTACAGAGCCTAAATAGCATAGGAGGCATCAAAATTAACAGCACTTATTGCTTGGGAAAAATTTCCACTGACCTTGGCAGAGGTGGTGAAAGGTTCTCTTTAACGACCCAGATTTAACTTCATTTAGACCAGCAACAGTGGTTGAAGCCCCAGCCAAAGCGGCAACCAGAGCTTTGTGGACACAGCATAATAAGGTTCAGTTAGACCATGCTAAACTAGTACTGGGAGACTCTCAGAATGGAACCTCTGTATAAACTACATTTGCATCCACTTGTATCTCTTGCTGTGTGGCTCCAACCACGATACCAGCAATGGATCTCTACCATGTTAACTTTTTTGTTGGACTTTTTTATTGTAAAGGAATTGTAAAAGCTGACCACCACAGTTCGTTATAAACTACACAATACACATTGTATATGGCTGGGCAATTCATCGAAAGTCAGCTTAATTAATCGTTGTGAATTTGCTCACATCAATTATTTCAATTATTTTGCATTCACACCATCCTGTCTAACACTACCATTGGCCAAAGGAGATAGATGTCACTAATTGTACGCTATCTATTCAGGATCGATTATATGTGAATAGCTGAATCCAAAATTCTGTGGCATATAAATAGGGGGTGTGGCATGTAAAACGTGCCCTAAAATAATTTTTCATTAATCATATTCGAGGTAAATTGTTCAATTAATTGTGGTATGGATGTAGGTTATATTTGCCCAGCCCTAACATGGAGCCATCATTGTTTCATTGTTATTGGTACATTATATAAGTTTCCAGTCCCTACCCATACATATTTCCTGAATTGGAATAGTGGAATTAGGATGAAGAAATTGATGTGGATGGTGATTTAGGAGCCACACAATATACAACAACAATGTCAAACTTCTGGGACACCGCATTGTCATTAGATGACTGCATGAGGTGAATTGGGGGCTCCTGTAACATAATAATGTTTAATTATGTGTTCATTACGGGACTTTCCCATAGCCTATATTGATAGGACACCCTGGAATCTGTAAAGGAATAAGTTTCCACTAGCTTGTGAACGAATGTGTTGCAGATTATCTGGAATTACCTACCGGTTAAAATTCTAAAATTGTAATGGTTAATGCTCCTTATTTTATTATCTGCTAAACTTATGCTCTTTATTCTTCAGGGTAATGGTGTAATGAAAAGAGATATAAGTGGTGAAACCTTTGACGTCAAACTATCAAAGAATGCTCAGGGTTTAGGAATAACTATTGCTGGTTATGTTGGTGATAAAAATGCAGGCAAGTACATTCTGCACATTATTGTGGCTTTACTTTTTTAGAGGTTCTGTTTGGCTTCTTCTAGCTGTGGATTTCTGCCCTAGCTACTGGATGGGACCCTTTCTCTATGACATTTGTATGCTTATAGAGCATTGAGAGTGGGGTTGTCCTAATGGGACAAAAAGTTTTAAAAAAACAAACAATGTAGCCATCCTTAATTGGTTGTTTCTCTATTCACAGAACCCTCGGGTATTTTTGTAAAAAGCATTACAAAAGGCAGTGCTGTTGAGCAGGATGGAAGAATTCATGTTGGTGATCAGATCATTGCTGTACGTATGAATTATGTCTAGTATTTAGGACAGGATTATCAGCCTTCGCACTCCAGCAGCTGTGAAATTACAAACTCACCTTGTTCCATTCACTTCACTTCAAGAAGAGTAGAGAAAGTATGCATACTGGGAGTTGTAGTTTCACAAGAGCTTTCAAAGGTTACCTACCCTGATTTAGGACATTATTCAGCTGTATGTAAAGTTATTTTGTTGTCATTATCTCATCTTTTTATATTTGAACAGTTAGCTACAGTGTAAGCCACAGCCTGAAAATGCTCAGTTTGGCCATATGGCCACCTTTTCATGATTTATCTGTTCATGGAATATAAGTTTTTGTTTGATTTAAAAGGAGTCTGTCAGCAGGAAAACTGTAATCAGAGTAATGGGAGTACCTAGTAGTGCTCCTTTCACACATTCCAAATATACTTTCTCGTCTACTTCACTGGGGGACACAGCACCATGGGTATAGACCTGGTCACTAGGAGACAAGACACTAGGAAAAAGCAAAAGCTGTTGACTCCGCCTCCAGGCTATACCCTGCCACAGCCACTCTGCATGAATCAGTTTGAAACCTAGTGTCATAGGAGGCAGACACGACCTGACTCAGGTCTTCTGTCTTGCATTGTTTTTATTTTTACCTTTCTTTCAGGTGCAGGGGGTAGTCAGCGTGTACGCCACACTAGTCATACCCTCCTGCGGGCGCAGCGCTCTGCAAAAGAGCAGCCTCGCCGGTCACCCAGTCCCCACTCACCATTCGCCGCACCCCGAAAGCGGCCGGAGTACCGGTGACCCCACTCCCATGTGCGAGGTCCTACCGAGGGGGTGACCCTGTGGCGCCTGAAGTCGCCAGACTGGTGAGTATGAGAAGAATAGAAGGCTGGTGAGTATGAAAGTTACCTCAGCCCCTCTCCATCTCCCCTTCAGGCCCTCTCCACCTCCCCTTCAGGCCCTCTCAGCCCCTTAGTGCCATTTCCCAGGGGGACAATAGTATGGGTCCTGTTTAGGGGGGGCATCACAGGGTTCCCCTGAACTGGGCCTTAAATCTTAGTAAATAAGCCCCTTTTTTTGGGGCGTTTTTGGGATTTCTGGTCGCTCCTACCGAGCGGCCCCCGTGGGGGGGGGGGGCACCCGGTTCCCCCCCCGCTCGTGTGGGGACCCCCTTTCCTGGCCCCCTGGTACCTTTTCCCAGGCCTCCGCGGAACCTCCGGAGTTCGCGGTCGCGCCGCGCAGCCGACGGTGCCTCGCGGTCGGCCGCGTTGTACGCGAGTCTGAGGCCTGGCCGGGAACTAGGCCGCAACGGGTCCGTCCCTTTCCCGGGCTTTTCTGGTACCCAGACTCCGCCTAGGGCCTTCCATTGGCCAGGGGGCTGTCCTGTCAAGCCATCCAGCCTGCCCAGTAGCTACTGAGCCTGTTTTTACCAGGGGAAGAGCTTTGCTCTCCTCATATTCTCAATTTATTTATTTATTGGCTTATTTATTTATTTTTTGGCTTGCTGGGACAGCAGGGATTCTTCCCAGTTCCCTAGGAGACATTGCACCTGCGGAACCCTTGCTGCAGCAGTTTGTGAGCGGCCATCTTTTGCAGTCTGGTAGGCTAACCCCCTGGGTTACCCTAATTTTCTTGGGCTCCCCCTCCGGCCCCTCTGGTTGCGTCACGTTTTTATACGTGCACCCGCTGTATCAAAAACAGTTGCCATGCGGACAGCCCGAGCCCATGTGCTCTCTCTGCCTTCCGCCTCAGCCAGTCAGTAACCTCCTGGCCCCTCTCCGGTTTTTCCATCCCCCGGATTGGGCAGCCTCCCTAACCTTGGCCATGGTGTCCTTACCAGACTTAACTAGTCAGTGCTGGAAACTTGGAAGGGCTGCTTTCCCAGATCGCCGCTCAGTCGGCTACTTCTAGGGATCTCCCTGGACACCCTCATAGTTCCCGTCGCAGCTCCAGGAGCCTCAAAAGGACCAGGAAGTCTTCCTACGGTTCACGGTCCGCCACCCCTTCCTCTGGGTACTCCCCAGATAGGAACTCAGCTCACGGCTCCACTCCGACAGGTGGATACCTTCCTCCCTCTGCTCGGTCTATTTAACTGGGGACGCCTCTGACTCCGACTCGGAGCTTCAGCTAGGCTCATCTATATCTGCTGCTACGCGGGAGTCATCTATGCGATAGAGACCCTACAGATCTCTGAGGACCCGGACTCATCCCCTCAAGTGGACATCTCTTTCTGCCACTGGATGTTTGATATCATCTTGAGGGCACAGTGACTTCTCCCTGGACCATCCTCTGTCTTCGACTAGGAAATCGGACATCCCTTCCCTTGACCTGTGTGTCTCCAAGTGGAAGGTGAGCTCGGGCAGTTCTGCCAGGCTATGCTGTGACACACGTCTCTAGCTCTCCCTGGCTGGCAATGATGAACATCCGAGGCAAGGGAAGCAGGTTGCTCCAGTGGTGCAATCGGTTAGCGCACGGTACTTAGATATCAGTAACTAGTGAGCGCAAGCTGGCCTGACTTGACATTTTGTCAGCGAGCCGCCCCATGTGTCGCTTCCTATCACTAAGAGCCTCCCACGGTGGATCCCATGATAGCTAGGCTCTCCAAGGCTTCTAGTCTGCCTTCAGCAGATTTTGCCTACCTCAGTGATCCCTCGGAGTGAGATCGGATCGCATCTGTTGTATTGTTTGCAATGCAGAACTGATACATTGCATTGCCCTAAATGCTGGCTATTGCATTGCTGCAAGAAGGTGGCTTCCCTCACCAGGGTGGCCTTCGTAGTGGCTGGTTTCTCCCTGCGGCTCTCCTTCGCTGCCTCTTGGGTCATCAAGGCCTTCTTTTCCTGGGCCAAACAGCTTCAGTCAAACCTCCCTGATGCAGTTTCCCTCCAGACGCTCGTCTCTGAGATCCTGAACGCTTCCCAATAACTGGAGATGCCTCCCAAATCTGCCAAGGCGGCCGCCAATGCAGTGATTATCTGCCATACCGTTGGGATCCATTGTGGAATACTGGGTCCGCCTCCAAGAAGGCGAACGCAGCCCTTCTCCCTTTCCAGGTCGTCCTGGGCCAAATTTTTTGTTAAGGGCGTCGAGAAGCTTATCCCTGAGGCCACGGGGGAATAGATTCTTCCTCCCTCAGAGGCGTCCTATGTGTCAGCCGTTCTCCTGCTCCAGAAAGCTTCTTTCAAGTCCAGGCCTCCCTGGCGGTTCTGCACTAGGTCGTCCAGGTCTTCCTCTTCCTAGCCTCCTCGGCATGAAGTTTTTTCCCCTCTCTGGGCATCTCAAATGGCGGGACGTCTGGAGCCTGGGCCTGAGAGGCGGTGTCGTCCGGCTACTCCAGTTTTCGCTGGAGTCTCTTTGCCTTCGCTATGTCGGACAATCCAGGCTGTCTCCAATCTCCAGCGGCAGGGAGTCAGCGTCCCTGTTCCCGTTGCAGAGTGTATCTGGGGTTACTATTCTTACCTGTTCTCCATTCGCCTAGAAGGACGGCTTCCTCTGTCCCATCATGGACCTGAAAGGGCTCCACAGGTTCTTCCATGCCTGCAGGCTCCGTTGTAGTCTATGCAGTCTGTGGTGGCATCCCTGGAGATGGGCGAATTCTTCGTCCATCTACATATATCTCGCTGTGCCGTCAGCGGTTTCTTCGTTTTTGCTGTGGATCCTTGACCTTTCCAGTTGTCTCTCTCCCCTTCAGGCTGGCCTCTGCCACCGGGGGTTTTTTTCCCTCAGTGATGGCGTCTCTCATGGCCATCCTCTGCGCCAGAGGTGCTGCCGTGTTTTCAGACTTTGACGACCTCCTGGTGAAGCCCCTCCAGGTCAGACAATCTGACCAGCTTGTGGTTCACCTTGGATGTTCTTCGCCGGTTCTGCTGGCTCATCTATGAGGATGTCTCGTGTCCTCTAAGCACATGGAATCCGGGACATGATCCTCTGCTCGCTCCAGGGTGTGATTCTCCCTCCGGAGGCCAAGATCCTGAGTGTCCCACCTTTGGAGGTACTCTCCTTGCTGTCTTTGAATCGGCATGTGGGTCCTGCGCACGATCGCCTCAACCATCTAGGCTGTACCTTTCATTCACTCTGTCGTTCTCTCCTCTTGAAGATTACGGCCTGCTGGGACAAATCTCCGGACATCCTCATCTGCTTGGTTCTCTTTCCACCTTGGTTCACTGAGAGATTCTTTAGTGTATATTCCTCCCCAGGAATTTCTCAAGGGAAGTCCTTCTTCCCCTCTGTTGGTAAGTGATTTCCACTGCCGCCAATTTCCCCGGCTGGGGAGTGGTCCTCGATGCTTTGATTGTTCAGGGCCTGTGGTCCAGGGCCGATTCCTCCCTCTGGTTCAACCTGCTGGATCCCAGGGCTATCTTATTTGCCCTTACTCCTTGGACCTCTCTTCTCCAAAGACATCTGTCACAGTCCAGACTGACCTCTCCTCCATGGTCGCCTACTTGAACCCTCAGCATGGCACCAGGAGCCGTGCATCCTTACTAGAAGCCTCACAATTTCTTCCTTGGGTGGAGCGCCTTGTTCCAGCTCTTTCGGTGGTCAACCTTTTTCTGGGTGGCAGACTACTTGAGTCGAGAAAATATTGCTCCGGGCGAGGGTCGCTTTATCTGCAGATCTTCCATCCACTGTGCTCCCGCTGTGGTGTGACAAACGTCGACATTTTTAGCCTCCGCCGGAACCACAAGGTCCCTGGCTAAATTGCCAGGTCTCTGGATCCTCGAGCCATCACCGCTGGCGCTCTTGTAAGTTCGGTTTTTCACTTCCTCTTCTCCCTTTGGTCCTCCAGAATCTCAAGACCAAGGGGTTTCAAGCTATCCTGGTGGCAGATTGGCCCTGCCGGGTCTGGTATGTGGATCTCATTTTCCTGTTGGCGGATGCTCCTGGCCTCTTCCACTGCTGGTCGACCTTCTGTCTCAAGGACTGCTGTTCCTCCCCACCTTGACTCAGCTGCGTTCACGGCGTGGCTGTTCAATCCGAGGTTTGAGGCATTGTGGTTTTTTCGGAGTTTGTTATTCTAACATACTCAAGGCCCGGAAATTCCAGATAGCTTAGATCTGCCATCAAACGTGGAAGGCTTACGTCCACCGTTGGAAGAGTAACGATTCTCATTGGATCTTCTCCAGTCTGGTCTGGATCAAGGTCTTAGTCTTCTTTCTTTTTAAAAGACTTTCCTACAGGAGTGCCACTCTGTGCTCCTTTGGAACCCTTGGATCCGTGGGATCTTAACCCCATCTTTAAGGTGCTTCAGGTTCTCCCCTTCGAGCCTATGATATCCCTTTTTTTGCCTTCTGTCCTGGTAGAATGAGTTTCTGGTGGCCATTACCTCCATCCGCAGGGGTCCCTAATTGGCTGCCCCTTTTTTTCGGCAGCCTCCCTTTCTGGTCCTCCACAAGGATAAGGTTTTCCTCTGTCTGCCACAGTCTTTTTTTTCTTAGGGTGTTTTTCCTGCTTCCACTTCGAGGACTTGGTCTTGCCCTCTTTCTGCTCGGTCCCCAGGCGTCCGTGTGAGTGCTTGCTCTTCCCTGCCCGGTTGTTGCCCGGGCAATTTGCGTGTATACTGTTCCTCACGGATCCTTTCTCTTGTTCGGACGCTTTGCTCATTCTCCCTGAGTGCCCTTGCCAGGGCCTGCCTGCTTCCAGAGCTCTCATCTTCCGATGGGTCTGAGATTAGGGAGACCTATCGATTTAAGAGTACGGCTCTGCCTCACGTGTGACGGCTCTCTCCTCTAGAGCTGTTGGAGTTCCCGGGGCCTCCGGCATCAGGCTTATGCTTCCCAGGTCTGTAAGTATCCCACTGGGCCTCCATCCTTTTTCTCTAAGTTTCTCCAGATTCATTCTGTGGCCTCTGCTGATGCCAATTTGGGTTGTAAGTTTCTGGAAGCGGTTGAGTATTACAGGTTTGCATGGCCGTGTTATTCCCACCCTCTGGGACTGCTTTAGGACATCCCATGGTGCTGTGTCCCCCAGTGAAGTAGACGAGAAAGTGGGATTTTTGTGTACTCACCGTAAAATCCTTTTCTCGTTGTATTCACTGGGGGACACAGATCCCTCCCTTGTTTTTTTCAGTGTTCCTGCCCGAACTGTGTTGGTTCCTTTTTGGGTTCAGGCATTGTTGGTGGTTGTTGGTTCCATGTTCCTTTGTGTCTCTCTCTCCTACTGCTACGGTACAAACTGATTCATGCACAGTGGCTGTGGCAGGGTATAGCCTGGAGGCGGAGCCAACAGCTTTTGCTTTTTCCTAGTGTCTTGTCTCCTAGTGACCAGGTCTATACCCATGGTGCTGTGTCCCACAGTGAATACAACGAGAAAAGGATTTTACGGTGAGTACACAAAAATCCCACTTTTGTTATTCAGCATTGTAGCTCCATTATTGAGAAAATCATAGTTTTATTCATATGTAGATTAGGTGAAAAGTGCTTTTGGGGCATATAGAAGGTAATCTACAGCACAGAGCAAAGTCCAGGAAAGATGAGAAATGTCCCTAAGGCACTTTTCACCTAATTTGAATGTGAGCAAAAGGCATATCTGGAAAGTGTGCAAAGAGCGCTACAAGGTACTGTTTTTCCTGCTGAAATGTGTTGTCCGGCACATTTTATTATGTAATGGTGCAGCAAGTGGGCCTTAAACATAACAAAACATTACTCCCCTAACTCCGCCCCTCACATCCAGTGGCAGCAACTATGTTCATCCGTATACAGGTACCTTGCCTGATGACACAGTGACATCCTGTTTGCGCAAGGGGACCACTGCAGACCTCAGTGGTAACTTCTTTGCAAATGGCATATGACTGTTGTGACGTGCCATTTGTGAAGAAGTGACTGCTGTGGCCTGTGATTGGCTACAGCGGTCACCAGGCACAAACACAGTGACTTGTATACAGACAAACTGACCTGCCACCTCTGGTAACAGAGGCCTGGGAGAGGTGACTAGCAGCACTATTAAATAATAAAAACGTGTATTGGACAACCCCTTTGAGATCAGATATAAAACCCATGTTTATTTCTTGGGGACATTTGTCATGCAAGTAGATGTGCGAATAAGAAATATGGGGCGAACTGATTTGGATTTTCCCAGATTTGACCTGAATTTTCCTAACGTTTCGGGTTCGTCAGCCACTTAACACTATTATACTCTGGGGTCTCCTCAGATCCCAGAGTATAAAGTGGAAGCCCAGTAGAAGTGAGAAAAAATAACAAACGGTATGTTCACATGGCAGAAAATTAATAGAAATTCCATTTTCTGCCGCTCTGCATCTGCATTCCATCGCAACTTTACGCTACTGGTTAGGCCAAGATGAATGACAAGTGAAAGGAGCATCGGTCACGCAAGTGCACTGGCGCTCCATTCACAAGGGGGCCTTAGAGGGACTTTCGGTCACCATGTCCTCCTGATCACTGGGGGGGTGGTGTGGACCACAGCTCCATTGTTCCCCTGTTCTCCTGATCAGTGGTATTCTGAGTGGTTCTGATCTGTAAATCATCCCGTATCCGATACGGGATATCTTGTTTTGTAGGAAAGCCCCTTTAATAAAATTACATTTCATTCAATGGTGTAATTTTTCCTTAAGTGTCAACCTAGTTTGCATCCTTAAGGTGTTAAGTTCCTACACATTTTCTGTCAAAAGTATTTTGCAATACAATTCTTGGTCTTCTTAAAGCCTCTACTTGGAACCAATGTTTCAAGAAATGACATTCCATTTCGGTTTTTCAGTCCAGCTGCAAGTAAAAATATATTGACATTTATAATGGCCAACATAATTACCTTTTCCCAATCTGTTTGGCATATGACTGCACGTAATGCCCATTTAATAGTGAATCAGCCACAAGAGTACTCATTAAGAGTCACTCTTAACTCCTTTCACCATAGGGACAATATATATCAAGTCATTCCTGACAATTTGACGTCTTTACTTTTAAAAGCAATAGAAACTGATACCAAAGATTTAGGTATTCTGAAATTGCCAAGAGTGACTGGTCAAGTTGCTGCTGTCATTTTCTAAATTTCCATAGCTAAAATCTGGTTCACTGCTTTGGATAATACTTCATTAATTTCCATTTGTCTGGTTGTTGTGATTCATAATCATGAATCACAACAACCAGACAAATGGAAATTAATGAAGTATTATCCAAATCTGTAAGTTATTGCTTCACAAGTGATATGCAGTATTATTATTATTTTTGCATTTATATGAACTCCCCAATGTATGGTTTTTGAAGATTGTGAAAAGTTTGGCATTTGTATTTTTGTAGAATAAGGCGAATGAAAAGAAAGAATACTCATATATAGTAAGCACTGCTGTCAAAATTGGCTTTGTCAATGTGATCTCTGAAGGAGCACAGAGCCCCATCACATTTTGTATCAGACAAATAACTAACCTTGATTCTGCAATCATTTTTGTATTATAATTAGATGTATTTTTGAATTATGTTTCTTTGTATTATTGTTCAAGTTCTTTTTATGTGAAGGTAGCTTGTTATTTTTCTCTAGGATCTATTAGTGTTTCCCTCTAATTTTGTGCCATATAGAGTAAGACAGATGGTGTGATATATTCTTAAGAGGGTGTGTTGTTTGTTTTGTAAAAGAACAAAGATTATTTAACAGCAGATTAAAAATCATCTGGACATCAATCTGTTCTATGTGTCCAACCTTTATTAAAATAACTGCTGTTAAATCAATTTACCATTATGTCTAGGTTGATGGAACCAATCTCCAGGGTTACACCAACCAACAAGCTGTGGAAGTTTTGCGTCACACAGGTCAGACTGTCCATCTAACACTAGTTAGAAGAAGACTAAACCAAGATGTCATCACTCAACAAACTGAAGAATGTGGCAGATCAACTGACCAAACTGTGGCTTCAGATAATGTAGAGAATGAACAAGGTAAAACCTTTAGATTAAAGGGTTTACGCAGGGAACAGTTGCATATAAATGCCCCAATCCCAACAGTGTCAACTAAGTATATCTCTGGGAATAATACAGAATCTCTTCTTTTGTACTACAAAGTTCGAGATACTATAATGTTTGAGATATAGTTTTAAGTGACCCCTCCTCCTATTTCCGCTGCATTACATTAAAGCCACCAATACACCATACACAGTGAGAATCAGGGTTCAGCTTTCAATAGAGAAGCCAGGTAAAGAGAAAGGAGACAATTCTTTTTAAATAAAGTACAGTAATACCTCGAATATTTGCGAGGTTAGGTTCCAGAACCAGTCGCAGATCGCGAGGAATCGCGAATATTTGGTGCGAGCACTTAAATGCTAATTTATGCTTATTTCCCCCCCTTATATAACCCCTAAATATCATTAATGTTACCCCTACAGTACTGTACTGCACGTATACCAATTCATTTGCTGCCGTTTGCACATATGCACAATAAAAATACGGTACTTTCAACCGTTCCAGCCAATAGTGTGTCATCATGGAGCCTATGTCATTGCTCATACCCAAACCGCAAATTTCGCAGATCTGTGGAAAAATCGCAAATGCATATGTCTTAGGTTCCAAAGAAAATATCGCGAGTAGGTGAATCCGCGAATTCAGAAACGCGAATGCAAGAGGTATTACTGTATATTACAAAATTTATAAAAGGGGTTTGGCGGTTCCAAATGGATCTTTCATATTGATGAACTATCCAAAGGATAGATTGTCAGTATGTGATCTGTGAGGTCCAACACCTGGACCCAGACCCTTCTGGCACTGGAAGCTATTGGACAGGGAACAAATGCAGCTTGTGCCTATTCAAGTAATAGGACCGGACTGTCCACTATATAGCTGTGGTTCCAGGGAATTGCATCACTGCTCCTATTACTTGAAGAAGTGCAGGCTGCAGATGCTCCTTGTCCACTACAGCAGCTCTGACACCTGTAGCCTTGCGGAACAGCTGCGTTGTGCAGGGGCCAGGTGTCAGATCCCCTCAAATCCACATACTTATGACCTATTCTGTGGTTAGGTCATCAGTATGTAAAACCCATTTGGGGTCAGAAAACGCAAACATAAAATTGCTGCCAGAAAATCAAAAGTTGTTTTAAAGGTTTAGTTACACTTGGAAAAAATGGCTGAAGCCATTTTAAAGGCTTGGAAAAAAAAAAAACTTATATATTTAATCTTATTATATAATCTTTTTTTTTTTCTTTTCACTTTAGATGGAAATTTCCTTTAAGTCAGATTGAACGGTTTATGCTATCTGAATTTCTCTTTGTCTTGAATAATAATCCACCACTTTTAAATATTGGTAGTATGTTCACTTTTCCTTTTAGCCCAATGTCGAAGTAGAAGAAACAGTATTTGCGGGCAATGTAGTTATTATAGGTATACATTCTGTAACAAGTAAATATACTGTTAGGCTAAGGCCCCATGTAGCGGGCGACAGCAGAAAAGCGTTGTGGGAAAAACTGCAGCGGCAACGCATCATGTTTTTCCAACCGCGTTTTTACAGAAAGTCTGCAGAGTTTTCCTCTGCAGACTTTCTGCTTCAATTATAGCTATAGGGAAACTGCCGGTGTTTCCGTAGGTATAATTGACATACTGGGATTTCCAAAACCATAATAGTTTGGGAAATTGCAGCGTTTCCGCTGCGCGTATTTTTCTGCAATGGATGGGATTTTCTAGAATTCCATCCACTTTTCAGGGACTGTAAAACGCTGTGGTTTACGCCACATGTGGTCCTGGCATCTAGTACATTTTCTTATTTCTCAATGATAAAAGTAATATTGCATACTTATGAAAATATTGACATTTACTATAGGAAAAAGATATAATGTATATACATCATTACATTCACACTTGCTCTCAGAAACCTACTCGCTGTCTAAAAAGTATCACTACATATTTTATTGAAATTTGCTTGCAATATCCTGTAGAAACCCTTTAAAGTGCTTCTTTGACTACACAATAAAGGGATAAAGCGCCATTCAGAAAAGTACATTTTATGTTTATTATGGCACTTTCTAAGGGTATTGCCTTAGAAGCAGGGCTGAAGTGTTGTAGGCCATCAATATCAGCTGTTCTCAGCAGCTGCTATGGTTAGGACAGAGCCAGAAGCAGATAGCTCTGTTGTCTGTGTAATGGCTGTGCTGATACTGCAGATCAGCTCATATACAGTATAAGGTAATGGGAGCATTTGCCATATAGTGGCTGCTGAGAATACTGATCAGCAGGGGTCATCGATATTGAAATTGAATATTGGAATACATTGTTATGTTATAAGCATAGTAGATAATGGTCTGAATTTCCAAGGCATGCATAGCTGAACCAAGTGTACATGTTTCTGTGGGATTCAACTGACATCTAGCTATGGCCAGATTAACATTATCTCTGTGGCATATTCTTGTAAGATACAAACAAATTGGAGAAGTTTTTTGTAGTAGTAATGCTGCTTCTGCCATTACAAGATTTACATGTGCTATACTATTGTACATGAGACTAATCTTATGCTAGGTTCATACTAGCGTTGCCTCTCTGTTGTTCTGGCCTGTTGGAGGACTAGAACAACAGAGAGGCAGACTGCTAAAATAGCAGCAACACACAGTCTGACAGACCCCATTAACTATATCACAGTCTGTTCTTTTAAAGCTGAAACCAGCGAAGGAAAAAGTTCTCCGTGCAGGACCTTTCCCTCTGCCAATTTTCAGGCGGACACTGTGACGGAGTCTCCGGCTCAGATGTGAACACAATCTTATATAAATTTACTCTTTCTTACTGTCATTGGATAGAGGTCCACGAGGAAAGCTATCAAATGTAATGCAGTTTATATGTGCAGGTTGTGAATGACTGACTTTTTATGGAGTCATTTACTTTATTTTACAGATAGTACTAAGAAAACTCAACTGCTGCCATCCTTGATCAGTACCACTGTCAAACAGCCTGCATCAAAAGGAAAAAGCGTACAAACAGGTACTGGTTTCCATAGTATACTGCATGGGGGAAGCATTCTGCAGCAATCTGTCAGTGGTAAATTTGGCCAGCTGTCACTTAGATCTTCTTTCTAGCTATACTGTAGCATCTGACAGTTGTAGCTTATTTAAATAATTTATTTTAAAAAAAAAGTTAAATTGACCCGCATCTCTCTTTGGAGCCATTTCAAAAATTACATATGCTGGTATTATTTCTTTGTGATGTAGAGTAAAAATGACAATATGGGTATTTTCACATTTTATGTCATGTTTAAGTAAAGTATGGGTCTTAAATTCTTTTCACATGAACTTCAGGCTGTAATTGCTATCATTTCCATTGATTGTAAACTGCTATGCTTTCACCATATGGTCTTTTTTTGGGCAAAGCAAATAGGTCTTAAAGGGGTTGTCACGGCAAAATTGGACAATCCCTTAACTTTTAAATCAGCCAAGGGCAGTGGAAAAAAAAAAAAAAAAAGTGCATACTTGCCTGTTCCCGATGCTCCGGTGTCCTCCCTAAGCGTCCCGATTCTTCTGCTCCGGCGGCTTCTCCCGGGTTTCTTCCTGAATTCCGCTGATTGGCCTCAGCAGTTCTCAGGAAGAGACCCGCGATGTCACAGGTAGTGACCGCTGAGGCCAATCAGCAGCTTCAGCAGAACTCCAGAAGAGACCTGTTGAGCAGAAGGACCGGAACACGTCTGATTTAAAAGTCGAAGGGGTTGTCCATTTTTGCCTGGACAACCCCTTTAAGGTATGGAGGAGAGATTCAATTTTGTACTTTTCTGTCCTGAAATTGTTACAATTGTATAAAGGGTGTGTCTGAGGGTGTAAGAAATTAAATTAGCTCCAGGAAATTTTATAAAATAAGGCGGCAAACATGATTCCCTTTTCAATTTTTCCGCAGCAGTAACTTTTCGTACATACACATGTTGTATAAGCTACATGAAGTCAGTTATTGGCTGCAGTGGTCACATGTACTGTCTGGTATGTGACCACTGCTTATATGGTAGATGCTAGAATGGAGTGGGTAAAATCAGGCACTACCTAGTATGCCATGGATCCAGTAGGTGACGCTGTCTCCTGTGACTTAGTAGGAGGCACCACTTGATGTATCCATGTCAAATCAGGCAGATTAGGGTTGCATATAGGGGAGGCACAATTAGCCTCTATTTCAACAATTCAACACCCGAAAATGCTGAGGCTCTGGGTTAGCTGTGACGGGCTGGCAGGTAGTTCCTATTGGATCCACGACACACCTTACTTAAACCACTCCATTCTAGTCTCAACCCTGCATGTATGATCTGTTACTGGTGTAGGAAAATAAACAAAGACTGGCTGGGATCACTGGACCATTAAGGGATTTTACATGTGATTTTATATTTGGTTTGTGCTTTTATAACATTTCCTGCAACTTATTTAATTTCTAATTCTCTTTGACAGCCTCTTTAAATTTTGCTACTTCATCAATTAGCAGTAGACTTTATTGTCACGTTATTCTTATAAGCACGTCATCAGCTCAAACTGGCCATTAGGACGCTAGGCTAAGAAATCCCAAAAATGCTGTAAATTTCCAATGCCATTGTATGTTTGGCAGAGGTTTAAACTACTGTAACTACCCAAATATGAAATAACTAAGTCAAAATAAATAGAATTTAAAAAATTAACAACCGCCCCAACTATTTATTCTGGTTGATGGTAGCGGTAGACCCGACTCCTTTAAACCTAAAGGGTTACTCCCATCATTAATCACTGCTCATTAGTCTCAATGGGTGGGACTTACAAGAACAGTGCAGTGCTGCTCTCAGGGGGCTATACTGTTTTGATAACTACATAGCCTTGAAAATAGCATAGTTAAATGTACTACACTGTTTTTGTGGTTCTATTGGACTTACAGAAACATTGTTTGTTTGTTTGAGTTGGAAGGGACCTCAAGGGCCATCGAGTCCAACCCCCTGCAAAAGCAGGAATTCCTAAAACATTCCAGCTATATACCTATCCAGTTTCCGCTTGAAGATTTCAATTGATGAAGAACTCACCACCTCCCGTGGCAGCCTATTCCACTCCCTCACTACCCTTACTGTTAGAAAGTTTTTCCTAATGTCTAATCTGAATCTCCTTCCCCTTAGTTTCATCCCATTACTTCTTGTACTTCCTTCCGCTAATGAGAAAAGGTTAGATCCCTCTGCACTGTGACAACCTTTCAGATATTTAAATACCGCTATTAAGTCTCCCCTTAGCCTTCTCTTCTGCAAACTAAGCAGTCCCAATTCTTTTAGCCTTTCCTCGTAGGACATGGTTTGTAGACCTTCCACCATTTTGGTTGCTCTTCTCTGGACCTGCTCCAATAAATCGATGTCTTTCTTAAACTGGGGAGCCCAGAACTGTACACAGTATTCCAGGTGGGGTCTGACCAGGGCAGAGTACAGCGGAATAATTACCTCTCTTGATCTAGCTTCAATGCTCATCTTGATACATCCTAGAATTTTATTAGCCTTTTTAGCCATTGTAGAGAGGTACAGGTGGTAGGGACTTACTAGCAGTTATTCCCATCTTGGCAGTAATAGTAGATAACATTAATTAATAGAAGATAACAGTCAGTGCAATTAAAATCTATTCTACTCTTTTTCTTTCTAATTTACAAAAAAAATAGGTAGCAATTTATAAAAAGTATAACTTTTTTTTTTTTACCATTTTGACTAACTAGAGGCCTCCTAATTCATTCAAAATTAAAAACTCAGAATGAAAATGATTAATAATTGTTATAAAGAGAAAGCCGTGTTTTTAATGAAACTGTTTTGAAACTCCTTTATTTTACTCATCATATTCACCCAAACCCTTTACAAGAGTGTACAACAGTTATAACGAAATTACACATTATTTAAAACCTTATTTCACATTTTTGTCTTTGTGTGTGTACTTTTGCGGATGCAAGCAATTTGCTATGTGTTTCTAAACTGCAAAGGAAGCATATCTTGGTGTCAATTTGCTTATTATGCATAGTTATTTCCTATCTCAACAATATGATATTAAACAAGAGTTACAATGTTTTTCCTTTCACGGGAAGTAGGTTGGTTAACTCTTGCAAAAAAAAAAAACAAAAGACAAAAAAAAACAGAAGCTAAATGAGCGGATACAGTATTTTATGGACAAAATAATGTATCCTCTGTTGGTTTATTTAGTTAACAATGCATATCCCCCATCCAACACTTATCTTTAAGCGTGCAAGGTCTAAATAGAGTTTTGGCACTAGTAAAGCATTGCTCACCTTTTCCCGTTCCCATGTAGTTTTTTGCAGGCTCTGACTGTAATGATGTCTCCAACTCAGAGTTCATCATGCCTCCTTGTCCCAGTCTGAATGGTGGACCACAGAGCTGATAGTTCCCTTTTACACCATTGTGTTCATCTTTACTTGCCTTCCAAGGAGTTGCTTCCTGCAGCTGGAAACAGTGGTACAGCACCTGAAATGCGTGACTGTCCTGCTCTACAATGTTCCCTCTAAGCCTCGGCGGCTGCTGAGTGGAGTGTTTGGGGACCTGGAAAACGTCCCATCAAAAGTGGGCAACCAGAAAACCTAACAGGAACATTGGTATATTTGCTAAAAAGCCAATACAGTGGCATAAAATGTCATCATCTTATTGACCTGCCGATAATCTTCAAGATGGCATTTTATTGCACAGTAATACCGTAAAATCAAAACAACCTGAGAAACAATAGCAGTTGGGGTGTTTTTTTTGTTTTTTTTTCTTTTAATCAAACCCATCTGATTGAATGAATATTTTTTCCTCCATTTGTCCTTGTTTTGTGTAAATGTTAGCTGTAGTCCTATGTAACACCACAGATAACAGTTTTTGTTGAAAAACTGATGCAAAAACACATTTTCTATAAAAACATGCATTTTTGTACGAGTTATTGAGCAAAAATTTCCTATGTAAACCCATTACCCTTCAGATAACACATTGATATCTTTCGGAGTGATTATAGTTACTAGGTGTTACATAGGACTGCAGGTATCCTCTACATTATCTGTACTCAGAGTTATCACTGTGTTATCTGTGGTGGTAGTAGAACTCCAGGAAAAATTCTTCTCCGTTTTCTCAGAGGTTGCATAAGATCTCCATTGTTTGTACACAGTGATGACTCTCTGAGTAGAGATAATATAGTTGATGCTACCTGCAGTCCTATGTAACACCACAGATAACTCTCTTTTACTTAAAGAGTTGTCATACTGGGTATTATCTGAGGTAGTGTATATATAATTGTAACCCTGGTTTCATTGCTCAAGTGCACAGAGAGTCTGCTAGCTCAACAGTGTGTATAAAATTAAAATAAATAAATAATTCAGCACTTGGAATAAAAAATGTCTTCTTTATTGGTAATTCATTAATGCATTGTGAAGTTTGCAATACAGCCATAATAATTAATGTATTCACTGATTAGCATTTATTGGTATTTGGATAGAAGTTTCTAAGTCCATTTATGATTCTTTCAAATGCATTATTCAACCCCTTTTACTTGACATTTCACTTCCCTTCTCTCACGTTAAGGAAAAAAAAAAAAATTCTCTCCATCCCTTCCTTCTGGCTCTTTCTTTTTAAGCCCCTTTCCTCCCCTCCCTACTTTTTTTTACCTCTGTTATTACTATAGTGTTCCTGTTTCTCCTCATCTCTCTCTTCCTCTTATGTCTCCGACTCTCCCTGTATCTTTGCAATTCTTATGTTATCGCCATGCCATTTTGGGCATTTTTTTTTCTTTTTTGCTGTAGTGAAGTTTTGGAAAATCCACTGCTGATTTCCCACAAACAAAAATCAGCAGTTGCCACAGCATGTATGAATGCAGCCTAAACTTTCATTAAATTCCATTTTCTTTTCTGAAATACTTTCCTCCTTTAGGATTAGTTGTAATAATAATCATTTTATTTATATAGCGCCAACGTATTCCACAGCGCTTTACAAATCAGAAGGTACATGCACAGACAATATTTGACATTACAATGTGACCAAAAATTAACATATCAAACAATAGGATATAGATATAAACAATAACAATAGTTTTATGGTACATCCACATGGCAAACAAAGATGCGCTGCAGATTTTCCATCTGCATATTGTAGCGCCAAAAAAAATGGATGAAGTTTTACCAAATCTTATTCACATGCTCTGGAAAAATTATTTGTAGAAACTCATTTGCAGTGCAGATGTTAAATCCATCGCATATCAATTTTTCCAAAATATTCAGATACTTGGAGTTAAGGAGTAATATCTAATGTAGCGGAAGGCTTTACTTTTAGAATATGTCATGAAGATGAAGGACATATTTTTATTTCTTGTGGCCTTTTTTTCCTCTAGAAGATGAATGTATACCAACCATAACTGAGGAAGATGCACTCAGAAGCAAGTGGCAAAGAATTCTTGGTGACAATTATGAGATTGTGGTATGTTTCATTTTAAGTTATACAGACTCATTTAGAAACAGAAGACTCAGGAGGGTGAAAATTCTGTTCTCAGGATTTGTGAAAAGGCGCATCACTATTACACAACTGCTTATATAGTTTTTTTTTTTTATGCAGTATTTATCTTGTTTGCATATTTGTTGTATTTAAAACGGGGGTCTAGAAAAATGTTTCAACCAGTAAACTACAGCTGCCATTTTATTGTGTGACACACTTAATCCAGCATTGCGTTCCTCCTAATTTGTATTTTGTATAATTAGTTATCCCTTTTTGTCTTAATTTTCTAGAGTACCCTCAACAGTTCTATGCCACATATACTGTAGCCGTTTGATTTGCAGTAGTGAAATGTTTGCTTTACTATTTCATATGCACAAACACCAACACACGGATTTGCATTTTCTACATTGTATATGCTGATTGCCATTGAAAGGGTTTTCCATGGAAAACAAATTCATATTAAGTACTGAGGAGGAAAATGGGAATAAGGAATAGGCATAGGAGATTAGATAACTGTGCTATTATGTGTGTGAAGGCATCACACAGGAAGTAGAGAAAACCAGGGAGCATCAGGAAAGAGTGGCAGGAGGATCAGGGGAGGCAAGTAGAATTGTTATTTAATTTCTTATGCTAAACAGTATTTAATATAATGTTTTTCCTTGGAAAACCCCTGTAATGCTAGCAGCAGATTTAACAGAAGATTTTGATCTGAAAATTTTCATTTTAATATTTGGAAACCTAGCAAAGCTGTAAATGTGTCAGAAAATGCCCTCAGTGGGGGCCAGTGCCCTGTGACTACTGATGATAACTAGTAGAAGACAAAGTAGATCTGTGCTCCTTCATTTCCTGAGTCAAAGATCTTCACATCTCAAAATTTTTCAGGGTAAACTTGCCCCTTAAGAAAATGTACACAAAGTCTGGCTCTGAATGAATGAGCTACTGTAAAATACATATTTGAGTACCTTTCTGGCTTACAGATTTTGATTCTGTGCAGGGCACCCCACATTATGAAGCTTTAATTCTCTAATAGGGCTTATTAACCAGAGTAATCCAGATGGGACAACCCCTTGCAGCATAAGGAATGTGTGATCTCTTAATGACCTGTTCAGTGGGTTAAGGGGTGTTTGCATGGCAGAACACACCATTCACAAAGGTTAAAAATAAATAAATAAATAAAAATAAAAGTAGAACGAGCAATATTCACCTAACTAATCCCCTATCACTCCCAGGTCTCCACTGATCTTTACTTCCTAGTCTCTCTCAACACTTAAGAAATGACTGCTCAGCCAATCTCTGGCTGTAGCTTTGACCCATCTCAGTTAGTAATTGGCTCAGCTGTATTTCCTGTGTGTCACAAGAAACCAAGAAGTAGAGACCAGGGGTTCGAGAATCAGATATGGAGTGGTGGGGGATCATTAAGTGTGATCTGTGTGTGTGTGTATATGTGTATGTATAATTATATAATATATATATAATATATATATTTATATATGTGACACATATGTTTTTTTTTTTGCTTTATCTTTTCTGAGGCTTTACTCACTGGACAACCCCTTTAAGAAATAAAGAACATAATCTGAATTTGTCTTTATTCGCTCTCATTTTTAGATGAGCTGCTCAGCGTTCTGCCAGTTTGTGTTTCTTTCTTTATCTTTTCATTCCAGAGATGACAGTTGGAATGTGTTTAGGATTTTTTTTCCAAAATACAGCACAATCTATATAGTTACTATGGAAACATGAGCAATTACTGCATTTACAAAGCTAATACAGCTTGGACTGATAGACATTCAAAATAAACACTGACAGTTTTGCACAATTTGCTTTATATATTTTTCAGGTTGCCCGAGTTAACAAGTTCAGTGAAAGCAGTGGGTTGGGTATAAGTCTTGAAGCTTCTGGCGGTCATCATTTCCTGAGATCTATCTTACCAGAGGGAGCTGTTGGTCGCAGTGGAAAACTGTACAGCGGGGATGAATTGCTTGAAGTAAGATATGGTTAAAACATTTAGATAGTTAGCCTTTTCATATTCTTTTTTTTTTATATTTTTGTCTTCTACATGGGTAAAACATTGATGGGTTAAAACTACTACTAGTGACAGTCATTCAAATGCTTGTAGAGATATTCACCTAGCATTTCACATAGCTTTAATAGAGTTACTGTTAATTAATAAACGTGGTTGCTTTCAAGATCATGGCGTTAAAAATTTTAGACTTTACTGTATAAACAGGTACAACTGTTACGGGGCTCATTGACCTCATTGGAGTGTTATTTTAACTCTTATTTCCTGAACAACAATTAAATGGAATTAATGCATTGTTAAGCATTGTCTCACTCCTCTGCTCCCTGTCTCTAAATCCTTTGTGCAAGGCTGTTTGCAATAAGGGTTACCACTGTTGCTTCACCGGATCTTAAAGGGATTGTTCAAGCAAAAATGGACAACCTGTTTAATTTTTAAATCGAACGGGGGCAGTGAAAAAAAAAAATCAGGCAGAACCTTTCCATGGTGCTCGGGTGCCTCCCAGCACGGTCCAGTCTTCTCAGTCTAGTGGTGACGTGTGGCATATTTAGGAAAAAAAAAAAGCCTGGACAATCTCTTTAAAGTCAGAGACATCAACCATTATGGCAAAAAAAACTCCCACTGAGCAGATCTTTTGCATTCATGGGAGCATAGTTCTAGCCTATAGTAATAGTACATTGAGTCTTGTTCTGTTATGTTCCCACTGTAGAGATGCAGTGTGGTAACTTCCTGTTTTTAAATTGTGCTATATACAAATATGTGAAATTGTTAACTGACAATACGTGGCATCACAGTCGTATTTGCTATTTGTAGGTAAATGAAATAACTCTCCTGGGCCAGAATCATAAAGATGTGGTAAATATCTTGAAAGAACTGCCAATCAGTGTGATTATGGTGTGCTCCCGCCCAGAACAACAGGATTCCAGCCCTTTTAATGCAGAAGAACAATGCATTTCTGAACAAGACATCCATCTCATTGATAAGGTTATCTATTTGATATGTAAAACAGCTAAACATCTGGTAACTTGATCAGGTGATTCATGCCCTATCTGAGAGAAGGATATGCTAGACAGTGAAAAGCTGAGGTCTGTGACACACAGAATTTCTGCATGAAAAGCAGAATAAATCCTAACTGAGGACACTTAGGAGAGTCTGTGAGAGTCCTGCTTACCATGCCTACACACAAGGATTGACAGCTGTACACAGAAGGTTGTCAATTATTGTGTTGTCAGGGTGAGGAGGACTTTCACCATCTCTACTAGGAGTCCTGTCAGCATTTCCTCTGCTTTTCGCGTGGAAATCCTGCCTAAAATTGGATAAAGCTTATATTTCACAGAGCTCAGCTTCTTTCCTTTTGTCATATCCTGCTTTCAGACATGGAGGCAGAAATCAACTGACAAGTTCACTTTAAAGAATAATAAAATAGGAGTAACTTTTGGAGTACTTGGTTTTCAATATACCCTCTTTTTAAAGCAATTCTCCAGAGAAAAGTTTTAACTTTTTCTGTTTATTCTGTAAGTATATGTACCTTTAAATGTCATAGGGGCATAACTAAAGGGGGTTTAGATCTAGCAGTTGCTGCTGGACCCTGTAGACTTAGGGAGCCCTAAGGCCTCTCTACAGCATAATAAAATTCACCCCTGACTAGTTTTGTGGGCAACTAAGACAGTTTTACTGTTATATAGATTTGGCAAATAAATCCTAGAGTACCTTAAATCCTGTGTACAGTGATGTTGAAAATATATCCTGAATGCAGCAAGCCTGAATATATAAACCACAGCTGCATATGGATGAAAAAACTAGTGTAATTTAGAACATGTGTAAATGTATATAGCAGGCAGTAGTTAATGTGGTAACAAAACATGTTTGTATATTTCACTATTCTCTGTTGTGTTGTGCATTGTAGGAGGACGAGTTTTCCAATACCCATTCGTCCACTCTCTGGAAAGTACAAGATGATGACCCTTTAATTCCTAGTCCAATATGTAGTAAAGAATCCCAGGTAATGTGTGTGTAAACTGTTTTGATAAGAGTGCCACCTACAGGTATTTCATCTAATGTTCTGTAGTGCTAACATTATTGCAAGTAAGTGATCAGACTCTGTATTTGCAGAAAGGATATTCCATGTTAAATTAAAGTGTAAGAATCTGTATGGTTCCTAAGCTGTTCAATTTCAAGCATATTTTTGGGAGATTACATATTTTACATGTTATTTCTATTACTCTGACAGTACGAACCAATACTCTCTCATGTTTAAGAAATGCTGTATTTGCAAAGTAGATCTTCAATCTTCTATTCAATAATAGATCTTCTCTGATTTTTTTAGCTTCATATTGACTTTGGTGGTGCTATTGGCTCCTCTGAAACTGATGACTTGATTATGGTAGAAGGTGATGAAAGTCCCAGCGTTGAAGATACCCAAGGATCTCCCCTAGCAATGTGGGAGAATCAAATTCAGAACATCAAACTAGAGAAAGGAAGTCTAGGACTTGGTTTTAGTATATTAGATTATCAGGTATGTTCTTTAGTATGCTTTGCATAAGGGTCCATTTTTTATAGCACCACAACTTTTATGTCATACTGCATAGCTGTTTGGTCAGTAACAAGAAGTTGCCCTACATCTCAGATCAAGTTAATACTTATGCAGAAGTAAAGCAGCCATAGTTTTAATTTTCTTTCTGTGGCAAATTGTTTAGTTATCGCCAGCCATTTCTCCTGCTCTCCCTACTGCAGTCTTTCTAAACGTCACAAAGTATCTGTCGCTTAAGTATGCATATTCATGGAAAACTATCCTTCTAAAAGATTTACCTATTGTCAGTAGAAGGCAGCGATTATCTAACAGGGACATCACTTTTTCCAAATTCAACTTCTCTCGAACTGTTAGCTGAGCTCCAGGCGCCTGGCTGCTGTTACCACTGGCTGCCCTTATATATTGAATACCTGCTGGACAAACTGACGCTAGGTTCACACCTGTGTTCAGGTTTCCATTTGGGGGGTCCTGCTTGGGGACCCCCCGAACGGAAACCTAATCTGCTTAAAAAAGCGGAAACTCACGGACCCCATAGACTATGAAAAGGGTGAAAAATGCGGAGAGAAAAGTGCTGCTTGCAGGACTTCTCTCCGCATTTTTTAAGCGGGTTCGGGGACGGAAACCCCGAATAGATTTCAAGCGCTGGTGTGAACCCAGCCTTAGCAGTACAGTGCACATTGAAATCAGTGGGGTTCTGAGTACTCTACCGTGAGATCTATTCCAGGCAGTGACTTATTACTCGAGTACTATAGAGTGGTACCAAGCAGGGTATCCACTCTATTCTGTCCATTCGTTACACAAAGCAGGAGGAATGTTCAACCAACAATGGAACATTTAATTCAGTATATAGCAAATTTAAAAAAGTGCCTTTATATAAAAAAGTTTTGGATCTTTAATGGGGTTCTTGCAGACGATACAATTGGTCGTCTGTCATTAGGATATATCATCAAGGTTTATTAGCGGAGTTCTAACTTTTGGAACCGTAGCTAGTCATCATTGCACCTTTCATTGAATAGGAGTAGATGCAGTACCAGTCACAGCAACTGTTCCTATGTCAACAATCATTATGCTGATTGTCTCGGGTTTTAGAGGTCAAGTCATGATTTGTCAAACCTTAAAGGGGTTTTTCGGGCAAAAAATCTTTTTTTTTTTTTACATTTTTTTTTTTAGGTCTGTTAGTGCTACTAACAGGGCTGTGGAGTCGGTACGCCAAAGCCCCGACTCCGACTCCTCAATTTCCCCTGACTCCGACTCCAACTCCGACTCCGATTCCACCAAAATAGGCACCGACTCCGACTCCACGACTCCGACTCCACAGCTCTGGACTGCTAAACCTTATAGGTTCACTCAGAACTCAGTCTCATCATTATATGAGGAATAGAACAGACCTTTACAGGACATTTCATCATTTTCAACATTTCATCATTTTCCCAAATTCTTATGAAAATATATTCAGCACATACTGCATTGTACTACTAACTGTACCAATTTATTATATATTTTGGGAGTCGGAGTCGGTCCATTTTATACCGACTCCGACTCCACCAAAATAGGCACCGACTCCACGACTCCGACTCCACAGCCCTGGCTACTAATGGGTTAAAAGTACACCCATATACTGTTAGCAGTGTTGAGTGATTTCTGGGTGTCTGTGGGAGCTTCTGCATTTGTTTACATGGTGTTAGCTTCCTGCTGTGTAACTTCCTGTGTACCTCCCTTTCACTGTTCCACCCCCCTCCTCTCTCACTCCGTTACACCCCCCTCCCTGTCTCCCTAGCTAAAATACACTAAGCTATCCCGCCCACTACTAGCCCTTCACAAGTAACTAACTAAGCCCACCATCCCCCCCACCGCATCATACCTACCTAGCTTCCGATCTGGGAGACAGCTCCTTCTTTCTTCTTCACTGTGCGCAAGCTAGAGACGCTTCTCTTCTTCTCTCCTAGCTCGGGCACAGACCGGAAGTACCTGTGAGGCCTGCGCAGTAGAGATGGAGTGTCATCTCTACTGCACATGTCTTGCAGTCACCTCCAGACTGCGCAAGTGCTTCAAGAGAGGAGGAGCCATTTCCGGATAGGAAGGCACATGAGTATTGATGGGGTTGGGGCGGTGGGGGAGAGTACTGGTGACATTCCATTTCGGAAGCGGTGAAAAGGAACGTCACCAGATTATCAGAAAGTGTCCCTGCAGCAGACCGCCCCAGGGATATGGGGAATTATACTTTTTTTTTTTTTAATACAAGTAAATTAGAAGTTATGTAGGAGGAGGGGGTTTAGTTTAGGGGAAGTCTTGTATTTTATCCCGGACAACCTCTTTAATGATCATTATTGTTGCAGCCCTTGAGAACCCCTTTAATTTAATACACGATACTAGCATAGGGAATTTTTTTTGCACATTTTGCCTGGCATTTTAAGAGAAATCAGAATTCTAGTATATATCATATTTTTTTTTTTCAGCTCTGTCCACATTTATAGACTGTTTCTAAGGGAACATAATTTTCATTACTGTTTTTCTATTTTCATTCTGGATTGATTTGTACTTTGCACATTACAACCCTTTGTTCATAAACGGAAGTCTAAGCACTCTGATCGTATCTTTTACACATAATTATGCTATGTTTCCACTGGTTAGCTGTAAAGCATACATAAAAATGTAGTAAGTAAATGTTTGGTGTTAAACTTTCCATTTAGGATCCCATTGATCCAGCAAGCACAGTAATAGTAATCCGGTCTTTAGTGCCTGGAGGAGTTGCAGAACAAGATGGACGACTTTTGCCTGGTGATCGCCTGATGTTTGTCAATGATATTAATTTGGAACATGCCAGCTTAGAGGAAGCTGTTCAGGCACTTAAAGGGGCACCAGCAGGAACAGTTAACATTGGAGTTGCCAAGCCATTGCCAGTAAGTGCCACTAAGAATATTCCCATGTTCTTTATTATATGTGCCAGCTATGTTAAGGTGTTTTTTTTTTTTGTATTACATATCTCAACTAAAAATTGTTCTTTTGCATGGACGTATGACATGATTGCTGCATTTTCTGCGCCTGATGTGAACAGTGTTGTGGGCTAATACTTTGAAGCAGTGTTGCCTACAAGTCTCTGTAGAAAATAAGTTTTGTGCCTTTCCTACTCTGTTTAATTGTTGCTTTAAAGGGATTCTACCACCTCCTCCAAGCATGTTTAACTGCCAACACTCACTTCAGAGCACATTACAGAGATAAACATACCTATTTTTAATGTCACTTTTGTAGATTTGGAGAAAAGCAACTTTGAAGTGATTATCAAATGAGGCAAGTGGTGCACTGAAGGCGGGCCTTCAGCCCTGCGAGCACAGTTCTTGCCTTTCAAGTAGGAAGGGCAATGTCTAACTTCACAAGGTGGTACAGGCAGGAGATGGTGTGAGCAGCAAGAGCAGTGCAGAAGCAGAAGATTCACCCCTCACTGTACCAACTGCATCATTTACATAACATTTTAAACTTTTTTTTTTTTGTCCATATCTACGAAAGTGATATAAATAAGGAATGCATTTTATCACTGTAATGTGTTCTTTAATGCAGGGGTGGAAGTTGAATATGCTTGGAGGAGGTGATAGACTCCCTATAAGATCTTGTTGCACCCTCCACTTTCCTTTCATGGTGACTTTCTTGTTTCTGCAGCTGTCACCAGAAGAAGGCTATATCTCTGCTAAGGATGACTCTGCTTTCTATACTGCACAGTCATATGATGAGGAAGGGGCCAATGATGCACCAATTTTTCATGCTGAACTAGCTCTGGTTAGTGCCATGGAAATTTTTAACTTCTGCTTTTATGTAGGACTGGGCAACTAATCGAAAAATAACTAAAACCGACTTTCAATCTAGATAACCAATGTCATTTTCTGCATGGCTGTTATTTTGGTTTGGTAATTACAGTATTCGCAAGATTTTACCTGCATATTCATTCGGACTGAAAATGTCTGAACCAGAACTACTATTATACTCTGCGGTCTCTTCAGACCCCAGAGTATAATTAGCAGAGGCCCATGAGAGATGAGCAAACATACAAAACAGTGTTACTCACCTTCCCTGAATTCTGGTGCTGGTCTTTGTCCTCTTCAGACTTATTCTGGCCTCCTGAATGACTTCAGGGACTGCTGAGGCCTGTGATGTGGCATCATGACACAAAGATGAAAGCATTGCGTGACACATGTGACTGTTGAGGTCCAATCGCAGGCCTCAGATGGTCCCTGAATTCATTCACGAGGCCTGAAGAGGACCAGGACCAGCGTCTGAGCCCAGGGGAGGTGAGTAACACTGTTTATTATGTTCACTAAACTCCAACTGTGCTTGAATCAGTGGAGCGTCGCCTATTAACAGATGGTAAGAACTGGAATTGGTGGACGTGGTGAAAGGTCCTCTTTAAATGGGCATCGGATATCTGGTTTCACCAAAATCACTGGAAGTTGGCTGGCAATCAACTAATATGTATAGCAAGCTTAAAACTTTCAAAATAAACTTTACGATCATACAGTATTGTAATAACCAGTGTTTAAATAAACTTTGCTGAACTTCAGCTTGTCCATTTCACAACAACGTGGTTTGCCCTAAGCTCATTTGCTATTACTCCATAGTTTCCTTATCTTCAGTGCTTACTCTTCCATACTCTGGCCTGGGGAGACTCAACTGCACGCTTGGCAGGATAGTTGCCGAGGCAACAGTATCATTTGTAGGTCCTATTCAAATTAATGGGGACCCGTGCGTGATAGAGTTGCTAAGGCAACCACACACCATCCAACGACTATTTCCCAGAGTGAAGTTTTTTCTCTCCTTGCTTAATGTCAGATTGCACAGGAGATGGCGTAAGCATGGACAGCCACACCTTTACATGGCCTCCTAAAGCACCAAACTGAGCAACAGATCTGCTGCTGACTCTTCAAGAAGGATCATACCTGTTAGAATATGGTATCAGTAGGAGATGCCAACTGAGCCGACCCAACTTGTTTTCTTTTGCTACTACGGATGGATGAAAAAAGTTAAATATGATTTAATTAGGCGCAGAAAAATCTGGGGTAAAAATATATTTTGCTAAAAAAATATGCTCATTAGCTGTATTGCTGTTTATGCTGCTGCAGGTGGAGACCAATGATGCTGACCTGATAGGAGAAGGCAGTATGGAGTCTCACTTTCCTCCTGATGATAACAGCTCACTTCAGGCTTCTATTTTGGCCTTGCATGGCAGTGCTTGTAATGATGAAATCCTTAATGACTTCACTGATTGTTCTTTGCAGGTAAGGGAATTTTATATAAAGTGCCAGACATATACAGTGGATGAAATAAGTATTAAACATGTCACCAGTTTTCTAAGTAAATATATTTCTAAAGGTGCTATTGACATGAAAGTCTCACTAGATGTAATGACCCACCCAATCCACGCAGGCAAAGAAATCAAACCACAGATGTCCATAAATTGAGTTATGTATAATAAATAGAAATGACACAGGCCTAGAAAAAGGTGTGTCATTACTTAGATGCCACACAAGAAACATCTCATGATGGGTAAAACCAGTGAGTTGTCTCAAGACCTTCTCTACCTTATTGTTGCAAAACATATTAATGGCATTGATTACAGAAGAGCACTGTTTGGGCCATAATCTGGAAGTGGAAAGAACATCATTTCACCATAAACCGGCCACAACCAGGTGCTCCCTGCAAGATTTCTGACAGAGGAGTGAAAATAATTATCAGAAGAGTTGTCCAGGATCCAAGGACCACCTGCGGAGAGCTATAGAAAGACCTGGCATCAACAGGTACAATTGGTTAAAAAAAACAACAAGTAATGCACTCAACCTCCATGGTCTGTACGCACGCTCACCACGCAAGACTCCATTGCTGAACAAAAAGCATGTTCAAGCATGTTTAAAGTTTGCTCAACAGAATTTAGACAAGCCTGTGAAATACTGGGAGAATATAGTCTGATCAGATGGGATCATAATTGAACTCTTTGGGTGCCATAATACACACCATGTTTGGAGGGCAGACATATCACCCCAAAAACACCATACCAACAATGAAGTTTGGAGGTGGGAACTTTGTGGTGTGGGGCTGTTTTTCAACATACGGCACTTCATATAATTCAAGGAATGTACCGAGACATTCTTGATAAAAAATCTGCTGCCAGCTACCTGGATGATGAAGATGAAATGAGGGTGGGCATTTCAGTAAGACAATGTTCCCAAACACACGGCCAAGGAAACTCTTAATTGGTTTCAGAGAGAGAAAATAAAGCTGCTAGAATAGTACAGCCAATCACCTGACCTGAATCCAATAGAAAATCTATGGCAGAAACTAAAGCTCAGAGTTCATAGAAGGAGCCCATGGAACTTTCAAGATTTGAAGAGTGTTTGTGTGGAAGAATGGGTCAAAATCACACCTGAGAAATGCATGCAACGAGTTTCTCCATACAGGGGTCACCTTGAAGCTGTCATCACCAACAAAAACTTTTGTACGAAGTATTAAATACATTTTAGTAAGCGTGTTCAATACTTTTTCCTTGTCATTTCTCCTTATTACACATAATTTATGAACCTCTATGGTTTGATTTCTATGCCTGTTTGGATTGGATGGGTTGTTACCGACATCTGGTGAGAATTTCAGGTCAATAGCACCTTTAGAAATTTAGTTACTTAGAAAATTGGTGACTTATTAAATACTTATTTTACCCGCTGTATGAAGTGGAGTATCTGAGATCGACAATAAACCTATCGTGTCATATAAATCAATTAATTGGTGGATGAAAATTGAATGATAATAGCTAGCAATCCATTTCCCATCTATTTCGTGCACGGTTTGTCATAGAAAGCTTAAAAAAAATCAGCCTCCCAGACTCCTAAAACAGGAAATGGAATTGTGGTTACTTTAGATTGTAATGAAGAGCCCCTTCAGATTGTTAGCAGTTGCTTGAATGGAGCTGTATAGCAGTTCTTTAATTGGTTCCCAACTTGGGCCCTTCATTTTTGTATGACTGATGGATAGTAGACAGTAGATGGACCACCACCATTAAGGTTTTATTAAGAATTTACTATGTAATGGATTGAAATCCATGAGTAAATAAAGAAAGAAATGAGAAATCTCCAAACACTAATGTCACATGGCTTTGTGTGTTACTTATGCATTCATGTATCTTTAAATAGGATGTCTCTAAAGAAGATGACAGCTTTTATTCGACCTCTGAAGTCCAAACTGAAAAGTTTACTTTTCATAAATCCATTCCAACGTCTGAACTTTGGGCTACACCAACATCAATTCTAGATTATAAATTGCCTGCCAAGGATTTATTTAATCTTAATCTTAGCCCAGCAGAAGATGTTAAAGAGACTGGAGTAAATAATGATGGTTCTTCCCATGAAAGTAAGGAGCTTTCAGGAGAAGATGGCCTTGACGGGAAATTTGAAGGCACATCATCTGGTTCATGGGCACAGTTAAAGCCCCATGGAACCACAACCAGCGTTGACTTTCCTGACTCTCTTCTAAAGGTAAAAAAAAAAAAGAGTTGTTTGTTTTAAAAAGGTTTATACATTTTTCTTCCAAAAAAGAATTTAGGGGGCAATGGGATTAACTAGGTAATTTTTTTTTATTTTTTAAGTAAAGACATTGCTTCCCAAGTATTCTTGAAGTCACCAATATCTTTTTCCTTAACTGATTATATTATATACACTGTATAATGTATATTATAATTTGGGATTAACAGCATGCAAAGATATTTGCCATGTGTTTTAATATGAGTATGGAACAAGGATATAGTTAAAGAAGGTTGTGTAATTTTAGAAAAAAAATTATTTGGGGGACTGAACTTCCTGCCAATGGACAAGAGTGGTGCATATAACCCATTTAATATGACTTTTCATCTGAAGCTATTTGAAAGCCCTGCTTGGGCAATATCTATTACTTCTTCGCTTTGTAGTACAAGGCATACTAAAGTAAAGTCAACAATGCTTAATTCACTTTATTCGGCCTCTGAACCAGTCCCCCAGCTGGTCAGGTAATCGGAAGGCTGGCCTACCCATTCACACACCATCCAGAAGCTGCTATTTCTATGCAAGACCCTGGACATTATTCCCTCATATAGACTAACATAAAAATCCCACTGCTGTGTGATACGATGGCTCAGTCTACCAATTACATGACTAGCCAGAAGAAACATTTGGAGGCTGAATAAATTAGTATGCCTTATACTACAGGGCTAAGGTCTAATAAAGAACTATGTTACTATATATTTGCTTGTTTTCAGAGCATTTGTAAGACGTATAAATGAATTTGATTGCTGGGACTCCCACATGTTATTTTAAGTGTGTACCACTGATGCCGCCATTCGTTTTTAACAAATTTTTCAGGTTGTTGTAAAGGAATAGGTTGGAAGAGCACCACTGCCTCAGAACAGTGTCTTATCAGCTTTCAAGTGGATCTTCACTTTTCTTCATAAAGCCAAACTAACATATTCTCTGGAAGCACGTAGCAACATTTCGGCTCATATAAACAGCTGGCTTGAGAAAGGCTCATCTGTCTGTATGAGATGAAGCAGTGCCACGTTGTAATTTGTAGTGACGTAAAATTATTTTTCCTGACGGATATAAGTGCTGTTGAAAAAATACTTTATTTAGAATTAATATAAACAGCTGTTATGTATAATATGCAGTGTCTTTCCACAATAGGCCAATGAATATTTATCTGGAAGACAATGTATTGAGGCAAGTGAAGATTATAACACTAAAGCTTTACTTAAAAGCACATTTGAAAAAACAATTACTGTAACTAGAGGAAACTGCAGCCTTGGTAAGTTTTTATGAAAATGTGTTTTTGGTTTTATTTATTTTGTTTTTTTACTTTTTGTTTCTCTCTTTTTCTTGTTTAATTTATAATATTTGATATATTAATCATGTTGGCATTGCAAGAGCTTCCTTTTAACATGTGTTGGTCATGCTTCGCAATATTTGTGAAAAGAAACAAATTCTATCCTTTTAAAGTTTCTAAAAGTATACACAACTTTATTCAGTAGGCAGGCTCCCTTACTGGTAAAAAACGCATCCAGAATTAGACATAAAAAGAACACAGCCACATGTTTGCTTCAAAACCTATACAGAACGTTTTCCCTCAAATAAGAAAAAATATTTGTAAATACTATTTGACAATGACTAAAGAAAATCATTATTGTGCCCACAGGGGTTGTTTCACTGACCCTGAATGTTATATAAATTTGCATTGTTAGGCAGAGTTACAGCCCTCTTTTTTATGTCGGTCTTTATTGTACCTCTGGCATACTATTTATGGACTAGTAAGGTCAGCATGAGTAGTCTTATGGTTTCCAGCAAGATGAGGAGAGGCATATTTCATGGACTTGTGACAAGACAAAAAAGTAGAGTTGTTTCTGATGCATAAATCCTAACTCAAAGGAGGAAAGTGTGAATTTCTGTAACCCGATAATTCTCTGAAATAAACTCACAGCAAATAACTAAGCAGGCCTCAAGGAAAGTGCCTGTAACAGAGCATTATAAAACGTGGCCTTTTTACGTGGCATGATTTCTGTTGACTAATATCCAATTATACAGTGCACATGACGAGTCAGGTTGAGCATGTGCACTGCCCGTCCAGTTGTGCTCTATCTCCAATATACAAAATCGAAAAGGGGCTGAATATAAAACTTTCAAATCTTGATAAAATTCAAAATCATGAGTATGTCTCCAAATGTACTAAACTAAATAGACCAAAAGCTATAAACCTTCTAAAGTTGCACCAACGTACAAAAGGGGTCTAGGGGTCCAATAACTAAAAAAAAGCTGACCCAAATGCACAACTCCATACATAGCATCACCATGCTATCATATACCAAGTGGCATCAAGTTCTATAGTCTCAGTGCACTTTCAGTAAAGGATCCCCGTTGATGACTGTTTTTCCTTCTAGACACAGAGGTAGGGAACCTTTTTTGTTCGGCATGCTGATTTAAATGAAAATAATCATAGATGAGGTACTTGGAGTGCCGGTAAATAATTGTAAGGCTGACGACCCCTATACTAAAGTCATATACCACAAACTATAACACAGAAGTGTTGCCACAAGATGCTTCAGGACACATGCGCTTCCTGCTATTTCCTATTACCTGTACTTTCCCATTAGAAGCAGTGAAAGTACATGTGCATCCCGCAATTAGTGGTAAATGTATGTGTCCAGGAGTATGTATCTGGACGCAGCTATATTCTTAGGCCACTGGAACTTTTATTTCGATGTGACAAACATAAAAAAAAAAATGTTACTCGCTTTCCCTGTGCTTTGGAGCCGCTGCATTTCTCTTCGGCACTTCTGCCTAAAGTCAGCGACCGCTGATTGGGTCTCAGGGGTCACTTACGTCAGGCAGAAGCGCCGAAGAGAACAGAGCGGCTCCGAAGCGCAGGGAAGGTGAGTAACATTTTTTATGTTTCATCACCTCCCCTGGGGCTCTGCTTATACACTGGGGTTTGAAGAAACTCCACAGTATAATAATAGCAGAATAGCAGTTTAGTTTCGGCAAGGACTCTGGTTGCCCGTGCCAGGGAAATAAGCCTTGCATGCCACGGGTTGCCAACCCCTGGTCTAGAGCTTAAGCACTGTATCTTGTCTGGTGAGGCACTGTAAAGACTGTCATAACAATTTTACATATTCAGCCCATTGACAACATTGGTCCTTGAATTAATTTGTAGAATATTTTGTAAAATATATGAGATGCATATAGTGTAATATAATGTGAGAAAATATATCGATTTAATAATTTACTATTGATTTACTTTATATCTTTGTTGGATAGGTATGACTGTAAGTGCTAATAAAGATGGCTCCGGTATGATTGTCCGCAGTGTTATAAAGGGAGGCTCAATAAGTCATGATGGTAGAATTCATGTTGGAGATTGCATATTGGCTATTAATAATGAGTCTACCGCTAACCTAACCAATGCCCAAGCAAGGGCTATGCTGCGAAGACATTCCTTACTAGGACCTGATCTAAGGTACGGAGCCTGCAAACTTTTTTTTTTTTTTTTAATGTCCTGCAAATATATATTTCACTTTACAATCAACTTATATATTGTATAAAACTGACTTAAATTGCGATTTAAGTTAGTTATTTTTGTTGTATAGATGTAGCAGAGCTTAGTTTTTCAAATGTAAGTCAATACTTCATACTTCAAAATCTGCAAAAATTGTCCCAGATTTATGAAATGTAACTAGAGGCCAAATTGTCTTGGTTACTATTAGCAAAAGACTGGTTTTCTTTTGGACAGTTTCAAAACTGTTCTCCAGTTGTCCTTTTTTTCATTTACTTGAATAAAAAAAAAAAAAAAAAAAAAATAGGGACCTCTCTATAATAATGTGTCATTTAGAATACCGTAGCTGCCTTACGTGGAAGATGGGCCTTTTAGACCCTCTTCAGGCACAAGGAGCAACTGCTGCCTCTGCACCCTCGATAGCTAAAGCCCCTGAACCTCTGCGTTGTTAATAGTGGTTATACACAAGACTGGGGCAAACTTTTTTTTTTTTTTTTTTTTTCTTTTCACAGTGCAGTCCCAAAGGGTTAAATGACATTCAATTTTTACATCTGTAGTACTTCAATGTGTGGCTTGGTATAATATTATTCCAAATTGTCCTAGCATATTATTTGTTTCTGAGGCATTGAGAGCTATTTGGAAAATATACGTACAATCACAGAATTCTAGTTTTATGCTATTTTAGATGGTACAGCGACGCTATATGTGAAACAGAGTAAGAATGGGGAAATTTCCAAGATGAACATATTGGATTTTTTTTTTTTTTTTGTTACACTTTCTTTTCTCTAAAAGGATGGAATGATTTCAGTTTGACAAGCTTTAAAACAGCTGGTTGGGGTTGCAGGTTTGCGTTGTTTTGCACAGAGAACCAGCTGTGCGGCCACTCGCAGAATGCATGTCGTCCCACTTCACAATCCACCTTGCCAGAAGCTTCTGCTATCTGCGCTGTTATAAGAGCCAGGGCTTTGCATACGGCAGCAGCTGCTTCCAACATCTGTCAGATAATTACCAGTTAGAATTGGAATTCACCTGCCCTCACCTAAAGAATAAATTCCTGATCAAGGGAGAGAGACGGGTGGCGCTAACATTTCCTCATCCTTGTTGATAATCACGGCTATAGACACACAGAATGAGCAGATGCTTTCTGGGGGAGGTGTTGATAAAAGGGAGATGGGATTTATAGAGGAAAAAAAATAGACAAAATAAAATTGCACATACTTTTAACTACATATGTATGCTTCGCACACGCAGCGCGGGGCTTTGGCATTTGTTAACACTATTGTAAAAAGATGCTGCATTATATCCTTCCCATTCTAGATCTTCTCCCGCACCTGCTGATGATCAGGCCCCATTTTATGTGTGAGTATTGGTGATTCGAGAGCTCGGCATGGCTTCTACTCGTCTCTTCACCTCACCCTCCTAAATATTCATTACTGCAGAGTCATCCAGAAACTGACAACTTTCATACATGTTGCATCTTTTGTGAATAACTTTGTATCTTTTGTGTGTCAGAGTCTTAACCCTTTATCCGCTTTTTTGTCTTTTATTACGCAAGTAAATTTCTAAATTACAATTTCCTTGTGCAGTGCCAGCAATTAACCATGTGAGAGTCTTTTATGCATGTACAGTTTGCATGGTCTAGTGAATTCTCATGCTTTCTGCATGGACAGTTGTCAAATTTCTCTCTGCTAACCCTTTCCTCCCCATCTTGAACTGTTTTCCTTGACGAAAGCAGTGATTGCATTCCTTCTCGAGTTGTTGCCCGCTGGAAAGAGGTAAATGTGGATTGCAAAAAGGACAAGGATAGGAAATTTTTTTTAGTTTTATTTTTATTGAGAAGTTCAGAGCATCTCGTCTGTATTGTTCTCAAACAAAGCAACTCTGCTTTGTTGTTTTGTGTCTTTTCATTTTGACTTGTTGAATTTATTGGAGATCTGTCCTAGAAATAGAATTGAAATGGTTTGTATGTTCTTTGCTTGCTGTATCAATTTGGATTTTGTAATAGACTAAAAGCCTAATTTCTTTCAAAACCTGACAAACTAAATGTGACCCCCAGTATCACGGGACCCTTCCCACATAGTTCATGCTGAAAGCTGTTTGTGGGGTCCACACCGGAAGTTATTTACCGTGAACTATTCTTTCACCTGCCTGTTAAATTACATAGGGGAGACACTGCAGTCTTGTAGTCTCTAAAGGATCAACAAAATGTATTTTCACCCCTTGAATTGCATGGCCAGGTCATGGTGATATTGAATTTTTTATAGGGTATATTCACATATAAATCCAGCCACATATACGGGACAAAGAAGAAATTTCTGCAGCATGTTTGACAATTTTTTATTTTTTTTTTAACCAAAAACGATGATAAATTTCCTCAGTTTTCCTCTTTTATTGTTAGGTAAAATAAATGGATGAATCTGTAACTCAGGAGAACTGTTTGAGTTAAAATGTATAATACCATTTTGCTTATATTGCACATATTTTTAGTGAACCTTATTGAGATTGCAAACTGTTTTCTCCTGAGAAGGCCTATAATGTACATCCCCTGTACAGCACACATTATTTGTTGTTTTCAGAAACATGCATTTTTCTTGCATAAAACCATATAAGGCTTAAGGCCACACATCACAGCTAAAAGCTGCTGTTGAAAAGAAATGCTTGCGTTGTTTTTCACAGCTTTTCTGCTGCATTTTTTTTTTTTATTCCTATGCCCCCCGCATTAGTCTGTTAGGAGAAAACCACTTTTTTACGGATAAAATTAACATGCTGTGTTTTTTGTTTTTTCAAAAAAGCATGCATTTTTGAACATGCTGGGTTTTCTTATGCAGCATGTAGATGACATTTCACTTTCCTGGGACTGTGAAACGCAGCTTTTTCTGATGCTTTTCCATAAAGTATGACCTTAACCTAAAGGAGTGCATACTTATAACACCCTTCAAAAAAAAAAAAATTATTACATGCCAGTGCTTAAGCATAGATACAATACTGTATTCATTTTGCTTTCCGTTTTTTAACACTTTTCTCAAGTGAAACAACGTATGACAGAAACTGATTTAAAGGGATTCTATAATTAAAAAACACTTTTTAAACTAAGAGCACGTAGGAATATCCTTTATAGAGGCGATTCATCTCTTACCTTTATCTTGAAGGTCCGCGCTACCGTTTTTTAATTTTTATTCATTCTTCATTGTGCTGAGAGAGCACAGGGGGCGTTATCCCTGTGCGCTGAGCAGAGCGTTGTCATCCAGTCCAGCGCCGCCTTTCTTATGTTCCGAACAGCCGACTGCGCATGTCCGTGAGCCATTTTGTGGTGGTCTCATGTAAAAAGAGGAGTGAAGAGGAGGGGAATAGCCGACGGAGAAGAAGAAAGGTGGCACTGGATTGGATGACAACGCTCTGCTCAGAGCACAGGGATAACGCCCCCTGTGCTTTCTCAGCACAATGAAGAATGAATAAAAATTCAAAAACGGTAGCGCGGACCTTCAAGTTAAAGGTGAGGGTTGAATCGCCTTTATAAAGACTATTCCTACGTGCTCTTAGTTTAAAGCGTGTTTTTTAATGATAGAATCCCTTTAACAAAAGATTACATCTCATGTTTATAGCGAAAACTATACTTACTAATACAGGGATAATACAACCTTAATAATACAACCTTAAATACAGGATAATCTGCTGTTGTAGCAGTAAGTATATCGCCTTCCAGATTTTTATTTTAGGCTAAGGCCCCAAGTTGCAGAAATGCTCCAGGAAAAAACGCTCCGTTTTACAGTACCAGCCAAGTGAATAAGATTTTGTTTAATATCATATCTGCAGCGGAGTTGCTTCCATGGAATTACAGCAATTAATGTGCTGCATTGTACAGTAAAGACATCACATCCACAGGCTTCACAAAAAGCCTGCAGTGCAAAAATCACATGTGGTGCATGTTTTCTAACTGCAGCATGTGAATTTTTGCTGTGTTTTTTACACGGATTTAACCTCTTGCAGTGCATAAGGTGAAAGCAGTGGCATACCTGAGTACGCTGTAAATTTAATGTAATTCAGGCAAATCCCTGTCCTGTGTAGATGTAACCTTAAAATACTGATTTTAAAAAAACTAATAAAGCTATTAAATCAGGTGTATAACATTTAAAATAATAGTTTAGCTGATTTGCTACCCCTGAAGCAATGCTACTTTTGCCCTTGGTTTGTATCTACTATTGCCACTCAGGCCTATTCACTTGAAATGGCTGAGCTGCGATACCAGACAAGGGTCTATACACACATTGTGGGCATATCCCCATTTTCTTCCACAATTGCCTTTGGATGGATGTCGTACTTTATTTGACTGTGCCTTATCTGTTCCTGAATTAGATAGCTTTCAGTACTACCCCATGTGGAATGTTGCAGTATGCTACCTTAGGCTTCTTTTAAATCAGTTTTCTAGGCTTAGAAAACATGGCTGCTTTCTTTTTTAGGCTGAGGCCCCATGTTACAGAAATGCAGCTTTGTTGCAGATTTTGTTTTTTTGAGTCAAAGCTAGGAGTGGATTAAGCAGACGGTAGAAGTATAAGTACTTCCTATGTATTTCCCATTCCTTTTGTAGACAGTCTTGGCTTTGGCTCAAAAAAAAACAGCAGAATTTACAACGTGGGACCTCAGCCTTAAAAACGGCGCCACAAATACCCACAAGTTGTTCGTGGTATTACAGCTCAGCTCCCTTATCTTCATTGGTGTCGAGCTACAATATGAGAAACAGCCCATAGACCAACGTGGCACTGTTTTTGGAAGAAAGCAGCCAAAACCTTTACTGTATGTACTGGAGGCTACAGCATGCACTTTAGATACAGATTGACCACAGTAATATAAATTATAGTCACTGGACAAGATACATGAGCCAAGCAGTCAGCGAATTGTACTTAATAGGAAAAACGCGATTAATAAAAACATGTTTTGCCATAAAACTATTTATATAAAAATTAAAATAAAAGGAGTAAATGACAGTTCATTACTTTTTCATGGATTCAGCCTGAGTTTATTATTATTTAAGCAAAATTCTGAAGCAAAAGAAATTCTCCCCTCCTCCTATAGACAACACATTTTGTATTGAAAGCAAAATCTTGATCATGCATTCATGAGTTGTTTATCTGACTCCTACTCATTGGATGTCAGTCAAAAAACCCAGGTGCCAGGCAGTGGATCAAATTCATTTTAGCTGTGATATCGTCATGTTTATTGGCTAATTCCCAAAGCACTTGTGTTGGTAGCCACCAGCTGTGATGCTTGATTAAGGTGCTGGTGGGCTTCATGGTATTTTTATCTCCCTTGATTCAATTTAGCACATAATATGAAATCAGATGAAAATTACGTATATTCTTCTGTCAGAGCAACGCTCTTCAGGTCTTTATTAGGGTGAACGTGTTATTGACAATTTGTAACTCATTCCTTTCCATGTAAATCACCTAAAACAAGCTTTTACTGGGAAATGTAATCGTTCTTTATGATTGCAGTCATCAAAATGTACACAACAGTATAATCTAGAAATTATAACCCATTATGCAAACCTATACATGTTTTCTAGGACATGGATCATTTGCATTTGATGCTGAGCCTCATACACCAGATAGTATTATAAGCCTTTCTATAATGGATTTCTACTAGTCACTGGCTGGCTTTGCTTCAGGTGACTCATCTCTTTTAAGCCACAACTTCTAAAGTTTAGTAAAGAAAACTTAGAAAGCTTAGATGTTGTGGTTTTTACAGGTCAAAAAATGGATGTATATTTTAAATGTTTCATCTGTATAGATTGCATCAACACTGCTGCATTTCATGGTAAAGACACATTTGTTTTTTGTAATACAGTTTCACCAAGCACCTCAACCAGTATACTAATTCCTTGTGCTGTAGCCTTAGACCAACATATTTGGTCTGTGAAATATGGGCTATATATCGTAGGCAGGGACATCTAGCACCATAATTGACATTTATGCTTAAAGTCTGGGTCCCTGCTCAGTGTTTGGTCTGGGAAAGACGAACAATATTCTGTCTGTATTTCACAGACTGAATGCTGTGTGAAGCCGGCCTTAGGGTGTATTCAGTTTTACACGGTTTTTGGTGCAGTTAGATACATAGTACAGTTGAAAAAAAAAGGCTATTTTGTTGTAAAAAGGCATGTAAGGCTAGGTTCACATTTGCATTGGATGACATGAATGACGGAGGGCCGGACCACTAAAACAGTGGTTACCTGAGAACCTGACTTCATTGACTATAATGTGGACTGCCGGGTGACCGCTGTTTTCACACTGAAAGTGGCTGAGAGAAAAGTCCTCTGCTCCGTGCAGGACTTTTCTCTCCACCGATTTCTGGTGGCTTCTGAGGCAGAGTCTTCAACAGAGAACCGAACGACTGAGTTCCCAGCGCAGATGTGAACCTAGCCTAAGCTGTATTTGAAGCCGTCAGCTGTTGATGCTGTGACCAGCTCATGGGGTAGGCTATTCCACAAATTCACAACCATTACAATGTAGAAGCCTCTGGAAAGTAAACTTTTTTTTTTTTCTCTAGGTGGAGGGGATTTTACACTGAACAGTTTTTCCCCATATTTCATTCATTTATATATTATTTATAAGGGTTTATCATATCTCCCCTGAAATGCCTCTTTTCACAATAAACAAATTTAACTACTTTATCTCTCCTCATAACTTAGGTCCTCCTGCGTATTGCAAATGGGGCCTCACCAATGATTTATAAAGTGGTAATATTACATCCCTTTCTTGCGAGTCCATACCCCTTTTTAATACATGACAATATAGTTTATTGACATTGCATGCTATTATTCAATCTATGATCTACAATTACACTAAGGTCTTTCTCCAACAGTGACTCTCCCAGCGTTACTCCTCCAGGACATGTTGCATGCAGATTATTTTTACCCAGATGCATAACTTTACTTTTATCCACAATGAACCTCATTTGCCCAAACCCTCAGTCTGTCCAAGTCTGCTTGTAACCTACATACATCCTCTATAGACTGTGCTGTAATACATATCTTGGTGGCATTTGCAGTTTCTTAGTTTTACAAGGGAAACACATTTATTTGACTTATTTTAATGGTAAGATCAAAAACTCTATTAATACTACATGCAATTATTTCAGTGCAGTTTTGATACAGTTTTTATAGTACCCAGTTGCACCACATAAATGCTGCATGCACACGACCGAGTATGCCATCCCAGCGGGACTCTGATGCTCCATTCTGATGTGATAATTATAGATTATCGGATTAGAACATGACGGAACCCCCCTTAGGAGTGAATGAAGCACGAAAGGCACTTGGGTGACACTCAGATGTCATCTGAGTGTGATTAGAGTGTCTTCCATTATTAAGTCCACCCCCTTGGCCTGCACACTCAGTTGTGTGCATGATGCCTTAGAGCAGGGGTCGGCAACCCCCGGCACGCGTGCCAAGAGTGGCACGCGAGGCTTATTTACCTAGCACGGCAGCGGTGTGTTCACATATGTCCCGCGCAGCTATCTGTTTCCCTCCAGTGTGGTGCACACAAGCCGGAGGGAAACTGATGCCAGGACGGATCCTATAGTTTTCTATGGGATCGGTTCTGGCACAAGAGGCATCAGTTCTGGCGCTGTATTTGTGCCTCAGCCGGATGGAAAAACGTTACCTGCAGCGTTTTTCCATCTGGCTTCCTTAAAATTTCATTAGCGTGGGGTGAAGATGGATGCCGCATCACCCGGCTTCTGCACAGTCTATGTACAGTAGTAGAGCCGGTAATTGCCGGCTTCACTACTGTACCTGATCGAATTGCTCAGGATTGGTTAAAGCTATAAAGAAACACTTGGATTCATTTTAAAGATGAGAATCTCCTCTTTAAAATGATACCAAGATCACCATGATGGTCCTTAAACATCCTGAGCGATTCGCTGGTGAAAACGATGTTCGGCATTGAAATCCCAATGCAGATCTCTATTCCCGACATCGTTTTAACAGTGAATCGCTCTGAATGTGTAAGGTCAATCATGGAGATCTTGGTATCGTTTTAAAGATGAGATTCTCATCTTTAAAATGAATCCAGTTGCATATTTGTGGCCCTAATAGATCCTTAGAAATGGGGCTCTAAAAGTGTCCCCCCCCTCCTGTGTCAGGCAGCATCTTAGAGCTAAGGAAGGAGGGGGAGGAGGAGCTGCAAAGACAATGATAACTCATCATTGTCTGTGCATAAGCTGCAGATGATGGGGGGTAGCATGGACTTCCATCCTTATTCCCTCTCCTATCAATCAGAGAGCATACTGTACTTTGGCCCTCTGATAGTCACATAGAGGGATAATGTAACACTCCTCTGAGCCTAATCACATAACCAGGAAGTTATTGGCGCTGTGACCCAGACATTTACCATCGTCCAGGTCGCAGCGCCAGAAGTGTCGCACCAAACACTTACACAACACATGCACAAAGTCACCAATAAAGTTTACATTTTTTCACTGTCTCTGTCCTGTCCATACCTGATCTTTATAGAGTAAAATACGCCGCCTGCCTCTCTAGTGATATCTATTACACGCTAAAATAATAGTAATAGCAATTATCACTAGTACTATCACCATAATACCGTGTGTAGGGGCTGCTATGTGACTTAATACCGTGTGCAGGGGTCGTCAGACTTACAATTATTGACCGGCACTCCGAATACCTCAACTTTGATTTTTTTAATCGAAATCGGCACGCCGACCAAAAAAGGTTGCCTACCCCTGCCTTAGAGTCATGAACCTGATCAGATTCTGTACTGTGCAAAGTTTCTATTCAGAGAATGTGATGCAAATTGCCCATGAAAACCTGACTGTGTGGGACCCAAAAATAAGACCTGTCCTATTTCCTACTTTTGTAGGTTGATTTTAATGCAGCCATGTAACAGCCATTAAAAAAAAAAAAATTACATCACACGGACAAGATTCACATTCGTGTGACTAGAGCCTAAAAACTTCTCAAAGCCTTCTTTGGCAAAGGAGTTTCTTTTGGTTCAAAATATGTGGCAAGGGCTTAAAACAGTAATGTGTGCAGCATAAAGACAACTGAAGATAATGCACCGATACTAAATTGTCTAAAGGCCCCTGCGTATATTTCACCCACTCCCTAAACATGGATTTTTCACATTTCCTTGTTATGAAACTGTAAGCATACTGTGTAAGACCATATTCTAACCTTGAAGCAAATCCTTCTTGTGAAACTTACCTCTGTAGCATATCGAATGGAGCATGCCATTAAGTTGTTTTTTTTCCTCTTGAATTACTATTGAAAAAAAAAATCCTACATGCCTTCATATGAAGTCAGTACAGTATGACCCATAACATTCTGTAGGCACAGAGTTATAATTCCCTACATCTGTAATTTACCCATGAGCTCGAAGTGTCAGTTCATACAAACACTTAAAGTGTCTCTGTCATCAGAATAAGCTGGCCTCCATATGGGGATAGATCCACTCTCCTATTAGCCAGTGCAATTTGGCTGATAGGAATGATCAGAGAATACATTAGTCACATGGTTTTTAAAGGGAGTTTGTCACTAGAACTCAGCATATTAACCCAGCCCCACAGATAGTTTGATTCAGGTTACCCTATTCTGTGTTTTCCCCTTGTAAATCAGTGCCTTTGTTGCTGAGATATAACTGTTTTTGTCAATATGCAAGTGAGCTCATTGGAGCAATAAAGGCACTGCCTCTTACGTCAAAGGGCTCTTTGCATATTGACAAAAACTAGCAATGTCTTGACAATCGAGGCACTGATTCATAAGGGATAAACAAAAACAGGGGGGAATTCACACTACCGTTTGTAATGTCCGTTGCGGTCTCCTGTTATAGGATGACAGCAACGGACATTAAACTGTCACAGACTGATTCTATGTCTGTTCACATTTACACTAATGTAAACAACATGACACTAGATTCCATCATATTTGTTTACTTTTGTAATGAAAGATAGTTGTGCATGCAGGACTTTATCTTCTGTTACAAAGGTAAACAAACATGACTTGGAAGATAGCTTTTGTCAAGTTGTTTACATTAGTGTAAATGGGTACAAACAGAGAATCAGTCTGTGACTGTTGTCTGTGACAGTTTAATGTCCATTGCTGAAGTCCCCCTTTAGGGTCACCTGAATCAGTTTCTTATCTGCGGGGAGCTGGGTTCTGGTGACATGAGTAAGTGCTTTCTCATCCGTTTTCCTCAGTGGTTATAAACAGCAGCCAGCTGTCAATCTGCATACAATGAAACCTGTCAGTCACTATGCGGAGAGGCGGGGACTCAAACTGTGTCTAATGCATTCTTCTGTTACACCTGTTTAATATTTTTTTTGAGCCATTCTCACAAATTGGTAACTGCATGCAGCGAAACCGTGTCTGCATGTGGTCACCAATGATTGCACGATTATACTGTATAATCTTGTAAGCATTGGTGGCCACATACGGACATGGTTTCATGGTTGTATGAGTGATCGGACAAGTTCTGAAATAAAAGCTAAAGTTAATGAAAGTTAACAAAAGAAATAAAGTGTTAACCTTAAATAAAATTAAAAATAATAAATAAAATCCCATTCTCTAGATCACGTAAACATAAATTAGATATCTCCACATCTGAAAATTCCCAAACTGTAAAAAAAAAAAATTAAAATATTTATCCCATATAGCTAATGCTGTACAGGGAAAAATTCAAACTGGCCAAATCGCTGTTTTTTTTCACCACTACAGCTTTGTAAATGTAAATATGGAAAGGTTATGAGTGTCACAATATTGTGACACAAAGAATTTTTATATAAATTTATCACTGTGATCAGAAAGACCAGCAGAGCATAGGTAGTGTGTCATTTTTACCACACAGTGAACACACAAAACCATTAAGAAAATGGCGCAATCACAGTTTGTTTTTTTTTCCAATTCCACCCCATTCTAATTTTTTTCCCACATTCTCAGTGCATTTTAAGGAATATTAAATGGTGCCATTATGAGGATCAATTTGTCCTTCAAAAATTAAGACCTAATGTGAACAGAATAGTAAAGAAGTTTTATGACTCTTGCAATTCGGGGAGAAAAAAGCAAAAACGAATAAAGGGTTCTGAAGAGGTTAAAGCACATGAGACAACAGACTATGCTGACCTATGCAAGAGCAGCATATTTTTGCTAGTGGTTTACAAGTTATTTTAGTGGTGGTACACTTCCATAGAGGAAAAGTGGAGCAGTTGATAATTCCATCATAATGCTACTTTTGCTATATTTGTTCAATTTTTAAGTATTGTACAGTGGGTACGGAAAGTATTCAGACCCCTTTAAATTTTTCACTCTTTGTTTCATTGCAGCCATTTGCTAAAAGCAAAAAAGTTCATTTTATTTCTCATTAATGTACACTCAGCACCCCATCTTGACAGAAAAAAAACTGAAATGTAGATATTTTTGCAAATTTATTAAAAAAGAAAAACTGAAAAATTACATGGTCATAAGTATTCAGACCCTTTGCTGTGACACTCCTATTTAACTCACATGCTGTCCATTTCCTTCTGATCCTCCTTGAGATGGTTCTTCTCCTTCATTGGAGTCCAGCTGTGTTTAATTAAACTGATTTGGACTTGATTAGGAAAGGCACACACCTGTCTATATAAGACCTCGCAGCTCACAGTGCATGTCAGAGCAAATGAGAATCATGAGGTCAAAGGAACTGCCCAAGGAGCTCAGAGACAGAATTGTGGCAAGGCACAGATCTGGCCAAGGTTACAAAAGAATTTCTGCAGCACTCAAGGGTCCTAAGAGCACAGTGGCCTCCATAATCCTTAAATGGAAGAAGTTTGGGACGACCAGAACTCTTTCTAGACCTAGCTGTCCAGCCAAACTGAGCAATCGTGGGAGAAGAGCCTTGGTGAGAGAGGTAAAGAAGAACCCAAAGATCACTTGTGGCTGAGCTCCAGAGATGCAGTAGGAAGACAGGAGAAAGTTCCACAAAGTCAGCTATCACTGCAGCCCTCTACCAGTCGGGGCTTCATGGCAGAGTGACCCGAAGGAAGCCTCTCCTCAGTGCAAGACATATGAAATACCGCATAGAGTTTGCCAAAAAACACATGAAGGACTCCCAGACTATGAGAAATAAAATACTCTGGTCTGATGAGACGAAGATTGAACTTTTTGGTGTTAATTCTAAGCGGTATGTGTGGAGAAAACCAGGCACTGCTCATCACCTGCCCAATACAATCCCAACAATGAAACATGGTGGTGGCAGCATCATGCTATGGGGGTGTTTTTCAGCTGCAGGGACAGGACGACTGGTTGCAATTGAAGGAAAGATGAATGCGGCCAAGTACAGAGATATCCTGAAAGAAAACCTCTTCCAGAGTGCTCTGGATCTCAGACTGGGTCGAAGATTCACCTTTCAACAAGGTAATGACCCTAAGCACACAGCTAAAATAACAAAGGAGTGGCTTCGGAACAACTCTGTGACCATTCTTGACTGGCCCAGCCAGAGCCCTGACCTCAACCCAATTGAGCATCTTTGGAGAGACCTGAAAATGGCTGTCCACCAACGTTCACCATCCAACCTGAGGGAACTGGAGCAGAATGGCAGACGATCCCCAAATTTAGATGTGAAAAACTTGTTGCATCATTCCCAAGAAGACTCATGGCTGTACTAAATTTGCAAAAATATCTACATTTCCATTTCTGTTTTTTTTTTTTTTCTGTCCAAGATGGGGTTCTGAGTGTACATTAATGAGAAATAAAATGAACTTTTTTGCTTTTAGCAAATGTCTGCAATGAAAAAAAAGAGTGAAAAATTTAAAGGGGTCTGAATACTTTCCATACCCACTGTATGTCTAATTTACCATATATTGTACTTTATATGTAAAGCTTGATTGATTGCCTTTTCTTCTTATGTGTAACTACCCTAAATACTTAATTATATTTAACTGTTTTCTCATTTGTTTTTTTATTTGATACAACTTTTTGTGTTTTAAAACTGTATGTGATTGAAACATACCGTACATAAATTTGATCAAGGAATGAACAATTTGTATAAAATCAATAAAGGGGTATTACCATTTAAGCAAGTTATCCCCTATCCTTAACCTCCATATTGGTGGGGGTCTGGATTCTGAGACACCTACTGATCAGAACATGGAACATTTGTTGCCTGTACTGAATGGAGCAGTGGTCGATTAGCACGCAAACTCTTCCATTCCTTTCAGTGGGAGCGATGGAGATGGTTGAGCACTGTACTTCGGCCATTTCTGGCACTCCCATTGAAATGAATGGAGTGCTGCCCGACCACCACTCCATTCAGAACGGCCAACAAAAGTCCCTCACTCTCTTAATTAGTGGAGGTCTCAGCGGTCTGATTGCTACTGATCAGCAAATTATCCCCTAATCTAAGGATAGGAAAAACTTGCTTAAATGGGAAAATCCCTTTTAAGCCCTAAAAATGTTAGAGAGATTTCCACAATCATTGTCATTGTATTATTAAAATACCCTCCACATGTTGTGATATTATGGATATACTGTGACTACATGACAAATGTGGCAGTTAAATCTGTTTTAAAGGGAGTCTATCAGCAGAAAAAGGTGGTATCAGACTAATGACAGTACGGCAGCTTCTACACTTTCCAAAGATGTGTTTCTTATTCTGCCATGCAGCATCATTTTCATGAAGATCAGTGTTTTATTCTTATGCACATTAGCGGAAAAGGGCTTTTGGGGTGCCCCTAAAGGCCTATTCTACTAATTTGCATAAGAAGAAAACACTGATCTTCATGAAAGGTACTGTCATTAGTCTGATGCTGCTTTTCCTGATGACAGACTACCTTTAAGGAGGATCTTTCATGTCCTCAGGTTTTATATACCGCTAGAAAGCCAAAAGTGCGCTGAATTCACACTGTCTGCTTTCTCGTTATGTGCCCCAGGGCTGGACATATCGGTGCCATTCGTTTTCTGCCCATCGTCAGAAGGCATTCCTGACAGTCTAGCTGGGCGGTAAGGAACGCCCCCTCTGACAGTACAGGGCTACGGACGAGTACTGTTGTGGGGGGGGGGGCGTTCTTCACAGCCCAGCTTTCTAGCGATATATAAAACCGCATGTGCATGAGGACATGAAAGGTCCCCTTTAAGGCCGGTTGCAGATGACCATGCTGCAACTGGCCAGCCGTGAATTAAAAGCACGGACGGGACATGGGGATGTTCCCCGTGTGCCGCCTTTGCACGGGCCGTGCTTCCGCGGCTCCTTTCATTAAATGAATAGGAGCCATGGAAGCAAGGGCCGCAAAATCGGACAGGAATAGGACCTGTTGTATATTTTGTCGTCCGGACTGTCGGTCCGCACATGGGACCGTGAAATTCATGGTCGTGTGTACGGGCCCATAGAAAAGAATGGGTCAGTGTGCTATCCATGAAATATACGGCTAGCACACTGACCACGGCCACGGTCATCTGCAAGGGGCCTTAGTGAAATTTTACCGATACATATTGTGTATTTATCTTGCTGTAAATTAAATTGTGGCAGTGCTAGTGAACATTTATGATAACTTCATTTAGGTATTCTTGTCCATGTGCTGCTTGTGTTGCAGATTTGATGCTATGATTTTTTTTTTTCTTTTTTTAAATCGTGCAATAAATATTTTCCTGTAATTTAACTTTAAAAAGTCTGGCAAACCCTTAACAAAAATGATTCTGTGAATACATCCATATTTTGGTCAGTATTTTCTATCTGTAGTTGCAAAACTAAATTAGGAGTGGGCCCAAAACATCGAAGAGGTAAAATCTTTCCATTATGCTTTTTCTCTGTGTAGGTTCCATGCCTACCTTTTGGCTTACAGAGCAGCACTAATGCAAAATACTGACCAGAATACTATTGCGTGAATGAGGTCTAAGACTTCGGTTCTCTTCAATCTACACTCTGCCCATGTGCTCATACATTAATAAATTAGCCACCTAACCCCCCTCCCCCCGCTAACTCTAATCCACTTGTGAATTTGTGTGTTTAGTGCTTTTGTTAGTGCACCTAATAACGTGGAAGCATGAATACTCATTGGTGGACATTTCTCTTATAGCATTACATATGTTCCAAGTGAGAATTTGGAAGAATATCGGGCAAGTATTGGACACCTGGGTGAAGGAACTGTGCCACTAGATCTCTTTACAACACAGAACAAGCGGTGAGCACTAGTAATTAAGAACAATAAATAAAGTAAAAAATATGCATATCTCCCCCGTACCTGATTCACACATGCACTCATGTAAGTGTATATAAAAGAGATGAAAATTTGTAATTAATATAACAGTTTTGATCTGTAATACCTCTTTAAAGGGTAAATCTGCTTTTTACTCCAACAAACTATACACAGGAGAAAAAAATGTAAAAATCCAATAATCTTTATTAAATCCAAAAATGCTAAAAAAACATACAATTTGTAATATAAATCCATATCACCAGATCAATTCATAGCCTGAATGCATTATATAGTCCGAATCCAATTATTCAAGTAATCCCCAAATATATTATAGTGAAACCTCTCCAGAAGACCACTCCTTTGAGAAGATCCCCCTTTGAGAAGACCCCCCCCCTTTTTTTTTTTTTTTTCGGTGACTGATTTTTCTCCCATTATTCTCTATGGAAACTACCTCTCTATAAGCAGACCACCCCTTTTTCCAGCCAAAGCCCACTTTTTTTAAGCAAGTTTTTGAAAAGACCACACATTGTACTGATATATTCTACAAGACTGAATTGAACACAGGTCTGACAATCTGCAAGGGCTAGCCAAGCTGGGGTCCAGGAGGGTGACCGTATCATGCTGGGGACCAAGGTTTAAAAGGGAAATCATGTGCTGGGAACTATGATTGAGATGGGAACCATGCAAAGGACCACAATTTAAAGGGATACCATGCTGGGGACTCGGAATGAGAGAGCAAGCTGAGGACCATGATTTAAAGAGATACCATGCTGGGGACCCGCCAGGAATATGAGGAGGAGACATGCTGGCGACTAGGAAGGAGAGGATAGCCATGCTGGGGACCAAGATTTAAAGGGATATTGTTACGGGGACCAGGAATGCTCCCATGGGGCCATCTTGAACTAGAAAATGTGCAGATCACCATGAGACCAAGAAAGAGTTGGGGTTCCCTATGGTTATTTGTGGGTTGGAGCGACTTATGTACAGTACCATGCAAGGTTTAGTATTCCCAGTCTAGGTCTGCCTCTGTGTGATATACTGATGTGGTAACTTTTTCTGTGTAATATCCTGAAGAATAAAATACATGATTTTTGTCTCTTTCATCATTATTTGGGTGGATGTACATGCTTGCTGACTCCATTGCACTCTTGAACCTTCTGTATACTTTTTCCTTTTGAGAGAATAAAAAACATTTTTCTGTGCAAATTTGGGTGGCCAGCTCAAAAATATTTCACTGTATATAACCAGTCAGAAGGAAGACTTATTATATCAAATTATGTTATATGATGATTTAAATATGCAAGGCAAATAAATACACATATATATAAAATACAGACCAAAATAACTGGAACCAAACCCCTGCTTTGTAGTCAGATGCAGAAGCTATTGTAAGCAAATTGGTTGGGGCTGTTAAAAGCAAAATGGGGCTGTTGGTATGAATCTAAACTGGGCTATGCCTCCATGGATTTTATTCTCCTGTCCTTGCGTAGTTTTTTCAAACTACTCCAGTTACCTCCCACACTCCAAAAAATATGCATAAATAAACATATTAGGTCATTGAAATTGGACACTGAGGGGAAGGTTTCCTAAAGAAAATGTTCCAGATTCCTGGTGCAATTTGCAGGCAAAAAAACTGACATGCTTATGTAACTTGGGGTGTTGGGACTTAGCAGGAAACAGTGAGGGTGGTGTTTTACAGAAAAGCAGTGTGGCCTAGAAGGTGACACCAGGTGCCAAAAAGAACACACGAAAATTCTGGTGCATTATTTGTTGGAATCTAAGCCAACTAATAGGTGGTATAAACTTAAGTCTAGACAGTCTAAAGGTGCAGTAGATTTATCATCCAAAATCAGCCACTGTAATAAATCTGACTGATTTTAAGACTGTGTAGACTGCCTGTAGTTTGCACTGCCTATTAGACATCATTAGTAAATCTATCCTAGAATGCACCTATGCATGCTTAATATTTTGAGGCAATAAAAAAAAAAATTCAGCTTTAGTGTATTAATTTTTTTTTTCAGTGATTCTCTAGAGCTGCCTGAGCGTGAAGAAGGGGAAGGGGAGGAAAGTGAACTGGAACATGCTGCATTCAGTAACTGGAATAATCCAAGAAGGTATGCCCATGAATGTCCTTTACTCTGTACTACAGAAGCTCCATGCTTGCCAGAAACAACTTTGCATGGCAATATACAACAATGTAGTATTTATCTGTAATATTCATGAGCTAATTTCACTACTTTATCTTTATCCTCCAGGGTAGAGCTTTGGAGAGAGCCTGGGAAATCACTGGGGATCAGCATTGTTGGTGGCAGAGGCATGGGGAGCCGTTTAAGCAATGGGGAAGTAATGAGAGGGATCTTCATTAAACATATTCTAGAGGACAGTCCGGCAGGGAAGAATGGAACATTGAAAACTGGAGATAGGATTGTGGAGGTACTACAGGGCATATAACGTTACATAAATACAGCTATTTAAGTCTGTTGTGTTGGCTCTTTGATAACTAGAGCTGTGACCGTTATTTTACTGGTTGTAGAAATATTACTTTTAAGTTTGCATATGCCATACCACCACCATAAAAATGGCATATATTCAGTTCTTCGAGTTGATACCTTTCACTTTTAATAGGAAAGCCTATATATGGACTGCAATATACAGAAAGAACATTGGATATGATTGCATTATGGCTGGCGATATGATTTCTTGTTTAATTATACTTCTCGTCTCTGGAAAATGAGATTGTAAAGTGTTGGTTATATAGAATTATGCGCATAATATATAAATGTATAAAAATTCAACACACTCTTAATGGTCTCTGGTGACTCTTCATGCTGGCATTTTAAGATATTAGCTTAGATTATTTTATTTCCAAAATAGATAAATACCAGAAATTGTCCCAGTGAAACTTGGAAACATAAACTGAGATAAGGCTTTTGGACTGAGTGAGTGGGACTTGGCACAGTGCTGTGGATTTTCCCTCAACTAGATTACTATCCTCAATCTTAAACTGTCTCTTTCTGTTTGTTTTAATGAGTCGACCGTCAGCCATAAGCTTCAGATTAACTTCAGAGAACCCAGTTTTCGATGGTGATCCTAGCAGTAAAGCCAATTAGAAAATCACTTACAACATAAAGCTGTCGTAGCAAGGCTTTTTGCACAATAAAGCCTATTACTGACATCTATTTATAACACTTCTCTAAAGCAAACATGCATCAGTGCAGTGGCCTTAGGTGAAGACTTTTTTTCCCTTTTTTTTTTTTTTTTTTTTACTCCCTTCTTACATTCAGCTTTGCTATTTTTTAGTAGGGAAACACAAGTAATGCAGAAGATCTTCTACAGTACAGAATACTACCTTCTGTAAGTCGTCTATAAGAGCTTTCTGCAATGTAATGAATTGTGTTTTAGGTGGATGGCATTGATCTCAGAGATGCTAGTCATGAGCAGGCAGTGGAAGCCATAAGAAACGCTGGAAATCCTGTTGTCTTTCTGGTTCAGAGTATTATCAACAGACCCAGGGTAAGTGCCTGAGAAGCCTGCTAACCAGGAGGTGGATTTGCTATTCGAGTTACCATTACTTATCAATTATTTTGTGTCTCTTGTCCAACTTATCCATTAAAGGGGTTGACATTACAGTAATGAAAGTACTGCGTGTCTCTGGATTAATTTCTTTCAGGAGTGGTGGTCGGATATGTCTCTGCACTTTTGTACTTCCATATAGCAGTTTAAGGCTTCAGAAATGCTTCTGGGTCTATATAAACTGGCATATGGACTTGCATAAATAAATTATCAATGTCCCCTCCCCCTGCAGATGCTTACATAGAGACTGAATTGTGACATGGAATTCATTGCAGTTTTCAAGTTTTTTTCCTGTCTGTGTAATTGAGCTCTGTGTATGACAATTTAGAACCATGTAAATATAGGTTATTATGGTGTCTATGATGTATGTTTCAGATCAGTGTTAGGCTGTATTTTGCATACAGCCAATAATATTTTGGTATACTGTTGCATAGAAAGGAATAGAATAAAGGATATGAATTCCTTGTAACTCACTAACTAATACAAGCACAACCTGTTATATCTTTTGTTTTTTTATTTCTTTGTTTAACTTGAAGCCCACCCATAATAATTGTTTCTGGTGCAAATTACATTAATGGAATGTTTCCTTAATTTTCTTCTTTAGCCTGAATCTCTGTATTGCTCTTCATCTGCCTCTACTTTCAGGGGGCAGCCACATACTAACCCCTTCTCTCACAACTCATCCAAGGTAAATATTCTGCTGGAAATGCTTGGTTGCCATTAGCTGTGCTTACTTGACTAATAACACTTAAACTTCTTCATATTTATGAAGTATTCTATTGCAAAATGTCCCAAAATTATTGTATCTATTGTGTCTAACATGCCAAATATATTAAAAGGGATTTCCCCAATGCCAACAGGATAGTGGATATGTGTCTGATTACTTGGTATCTGACAACTAAAGCCCCCAGCAATCGTGTAGTGCACATGCCTAACCATGGCTTATTTCAGTTCTGTAGGACTGATGAAGTGCTGTAATCCATCTCCATCAGTCCCAAATAGGTGAATGGAGTTGCGGTAATGCATGAGCACTATTCATGCCATTCTCTTGATTAGACACGTATCACCTATAGTATATGTGGTGTTAGAGGAAAACCTCTTTAATATCATGCAAAAATTGGAAGGATCTGCCCCATTTTTCGAAAATTCATGCATCTTTTAGAAATTATTAGTAAATCTCTTTCCCACCCCTCCTACTCCAATGCTTTAAATCCTCAGTCATTGAACTAGGTTTACTCCATCTACTTAAATTTTAGGCCCTTTAGAAGTTTTCTACTGTATATAGATGTCATTAATTACCTAATGAGGACCTGTCACCAAGTCTGAACAGCCCAATGGCATACTTCATCGGATAGGCAGTGGTATCCTGAGCATTTTGTTTTTGTTTATCCAAATTGGAAGCAACGTTACAAAGCTATAAGTCCTGTTGGGCCAATTCACCTGACAGAAACTGATGCTGATTTTGAAGCACATTCTGTCCTGAATCTGACATTTTATTTAAAAAAAAAAAAAAAAAAGTGTCCTGCTCGATCCTGCTGTAGAGTCCGCAGCTTGAGGCGTCCTGCTGATCAGGCCCATTCATCTGGGGGAGGTAAATAGGAATCTGAGTGGGTTTCTGCTTCAAATTCCTCTTCATTTTTCAACATGTAAACTTAGCCTTAGTGTGTGTTGCAAATTGGAGCTTTAGTCAAATGAGCTGTAACATTGTCGTTTCTTTGAGGCAGGATCTCTGTATGTCAGGCAGTGTAAGTCCACACTTGGTTAGTATACCCTAATTTGCATCTACACTAGCTGGGCTTATAGCTTTGGAACGGCTGAACAGATTTGAATAAACAATACTCCAAAATGGAGTTGGGTCCAGGCACACAACAGTGAAAAATGGCCTTCACATGGCCATCTTTAGAACACACTGGGGGAGGTTTACTATCCCATCTACACCAGTTTTCTGGCAGAGGTGGGTGTAAATGTGGCACATTGTTGTTCAGCCTTTTCTTGCTCCAGATTGATTCCCTCTGTGGGATATACCTAAAACTTACTCCAGTTCCTGACTGGTGTAGATTTCAATTATGGCACCCAGGAGTATGCATGAATTATTTAGGGGCTGTTCACATTGTGGAAAGTGAAGAGGAATATGAAGTGGTCCTTCTCATATTCCTCTCCAAATTGCGGCCCACAGCGAAGACCAAAGCAGAGCTTTGTCTTTCTAGTGCATTTACTCTGATTACTTTAAGAAAGTCAGAAATGTTGTGGCTGAATCAACTACAGAATCTGTGGCAAGATCGAGCAAGACTCTTCTTTCTTTCATTGTCCTGAAAAAAGGAAACGTCTGCCACTGCCTCCCATTGAAAACAATGGGAAGCAGATTCTAGCTGAAATTTGTGTAAATATAACACGAGAGACCTGAACTTCTGAATAATTAAGGCTCATCTTGCGCCAACTGAGGACTTGATTAAGACTGACATAGGAAATGCCAGATTTAATAAACACTGCCCACCCACTGATTTCAATGGGGCTATTCACATGTCCTTTTTTACATGTCCTGTGTTTCTGTTTGCACGGATCCATTAATAGAATCAAGTTTACGAGGGATCCATGAAAACGTTACAGGGATCTATGTTGCTTTAGACCCATTTCTAGAATTGCAAAGACTGTTCTGTTACAGTTATCTCTTTACTAACATGGGTCCAACACTCCCACAGAAAAATTAAAAAGAAAAAAAAAATGATGCGTGACTAGAGAAGGTAATTTCTATAATTGTATATTACTACATTTTTCCAGGTTGTCCTAGCTCAGGGGTAGGCAACCTTTTTTGTTTGGCCTGCTGGTTTAAATTAAAAAATCATAGATGAGGTCCTCGGAGTGCCGTGCATTAATTGTAAGGCTAAAGACCCCTACACTAAAGTCATTACCACAAACCATAACACAGGGGTGCTGTTATACTGTGCTCCCAGCCACAAGCGTTTACCGCTATTTGCCTTGATACACCTGTACTTTTCCATTAGAAGCAATGTAAGTACATGTGTAACCCACAATTAGTGGTAAATGTATATGACTGGGAGCAGAGTGAGGTAAAACCTGCAGAGCGGTGACACACTATGTACCTGGATGCTGCATCCAGTCCCCGGCCGCCGGTACTTTTCTGGAAGTGACACGCGGATCAATTTTAGCCACATTTAATTCCTGGCTGTGCGGTAACAGCAAAACCACCATGTGTGTCACACTTAGCCAAAGTGAAAGCACTGACATCCAGGGACTGGATTTGGCTATAGCCATATCTGGGTACAGAGTGTGTCCCCACCCAAAAAGAAACACCCTTAGGCCTCCTGCACACAAACAGCATGGATGTGATTTTCACTGACCTATACATTAAAAATTTATTGACAGGGCTGCAAATGCAGACAGATATAGGACCTGCTCTATATTTTGCAGCTCTTCAATTTGGTCCAGACACACAGCCGCAAAAACTATGTTTATGTGTATAGTTTCATTGAAATGTATGGGTCCGTACTTCTATCCACAATTGCAGATAAAAAGTATAGTCATGTGCATTACAATTTAGCAACTCCATGTGCCTCATATTAATAGCAGTTAACCCCATCCTGTCCCTTACATTAACCCCTCTGTGCTTCACATAAGGGTTACTGATATGTGAGAGACATGGAGGTACTAATTAAGTATCTTCATTATTGAGGTCCTTTATTAGTACCTCCTTATATCTCACATATTAGTAACCCTTATGTGAGGCACACGGGTTAATGTGAGGGACATGATGGGGTTAATTTCTATTAATGTGAGGCACATGAAGTTGCTAAAACTAAATCAATAACCCCAAATGCCTGACATTAATACATATAGTAGCCCCAGCATGTACCTGCTTTTTATTTTACTTTCACTTTGCTGAACGGAGCTTTCCTCCTCCTTTCTTCTCCTCCTCCTCCTCCTCCTCCTCCTCCTCCTCTTCTTTGCAGGGATGCACACGGCAGGAGCTCATCACTGTAGCAGGCAGGGTCCTTATTCTGTACAGTGACCTACTCTGCCTCCTATGCTTTCTTCACCCGCTCTCATTGGTGGGCAGAGAGGGCAGCAAGAGAAGGGGGAGCGTCCTATACCACTGCTGTAGCAGAGCACTAAAGGGACACAACCTCTTCATTTAAAATTCTTGCAGGTCTGTTTCTGGCTGCCTGCCGCGTGTGCCAGGGGTTGCCGACTCCTGTCCTAGCTGATAAAAAGCAAGTGATAGCAGTTGTCTCACTCAAAACATTGATCCTACCAATATGCCATTCTTGTTTGTTAGGGGTAAAACCCAATGATTGCTAAAAGAAAGTTGCAGCAGTACTAATACTTTGTGCCATTGTCTTTGCTAAGGTTTTAAAGGGAATCTGTCACTAAAATGACCTATTTTTAGTTTGAGCATTTCATTTTTCATGTCACAGGCCATGTGTAAATCCTTCAGTTTTCACACTGACCTCACAATAGACAGACACTTGCAAAATCACCTTGTTTATATCACAGACCAGACAATAGATTATGTCACAGCTTATTTCCTTCCCCCTTCCTGCACATAGGAAAAATAGAATACTCTCCCGTGGAACTCAATTAGTCTATTGCTGCTTATGACCATGAGACTGCTGTAAAGCGTATCACTAAATTCTGTTAACATAGAAGAGGAAAAGCTCAGGCATGGTGGCAGCCCCCATAATCATATACAGAGAATAGAATAAAAGAAATCTACAATCATATGATACAATTTTTTTTTTTAGAAAAAAAATTATATATTTCACTGTCTGGTTTTAATTAAAAAGTTGTGCTACATTCCCTTTAAGCAGCCACATGGTGAGCCATTGAATACAAAGATCTCCTACTTTTCTGACAATGATAGCCCTACCTCTTACCATCCAATGTCTTTAGAAAGGTCACCCATAAAATATACTGGGATGTAGCTATTATTTTATTTTGGGAAAACATTAGTAACCATGTGTTTTTATTTTTATTTTTTTTTTTTTAGAAGCAAAGCTTGCCTATACAGAGCACCTTTGGTACTAAACCTCTCTTCAGATGCACTAACCCATTTGCTGATTCCTCCCAGTTCTGCACTAACAAGGTTGGATGTTTTTAACTAGTTTGTCATTTTACCTCCTTTGATTGGTGTAACAAAATAACCATAACTGTATTTCTTCTCTAGCTTGGAAGATTTGTTGCAGGGATCTGTGATTGTCCCATTCATCTGAATGGCGTTTGTTGAAACCCATATGCTTGGCTGCCAAAACAACTCCAATTAAATGAATGGAACTGAGTGAAACTTCTGCAACAAATCTACTGCATGTGAAATCACTTTGACCGTATGTGTGAACTGGTGCAATGTTTGTGTGTATATTGTACTAATAACTAAGTTACGTACTGAAACATATTCAATATGTTACTGTTTCTGAAACCAACTGTTTATTAACAGTTGCTCCTCATTCCACATTTTTCAATTGGTGATCTAATGGGGTAATTTTCATTGTAATTGACAGTGAAAGTGCTCCTGGCACTCACATTTACTATAACCAAGATGACTGACATATTTGCTAAAATCTTTATACATATGACCTATTTTAAGCAATGATGTCATACAGATATATATACAGGTACATCTACTAATAATCTAACTATACCAAAATTCCATCCTTATCAGTCAGTGGTTTATTGGGTCACCAGTATGATTACCTAGCTGCATCAGTGAAGGCATCGTGAGTAACAAGTCACTGCTGTGGCAAGCAAGTAACCTCACAGCAAGGTGATATTTCATCAGTTGTTGTGACCTATTGTTATGCAGTAAAGTATACAGAAGTGAATTTATAAGCCTTTTGGATATTGTACTGTAAATTCATCTGTTTTTAGAAATCAGATACCCCCAAATGGTGTTTTTTCTAATCTTGGAATTTATTAAACTAGGGATACAAGGTGCCTTTTGGTGGAGCAACTTGAAGGCTGTAATGTCTCACTGCATCTAATGATTGTCAATATGCTCACATTGCAACATGCAGCATAGTTCAACCATGTAATATTGGTTACCTAAAAAAAAAATCCATAGTCGTAAGATAGTATTGCGAAGACAAACTGCTCACGTTTTTTGTTGCCTGATTTATTGTTGCACAACCAAAGTTGCCATTTAGCCCTAGCCTTAATGGGATATTTCAGCATGGATCTTTATGGCATGTCCACTGGATATGCAAAAATGTTTCATAGATGCAGACGCCGCCTCCTAGGAGCTACATCTATGTAGAGAATAGTGGTCACCCATCCCACCATGTGAGATGGGTGCCTGCTGCCGCATTCAGGCAGTGAATTAATAGAGAAGGGGGCTACTCCATTCGTTTCTGTGGGATTTACGGCTGCTCAACTGTTTCCATAAGTCCTATAGAAGATAATAGAGAGAGCCATGGTCAGTTCTCCACTCATGCTTTACCTGGTTTTGCTGGTCTGTGGCTGCCTCAGCAGATCAGGGGGCACCCATTATACACAAAGTATGGTTCCCACAGGTAGGGGCTGCAGCTATCAGACATTTATGGTATATCCTGTAGACATGCTAGAAATGTCCTTGTTGGGAATACCTTTTTAAGTTCAGATAATAAGCTCACGTGCTGTTGTAAGACACTTATCATCACCCATAAGTCGTTTGCTATAAAATTTGAAATGCCCTGTCCCCCTCTCCTTATTTGTTTCAAGTACTTTGTATTAACATTATTTTCACTTAGACAGTGACCATAATGTACACAGATTTGCACCTTCTCTGTTATCTGTACAATTTCTAAGGTTGTACTTTTTTATTATTTAAGATCTTGTTCTCTTGTCACTGTAGGGCACAATGAATCCGGTTAGAATTGCTTTCCGTTGTTCCCCAACTAACCCATTTGCTCCCACGCCATTTAAGGTTTGTCTGAGTGATGACGTTTAAGTAACTGGCTATACTTCTCCATTGTTGTTGTGTACTTGTTTGTGGTCCATATCTAATGTGATGCTGTGTATAATTTTTTAGTTTGTGGAGCCTGCCTGGAAAGTATAAAATAGTTACTGTATATACTGTGTCCTTTGTTTTTATTGTTGTGCATGAAGCATGGTTATTAAGTGGTTGATGGATTTTTACATGATCATCTTGATACATTGAGTTTTACATGTGAGCTATAGTGCATGTGTGTTTTTAGTTTTAATGGAAATCTTTTTGCATTTGAATGTACTGTGACTAATCCATGATAAATGTGACAACAGTCATACATTTAAGATATTCTGTAAGTGCTACTTTAAATGAATCTGTAACCATGAGAATGGTATGTAATCTGCAGGCAGTATGTTATAGAACAGAGGGAGCTGACCAGATTTATTATATAGTTTTGAGGAAAAACATTCAGTGTGATAGTTACTTTATTCATATATATCTTTCTTTGTTCTTGCTATGCTTAGAAACTGTTATCTGGTCATGGGGGCAGTGATATCCGTTATTGACAGCCCTCCCCTGTGTGACTGTGCATAGTTGTCAATCACAGATAGGACCACTCATGACTAGGTGACTGTGTCTAAGCATAGATATATTGCATAGATATAAGTGAATACATTGCAGGTTATACTGAATCTTTTGCCACAAAACCACATATATCTCAGTATTCTTAGCTATTCTGGCACCATAACATGATGCCTGCAAATTAGGTGGTGCTTTCATGGTGATAGGTTCCCTTTAAGTAACAAAGGAATGTGTTCCACAAACTGGAGGACATAGGTAGACACTTACTGTAACAAAAAACTCAGTATGATTTAATATAAAATCAAGTGGTATCTGTTCTTAACATGGCTTTGGAAGGGGCCAATGCGATGAACAGATATGCTATGCAAATGATGGTTTAGACCAGTACATATGCATGTTGCCCTAGTTGCTACCAGTAGGTGCCTTGATGCCATCAGGTGGAGCAATACAAAGCCTGATATGCTCAGTGTCCTGGGAGTGTTGACCTAGCAGGCATTTGAGAATCTTTATTTAGGATAGGAAACCCTCCTTCTTAATATGGTTCACTGTGTGTTTTCTCTCTGTGTTCTCTATGTGTGATTTCTCAGGGTATAGTGCACCTACACAGACCATGAAGGCTGTACCTCACTATTGTAATACAGGTCTTCTGGTTTTAGATGTTTTGGTAATTGGTCAGGCTCTCTCTCTCTCTCTCTCTCAAACAGGCTTGTGATAAATCGTATTCTTTTGATTACTTTTTTGTGACCAGCTAACTTTTTTTTTTTTTTTCGGTAATACAGTACACTACAGAAAGCACCGATATCCTTATTTAAAGGGTTTTAGTGTTTTTTTGTTTTTTTACAATTGTTGTCAGTATCCAATTGGTGAAGGTCATTCACCTGACCCACACACCGATCTGCTGATTTGCACTATACACAACCAGAAGAAGATGGCTCTATAAATTATTTAGTGGCCATCCAGCATTACTGCAGCTCTCCTCTCATTGAAGTGAATCAGAGTCATTGTAATAGTGAGACTCAGGCACTATGTATATACAGTGGGTACGGAAAATATTCAGACCCCTTAAAATTTTTCACTCTTTGTTTCATTGCAGCCATTTGCTAAAAGCAAAAAAGTTCATTTTATTTCTCATTAATGTACACTCAGCACCCCATCTTGACAGAAAAAAAACTGAAATGTAGATATTTTTGCAAATTTATTAAAAAAGAAAAACTGAAAAATTACATGGTCATAAGTATTCAGACCCTTTGCTGTGACACTCATATTTAACTCACATGCTGTCCATTTCCTTCTGATCCTCCTTGAGATGGTTCTTCTCCTTCATTGGAGTCCAGCTGTGTTTAATTAAACTGATTTGGACTTGATTAGGAAAGGCACACACCTGTCTATATAAGACTTCACAGCTCACAGTGCATGTCAGAGCAAATGAGAATCATGAGGTCAAAGGAACTGCCCAAGGAGCTCAGAGACAGAATTGTGGCAAGGCACAGATCTGGCCAAGGTTACAAAAGAATTTCTGCAGTGCTCAAGGTTCCTAAGAGCACAGTGGCCTCCATAATCCTTAAATGGAAGAAATTTGGGACGACCAGAGCTCTTCCTAGACCTGGCCGTCCAGCCAAACTGAGCAATCATGGGAGAAGAGCCTTTTTGAAAGAGGTAAAGAAGAACTCAAAGATCACTGTGGCTGAGCTCCAAAGATGCAGTAGGGAAATGGGAGAAAGTTCCACAAAGTCAACTATCACTGCAGCCCTCCACCAGTCATGGCTTTATGGCAGAGTGGCCTGAACGAAGCCTCTCCTCAGTGCAAGACATATGAAAGCCCACATAGAGTTTGCCAAAAAACACATGAAGGACTCCCAGACTATGAGAAATAAGATTCTCTGGTTTGATGAGACGAAGATTGAACTTTTTGGCGTTAATTCTAAGCGGTATGTATGGAGAAAACCAGGCACTGCTCATCACCTGCCCAATACAATCCCAACAGTGAAACATGGTGGTGGCAGCATCATGCTATGGGGGTGTTTTTCAGCTGCAGGACTAGGACGACTGGTTGCAATTGAAGGAAAGATGAATGCGGCCAAGTACAGAGATATCTTGGAAGAAAACCTCTTTCAGAGTGCTCTGGACTTCAGACTGGGTCGAAGGTTCACCTTCCAACAAGACAATGACCCTAATCACACAGCTAAAATAACAAAGGAGTGGCTTCGGAACAACTCTGTGATCATTCTTGACTGGCCCAGCCAGAGCCCTGGTCCCAACCCAATTGAGCATCTCTGGAGAGACCTGAAAATGGCTGTCCACCAACATTCACCATCCAACCTGACGGAACTGGAGAGGATCTGCAAGGAAGAATGGCAGGGGAGCCCCAAATCCAGATGTGAAAAACTTGTTGCATCATTCCCAAGAAGACTCATGGCTGTACTAACCCAAAAGGGTGCTTCTACTCAATACTGAGCAAAGGGTGATATTTCAGTTTTTCTTCTTTAATAAATTTGCAAAAATATCTACATTTCTGTTTTTTTCTGTCAAGATGGGGTGCTAAGTGTACATTTAATGAGACATAAAATGAACTTTTTTGCTTTTAGCAAATAGCTGCTGTGAATCAGAATGAGAAATTTAAAGGGGTCTGAATACTTTCCGTACCCACTCTATGTATCATGTATGGAGCCATCTGCATGCAGCTCTCTACACTATGTATTACCAGACCCAGCAGCAGTTGGAAAACAAACAATTAGTACAAGGGCTGTGTGTCTTCCCCCTCCTGAGCAAATATCGATGACCTGTCCTAACTATTCAAACTATTAGGGAAATGTTTATAAAACTCCCCTCCTTCTTCAGATCGAAATCCCAAACTGAAATGGCAGCACAAAATCTGCTTTTGTAATCAGTTGAACTACTTAGTTGGTAATCCAAACTCCGTTATAATGTGGAATTTTGAAACACCTGAAATACAAGACTAGGTGTTCTGCCAGATTATCAGACTTTCAGAATTATTGGGTGTCAGATTAAAGGAATTTTGCTGTGTGTGTGTGTGTGTGTATATATATATATATTATTTAGGCACATTGCCTAATTATTGATCTTCTTTTGTCTAGGCTTCTAGTAATTCTGATTCGGATTCAGAAAAGACAACTTCCAATCTAGTTACAGCACCAGTGACCTCAATGAGTTCTGACAGTGACCAGCTAGGCATGGCTACATTCAGTGGAGATCCAGAAAAAGAGGATGAGTTTGGTTATAGTTGGCGTAAGTTACCAAATGAACAAAAATGGCTTACTGATATTCAATATTGGCCTTCAAGAGATAAAAAATGCACATTATGTTGTGGTCTCTCCACACTCCATTTCTTATTGTTTTTTATTTCATTAAATTGGGCTGGGCAACTTTAATCAATGGCAGTGTGAGACAGGTTGGCATGGATACAAAATAACTGCAGTACTTGATGTGAGAAAGTTCACATTGATTAACTGGGCTGATTTTCGATTTCATTTCAGCTTTATTTTGCAATTAATTGACCAGCCCTATCATCAAATATTATGCCACTTTACAGGGTAAAAAAATTAATATAAAAATTATAGGTTGGATAGAATAGGATTACGCATTGTTTTTTAGGTTTTGTTTTTACACTGTTCACCATGCAGCACAAACTATATGTTAACTGTATTCTGTGGGTCAGTAAGATTATGACAATGTACCAGATTTATATAGAAACATTCTTATGCTAGGTTCACACCTGCGTTTGGGTTTGGGGACCCTCCGAACAGAAACCTAATCCGCTTAAAAAAGCGGTTACCCGCGGAAACTATAGACTATAATGGGGTCCGCCGAGTATCCGCCCGAAAAGGGCAAAAAATGCGGAGAGAAAAGCGCAGCATGCAGCGCTTTTCTCTCCGCATTTTTTAAACAGTTTCAGGGATGGAAACCCAAACGTGTACCAGGCACAGGTGTGAACCCATTCTTAGATGTTTGTTGATCTATTCTGACATCTTTTAACGTTTTTATTTTTCTATTGATGGAGTTACGTTAATTACATTAATAAGGTTATTTATCCAGCATGGTGGAAGAAAAAACAAAAGCCAGAAGAAACCAGATATATATAAAAAAAAAAAAAAAATCCCTCAAAGTTTTATGTACCTCAAAATGATATTGATAAGAACAAGCCTTAGGCTAATGCCCCATGTTGCGGAAAGTCAGCTTTTTTTGTTTCAGATTTTGCTGCGTTTTTTTTTTGTTGTTGTTTTTTTTGAGCCTAACCTAATAGTGGCTACAGAAGGAATAGGAAATGTTTAGGAAGTACTTAATACTTCTCCCTTCTGCTCAATCCACTCCTGGCTTTGGCTCAAAAAAAAATGCAGCAAAATCTGCAAGAAAATAAATTGCAGATTTTCCGCAACATGGGGCATTAGCCCAAGGCTTGTTCTTATCAATATCATTTTGAGGTACATAAAACTTTGAGGTTTATTTTGTTTTTTTTTTTAATCTGGCTTCTTCTGGATTTTGTTTTTTGTTTCACCATGCAGAATAAATAACCTCATTAATGTAATTGGTGTAATAGTCTCTAATTGGGGGCTGTTAAAACACAGATGGTCCCTCCAATGGAGTGGATTAAAATCCTGAGCCCACTCCATACTCTGCCATGTGACCAATAACATACATGTAAGTGCAGATAAGAGTATAAAAAGAAAATATATAACACTCTATTCCATACATCCCTCTGCTCCAACACTGTGGGTCCAAACCCCCAGATCTTCCAGTCCCCGTCGAAACGGAAATTATTACATTATTTTCATCATTCATTGACTGCTTAGCCAATCAAGGCGTCAGCCGTTTTGTGAGGTTCATTCACATGTCTGCTGAGGCCAGTGATTGGCTGAGTGGCCACATGAAAGCTGGACATAGTGTCATCAGTTCTGATCCGTCAGAGAATGGAAAGACATTGGATCGGAGGGACGTTTAGAAAGGTGAGTTACTGTTTTTGTTATTATTTCTCCCATACGATTGTTTTCTCTGGCAATTTTTATCAAACTATCACATACCTAAGCAAACATTCTAAAGGTTACTATTCTCCATTCTCCATCAATGAGGATAACCTGTTTATCATGAAGGTTAAGAATTGACAGTATGTATGAGTACTTAAAATCATGGGTTACTGATAACCTTTTTGTTTTTCTTACTGGTTTTTAAAGAAAACAAATCACATTTTCCTTATCGACAAAAACAGAGGTTTTCCTTGACTGTTAGTTTGCGCTGTGTTATGGTTTCTAGTTACCTTACTCAGTGAATCCTGTATCGGCTCACTAATCACAGATATAACTGGGTTATCTAAAGATAGCAGTTTTGAGCCTCTCTCTATGGTAAGATGGTAGTAATAATGTGTTGTTGTTGCTAGGGGACCTCTGCACATTTTTCTCCCAATTTTACTGCAAAGAGCTAATTACTCATGTCTGTTCTTGGTATGATGGACTTGTTAATTAGTGCTTCTTCCTCCCATTTAGGAAAGATATCACAGCGCTATGGAAACCTGCCAGGAGAGTTGCATATGATAGAGTTGGAGAAAGGAAAGACTGGATTGGGCCTGAGCCTTGCTGGAAACAAAGACCGATCACGAATGAGTGTCTTCATCGTGGGGATTGATCCAAATGGAGCAGCTGGCAAAGATGGCCGGTTGCAGATTGCCGATGAGTTATTAGAAGCAAGTATATGTCAATTAGCCGCCAGTGAATACATCCATTGTAGTTGTAAATTAAGATTCTGAATTAGCAGCCGATGGAGATAAAGATTCCATTTCAATGAAAACTTATTATAGTTCACCAAGTGGAAGCAAAGTTATCTTAATTAATTTTTTTTTATAAATAATACGGCATAAGATACAAAATAAATATTGATGGCTGTTCAAATGTTTTTGGTAGTTTAATTCCACTGAAATAAAAAAAATATAAAAATAAATAAAATATAGAATAAAGGGTGAGGCCACATGCACACAGTCGTATTGCAGTTTTGTTTTGCATAGAACTGTATTAGGGATTATAGGGCTTTACTGTATATCTGTATGCCTCTGGTATGCCATCTTTTCTATCTTACATTGTTTCTAGAGGGAAATAGCTTGGTTAATATGGCAGGATAAGACCATGTGAAGAGATGTAGCAAGTACAGGTACATGGAAGGAACTTTAGTGTACTTTTCTGTACTTGATATCATGTGTTTCTGTCAGATGCACATATCTGACCAAAACCAAAAATGTTTAAAATGTTCTGCTCCTTTGAAAGTCATTTTATTACGAACTAGAAGCATTGCAGAAGGCGTGATATAGAAAAAATCCATCAAGGATTTTTTTAAAATAATATGAAGGAGAAACTCACAGCTAAAACTATTTTCTTCTACAGATAGCTGCGATTTAGCAAAACAAAATTACAGTGTGCGTGTGCTGATTGCCTGTGTTCATGAGCGTGTGAATATGGTATTATATATCCATTTCACATACATTATTAGTAAAATCCTGACAGCGTTTTTTTTTTTTCCAGATTAATGGACAAATATTGTATGGAAGAAGTCATCAGAATGCCTCATCAATAATCAAATGTGCACCATCTAAAGTCAAAATAATTTTTATCAGGTAAACAATGCAAACAAATAGAATACATATATAGACATATAAACACACACACACATTTATATATAGACATAAATATGTGTAAATATATACACACATACATACATTATTGCTTTATGCATATATTTTTTGTTTTTATTTAAATTTTCATGTAATATTCAGTTTTAACAAGTGTTATTGAATTTTTTTAAGGTTACAAGCTGCCTTTGGCAAATATAGTGTATAATGTCTGCCAGGAATGAATTGGCATCTTGCAGTTACAGCTTGATTACATTATAATATATTGTTTGACAATACTTACCATTTGGGAAAAAAAAAGTCAGTGATGTAAATGGTAGAGTACCTATCTTTCTAATCAGCTGTTCCTATTTTTAATAACAATTGCAATATATATCACTGTTGAGGGCAAGGTGAAGTTATTTTAATAATGTAAAGAGGACTTGATGAAAAGCCTTTGAGCAGATTCAGCTATGCTAATATATATATATATATATATATATATATATATATCTTGGAATTCATCTAAAGCTAATTAAAATATGTGGAGATTAGTTTTTTCATTATCTATCTGTCATTCAAAGGTCCTGTTCACACTTTGAATGCAGGTTTTTTTGCCTACATTAGAAAAGGATCCAAAAAGGACAGTTGTATTTTTTTTTCCTTTTAAGTTCATTTCCTTCTCTTGTCTAAAGCACCCAAAAAAACTTGCTTCAGAATTGCAAAGCGTGAACTGCACCAAAACATTAGGACTTTAACAAGCAGTTTAAATGACCACATTCCAATAAACTAGCAGGCTGCACACAATCCAGTTGACCATTTTCTGTGTCATCAACAGGCTTGTTGAATAAATGATAAAATGATATGATATGATAAAAGTCATGACAAATTAGTTTGTATTTCACTTTAAAAATGCTTTACCATGCATTTTTTCCACACATCACACTATATCCGCATTAGGAACACAGCCCAAGGGACCTTAGATATGCCCTTTTTGAAAATGTTGCCTTTACAAAAGGGCATATTATTGTGTACAGATGTGCGACAGGTCAGAACTGGCACAGAGTTTGCCTTTAGCCAGAGATTATATACCACTTGAATTCCTATAACCATATCTATATATCCATATATATCAAAATATATATGTTCTCCAGCATGTAACCATAAAAATGGAGCTTTATTAGGCTAAATGACACCACATAAATCTAAATATTGCTTTTATTTAGATTTCTCTCTTGTTCATGCACTTAAGGCTAGGTTCACACCTGCGCCTGAACTCCGTTGGGCGATTCCGTTGCACATTCCGCTTGAAAAATGCAGAGAGGAAAGCGCTGCGAGCAGCGCTTTTCTCTCTGCATTTTCTGCCCTTTTTGGGCGGAAACTGAGTGGGAAACTGGCGCACCCCATTATAGTCTTTGGGGTCTGCGGGTTCCCGTTGGTAACCGCTTTTTTAACCGGATTAGGTTTACATTTGGGGGGTCCCCAAGCGGACCCCCCAAACGGAAACCCGATCGCAGGTGTGAACCTAGCTTAATTTTGTGGATTTGATGTTGTTAACAACAATTAACACTTCTATTTTGTAAAGCATTCTTACTTTGCAGAATTTTTTTCCTACAACCGCCTGAAACTATTGCACAATACTGTATATGTGTATATACATATGCTCACACATACACACACAGATTGATGTCGATAGATATTGCTGAAGAACAATCATCGTCAACTTTCCCCATTGTATTTCCCCTAACATGGTATTCTGCTGTAATGTGTGTGAAACAACTCAGTAAATTTTGCTCATTATATCTTCAGTCTACAGCTTGCAGTGGCAATGTAGTAGTTCACTTGTAATCCTGCAGTTTAACTTTAGTTGTTTCTTGACAAGTAAGCGGGGTCTCTCCTCAACATTTGGTTTATCTTGAATGGCTATAAAGGTGTGGCATTATGCAAGTGTGTAAAAGATTGTGATAGTTTCAAGAATTCTGACATGGTCTGTGATCTTTGATAGTCTCCCTCTACTCCTTCCCTTATAAGGAAACCTACTGTATAGTTTGTTTTGCCATATTGAAGTGATACCACTACAACTCCCAGGTTACAAAAAATTGTTGCGAACATATTTGGGACCAAAGAACTTTGATCTAAGCTTTTTTTTAAAAATAAGTCTTGGTAGTGAACAAATACAGTCACATTGCAAAATCTTGCTTATTTTTATCAGCATTATACACTTAATATTGTAATTGTGTATGTTGTACGCCATAAATGATTGGCAGCCTAGTAAGACTTGTACCGATGTGTTTTTCTCTGATGAAATGCTGTTTTATGTGACATGCTTGTCATCTGCTTAGCCATTTGGTATGGCGCTATTCTTGTAGGCGTGTTGATTAACTGATGTTTGTTTAAAGAATTCCTGTGACACACACATGGCTTGGCAGAAATGCCGCAGGATTTAGAGAGGATTCTGCTGCCTTTCCAGAGAAATGAAGACAAGAAAACTATTCTCCCAATTTTAGGATAGGTGCCCATGTGAGCATATAAATTATGTTAACATTTACATATATGTCAACGTTTTACAAGCTGGTTAGGAAAAGCATTGCTGATTTCTGACTTCATGTATTTTCTAAAAGGAATGAAGACGCTGTAAGCCAAATGGCGGTGTGCCCCGTGAAAACGACTGAGCTGTGCCCTTCCAACTCTTCCGCCTTTCCAAGTCAAGAGGTAGACATCACACTGACACATTTACATAATAGTGTCTGTTTCTCTAGCAGGGAGACATGTGGACAGAACTTTTAATGCAGCCCAGGAAATCTGGCTGGCGACATGCACGATGTGTTGCGTAGGAGGGTTGTGCGGGGACCCATGCTGAGCTGTTCAGTCTTGGCTTTAGTGATGAATGGCCAGAGCTTTACTGCCAGATCTGTCATATTGGGAATATTGGCCACTGTTTACATTCAGAGTGAACTATGAGTTTTCAGGTAGTATAGAGATCACAGATTCTTATCAAGTTACATCCTGCAGGGATATTAGTAGGACGTTACTACCTACTACTAAATAGTAATTTTAACATTAAACTGGGGACAGAATAATAGAGACACATTTTCTTATGGCATAGGGAAATCTGCACCATGTTTAGTGAATATCTCTCACTGGAAGCAACGTACTATGCAGCAGCATAACTTTGCCATGATATTACACGACATGAGATAGTAGTGGGCCTACATCATTTTATAGGCAAAAGGATGAACTGTTTCCCCCCGGGAGGTGGTAAACTGGAGACAGAAAAGTACAGCAGTGGAAGGCAATGAGAAAAAGGTGCCACCTGCAATGAGGTGACGCTGTCACCAGAGTGAAGCATATTAAAACCGCAATACAGATAAATAAGCCATGCTTACCTGAATCTAATGCCTTTTTTCCCATGAAAATTTGTGCCTCTGTTGCCGAGATATTCATTATATTTCACTTTATGCAAATGAGAAAGTTGGAGCACCGAGGGTAGCTACAATGCTCCAAACTGATACGCTCCACACTCTTTTGAGTGACAGGCGCAAGGAGTTATGCTGAAGTCTCACCTGGCCTGGTTCTCATGTTCACACCGGCATATTAGAGCGGATATGGTATCACTTCTTAATCTGTTACTGCAATGTCTCCACCAATCACAAAGACTAAGGAGCCAGAGCCACAGTGGTACTATGCAGTGAAGGCTCTTCAGTGCATTCATTGGGATGCTATAATTTACTATGACTGTATTACCTCTAAATTTATGTAGAAAATGAATATCATTGGGTAGTTTTAAACCCTCTTTTATGACTATTTGCTTTATTGTTTAACACCACTATTTCTAATGAATGTTTTCCCATCAGGATGATGAGAACATTCCAAGTCTGGAGCCTCCAGTCAATTTCAACTCCTTTAAAAATGTCATCCATGTCAGTTTGCCAAAGGTAATAAATAACCTTTATACTTTAGGTTAACATAACAATAATTTTAATTTCATCTACATGTGTAAATATGAAAAGCAGTAAGACATTGGTACTTTTATCTTTACAGCACTAACAAATATGTGCTGGGAATAATTACACTCACACTTACATAGCACATTCTTCATATGGGATGTAAAGAGCTTTATGGTTGGAAAGCTGTTGCATAAATGCCTATAAGAGTGAGCATATGTGTAGAACTGTAAGATGCATATACAGTAAGTAGTGTTAGAACATGTTTATTCTTGAAAAAATGAGCAACAGAGACACACTGTTTTAGATTGATAATACACAGGAGTCCCCTAAACTACCTGCTTCAGATACACATGTTCAAAATTACACGAATTATAGAAAAACATTCCTGAGGTCTAATCACAAAAGTGGAGAGATCACATGTTTGTCAGTGTGTTTTACTGATATGATGCATTTATTTGTTCTGTAGATGCCACTTTCCATTTCCCATGTTTTTTTAAACTATAGGATGCATTGAACTATAGGGTACACCTCAGAAAATAGGAAAACTATTATTTCACACTACACCGATGAAACTACTATTTTACTTTTTTTTTTTTTTTTCAAATTAATGGACCCCTTAAAATTGATTGGGCTCAGACTGTCAGGACACCCGCTGATCAGCTGTTTAAACAAGATCGTGGCTCCTGGTATTGTTTTTAGGGCATGAGTTGCAGTGCTGTTACCAGCATTGGTCCCATTCAAGCTCATGGGACGCCGTTGCACTGCTAATAACAGCTGCCTTAAAGGCAGCGTGTGAGAACTGCAGTTCCTGGCAAGTAATCATGGTCCTGTGAAAACAGCTGATCGACAGGGGTCAAAACAGTGGAAGTCCACCAATCTTAAATGGGTTTTCGATGACTTTTACATTGATGACCTTTCTTTAGGGTAGGATCAGCTTATTGAAGTGGTAGCAGCCCCACCCTGAGCGCAGCTTCTGCCTATCAGACTTTGTGACGTCACATTCATAGGTCACATGGCCTGATCGCAGCTCCGTACCATTGAATGGGCTGAGCTCCGATACCAAACACTGCATAACCTAAGTATAGGTCATCCATTAATAAGTCCCCAAAAATCCTTTTAAGGCTAGGCCTTTCATTTTAAAAATATAGATAACTCTGTTAACACTTGCCTGGGGGTAGAATCAGCAATTCATATTTGAATTCCTGGCCATCTAGGCTAATGTCCACTTCCTCGGTCTAGGCCTCAGAGAAATAAGTTACTGCAAAAGGAGTATGGCTGTTGCCTTGTCCCTTCTCCCAGATCAGCCCTCTTGCATTTATTGGTCTAGTTAAGTGTGCATGTGTATGGAAGGAGTTTGGAGAGAGAGCTCATGCGCAGCTTCCTTTTCTGCCCAGCTATCATCATACAGACCAGTTCCAGACAGGGACAATGATATTGGTAGTTCACTTCAGTGGTGATTCAATACAAGGTAACTGGTTAACCATGAGTAATTTAATGTTTTAGTGAACAATCTGTATTAGATTATTTTTGCAAACATGTGCCCCCATAGTTGTCTAGCAGCCACACTGCATCTCTTTCTTACCGCCATTCATGTTAATGAAAAAGTTAGGAGTGAAAAGTGTAAATTGCATAATGTCGTCATCATCCTGACTTAAATCTATCGCTAAACACATGACAACTCATATGGATAAACACAGATTTAAGACTTTTAAAAAATGAAATAACCTTTAACCCCTTAACGACCAATGACGTACCTGTACTTCATTGGTGACATGGGGATGTATGGAGAGGGCTCAGGAGCTGAGCTCTCTCCATACAGGGCGGATTCCGGCTGTATAATACAGCAAGGACCCACCGCTAACAGCAGCGATGGGTGCCTTCACCCATCGCTGCTGTTAACCCTTTAGACGCCGCGGTCAAATGGGACCGCCGGCGTCTAAACTGTGCAGACGCTACCGTTTTTCACCGATGGCAGCCCTCCTGAACGCCATCGGAGGGCGGTGATTGGTTGCCATGACAGCTGGGAGCCTATTGATGGCTCCCAGGTTTGTCATTGCAATAGAGAGCTAGGCATTTTGCTATTCACTGCAATACATAGTACTGCAGTGAATAGTATGAGTGATCAGACCCCCCAGGTTTCAAGATCCCTAGGGGGTCTGATCATAAAAGTAAAATAAGAAAAAAAAGTTTTTAAAAGTATAAAAAAAAAAAAAAAAAAACACAAAAGTTCAAATCGCCACCCTTTCCTTAGGTCAGATATAAAAGTAAATAAACAAAAGTAAACATAAACACACTAGGTATCCCCATGCTCCAATATGCCTGAACTATTAAAATGTTTAAATATTTATCCCATATGGTGAACGGCGCAGTGGCGAAAAAAATCAAAATAGCATTTTTTTCAACACTTTGCCTCCTATAAAAAATTGAATAAAGAGTGATCAAACAATCAGATCTTTCCCCAAATGATATCAGTAAAAACGTCATCTTTTCCCGCATAAAAAGACGCCTTACCCAGCTCCATACATGTAAATAAGAAAAAGTAACAGGTGTCACAATATGGCGACACAAAATTTTTTTTTCTATTTTACAAAGTTTTTAATTTCTTAAAAGGTATCAAAACATTGCAAATACTATATAAATTTGGTATCGCCATGTTTGTACTGACCCGCAGAATACAGGTACCATGTAATTTTTACCACACAGTGAACGCCGTAAAAAATAAATCCAAACGAAGTTGGCGCAATTGCATTTTTTCTCCAATTGCACCTCATTCTGAATTTTTTTTCCAGCTTCCCAGTACATTGCACAGCATATTGAATGGTGACAATACAAAAGTACAATTTGTTTCGCAAACAATAAGCCATCATGTGAGTCTGTGAACTGAAAAATTAAAAAGTTATGGCTCTTGGAATGTGGGGAGGGAAAAACAAAATGCAAAAACGAAAAATGACCCGGTCCTTAAGGGGTTAATATAATGCATCTCTTCTAGGACCAAGGAGGCTTAGGTCTTGCTATCAGTGAAGAGGATACTGTAAATGGAGTGGTTATCAAAAGTTTAACGGATTATGGTGCGGCAGCGAAGGTGGGTCGAGTGATATTTGTATATAATATATTATGGTACTGCACTTCCTAAATTGTTTTAACAAATATTCTTACCTTTATAGGATGGTCAAATTAAAGTGGGTGATCGTATCTTAGCGGTAGATGATGAACCAGTGGTGGGTGACCCTATTGAAAAGGTAGATTATAGTTATATACTTTCCACATTCTAGTTATATAGTTTCCACATCTGATAATGTCTAACATTGTAATAAACATAGTGTGCCACATAGATATAGGACTATAGAAATCATATTAGGGCTGATTTATCCTGGCTTGTGCGCCAAAATTATATACAAGCCATTTATTATTTTATTTTGCTTATATAGCGCCATCATATTCTGCAGCGATTTACAGATCTTGTCAACCCTATCCTGTATAGGGCTCACAATCTAAATTCCCTACCGGTATGTCTTTGGAGTGTTGGAGGAAACCGGCGTACCCTGAGGAAACCCACGCGAACATGGGGAGGACATATAAGCCCCTTTTATATGTTGTCGGATTCAAACCCAGGACCCCAGTGTTGCAAGGCTACAGTACTAACCACTGAGCCACCCATGAAAAAAGTCGTAGTCTTTGCGCAAAAATTGTGACTTTTTAAGTTTTGCTCCCTGTGCACCACTTTTCTCAAAGGGTTGCACAGAGAGCAAAATCTGGTGGGTCCAAATCTCTTGGACCCACCAGATTTTGGTTTAGGTGCACAGACTCTGGAGGATCCATCTAATTTATGATGAGGTGTTCACCTCATCATAAGCTAGGTGCAAACTGCAGCAGTGCAGGGGTTATTAAAACCAGTGTGAAAAACGCTGGTCTTGATAAATAAGCCTCATTGATTTCTGAATTTTAGTAATTAAAAATAATTCTGGCATTAAATTAACCTAAACCAATTAGGTATCCCCACGTACGAATATGTCTGAACTATAAAAATATAATGATATTTATCACACATGGTGAACAGTGCATGTTTTGATTTTATTTTTGAGCTATAAATTGCTATTTTTCGTTGTTTCCTCTCCCACAAAAAATTGAATAAATGGCAATCAAATCACAAAATGTTATAAAACTACAACTTACTCAGCAACGTACATGGAAAAGTTATGTCACAATATGACAACAGAAAGAGTTTAGAATTGCCGTGGTTGTATTGACCTACAGAATATAGGTCAAGTGTCATTACTGCACAGTGAACGCCATAAAAATGAAGTCTCTAAGAAAATTGTGATTTTCACTATCTAATATTTTTCTTTGATCACACGGTCCCTCTCCAGTCTCTTCAGTCCCAACTCACTGTGCATACAATATAGTGTGTATGCCTCAAACCCACTGCAGTTATGTTCCCTCCTGTGTAAGAGCGATGACCCTTTTTAATGTAATTTTCTTTTACATAAAACGCACCTTATTTTACAAAGTTTGTTTTAATTTTTTTGATTTGATTTTTTTTTTTCTATAGGTTGTAAGTCTTCTTAAGAAATCAAAAACAACAGTGAAGTTAACAATAAGTTCTGATGATAAGGAATTCCTCCAAAACCATACATTACCACTGTCTACATTTACCTGCAGCGCTTCTGAGAAAAGAAGCAGCCTGCAGAGTCTATCACATATCAGCCTGCCAGAGCCAGAACCTGTCCATAGTAAGAATCACCGTTTTATTTTTTATTTTTTCAACTTAATTTTATAAGAATTTTTCAAATAACAGACAAATACTGCATCAGAAAATGTAGTTATTAAAACCAAACTAAACCAAGCAATCCTCTACTAAGTACATATATTAGTTAATTTAATGTGAAGAAGGTCATGGCCTTCCGCTAGTGTTTCTCTTTTTTAGCATCAACATACTGAATTATTTTCTACATTTCAAGCATCCTGGTTTATGTCCTTTTGGATTGACAGAGCACAACATATAAGTTCATTTCACCTTTTTCTTCAGAGATTTGGAGAGGTGCGAGATTAAGCAATTTGCGCTATTAACACAACCACAATATATCTTTATGGGAAAGTAAATTCCAAACTGCTCTGCAAAAGTTAAAAAAAAAAAAAAAATCCAACATTGAATTTGTGAGTGAGTCCCTGTCATATTATTTCTCGCTTATTTCACTGGGGGACACAGCACCATGGGTATAGACCTGGACACTAGGAGGCTGACACTAGGAAATGAAAAGCTGTCAGCTCCGCCTCTGTGCTATACTCTTCTCACAGACACTGTGCTAGTCAGTTTTAAACCTACTGTTGTAGGAGGCAGACACGACCTGACTCAGGTCTTTCTGTCTTACGTCGTTTTTATTTTTATTTTTCTTTCAGGTGCAGGGGGTCGTCAGTGTGTACGCCACACTAGTCGTTCCCTCCTGCTGGCGCAGCGCTCTGCAAAAGAGCGCCGCGCCGGAGTACCGGTGGCCCCACTAACGCATGCGAGGTCCTACCGAGGGGGTGACCCTGCGGCACCTGAAGACGCCAGATAGGTGAGTATTGGAAGATGGGTGAGTATAAGAATTCCTATTCCCCCTCCTCTTCTGGGTCTCCTATAGGGCTCCTTTCCCTCAGCCTCCCTCCCCCTGGGGCCATGGTGGGCTTCCTTTCCAGGGGGTCCCTCTTTTAATCTGCCGCCTGGGGCTTTTCATGCTGCTCCCCAAGCGGTTCCCGTTCAGGGGGGTGCCTTTTCGTTTAGTTGGGGCCCCCTCTCCTGGACCCTGGTACCTTTTTTAGGCCTCAGCTGGGCCTTCCGGGAGCCTTCGGCCGGCCTCTGTGCCGGAGGTGCCTGCCGCCAGCTGCAATTGTACTTTACTAGACCGCAACTCGGTCCGCCCCTTCCCCGAGGTTCCTGGGACTCCAAACTCCACCCAGGCCTTCCTATTGGCCGGGGGGGGGGGTGGTCTCCTCCCCCTGCCTAATCCCTCAATGCAGGAAAAGCGGGGGAGAGGAGGAAGAAAGAAAGAAAAAAAAAGTCATTCTAATTTTTCTGTTTTGCAGCTTCTACTGCTCTTATCCCAGGCTATTTTTCTGCTCCTGGAGGGACATTAACCCTGAGGATCTCTCTCTGTGCAGCCTACTCTGCAGCAGTCAGCGATAGCACATGCTTCCAGTGGTCTGGTAGGTTAATCCCTTGGTTACCCCTATTTTCCCTTGGGCTCCTTCTCCATGTCCTCCCATATAGAGGCATCTCGGCCCTTGGTCCCGCCGCGTTTCCAGGTGCGCCCGCTGTATCAAATGTTTTTTATGCGGCTACCCTGAGCCCATCAGTCCTCTCTGCCTTCCAGTGCTCGCTTCACAGCACATGTACTTGGAACAATACAGAGAAGATTAGCAGGCCACTGCGCAGAATGCCGTGCGGTATCCTCCCGGCCCCTCTCTGGTAGGTTTTCCCTCCTGGATTGGAGAGGCCTCCTTTACCTGGGCCATGTCACCCTTGCCAGACTTAACCAGTCTGAGGTGGAAACTTTGGAACAGAGGCCTTCCCAGATCGCTGTTCTTTCGGTGACTTCTGGGGCCCTCCTTGGGCGCCCTCATGGTTCCATTCCCAAAGGAGTCGTCCTCGCATAAGGACCAGGAAATCGTCCTACAGGCCATGGTCCTCCTTTCCTTCCTCTTGGCACTCCCCGGATAGGACCATAGCTCACGGCTCCACTCCGACAGGCGGAACCCTGCCTCCTCCTGTACGGTCTGTTTCTACTGGGGACGCCTCTGACTCGACCCGGAGTATCAGCTAGGCACACATATATCCGCTTCTACGCAGGAACTCTGCCATGCGGTCAGAGAGACTCTACAGATCTCGGAGGACCCGGATCCTACTTCTCCAGAAGACATCTCCTGCCAGCCATCCCCTGACTTCCCCCAATCTTGGGGTGTGGACCATATCTTGATGGAACAATGGATTCACTCGAACTGTCTCCAGCAAACCATGTCTCTATGTAGTCGATGCCCCTCGCAGTGGGCCCTGCGATAGTTCAGCCCTCCCAGGCTACTATCCTGCCTTTGGTAGAGTACTCCGCCTCCCTCTGTAATCCTCTGAGGCGATGAGATGCACAACATAACCTCTGTTGTGATGCCCTCCAGCGAGGGTTGATGAGGTCGGTCCGCTGAGTGCACCTACCTTCACAAGGGTGGACTCTACCTCTGCTGGAACTGCTAGGGGCGGCCTTTCGTAGCGGCTGGCTCCTCCCTGCGGCCTTCTTTTGTGCCTTATGGCATCAAGACCTACTTTTCCTGGGCTAGACAGCTCCATAGGGGTCTCTCCTGTATTGCCCCCCCCCCCCTCCTGAGGCATGGACAAGGACATTCAGTGACTTGACTCTCAAATCCTCTATGCCTCCAGTTTTTGGGTGATGCTTTCCTGAAGCAGCTCGCCGTTCTGCCTAGGCGGCCACCTATACTGTTGCATTGCTCTGTTCCTTTGGTTCCGTTCAAGGCATGCTGTAGCCTCTGGAAGGTGGTTGTGGCCGTCCGTTCCCTTGGGAATGACAGGGCTGGTTTTTTGTTTCGGCTCTGCCTGTCCACCTCTGTGGCTATGGGAAGAAGTGGCTCTTTCCTCCACCAGGGGAGTCTTAGCGCCAGCTCCTCCTCCTCGTTGCATTGGAACCGTTTTACAGAGTGTACAGCAGCAGCAGAAACCAGCAGGCACCCAAGGGTGTCAGGAGTGTAGGCAGGAGGACCAAATTCATCCAAATCCTTTCGCAGGTTGTCCCCCTGACGTCTTCCGGCTGGGGAGCAGTCTTCGGTGCCTTGACAGTTCAGGGCCTGTGGTCCAATTGGAGTCCTCCTCCAGATCTAACTCTGGAACAGGGGGCCATCTTCCTAACCTTGTCTCATTGGATCTCTCTCCTCCTAGGGCGTCCGGTCAGAGTCCAGGCCGAAAACTCCACCGCCGTCGCTTACTTGGGCCTTCCAGAGTGTCCCCGGTGCCATGTGGCATTTCTAAGAAGCCTCCCCCCCCCTTTCGGTGGGCGTAGCGTCTCACGACCTAGCCGAGGAAAAGTTCCCGGGTGAGTGTCGCTTCTTCCGTAGGTCGTCCTCTGGCTGTGCTCCAGGTGGGGTGGGTCGACCTCTTCGTCTCCCTCCTGAGTAACGGGTTCTCCTGCCTTGTGGCCAGGTCCCTGGGCCCTCGGGCCATTGCCGCTGTCGTTTTTGTGATTCCTGGGTCAGACTTCCTTCTGCACCTTTTCCCTCCTCTTCTTCTTAGGATTTCAAGAAGCTTGAGTACGAAGGGGTTCCGGCCTCCCTGGTGCATCCGACTTGGCCCCGCCGGGCCTGGTACGTGGATCTCATGTTCCTGCTGGCGGACGCCCCTTGGCGTCTTTCTCTGCAGGTCGACCTTCTGTCTCAAGGACCGCTTTTCCACTCTGCCATGCCTCAGCTGCATTTAACTGTGTGGCTGGTGTAGCCGAGTTTCTGCAATGCCATGGGTTTCGGAACCTGTTGTCCAGACCATGCATTAGGCCTGTAAACCACAGTCAGCCAGGTTTTACCTTTGCTCGTGGAAGTCTTAGGCCTGCTGCGGTGAGAGTACTGTTTTGTAATTCGCTCTCCTTTTCTTTTCCCAGGTTCCTGGTTTTTCTACAGTCTGGTCTGGATCACGGTCTTGGTCTTCTTCTCTGGAAGGACAGGTCTCTGTCCTCTCAGTTCCTTTTCTGGAGACCCTGGCCTTCTGGCCTCAGGTGAAGCCTTTCCTACAGGGAGTGGCGTGCTCTCCCCTCGCGGTTCATCTGGCTCCCCTTCCAGCCTTTGCAGGGTTCCCCCCTTTTTGCCTTCTGGCCTGGAAGGTCGCTTTCCTGGTGGTCATTATTGCCTCCATCCACAGGGTCTCCGTGCCGGCAGCTTCCCTTCGGGTTCTCCACTTGGACAAGGTTGTCCTTCGTCCACCTCCACCCTTCTGCCTAGGGTGGTTTCCTCCTTTGGCATATAAAGGGCGTAGCTTTCCATCGTTGTGCCCGGTCCTCGAGCATCCATGCTGGCGTTTTCTCCTCCCTGCCTGGATGTCGTCTGGGCCATTTAGGTCTATTTGGCTCTCCCTGACTCTTTCTGTCGTTCTGACGCTTTGTTGTCATCCCTGGGGGGCCCTCTCTAGGACCTGCCTGCTTCCTGGGCTTCCATCTCCCAATGACTCCGGTCTGCGATCTAGGCAGCCTATCAACTTAGGGGTTGGGCTCTGCCCTTCTGTGTGTCGGCTTTCTCTGACAACTATTTTAGACTCCTGTGCTGATCTGCATCAGTTTTCTCTGTCCAAGTCAGCAGGCTGCCACCTGAGTTTCATTCATACTTTCGCTAATGTTTTCCCAGGTCCGTTCTGTGACCTCTGCCAACGCATGGTTTGGCCGTGAGGTTCTGCAGACGGCTGTATGCTGGTTTGTTTGCATGATTCCCGCCCTCTGGGACTGCTTTTGGACATCCCATGGTGCTGTGTCCCCAATGAAATAAGCGAGAAAATGGGATTTTTTTTGTACTCACCGTAAAATCCTTTTCTCGTTGTATTCACTGGGTGACACAGATCCCACCCTTGCTTTTTTCCTGTTGTTCCTGTCCGAACTATTTTGATTTTTTTTTGGGTGCAGGACATGTTGGTGTTTGTTGGTTCCATGCTCTTTTTTTGCTCTTTGGTGTCTTTCTCCTACTGCTGTGGTACAAACTGACGAACACAGTGTCTGTGAGAAGGATATAGCCAAGAGGCGGAGCCGACAGCTTTTCATTTCCTAGTGTCAGCCTCCTAGTGACCAGGTCTATACCCATGGTGCTGTGTCCCCCAGTGAATACAACGAGAAAAGGATTTTATGGTGGATACAAAAAAAATCCCATTTTTTTCCCAGAGTGGTCCTATATATGGGATCTTCTTCAACCTGATTCCTCATTTCCTTTTAGTAAGGCTGCAAACAGCATTACAAAGCACTCATTAGACTCTCCACTCGATGCAAAAACACAGTTTGTATCAGCTCTCTGCTCTGTCTAGCAGCCTCACTACAAGATAAGTTATCTTAAAAGTCTTTTTTTCTTGCTTTGTGATATTTGCAGGTGCTAGTCGATCGTCAACTCCAGCTACATTTCCTTCTGATCCAACCACTTGCCCAATTATTCCTGGATGTGAAACTACAATTGAAATCTCTAAAGGGAGAACAGGTCTAGGGCTTAGCATTGTCGGAGGTGCAGACACTTTGCTGGTAAATACATCTGTGATTTTTGAATAATACGCATAAGCTTAATCGGTGATTCCCAGCCCAGGGTGCCGTGGAGACCTGCCAGCAGTGGCGCAGCAATCCGGAGTGGAAATAGGCACGTGTCTTCTCTCAACTACATCGGCATCCTTAGGAAAGTAGTTGTAGTTATATAGTTAAATAAAATGATGGAGCAGCAAGTTATTGTGATGCCTGGTGAAGACCTGATGCATAGAACTGCTGACGAGCAGCAAAGCTTCGGGAGAACGATGGGAATGGGTAGGTGTTCCTTGTTTTATTGAACAAACTACTGGCTCTGAAAGTAGGACTGGATCAGGACATTGTAAGCTTTATTGTAAGACAGATCTTAAAAATGGGCCAACTGGAAGCATACCTTTTGATAGGATGTTGCAGTATCTTTCATTATGCAAAGCTTAAAGGGACTAAAGTGCCGGGACTCTTGCTCACTCGCTGGCAGAGTCAAAGAAGAGGAGGAGCCGTGCCAGCAGAAGGAAGTCTGGAAGGAAGACAGGTAAGTATGATGGGGTGGGCTGAGTTAGTTGGGGAGGGCTAGTCGTGGGTGGGATACCTAGGGAGACAGTGAGGGGGCTGTGAGAGAGGGAGTGAGAGGGAGATAGTGTGAGTCATCCTACAACTACCATGATGCATTGCATAAACTAAGACAGCAGGAAGCTACACCATGTAAACAAATGCAGAAGATGCCAGGAGCTCCCAGAGAAACCCAGAAATCACTCAAAACACTACTAAAGGTATTTGGTTGCACTTATTAACCCATTAATAGCACTAACAGACGTTTTAAAAAAAAAAAAAAAAAAGATTTTTTTTGTCTGGAAAACCCCTTTTAACCCCTTCCGTATCACCCATAGACTGCATAGGTCCAGAAGGTGGTTGCCTTGTTCTGCAAGGATGTACCGATACGTCCAAGCAGAAAATAGCAGCTGCACAAAATCGGGCAGCAGCTGAAACGGGAAGCCGGCTGTAACTTCAGCCGGAGCTCCCAGAGAGAAGACAGGGAAGGTTTATTACCTTCCCTGCCTTCCCGATCGCTGTATACACCGCTATGGGTGCCGCCATCTTGCGGCTCCCCACTGACCCGGCGGTCACATGATCTGCCGGGATCAGAGTCTGTTAGAGCTGTTGGGTCCTACAGGACCCAGATCAGCTCTATAGTTATGTGTAAGTAACGGGCAGGGAGGCTGCATTCCTCCTGCAACTGGGGCTAAATGTACCAGTTACAGGGGAAATCAGCCTCCCCCCACAAAAAAAAGTGGTAAGATGTCCCCAAAGGTCTATTGTGATCTTATGGGGACACAATGTAAAAAAAAAAAAATGTATAGAAAAGTAAAAAAAAAAAAAAAAGTAAATAAAATAATAAAAAAAATAAATAAAATAATACGCCAATAAAACACCCTTATTACAGGTTATAGCCCCATCCCCGACGACACCATAAAAAATAAAAATTACTGTGACGGAGAGGAAAAACTATTTTATAAAGTTTTTTAGTAGCACTAATTGTGTTATAAAAAAAAAAAAAAAGATGAAAAGTGAAAAACAGACCCATTTTCCCTCCTCTTTTGCTTATATTTTCCTGGATATAAAAAAAATTAACACAAGCAACAATAAAAACAGCATAAAAATAAAGCCCTATGCGTCACTGAAAAAGGATGTAGAAATTAGTTGAATAACGCAAATGATAAAAATGTTATAGCCCTCCAAAACCGCACATACAAAAAACTTGAAAATGAGCCTGGTCTGGAAGGGGGGTAAAGCATCTGGTATGGAAGTGGTTAAAGGGGCTTTTGATTCCTGTTTCTACTCTTGTGTAAGAGATGGTGAGCTGAATGTTGGGGTCTGTGCAAAAGCAGACGGTGCCAAAGAATGCAGACTTTGAGGTTACATGTATATCATATGATCGCCATATTACATAATATGATCAAGGGGATAGGGTTATCTATTGTCTTCATGACAGTAGCACAGCCTGATTTTCAAAAGAGTTGAAAAATATGCGGTGGTGATGTGTAGCAATTGAACACTGGTTACACTATAGATTGTGGTAGCATCCACTTCTGATCAGGAAAACAAGTACTTCTAACAAGTAAAGACCAAGTCGAGATTGGGCAATACAAATAAATACCTATGCCTTTATATACTTTGGCTTTTATTCTTTAGTTCAGTTAAGTATTTTTTTTAATCAGGGTGCTATTATAATTCATGAAGTGTATGAAGAAGGTGCAGCTTCCAAAGATGGCCGATTGTGGGCTGGAGACCAAATTTTAGAGGTAGGAGCAGCACGAATTATAAATGCATGAAATACTACTTATTATTATTATTATTATTATTATTATTATTAATTTTGCCAACTAAGCATTGCTGTTGAATTTTAGGTCAATGGAATTGATCTAAGAAATGCTACCCATGATGAAGCTATAAATGTGCTGAGACAGACACCACAGAAAGTCCGTCTGACTGTATATCGGGATGAGGCGCAGTACAAGGAAGAAGATATGTATGATCTTGTAACTGTGGAACTTCAGAAGAAACCAGGGAAAGGTTTAGGGTTAAGCATTGTTGGAAAGAGGTGAATATTATGCTGGCACAGTTACTTTCATTTTATTTTCCTTAACACTACATGTGCCGCTAGAACTAAATCGGACTGTCCATTTACTTAACTAAGTGGCAGTGGTATGTTTGAAACATATGGCAAATGTTGCCTGCCCACTTGAAATTAAAGCGTAACTAAACTTCCGGACAACTTTTGATTTTCTGACAGTATTTGTGTCATTAATAAATTTTGTACTTTTTTAACAGATTTTGGATCCTTTCAGTGAAATCCTGCATCTTCTTTTTTTTTTTTTTTTTTTATATTGAGAGCTGTTCCTGTCTCTCACTGAGTAACTGTGTATGGAGTACAGGGCTGTGTAAAGTATAAAATATGCTGCTGCATAATATGATATAAATATCCCAATCCCGACTGTTTTCAATCAGTGATATCTCTGGAAATAATATGGATAGCAATACAAAAGCATTTCCTATTTCATATGTCACCAACCGCAAGTTTGTATGTTTTATAATGTTTGAAATTACCCTCCCCTACCTTTTATTTTCTCTACATTTTACATAGCCCGTACTCCAAGCCTGTACTCCATACACAGGCAGTGGGAGGCAAGAACAGCTCTCAATACAGAAGCAAGAGAAAGAATAAAGAGATGCAGGACTTCATATAAAGGAGCTAAAATTTGTATATTACAAAATTTATTAATGACACAAATGCTGCCAGAAAATCAGAACTTGTCCAAAAGTTTAGTTATGCTATAAGAAGAAAAAAAAATTAAAAACAGCGTGAAATAATAATAGTACTAATACTTACCTTGCTGAGCCCCGCCAGTCCCGTTTCAGTGCTTTATCCCACCAATTTCTGTAATTTCTGGTTGCCTCATAACACAGAAATGTGACTGCTTGGCCAGTCGCTGGTTGTAGATGGTCATGGTGAAATAGCCTACATACTGTCTGAAAGCAAAGCAGAACTGGAGAAGAATTTTGCCTTAACCCCTTCCTGCCGGTGACATTTTTCGATTTTCGTTTTTCACTCTCTGCCTCCCAAACCCCATAACTTTTTTATTTTTCCATTCACAGAGCCATATTAGGGCTTAATGTTTGTGGGACAAATTGTTCTTCATAATGTTACTATTTATTATTCAGATTGGGGCGGGGGAATTGGAGAAAAAGTGCATTTGTTTGACTTTCTTGCAGGCTTCGTTTTTACAGCGTTCACTCTGCAGCCAAAATGACAGCTGTACTCTGTGTTTCGGTACAATTCTGGGGATACCAAATTTATATAGTTTTACTTACATTTTAACCCCTTAACAAAAATCGAAAACTTTGCCGTTTGGCACTTTAGATTTTTTTTTTTTTCCTGCTACGGCGTTCACCGTACAGGAATAATAATTTTATAGATTTGTAGATCAGGCGTTTTCGGACACAGGGATACCTAATGTGTATGTGTTCTAGGGAAAGGGGAGATTTGAATTTAGAATTTTTTTTTTTACCTTTTTTTATTTTTTTATTTTTATTCCTTTATTGCATTTATTAGACCCCTAGGGCCGTGATGGCGAACCTATGGTACGCGTGCCAGAGAGGGCACGCAGAGTCCTCTCAGTTGGCACGTGCACCATTGCCATGATCGCTCACTAACAGGGAATCCGGTACAGGATTCCCTGTTAGTTAGTGATCGCTTCTTTCAACTGTATGTGCAAATGCACATACAGCTGAGCTGTCAGTGTAGGCCGCGGTCCACAGGACCGAAACTTACACTGATTGTAGAGTGTAACCTCTGCCCCGACGTAGTCGTGATGACGTAAGTTATCAGCGCAAGCGATCAGAAGAAGGAGGACGTTCTTCGTGGGAGTAGGTAAGTAGTATAAACTACTATGTGGGGCCCCACTGTGAAGCATATACTACTGTGTGGGGGCCATTGTAAAGTATATACTACTGTGTGGGTGCCCACTGTGGAGCATATACTACTGTGTGAGTGCCCACTGTGGAGCATATACTACTGTGTGGGTGCCCACTGTGGAGCATGTACTACTGTGTGGGGGCCCACTGTGGAGCATATACTACTGTGCGGGGGCCCACTGTGAAGCATATAATACTGTGCAGGGGCCCACTGTAAAGCATATACTACTGTGTGGGGGCCATTGTGAAGCATATACTGCTGTGTGGGGGCCAACTGTGGAGCATATACTACTGTGTGGGGGCCCATTTTGAAGCATATACTACAATGGGGTCCCCACTGTGAAGCATATAATACTATGGGGACCCCACTGTGAAGCATATACTACTGTGTAGGGGTTCACTGTGAAGCATATAATACTGTGGGGGGGCCCAAAGTGGCTAGTAACGGTAAGCCAGCCCTGGAGCTCATTCCGGGTGCCAGTGATCCCTGGCAAAATAGCGGCGTTCGTGTGCCGCCGGCAATATCGGGCAGGGTTAATGACCGCAATCAGTGTAGGCACTGATCGCGGGAATTAGCGCCGGGTGTCTGCTGTATAATACAGCAGACACCCGGTGGCTATGACGGACACTCAGCTCCTGAGCGGCCGCCATACTTAAATACTCGACATCCACTGTTCTATTATGGTGGGTTAATGGTCTGTCAGCAATAAATTGGTTATAAAGCTAATCACAGTATCTTGTAAAGGTGATTCTACAGTTTCCAAGTATGTCTGTTGTTCAACTTTGGGGTCCCATTTTCATGAAAATCATTGTTTTATTCATATGCAAAGTCTTAGCTTGTCTGAGCTTTGGTTTCAGCTCTAGATTCCTGGGCAAAGCACTTTCCCCTTATTTGCATATGAATAAAATGGGGCATATTTGGAAACTGTAGAATGAGCTCTACAAGGTACTAGGATTAGCTTTATAACCAATTTACTCCTGATAGACACCCTTTAACTGTATTTGTATGTTTGTTTTTTTTATAGGTCATGTTTATTTTAGATCAACATGACTTGTGAAACAAAAGTAGACTGTATACAGCAACCTTTTAAGCTCGGTGTGTCAAAATTTGTAAAAAAAAACCTAGCTTAACTCGGGTGGCGTGTCACATCCAGAAATAGCCATAATTTTGTGATATTTGTAGCTCTAGTAAAAAAAAAGTTATATTTTTGATATATGTATTTATATTATATGTATTTCTGTCCCATCACACAGTATATAACCCCCTTTTTCTGGCCCATCACACAGTATACGGCCCCCTTTTCTGGTCCATCACACAGTATACGTCCCCATTTTTCTGGGATCATCACACAGTATACGGCCCCCTTTTTCTGGCCAATCACATGGTATATGACCCCCTTTTTTTTACCCACCCACACAGCATATGATCCCCCTATTTATGGCCCTCACACAGTTTGACACCTTTTATACCCCCCACACAGTATATGACCCCTTTTTTAAAGCACACCAACAGTATATGACCCCCTGTTATCTCCACACAGAGTAGTGGCCGATTATTTTTACTCACCTGTCCATGCTCCTGACCTGGACGCCCTCCGCTGCCGCCTCCAGGGTGCGCTGTTAACGACGCTGAAGAAGGCCGGGACGCTGTACGTAGCGCCTAGAGGAGGCAGCGGAGGGCGGCCAGAACAGGAGCGTGGACAGGTGAGTAAAAGTATCAACGGCTGCTTTTGCAATAACACAATACGTAGCTGCCGATGCGTGTTACCCAAAATGTCTTGGTGTGTCACAGGTTCGCCATCACTGCTATACAGTATAGTTAGTTAACATTTCTCACCATTATACAAATATTTTATGAATTATAAGGTAGGATGCATGTGAGAATGAAGAAATCCACTAGACAAAAAACTTCTAAAAGATCTGCTCTATTACAAAATGGAAGCATTAAAGGGGTTGTCCGGCCACAAATTGATTTTTCATACTGGTGACCTATCCACATGATGGATCATCAGTATGTGATCTGTGGGGGTACAGCACCTGAACCCCGCACAGATGAGCGATTTCAGCAGCGTCTGGGCACCAGAAGCAATAGCAGGGGACAGGGAAGTGCATGTAGGCTCTCCTATTCAAGTAATAGGAGCAGCACTGCAACCCCATCCATTACTTGAATAGGAGAGCCTGGAGGTCATCAGTATGAAAATTTGGAGTCAAATAATCCCTTTGAGTGCTATCAGCTAGGACATCACTGTCAGTCATATATAGACAGATATATATGAAAAATATGTAATGACAAGAGTGTTGAAATATTTTTGTAATATTTTTGCTATTGCATAATGAATGTATATTGCGTGTAAGACATTACAGTGTACCGTGGTATATATGTAAAGCTGTTTTTACTACTGCATATTTCTTCACCCCCAGGAATGATACTGGAGTATTTGTCTCAGATATTGTGAAAGGAGGCATAGCAGAGACAGATGGAAGACTGATGCAGGGTGACCAAATATTAACAGTTAATGGAGAGGATGTGAGGAATGCTACCCAGGAAGGTGTGGCAGCACTCTTAAAGGTAACTGTTAGATGTATGGGCAAATGCTTATCTTCAAATGTTGTTTATTTTAAAGGTGTTCTCCAGGGAGTGTTTCAATACTTTCTTCCTCTTTGTTTCTGTTTGTGACAAACCATGGCTGGTTCTGACCCCAGGTAAGGTGATTGGAACCAGCATCTGGCCCCCGAGTTGCTCTGCCTCCTCTTCCCTATGCTGTGTTTATTGTGAATTACCTGCAAGATGGAAGCTGTCTTTACTATTAAAATTACATATTCAGCCAGCCCCCATACTACATGTAATTAGCCCTGAACATGAGAGAGAAGGGGGGTAGTGGAGCAACTTGAGGGCCAAGTGTTCGTTTCAATCATGTGACCCAGGGTCGAAACCAGCCTGGGAATATTTGGTTTGTCACAAATAGAAACATAGGGAAAGTAAGTGTTAAACATTTCTTGGAGAACCCCTAATACAACATATGTGGGATAATGTCCATGTTTTGTGCACATTAGTCATCGTCCAGCTCTAGCCCTAAGCAAAAGGTTTTTTTTGTTTTCTTAGTTGTTTTAATGAATGTATTTCTTTCAGAGGTTTAGCAGAAAATAGGTTTTTAGAGGATCTAGACCAGATTATGTGTGACAGATTATTAGTTTCCTCGCATACTGTGAATACAGGTTCACCACCTCTGCTATGGATATGTGAAAGGTAATGGGAGTGATGTATCTTCTGACAGATGTATCAAAGGAGGCAAATGCAGTCATAAATCTGTTACAACTTATGTCAATACATTTAGCCAAGCTGTATCTTCTACATTAGTCAAAATTAATTCACTGTTTATAGTATATATTATGACATCTAGGATATAATAGGGTCTATCCTGGACATAAACAGTATATTCATAAAGACCCCTAGCAGAAACCTAGCTTTCCATGTCTGCACTTCCACCTGATTGTATATCTCAATCTGCACTTCTTTTATGCATGCTATACTATGCGATACTATACTTCTTGCTCTACAGCCTCCTAAAAAGGCTTCTTGATTTTTAGATTTGCCCCGCTTTTTTAGCTCTCTGTTTTGCTATTGATTTAATAATGTCTCAGCAGAGCATCAGTTGACCAGCTAGAGCCAGTATCAGCGCTGCCTGCTGGGAGGCCACTGTGAATCTCCTCGCCTCTATATTCTTCAAAAATAACTTAAGACACCATAAATATATAGTCAGGGAGGCTGACCTGTGAACATCTTCATTATAATTATGTGACAGGAGCTGTCTGATCATCATCAGCAGTACAAGCTATGGTGGGAATATGTGCTCCCATGTGATAAACTGGTGAGGTACAGTCCATGCAGCTTTATCATTATAGGAATGGTTGAAGCCTGTTGTGGTTGAAATGTAGCTTTCTATATTCACATTGCATAGAGTATAGAGATTTCTCTTATATTATAAAAGGGAATTTCATTTAATAAATAAATAAAACATGCCACTATGACTAAGAAGCTTTTACCATTGGTAAAAGCTAGTAATATGGCTTTCTCACTATTTATGGCGTGACATTATTCATATAAATGTTCTACAGTGTGCAGTGCAAAAGGTTTGCAAATATGGTTTTCATCCCAATAACTGCCAATAGATTGCTATTCAGTTTGAGAATGTTTCTGTAAATCTCTATTCTCTGGAGCTAACATATAATAGAGAAAAGCTTTTTATGTATACGGAGAGCTTTGTAATCCCTGTAAACAATAATCAACGTGAAAGCTGGCTATCAGTTACTGGTCCGTTTGCACTTAATTCTTTTGGCACCTTTTGTCTTTACCCCCCAAAAGTGCGCCATCAACTGCAATTTCTCTCCATTAGGACCTATTGTTAAATCATGAAACTAGGGGAGGAGGCTTATTAAAACAAAAATGACTTGAATAGAATGGCTGTAATCATATACTCAATGACTCAGGAGATCCATAACTGGATAATAATAGCAAGTTACATCTGATGACTCCAGATGGCAGAACATAAAATAAAGAGCAGCAATAACTATAATCTCGAAAGGCCTTGTTTAATAATCCTATTGATTCCCCATGTGGTTATTTTAGGAGACTGCAGCCACGGCTGAAGCAGAACTTGATCTTAGTATATTCTACAATTTAACTTTAACTGAAAGTGAGACACTTTTGCGATCATGTACTGCATAAAGCTTCTGAAGCATACACTGCGCCTAATATTGCATTTACTTGTTCCTTATTTATACTTCTAGCACTGCAAAGGGTACAGCAAGGGAATATAACAGAGAGCACATGCTAACTATGAAATCATTGGTTCTTGCTGCACCTGGTACATGTTCAGCAGGGGATACTGCTTCTGGATTTTTCATAGACCTTGAGTTACTACACCCTGAGTGAAAATGCCCATTGGGAAATAGAATTAAGGAGCAGTTGGAGTTTATGTACTAAATCCTTAATGATGCATGTTCTTTGTGTAGCCTGGAAATCATTTTTGGTAATGCAATTTTTACCCAGATGTTTTTAGAATTCACTTTTTGCCTTTTGGGACTTAGGACTTGTAAGGGTAAAATACTGTAATTTTAATGTGCATAGCAGTATAGAAAGACCTCTTAAGTATGTTAGCTGTGGTTATGAATTTCTGTATTGAGTAAGGCAATCAGCCTTTGGTACCCTAAGTACTTGCCATGTATGCTCTCAAATACCATGTCGTTTTTCTGGTTAAAAATTTTGTGATTATTTTTTTTTTTTTTAACATATCTTTGGTGGGGTGTTGTTTTTCCTGATACAGAGCTGCAAATCCTCTGCACAGATATGGATTTAAAACATGTTATCTGCCTATAACCAACATGAGGATATGAGTATTTTGTATACTGGTTTTGGTTTTTAATCCATTTCCAGAGATGGATGTAATTGTACATCACATGCATTTCCACAAATGGCCATAAGTTACATTCAGTAGATGGCACTGTGCCATCAACAGGGACTGCCAACTGCAGTATACGGCAGACATCCTGCTGCAATTCCCATGATCAGAGATCACTCTTAATTCCAGCTGTATAACCCCTTAAATCTCATGGTCTATAGCAACTGGTGTTCACAGTAAGTGGTTTTATTTTGCAAGTATGTTTAAAAAAATTGTATCGCTTTGCTGCAAATACAATGACCAGTATAATAAAATTAATATGTTTATAGTCATGTAGAAAAGAAATACACAAACATTATGGCAATCCCCACACCCATATGATAAGAGTTCATTAACAATTTATATGTACCTCAAAATGGTTTCTGCAGAAAACTTAACTTAAACTGAAGCATGCATCAACTGAATTGACTCCCCATAAAATATGAATTATTAAGTTACAGTATATTTACCTGAAAATGGTGCCAATAAAAATACAACTTATCCTGCCAAAAACAAGCCCTTATTCTGCTATATTGATGGAAAAAAATAAAAAGGATCTCTGAATGTGGCCAAAACAAGAAAATCCCTGTGATCCTTTACTCCAAAATACACTTGGTTATTAAGGGATTAAAAAGATATTCTTATGTTTTAAAGTGATAGTATAAATTTTGGATATGCCAATAGTTTGTGATCAGTGTGAGTTTGTGATCAGTGTGAGTCTGTGCTCCCAACAAATCTTAGAATAAAGAAGCCTAAATTTGCATTGCATCCTTTTCATCATCTGGATCAGTGTCTGTCCAAGACACTCATAGATCATAAAGTACACAGTATTTGCAGTAATGTAGTCTCATATCTGTTCATATTGCTTCCCTCAATTTCAAAAAATTACTATGTAAAAAATAACTTTTTAGACATTTATATACATATATATATTTAAGTGTTCCTTAGGTACAGTAAAACTAGAGGTGGGAAGAATTAAAGCTGGGCCATTCCACTCTGAAAGAAGAACTTCACAAGGCAGTCAGGTGGGTGTTATGTTTACTTTAATGCAATTTTTCCTAACATTGTAAATGACACTAAACCTGAAGTCTCTGTTTCATATGATTTGTAGCTGAATGCAATCTGTTGTTTTCTGTTAAAAGGGTGACACTAATAATCTTTAATCTAATAATTGATAAGAACAAAGGATGTCATTCAAGCAGCAAGTCCCAGCAAAAATGGAAGTGGCATTCTTGAGTGGGTGTGACTTAGTTAAAAGACAGTAACCCAATATTTCTCTCTTATTTCATTGGGGGGGGTGGGGGACAGCACAGCACCATGGGTACAGACCTGGCCACTAGGAGGCTGACACAGTTTTAGCCTAGTGTCCATAGGAGGCAGACTCGATCTGACTCAGGTCTTTCTGTCTTGCATTGTTTTTATTCTTTCCTTCCAGGTGCAGGGGGTCTTCAGAATGTACGCCACACTAGTCGCACCTCCCTGCAGGCGCTGTGCTCTGTCAAGAGCGCCTGACCAGTCACCCAGTTCCCCAGCTTCCACTACCGCATCGGCGTATAGAATGCTGATGACCCCACTACCACATGCTAGGTGTACCGAAGGGGTGAATACGGCAGATCAGGTAAGTACCTGAAGATGCCACAACACCATCCCATCCCCCGCCACCTAGCTTTACTGGGGTACTTTCTCAGGTGCCCGTATCCAGGGCCCAATCCTTGGCCTTCTTTCTCTCTATGGGATCCCTTCCCGGGGTCGCCATTTTAGCTAAAAAGCCCCTTCTTGCCGGCACTGTGGACTCTGTTTGTTCCTGGGGGCGCTTTTTTTTTTTCCATGCCCTCCTTGCATCTCTTCTGGGGCCCATTTCCAGGTCCCCTGCTTCCGTTTTCATCCCCCGCCAGGCCTTCCGGAGCCCCTGGCTGCCTTCGCCACCAGGGCTTCCTCGCCACTGGCTGCGGCCTTTTACTTTGCCGGCAAGACCGGCTACCTTGTCCCTCTTCCAATCCTGTGAATGTGGGAATTTTTATGGAAGGTCTTTCTATTCTCTTCAGGAAGCCTTTTTCTTCCATTTTTTTTATTTCATGAGCTGCACCTGGCTTTTTCCCCTGGGCACTCCTCAGATAGGGCCAAAGATCACGGCTTCTCTCCGACAGGTGGAACCTTGTCTCCTCCTGTTTGGTCTACTTCTCCTTGTTCGAATTGGAGCATCAGCTAGGCACATCTACATCTGGTGCTACGCAGGGGCTCATCCGTGCAGTCAGAGATACTCTACAGATCTCAGAGAACCCGGATCCTACTTCACAAGAGGACATCTCCTCCTGCCACAGTTGCCGCCCTCCTCTGGTCTTTCCCAACCATTGGGCATTTGACCATATTTTGAAGGAACAGTGGCTTCACCTGGACCATCCCCTGTCTTCCATTAGGAACTTGGACGTCCTCTTTCCTTTTCCAGACCAGTGTGTCTCCAAGTGGTCAGAGCCTTCCATGGTTGACCCCATGATAGCTAGGCTCTCCTTGGCTACTGCTCTGCCTTTAGCGGATTCCGCATCCATCAGAGGTCCCTCTGACAAAAGGGTGGCTCCTCCCTGCAGCCTTCCTTCGCTGCTTCTTGGGTCAGCAAGGCCTGCATTTCCTGGGCCAAACAGCTCCAGAAGGGTCTCTCCAATAAAGCCCCCCTCCAGGACAACCAATTCTGGCAAGGCAGCCGCCAATGCTGTAGCAATCTGCCATACTTTTTGGATCCGTTTGTGATTCCACACTTGGACGACCTCCTGGTGAAAGCTCCCTCTAAGCTTTACAATCTGACCAGCTTGAGCATCACCTTGGACCGCATTCGCTAGTTTGGCTGGCTCATCAATGAGGAAAAGTTCTGCCTTGTGTCTTCTCAGCACATAGAGTACCTGGGCATGATTCTCAACATGCAACAGGACAAGATTCTCCTCCCAGAGTCCAAGGGGTGCGTACAGGGACTGTCGTCCAAAGACGAGACCTCTCTCCAGATCAACCTACTGGAACTGAGGGCCATCTTCTTAGCCGTTTCATTGGACCTCTCTCCTCCAAGGGCGTTCGGTCAGAGTCCAGACTGAAAACTCTACCGCGGTCGCCTACTTAAACCATCATGGGGGCACCAGGAGCCATGTGGCCATGCATGAAGCCTGCCGCTCTTTTCTTTGGGCGGAGCATCATGTTCCAGCTCTGTCGGCAGTTCACATTCCAGGCGTGTACAATTGGGTGGAAGACTACCTAAGCTGAGAAAAGCTTGACCCAGCAAGTGGTCGCTTCATCAGAAGATCTTTCTCCAGCTATGCTCCCAGTGGGGCACGCCCCAACATCGTCCTCTTCTCCTCCCGTCTGAACCACAAGCTCCCCCGCTATGTGGCCAGGACCCTCACACGCCACTGATGCTCTCGTGATCCTCTTCTCCCTCGGGTTCTCAAGAAACTCAAGACCAAGGTGGTTCCAGCCATCCTGGTGGCTCCAGATTGACGGGCCAGACTTGGTACGCGGATCTCCTTTTCCTGCTGGCGGATGCTCCTTGGCCTCTTCCTCTAAAAGTTGACCACCTGTCTCAAGGACCTCTGTTCCACCCCTTACCTCAGCTGTGTTTAACAGTGTGGCTGTTGAAGCCGAGGTTTTGAGGCATTGTGGTTTTTCAGAGCCTGTTATCCAGACTATGCTCAGGGCCTGGAAACCACAGTTGGCAAAGATATATCATCGCACATGGATGACCTACATACGTTGGTGTAAGAGTAATAATTTCCATCTGGTCTCCTTTTCTCTTGCTAGAATCCTGGCTTTCTCCAGTCTGATATGGACCGAGAACTTGGTCTTTCTTCTCTAAAGGGACAGGTTTCTGCCCTTTCCTTTCTTTTGAAAAAGACCCTGTCCTTCCAGCTTCAGGTGAAGACTTTCCTGCAGGGAGTGGCGCACTGTGCTCCTCCTGTGGGACCTTAATCTCGTCCTTGAGGTGCTTCAGGCCATTACTGTCATCCGCAAGGTCTCCGAACTGGTTGCCCTGTCCCGGTAGGCTACTTTTCTTGTTCTCCGCAAGGACGAGGTTTTCCTTCATATGCCACTGTCTTTTCTGCCTAAGGTGGTTTCTTTCTTTCACATCTACAAGGACATCGTCTTACCATCTTTGTGCCCGGGCCCCAAGCACCCACGTGAGTACTCCCTTTACTGCCTCGATGTGGTCTAGGCAATCCTGGTTTATTTGTGTCTCACTGACCCCTTCCGTCGTTTGTGCACCTTGTTTGTTCTCCCTGATGACCCTCGCAAGGGCCTGACTGCTTTGAAGGCTTCCATCTGCACATGGATTCGGTCTGCTATCATGGAGGCGACTTCTCGTGCGACTTCTCATTCCACAAGAGCTGTCGGAGCCTCCTGGGCTGTTCGGCATCTGGCTTCTGCTGCCCATCTTTGCAAGGCTGCCACCTGGGCCTCTGTCCATACTTTCACCAAGTTCTACCAGATCCATTCTGTGGCCTCTGCTGATGCCAGCTTAGGTCGTAAGGTTCTGCAAGCAGCTGTGCACTAGGTTGCTCGCATGGCCGTGTATTTCCCATCCTCTGGGACTGCTTTAGGACATCCCATGGTGCTGTGTCCCCCAATAAAATAAGCGAGAAAAATGGATTTTTGTACTCAACGTAAAATCCTTTTCTCATATTCATTGGGGGACACAGATCCCACCCTTGTTTTCCAGTTGTTGTTGTTCCCCCGGGCTGTTTTGGTTCGTTTTTGGGTTCAGAACATGTTGTTGGTCTTGGTTCCGTGTTCCCTGTTGCTTCTTTCCTTGTCTCAAACTGTTGTGTACAAACTGGTGAGCATAGTGTCTGTGGAGTGGGTATAACCCAGAGGCGAGCCAACATCTTTTGCTATTCTTAGTGTCAGCCTCCTAGTGGCCAGGTCTATACCCATGGTGCTGTCCCCCACCCAATGAATACAACGAGAAAAGGATTTTACTGTGAGTACAAAAATACATATGTGTTATCTTCTAATTATCCTTTACCGTATAATGCCTGCACTAAGATAGAAGGATCCTGAAAATGGGCAAAAATATGACATGTCCTACTGTTTGATGGAGTGGTCAAAAGGAGCAGATAAGGACTGCATGAGAGATGGCTTGTAATAACATGGAATTCAGCCATCTACTTAGTAAAAACTGTCTGGCACACAAGTAGAACATGCCTTCCTTATATGTAAAGCCAGGACCCCATGTAGCGTAGACAACTCAATTTGGCTGTGGAGGAAACGCCGCTGCAAAAAACGCTGCATTTTACAGTATCTGCAAAGTGGATGGCATTCTAGCTAATCCCATCCACACATAGCAGAAAAAAAATCTGCAGTGGAAATGCTGTGATTTCAAAAAATACGTGTGTTTTTGTAAATTGCAGCATGTCAATTATACCTTCGGAAACGCTGACGTTTTCCATATAGGTATAATAGAAGCAAAAAGTCTGCAGAGTCAACTTTCTGTGAAAAGCACTGCAGGAAAAACCGCAATGCATTTCCGCCGCGGTTTTTCCTGCAACACTTTTTGGTTGTGGCTCTATGTGTGGGGCCTTAGCCTCAAGCAGGAGTGGAAAGAGGGAAGAAAAGCATATATGGAGAACAGTGAGGGGCTGATGCCTCTTAGGATATTATGGTCAGTGGGGCACATTTATTAAGCTACTTGCGTCTTTTTTGGTGTAAATTGCGCCTTTTTGGGTTCTTTTTCTGCCCTCCGCTTCATTTACTCTATTTTTCCCAGATGTTATACTGCCCTCGCCACTTGCTTTTTGGCAGGAAAAGCGTGTGTGACCTGAATGGAGATTTTTATGCTGTATTTATGATTTGCGCCTTTTTAAAAACGGCAAAAAAAAAGACGCAAACGCACTCCAATGCATGGGCAGCCCGTCAGGTTAGAATGTATTAAAAAGTGGCAATTACGCTTTTTTGACAAAAAAAGCATCTCCTCTAACTAACTTGTGCACAACATTTAACAAGGTAGTTGCGCCTACATCATAAATAAGCACCACGGTAAAACTAGTCTAAAAATGGCACACCTGCGAAAAGTATGGCCAAAAAAGAACATATGATAAATAACCCCCAGTGACTCTTCTGTTGTAGGACAATGTGACGCAGGTCATAGTAAGTGGGAGGTGTTATAGCAGTAGTGCTGATGCAGGGATAATTTTAAAAATAAACAAAAAATATTTATAGGATTTCGGGAGACCAGATGAGTTATTAACCTGGTGACTGGTGGGGCCAAAAAAAAAAACAGTCTGCACAATCCTATCCATATACCTCAGATGTCAGCCAAAAAGTTATTTGCTGACAGCTATACAATATGGAGAAAAGTATTAAGCCATACCTCTTATTAAATGAATTGAAGTGTTTCATTCAGTCTCATCACCTCAGGTATATAGAATCCAGCGCATAGCCATGCAGTCTCCCTTTCCAAACTTTTCTCTAGAAAGGGTCGTTCTGAAGAGCTCACTGAATTCCAGTTTGGAACTTTCATAGGATACCACCATTGCAACAAGCCAGCTTGTGAAATGTATTTTTCTCCTGGTTATTCCACAATTAATTGCAATTGATATTTTAGAAAGTGGAAGGGTTTAGGAACCAAAGCAACTCAGTCACAAAGTGGCAGACCACATAAAGTTACAGTGATTAGTCACCGAGTGCACATAGTGCATAAAAGTCTCCAACAGTTTTTGGCTTAATGACTTTAGAGTTTCAAACCTCCTCTGGCATTAATATCAGCACAAAAGTTGTGTGATGGGAACTTCACGGCATGGAAATCCATGACAGAGCTTCTGTATGCAAGCCTTATATCACCAAGCACAATGCTAAGCATCAGATGGAGTAGTATACTGAATGGGAGATGGGAGGAAGCCACTGCCAGAATATTCTGAGGGCAGCTTATCTTAAAGAGGTTGTCCGGGATGAAATAAAAATTAACCCCTAAACTAAACCCCCTCCCCCCGCCTAACTTCGAATTTACTTATATTAAAAAAAAAAAAAAAAAATTATAATTACCGTACCCTGGGGCAGTCATGTGACCGCCCCAGGCACACTTTCTGATAATCTGGTGACGTTCCGTTTCCCCGTTTCTGAAACAGAACGTCACCATTATTCCCCCCAACCCCATCATACTTGCTTATCTTCCTCTCCGCTAGCACTTGCACAGTCTGGAGGAGCCTGTGACACATGTGCAGTAGAGATGGTACTCCATCTCTACTGTGCAGGCGTCAGAGGCACTTCCTGTCTGTACACGCACTAGCAGAGAGGAAGAGAGGAAGTCTCCAGCCTGTGTACAATTAAAGAAAAGGAGGAGCTGTTCCCGGAGAGGAAGACAGGTAAGTATGATGCGGTGGGGGGGGTGGGCTGAGTTAGTTAGTTGGGAAGGGCTAGTAGTGGGCGGGATAGCTAGGGAGACAGGTAGGGGGTGTAACGGAGTGAGAGAGGAGGGGGGCAGTGAGAGGGAAGTAGTGTGGAAGCTACACAGGAAGCTACACCATGTAAGCAAATGCAGAAGATGCCAGGTGCTCCCAGAGAAACCCAGAAATCACTCAAAACACTGCTAAAGGTATATGCAAATTGTACAGTACTGCAGAATATGTTGGTGCTATATAAATAAAATGTATTATTATTATATTATATGGGTGTACTTATTAACCCATTAATAGCACTTACAGACCTTTAAAAAAAAAAAAAAAGATTTTAGACTGATATCTACCATAGCTAGAAAGTCAGGAGGCCCTGATGTCTTCCTGAACCCATCAAAAATGGAGCTGCATAAGTCCAGACAAATGTCTGCTCCCATGATTACTACTTTGTCTCTTAATATCTCCAGGTATGAGACCCTTCAAAAACATATTCTTCTGTCTGTAACTAATATTATCCTCCCTATCTTGTGAGATGCTTGAGTATTAGCTGCTGACTGTTGGTTTAATGACAATTCACACGCATGAACTATCACTGAAGCTTTTGTTTTAAAGATTTTCTTCTTTTTACTGTAGGTCAGCGATGGCAGCAGTAGTCTAACATCATTCAATTTTCCACCATCTGGTTCTTTAGCAGCTGAATCAGTTGAGAATACCTCCAAAAAGAATGAAAGTAAGCCTTGCCATTAAAGTTTTCAAATTGCACACCAATCTTAGAATCATTGGGGGCTCCTTGGTAAATGTATGCAAATGAGCTTATACCAGTCAAACCAGAGATGCCCTTCTGTAGACTGCGCTGTTTCGTGTTATTGACCCTCAGTGTTCAATGTTTTTGCAACTTTGAGTCACAGTCGTGGCCACCTCAGGCTTGCAATATGACACCATTTATTTGTATTATTTCTGGTGTCAACAGGGCAACTTGGCGATAAGGTTGCATAACAGGGGTCACAGCCAAAATCGCAGTGTAGCCTCAGCCTCAGCCTTAGACTGCTTGAAGGTGAAATGTGCTTTCATAAAATGACACGTTTGAATTGTTCCTTAGCACCACTTATGGTAAAATATTTAGATGTTTATTGTTCTGTGACCTGATGTTCTGCTTTATTTCTTGGCCCTGAGATATTGTTTAGTGCTATAAGTTATGTTTTACTTATTCAGGCTAAATAGACTTTAGTACAGCATTGTAAACTTGTCACAAGCAAGAATGTGTTTAGTACAAATTGTCTTAAACAACAAAAACTGAAAAAATGAGCTGCCAGTTTCTTCCAGCATAAGTGACTGGCAATGCTTGTCTTGCACTATTCATACAATATTTTCTACTTTGAGGTCACCTTGTCTTTTCAACTTTTAGCAGCCTGGCTCTCTAGAATCCATTGTTCACTTTACATGAACTCAGATCTTTTTTTTCCCTCCACAGCACCTGACATCCAAGGTCTAAGAACTGTTGAAATTATAAAGGTATTTTTCATATTTTAGAAGTAATATTTTAGGAATACATAGTATTTAAGTATACTATTTAACAGAATTGCCCCATGTACAGATGGTGGTAGTGTGATAATAATGTTAATTACAAACCACTGTTGTGCTGCTTACTTGGCTACCTGTTGTTTTAGAAAACTTCCGGCGTGACATATCAGAGGTTGTGATCAGTGGAGGTACTGGTGCTAAGACCCCTACCAATGTGAAACCAATTATTTAAAGAGTATATTTTGTCATACTGCCACATTAAGTGAACACATTTTGTTTTCATGCTATTAGTTTTAGCACCGAAAATACTCAGATCAGAAGTTCTTAAATAAAACAAGCTTATCTACTCTATATTAACACTGTCATGTTTTTTTTAGGGCCCTTCAGATTCACTAGGTATCAGCATTGCTGGTGGTGTTGGCAGCCCTCTTGGAGATGTACCAATATTTATAGCTATGATGCATGCAAATGGAGTTGTAGCCCAAACACAGAAACTCCGGGTAACGTATATTTTAAACTACTGGTTTGTCATATAGTGAATCTCTTCTATATATTATAATATACAGTGCCATATTCAGGAGGTGACCTTGGGATATAGCTCAAGGATACTTAGTAATAATTTGAGTATTTTGTGCATTTATTAGCACAGTTTAATACAGTTCATTGTATAAGTAATAACTGAAAAAATGTTGTCAGCTATACCAGTCTGTTACATCCAAGGCTGTAGAGTCAGGACCAGTTTTTGGTGGAGTGGGAGTTGGTAAAAAATGTTTCTAACTCTGGCTTCAAAGTAAAATGAGTAAATTATATATTATACAGTTCTGAATATTGCATCATTTATTAGATGCATAGCCTGTTGCATATATACTTTCTAGAAATGCAGGAAAGCTTAGAAATTTTTATTAATTTACTCATTAGTGTAGGTGACCACTTCTTTAAGCTTGCTTCTATTTCTTGGCCCGTTGGTGAAAGCTCTCTTAAGAAACTTCTATCTTTTCCTGCACAGCTCTGTTTTTGTCTGGTGACATCTGAGAGTCTTGGTCGGATTCTTCTCTCAGGGAACATTAATGCCTCTCCTTTTTTTTTGTGGTCTGTTCCTCTTGAATTATCACAATCACTGCCATTTTTTTCCTAAATTAGAGGAGCTTTGCCTGTTTCTGTCTGAACATGTCAGTCATTTATGTCGGAGTCAGTGTTTTTGTCGACTCCATAGCCCTGGTTACAACATTCAAGAAGGATTGTTTAGAGGTCCAACAATAAGATGCCTATATTTACAAGTAGAATACTATTACAGATGTATAAAAGCTTAGCTTGAATCTGATAAATGAATTTATTTTGCTGTAATTGTTTATTTAAATTGTTAAGGTTACATTCACATTTGCCCTGGAGTTTCCAGCGCAGTTGTGTCAGAAATTGCTGGGCGACAAAGTCCTGCAACTCTAACTTTTTTGTCGATTTCAGTCAAAAAGGACAGACATTCAGCAAACACCCAACAGTCCCCATTATTACAGCTAGTGGGATCCATTGGGCTCCATTTGTGTCCGTTGTAAACAGATTCGTTTTTTTCATACTTCCAGTCCAGACGGACCAGAAGAACAGAAACACTGATTCAGGTGTGAAAAAGCATAAGTGTTGGGTTAAACTTTGCTACATCTGTATGTGCTAATAGTAAAGTTCAAGCCAACGCGTTGTGATGTATAGTAGCAGTGTAATGGATGGGATTTCTCCAGATTTCATTATAATTAATTTTTTTTAGAGCACCATTAATTCCATTATACTGTAGACTTGAAGATTTACATCAAGATACAAAATACACAAAACATGTACAATAGTAACATAGTGACCAACTAATACAGTGGGATTGAGGACCCTACCCACAAATGCTTCCAATCTATCTCATGCACATGCGGCAACAAAAACCATCAGGGTAAAGTGACTTGTGCCATAAGTTTTCAACCCACAGCATTCCAATTAATGCTGCTGGTTTAACAATGGACTTCCAACCTTTGCAGTGCAACGGAGAGAGAGAACATAATAGTTTTATTTATTTAGTTTTACTGAAAACACAATGCAATACAGTGTATTCGATAACAAAGGGATATAACGTACATCAATACAATCCTTGAAATGTAGACTTATGCACAATGCAGATATCGCAGGATGTACATATAAAACAGTGATCATCCAAAAACTGTACAAGGTTAACAATTAAGTATGCAAGTGTATCTGGCACCTCTTAGACTGCAAATAAACAATTGGAATATGAAATAAATGAAACCAAACTGAACATTGTACGTGTAACATACCACATAGAAATATTATAGTAGCAATACGCATGGGGGAGCACCTAGGCCAAGGCGCATGAGGGGGGTAGTAATGAGGTAATCAGAGAATCTCTGAACTATCAGGTAGAGTTTTCCAATCTAGAAGAGAGCTCAGCCCTTAGTGACCTAGGGGAGGAATGAGTCAGAGGGGAGTCACATCATGCCCCAAATACTTTAGTGAATTTCTGGGGACAACCTCTTTATAAAATATCTTTTATTGGTGTTTTTCACTAATTTCTTCTTTCACCCCACCGTCAGGGTCCTATCACCCATCCATCTGAGAGCTATGGACTTCCTAGCAATAAACAGAGATTCCCGACTACTCCAAGAGACCCAGCAAACAAACTCGGAGTGGCTGGGAGTGGAATCATGGTAATGGTAGATAGTGTAGCAATGACCTCTCTCCAATATGGACTTGCACTGGGGCACTCTCAAACCAAATGCCAGAAGTCAGCATGTAGACTAGCACATTTATGACACCGGTCATCAGGGATACGACCCATCTTATAAAAACTCAACGGGGAGAGATAACATTGATGTAAAAAATACAATTGAATCATTTGGTTGTTTTTTCACAGGGGATTCATATACTGGTGACTCTAAGGTGTCATCCCATTCATCTGATATGAAGTCACCAAGTTGTGATTTCCATTTGCCTTCTATCGCTAGTTGCGTGGACTTCAATTTGGTTTCACATCTCAGACGGATTTGACCTTTCTGTTTTTTTTGTTTTTTTTGTTCTGATTTTATCTTCAAAAAGACATAAAAGCACATGATCAAAACCTTACTGTTTTCTTTAAATTGAGTACCTCATGCAGCACTTTCCTCTCTGCTTGCTTCATGCAGAAACCACACGGCCCCCATTATAGTAAATGGGATCTGCAGGTTTCCCAGGTAAACCGCTTTTTTATGCGTATAGGTTTCCGTTCAGGGGTCCCCAAGCGGACTCCCCGAACGGAAACCCAAACGCAGTTTTGAACAGTGCCTTAAATGGAATGAAGCAGAAATAGCATTTTGGTTAAAATGTTTTAGCAAAGTGTGATATCACCACCAGATGGCAATATAGACACAGATTTCACCGGTACTCTCTTGACTTTGTTCATTATCCCATTTTTACAGTGGCTTTAAAAAAGATAAAACACTGATGAATTGTTTCCAGTTTTCTTTGAAGTTTTGACTTTTACAGGCTTGGGGAAGCTCTTCTAGCCAAAGCGTCACTAACCTTGATATCTTGTTTTCTTCTTTGTATTTTCTGACACATTTTAAGAACTTGAACTCAGAGAAAAATAATCTACATAGGAAGGAAATATTTCAGGAAAAGTTAAACTGATACTTGACGTGTAAGAAATGATACCTATAAGACAAAAACTGGAAGAACCAGACAGTCTTCTTCTGGTTAGAGGTTTGCTGTATATTGTATTAGTCACATATAGTAGAATTTACAAATTTGCAGCATACCTATTATTATGTTAAAGATTTGCTGCGTTACACATATTGTGCAAGTCCACAATGAAAGGGGTTCTTCTAGTTATAGAATTAATGGCCCAGTGCAAAAAATGTGACAACATAGCAGAAACAAGTAACATTTGCCAGTTTTGTTCCCCATTGCTTCCAGTGTTACACAGTGGTAAGGTGCCCATACACACAATGTCACCATGCAGGCAATCACTGGCCTCAGCAGTATATATCATGTATATACAGTACTGGCACGTCACTGCTATACCCACATAAACATGGTGGGGAGGGCTATGGTAGCTGGAAGCAGCAGGGGAGAAAGATTGATTATTTTATTACATTATGACATTTCCTTACGCTGGTACCATTTATCCTATTATTAGGAAAATCCTAATGAATAATATGAAAAGTTTTCCAGCCAAACCATTGGTTGTCCTCAGCTTCTGCTTAAGGACTCTGAGCTACATTATTGTATAAAGCTGCATTGTGCATGCTTGACTGCAGCTTTATTCAATCTTCCCTTTGCTGCGGTCCTGCAGTTGGGAACGGGAGCAGTAGAGTCGGTAGGCCAAACCACCAACTCTTATTCTGTTTCTCGCTTATTTCACTGGAGGACACAGCACCATGGGTATAGACCTGGCCACTAGGAGGCTGACACAAGTAAATGAAAAGCTGTCGGCTCCACCTCTGGGCTATACCCTTCTCACAGACACTGTGCTAGTCAGTTTTAAACCTAGTGTCCGTAGGAGGCAGACACGACTTGACTCAGGTCTTTCTGTCTTACATGGACAAGGTTGTCCTTCGTCCGCCTCCGCCCTTCTGCCTAAGGTGGTTTCCTCCTTTGTCATCTACAGGGCATAGCTAGCCATCGTTCTGCCCGGTCCTCAAGCATCCATGCTGGCATTTCTCTTCCCTGCCTGGATGTCGTCCGGGCCATTTGGGTCTCTTTGGCTCTCCCTGACTCTTTCCATCATTCTGACGCTTTGTTGTCATCCCTGGGGGGCCCTCCGGTCTGAGATCTAGGAGGCCTTTCGACTTAGGGGTTGGGCTCTGCCCTTCCGTGTGTCGGCTCTCTCTGAGAACTGTTGGGGCCTCCTGTGCTGATCTGCATCAGTTTTCTGCTGTCCAAGTCAGCAGGCTGCCACCTGGGCTTCATTCATACTTTCTCTAATGTTTTCCCAGGTCCGTTCTGTGACCTCTGCCGACGCATAGTTTGGCCGTGAGGTTGTGCGCTGGGTTGTTTGCATGATTCCCTCCCTCTGGGACTGCTTTTGGACATCCCGTGGTGCTGTGTCCCCTAGTGAAATAAGCGAGAAAATGGGATTTGTTTGTACTCACCGTAAAATCCTTTTCTCGTTGTATTCACTGGGGAACACAGATCCCACCCTTGCTTTTTTCCTGTTGTTCCTGCCTGAGCTGTTTTGATTCTTTTTCGGATGCAGGACATGTTGGTGTTTGTTGGTTGCGTGTTTTTTTTTTTTTGCTCTTTGGTGTCTTTCTCCTACTGCTGTGGTACAAACTGACTAGCACAGTATCTTTGAGAAGGATATAGCCAAGAGGCGGAGCCGACAGCTTTTCATTTCCTAGTGTTAGCCTCCTAGTGGCCAGGTCTATACCCATGGTGCTGTGTTCCCCAGTGAATACAACGAGAAAAGGATTTTATAGTGAGTACAAAAAAATCCCATTTTTTTCCACAGTCGGACTCCTTCATCAGACTTCTCACCCCAAAAATCAGACAGAAGCACTAAAAATCCTCAAATTCATTGAAAAGCTAGTGATTGAATTCCTATGAAAGTAAATATGCAACAAACTATGCATCTAATTAATGTTACACTATTAACAATTGTATAATACAATTAAAAACAGTTTTATTTTAAAGACACTCCACCCAAAATGGTCCCAACTCAATGACTTTGACCCCCACCCTTCTAGCACTTAGTTGGGGTATCAATAGTCAGATCCCACTAATCTAATGCTTATAACTTATCCAGTGCATAGGTAATGAATTCTTTTAGCCATAATACTACTGGTTTCTTTAGAAGTTACTATTTTTTAAAGAAACGCTAAAAAATAAGTTACCATTGTGACACAGGCGATGACTTATAGATTTAACAAAGTTTAATACTACACTGATGGCATGCTGTGCCGTGATGCCTTGTCACAGAAGGCATCAAAAGCCATTGAAATAGTAGAGTTGACACTGTACCACAATGTAGTTATTTGTTGTAATGTTAAACTTTGCTACATCTATACATTCTTCTCACTCTATCAATTTAGAAGTCTACCATTTTCTAGTAATATTAAAGTGTATTTTGTCACAATGGAGACCCAGGACTGTAAGTGGCACTCTTTGTCATTCTTTGTAACCTTCTTTCTTTATTTCTTTCCCTACACAAAGGTTGGTGACAGGATTGTTAGTATTTGTGGGACGTCAACTGAAGGAATGACTCACTCTCAGGCTGTCAGCTTGTTGAAGAATGCCACAGGCACAATCGAGCTGCAGGTAACACTGTTCAGCATTGTTTAATGCTATTCATGCAGGTCATGTTAATCCATTGTCAGAATAAGCCCTGCTTCCTTCTTTATTAACAATGGCACTACATAAACCTTCTCTTTTTAAATATTTAGAAATACTAAGCAGGTTTCATAATCTTGCTCTACAGTTTTAAGGTTAAAAGTGCAAGTTTTTTTTTTTATGGGAATTTCCTATATATGACTTATTTACTTACAGTTGTGTCTAGGGGGAAGGAAGGAGTAATGCAAAGAAAAGATGCATACATATAATAGAGATGCTCAACCCAAGATAAATGTAAATTTAAAATGTTTACATTTTATTGCCAAAAAGTGAATAAAAACATTTTAAAAATACATTGAATCATTCAATAAGGGGTCTAAAAATAGTATACACAGATTAGTAATAACTCCATGTATAAATCAAAAAAAGTTAATGTGCAAATACACAAATGGTGGTAGTGATCTATTATTCCTATAAGTAAGGACAGAGAATAGCTGCCTGTGCTTTTGCTAGTACATATAAAATGTTCCTAAATTGTAGGTGCATATACAGATCAAAAACAATTTTTGTATTACAAATATCCATATAGTTCAGACTCTAAAATTAAGTTCTGAAAACAAAGTCAACAAGTTGCCAAAAAGAGAAAAAAGAAAAACAGAGCATCATGGAGTAAGAAAAATGTTGTATTAAATAGTTACCATATATATATCTATATAAGACCCTAAAGAAGAGAGATCACAATGGAAGTCCCACACATATCACCCAGAGAATGGGCTTCATCAGGGGTAAGTGAGTTCCAAACAAAGTATCTTTATATATTAAACACAATGGAGCGCAGGCAATGCCAATGTTGGCAGGCGCTGGAACAACGCATGCGCGAAAGCTGAAGAAATATTCTGCGAGTAAAGGAAGGTATGCATAACGTAATAATGGTATCGCTCGTCGATAGAATAGAGGTTATTTATATGTAGATGCTATGTGCATATGCATAGTGGGTGTCATGAAACACAATGTATCTTTTCAGGAAAAGATGCTGGCATACAAGACAAAGATTCTCAACATTTGATACAAATATGAAAAACATTAGAGCACTAATTAGGATTATGAATCATATATAGTACAGATGTGATTTGTAAGCATGATAGAAAATAGTCGCAATAAAAATAAATTATAAAGGAATAAGTATGAATAATAATAATAAAGTATATAACTTTGTATTTGATTTCAAGGGTAATATTAACATGAATATGAACTATATAACATTCTCTTATTCCTAGATTCCAATATGAATAAATATAGGTGATATGTGTAAACCTGAATATCAATAATATTCAATAGCAACTGAATAGTACAACTGAAACCAGAAGTTTACATGCACTATATAAAAAGACACATATACATGTTTTTCTCACTATCTGACATGAAATCAGAATAAACCTTTCCCGTTTTAGGTCAATTAGGATTACCAAAATTATTTATGAATTTATAAATTATTTGCCAAATTCCAGAATAATGAGAGAGAGAATTTTTTAAGGCATTTTTATTACTGTCTGCAAAGTCAAAAATTTACATATACTAAGATTACTATGCCTTTAAACAATTTGGGACAGCCCATATGATGATGTCATGTCTATTGGCAACATCTGAGTTAATTAGAGACACACCTGTGGATGTATTTTAAGGCACACCTGAAACACACTGCTTCTTTGTGTAACCTTATGGGAAAGTCTAAAGAAATCAGCCAAGATATCAGGAAGAGAATTGTGGACTTTCACAAGTCTGGTTCATCCTTGGTTGCAATTTGCAGATACCAGAATATGCCTCGTTCATCTGTACAAACAATTATACGCAACTACAAACAAGATGGGAATGTCCAGCCATCATACTGCTCAGGAAGGAGACGGGTTCTGTGTCCCAGAGATGAATGTGCTTTGATACAAAATGTGCATATCAACCCTAGAACAAAAGCAAAAGATGCTTGTGAAGATGCTGGCTGAAGCTGGTAAGAGTGTGTCATTATCCACAGTGAAACGAGTACTGTATTGACATGGGCTGAAAGGCCACTCTGCCAAGAAGAAGCCATTACTCCAAAAGAAACATAAAAAAGCCAGATTAATGTTTGTAAATACACACAGGAACAAAGACCTTAATTTTTAGAAACATGGAGAAGCTTGCAAGCCTAAGAACACTATCCCAACTGTTAAACACGGGGGTGGCAGCATCATGTTGTGGGGTTGTTTTGCTGCAGGAGGGACTGGTGCACTTCACAAAATAGATGGCATCTCGAGGAAAGAATATTATGTGGAAATACTGAAGCAACATCTCAAGACATCAGCCAGGAAGTTAAAGCTTGGGCACAAATGGATCTTCCAAATGGACAATGACCCGAAGCATACTGCCAAACTGGTTACAAAGTGGCTTAAGAATAACAAAGTCAATGTTTTGGAGTGGCCATCACAAAGCCCTGATCTCAATCCTATTGAAAATTTATAGGCAAAGCTGAAAAGGCAGGTGCGAGCAAAGCGGCCTACAAACATGGCTCAGTTACACCAGTTCTGTCGGGGGGGGCCCAACCCAGCGGGGGGGTACCAAATGTGAATACAGTGTAAGTTTTAGACTGAACCGCGTTCCACATGTGGCCTACCGAGGGATAAAAAATAAAGATAGTTGTATAAAGGAAAGATGGTAGAAAAAAAAAAAAAAAAAAAAACGGTAGCATGCCGGCAGGAATCGCAAATTCCTACAAGCTATTGTGAGAAGCTTGTGGAAGGATATCCAAAATGTTTGAATTAATATATCAGTGTAATGTTTTTAGACTGAAAAAAAACAAAAAAAAAAAAAAAAAAAAAAACCCTGGCCCCATTCCAACATGTGGCCTACCCCGCAAGAAAGCGGGGACGATCCCAAAAAATAAGCCCAAGAGCAAATTAGTTGTATACAAAACACCAAAAAAAAGGACAATATGTTACGAAAGAAACCCAACAACAAGATCCCGCCCACACACAGCCCCAAAATGAGGAACCACAAACAATGGTAGCAAGCGAAACAAAAAAAAAAAAAAAAAATCAATAGTATATAAAGTAAGCCCAAAATACTTGTCAAATATACCAGTATACAATACCCTGGAATTTTATACAGAACCAACCCCCCTATTCCCAAAAACCCCCCTTCCTCACAACAAAAACACATCACCCCAAACCACAAACCAACCAACAAAAATATCCAAAAGAAAGGACAAAGAAAACAAACTCTAACAATCGCCACAGTATGTCAATAATGGCTGTGCCCCCAAATTTAGAACAAAAAGTAAGTAATGGTCCAAATTCTGTATCTAAAGATTGTATATAGGCTTGACATCATACATCTTAAGGTGAAAGGATACCGAAGTAATAATGTACAATATTAGATTATTAAGCCAATAGCCACTTAAGAGGGAGTCCATAATTAAAATGGAGTAGCCAGAGGAAGTCCATTGTAGATAAGGAGGATGGTCTTTATAATGTCAATCTTGTAGAGTCTTGGGGATAAGGTAGGTGGAGGAGGCCAGCTGTTTTGCAGGTAAAGTGAGTTAAATGATGAAAAATCATCATATCTAGATAACAAAAGAAAATGTTAATACAAAAGAAAAAAAAAAATAGGGGGAAGGAAGGGACTTAATAGTTCAAAACCCTCCTGCACATGTTGGTGTTGAAAGTTATGGCATTTATGCATGTGAGGAATTCATGGCACTCCAGTTTTTTGGTGTGTGCGTTATATCATTACGAATGATATTTATGTAATTCCTCTTTCTGTTACAAATCATTGCTGAGAAAGGTCACATGTCCGAAACATTCAACACCGATGGAACTGATTGGCAAGTTCTTGGAATTAAGTGCATGTCTGACGCAAGATATATTGTTTTATTATTTTTTTTTTTTTTTTTTTGGAGTGACAAGTATCATATAAATGTATTCAGAGAGCCCTGAATTTCTCACTCATGAATTCCAAGGAGGACCGTTTTCCAAAATAGTGGAAATGAAGATCAGCACTTGCCCAAGTAGTGATGAAGAAAGGATTTCTTTTATTACAGCCAAACACATAACGTGTTTCGGAGTGAATAGAAAAGGGGCTATTCGCTCCAAATGCATTCTGTGTTTGGCTGTAATAAAATAAAATACATTTTATACTGAAATCGGCGGAGAGAAGAGTCCTGCTTGCAGGAATTTTCTCTCCGCTGATTTAAGCGGAATCCTGCACGGAGACGAGCAAACGCTAGTGTGAACCTAGTGTAAGATATCTCGCTGACCAGAGCTTTATTCACATCTGTACTGCTCTCTCCTGCTAAGACCTGCTGAAAAGTTGTTAAATAAAGTGCAATAAAAACAAGAAATCATACAGTTTGCTGTAGCAGCTTGTATGTCTGTTTCTGACACTCTCTTTTTCTGGACGACAACTCCTCCTCAAAAACCTCTGTGTAATCTGATCTGTCTCTCTGTCTTTACACTGAAGAACGATCTTGCAGTGAAATGAACAGGTGGGAGAGGAGCTGATACCAGAATATAGAAACACTTTCCTTTGATAAGATATTTTACAAAATTTCTTAGATTCAACTGCAATATTAATTTACAAAAAAATTGAAACGACAGTTACTTTCTAACCCCTTCTGACCACAGGCAGTTTTCAATTTTTGTTTTTGACTCCCTGCCTTCCAAACTACCATGTTATTTTTTTTTGTTCACAGAGCCATATGAGGGCTTAATGTTTGCGGGACAAATTGTACTTTGTAATAATACCTTTTAATATTCTGTACGATGTACTGGGAAGTTGGGGGAAAAAAAATTCAGAGTGGGGTGGAATTGGAGAAAAACTGCATTTGTGCAACTTTCTTACGGGATTTGTTTTTATGTCGATCAGTCTGCAACCAAAATGACATGTCACTTGTATTTTATGGGTCGATACAATTCTGGGGATACCAAATTTACAGTTTTTGGACATTTTAACCCCTTAAAAGAGGACCTTTCACCACCTCCACCCAATTACATTCTTCCCATCTGTTAATAGGCGCTGCTCCACTGTTTCCAGCACAGTTGAAATTTTTTTCTCTAGCCTCTACTATTGCTGAACAACAAGCACAGTTACTTTTGGTGTTTTGGTGCCTGATGTTCTATTAAATCTCTGTAATGTCAGAAGGGCAGTGTCTGACGGGGGCATGATTCAGAGCTCTAATCGGAGGCAGCCAGTATCAGAGCTCAGAGTCACACCCCTTGCCTGCTTCTGCCTGACACCGCCCTTTTGACAGTAGTAAGCCTAAATAGCATATCAGGCACCAAAACTAACAACATTGATTGCTCGGAATGGATGGGGCTAAATAAATTATTCCAACTGTGTCAGAATCAGTGGAACATTACCTATTAATTGATGTAATTGGTGGTGAAAAGTCCTTTTTAAGGGTTTATATTGTGGGGAAAAAAAGTACAAACAAGCAAGATTTCTGGCTCTCACAGACCTGTAACTTCTTCTTTAAGAGGCTCCTCTGTCCTCCACGCATTACCTGTAGTAATGCACCTGTTTGAAATTATTATCAGTATAAAAGACACCTGTCCACAACCTCAAACAGTCACACTCCAAACTCCACTACGGTGAACACCAAAGAGCTGTGGAAGGATACCAGAAACCAAATTGTAGACCTGCACCAGGCTGGGAAGACTGAATCTGCAATAGGCAAGCAGCTTGGTGTGAAGAAATCAACTGTGGGAGCAATAATTAGAACATGAAAGCCATACAAAACCACTGATAATCTCCCTCAATCAGGGGCTCCACGCAAGATCTCACCCCGTGGGGTCAAAATGATCACAAGAATGGTGAGCAAAAATCCCAGAACCACACGGGGGGACCTAGTGAAAGACCTGCAGAAAGCTGGGATTAGCGTAACAAAGGCTACCATCAGTAACACACTAGGCCATGAGGGACTCAGATTCTGCAGTGCCAGACGTGTCCCCCTGCTTAAGCCAGTACATATCCGGGCCTATCTGAAGTTTGCTAGAGAGCATTTGGATGTTCCAGAAGAGTATTGGGAGAATGTCATATGATCAGATGAAATCGAAGTAGAACTGTTTGGTAGAAACACAACTCGTCGTGTTTAGAGGAGAGTGATTGCTGAGTTGCATCCAAAGAAAACCTTGCCACCCCCATGCTTCACAGTAGGAAGACTGATACGTGTACATGAAAGAATGAATGGGGCCATGTATCGTGAAATTTTGAGTGCAAACCTCCTTACATCAGCAAGGGCATTGAAGATGAAACGTGGCTGGGTCTTACAGCATGACAATGATCCCAAGCACACCGCCAGGGCAACGAAGGAGTAAGAAGCATTTCAAGGTTCTGGAGTGGCCTAACCAGTCTCCAGATCTCAACCCCATAGAAAACCTTTGGAGGGAGTTGAAAGTTTGTGTTGCCCAGCGACAGCCCCAAAACATCACTGCTCTAGAGGAGATCTGCATGGAGGAGTGGGCCAACATAGCAGCAACAGTGTGTGCCAACCTTGTGAAGACTTACAGAAAACGTTTGACCTCTGTCATTGCCAACAAAGGATATATAACAAAGTATTGAGATGAACTTTTGTTATTGACCAAATACTTATTTTCCACCATAATTTGCAAATAAATTCTTAAAAAATCAGACCATGTTATTTTCTAGATATGTTTTCTCATTTTGTCTCTCATAGTTGAGGTCTACCTATGATGTCCATTACAGGCCTCTCTCATCTTTTTAAGTGGGAGAACTTGCACAATTGGTGGCTGACTAAATACTTTTTTCCCCACTGTATGTCCTGGAACTTGGTGATAACTGGAGTCACATTTGTGCTCTGAGCCTCTGTTGGGGAATCCGACAAGGTTTCTCTCCCTTTTTTTTAAAGGTTTATTCTCATCACAGACATTTATGACTTGTATGCACCCTTTTCCAAATGTTGCTATAGCTACATTAATGGAGAGCTGGCTGCATATGCACTCTACTCTCTATATGAGTTACAAAAACTGACGAGCAGGTGCACTCTGCTGTGCTTTGGATATACCATAAATGTCTGTGTCAAGAATACTCATTTTAAAGAGGACCTTTCACCACCCCCAACAAGTCCAGCTCTTTAATCATTTAATAGGCGTTTCTTCGCTGATTCTGGCATAGTTGACGAGATTTTTTTTTCTCTAGCCCCCACCATTCCTGAGTAATCAATGCTGTTGATTTTGGTTCCAGATATGCTTTTTAGGCTCTGTACTGTCAGGTGGGTGGTGTCATACAGGAGGAGGAAAGCTTGGAGCGGTTCTGATCTCTGACACTGTCAACCTCTGATTGGAGCTTTGAATCACACCCCCTTTCCTGCTCCTGTCTGACCATGCCCACCTGACAGTACAGAGCCTAAAAACGAACAGCACTGATTGCTCGGGAATGGTCGGGACTATGGGAAAAATTCCAACTGAGCCAGAATCAGTGGAGCAGCACCTATTAACAGATGCTAAGAACTGAAGTTGGTGGAGGTGGTGAAAGATCCTTTTTAAGCCAAAAATGGAGCTTATTCTCGCTGTCAAAATGATCCGTAATGGATCACATTGTAGCTCAATGGGACCTGTCATTGCTTGAATCAAGTCTACCATTTTGAAGGAAAGTAAAACTATGACACTAGTAGCATAATAAGAAAAGTAAATTCAGTGCTTATTATGGCAAACATGATCATGCATTTGTGCTTGCCATATTCAGTCAGTTAGGTTTTCTATTTGTACCACAGACTAGAGAATTATATAGAAATGTTGTCATATTCTCTTCATTACATTTAAACCATTCCTAATTGAAATAATAAACATGTAAACCCTAAAATTATTCATCCACCCATTAATATATATTTCACATCACAGGTTGTGGCTGGGGGAGATGTGAGCGTTGTCACTGGCCAACAACAGGAGCATGTAGGCACTGCAGTCAGCTTTTCTGGACTTGCTTCAAGCAGTATATTGCAAGATGATTTGGGGTAAGAATTTAAAACAAGATGCACTTTTTCTTAATTAAAACAGCACCTGTATTTTTTTTTTCTCATCAAGACTGCAAAAAAACAAACAAACAGATAAAACAGTTTGAAACTACTGTTTGTTGTTGCGGTTTTGGGTAACCACAGCAATAAAGAAAAGCTACAAACCCAGCACATATGTAGTAATCTTGCATGTTACAGTTATTAGTCTTTGCTTATGATAGCGTCTTGACAGTCTGGCCAGTACACAATGGACCTTTGTGGACCTGCCAGTTTGTAAAACTTTAACAAACCACCACAAATCTTAATGCAGTACCACATGTTATTTTGGCACCTACTATTAATAATGTAAAGGAAGAAGAATATTTACACTGTAACATAAATTAAATTTATTGACTTGACTTAATATTTTATCTTGGTGTTTTATTTATAGTTGTATTCAAAGCATCCACCTTACATACATTGCTGCCTGTGTGGCCTATATTATTTATGATTTTTTCATCTTCACAAGAAGATATACTTCCAGTCCATAAAGTTGTACATCTAGTCCTATTGCTCTACTCAGTTGGGGGAACAGGAGGTAGGCTCCCCACCAGTTTTCCCCTTCTTAGTGAATAGGGGATACCTTTAAATACTCCCTATAACTTTTAGCAATTTTAGTATCAAAGGAATAAGATGAAAATAAAGCAGCAATTACATTTTTATACGAAAATTCTAATAGGTTAAACCTTTTATCAATAAGGGGTATTTAATATATCAAAATGGTTAAAAAGTATGTTTAACATGAAAACTTGGTCAGTTTCTCATGACTCAACAGTGAATCTGTGAAGAAACTACATTTCCCATGATGCATCTGCCTGCTCTCACTCCCTCTGTTTGGATTCTCAATCCCCCCACCTTGCGGCAAAGAGAAACATCACAGCATCATGTGACCTAAGATGTAGGAGTGACTTATTACCTGTGATTTCAATGGAGGGGAGAGCAGGCAATACATCATGTGAAATGTAGTTTGTTCACAGATTCACTGCATGTAAATAACAGTGATACAAGGAGTCTCAAGTAAAATAAAGCCAAGAAAAAGCTGCACAAGGAAACAGTGAATATTTAGCACTGCTGTGGATGAATTTGAAGATAATTTTTGGAAGCTGGATAATCCCTTTAAGCATTTGGCCTCTTCAGTGTAAATTTGTTGGAAACTGAATGTTGCAATGTAAATATTATAGATTATTTGTGTATGTGGTATACATGATGTGTTGAACCGTTCTAATTTGAGTATGTATTTTCACATAAGACCTCCTCAGTACAAGACAATCATTCTTGAGAGAGGACCAGATGGACTTGGCTTCAGTATTGTTGGAGGTTATGGGAGTCCACATGGTGACCTCCCTATCTACGTGAAGACTGTTTTTAGTAAGGTAAACAAATCTGAAAGTTTCTGCAATCATTAGCCCCATGGTCTTCCTATTTGTCCACTGTGAAAACCTGGTATATGAACAAAAACAATATAGTAAATAGCATAATAATGTGAAAGGTAAATGGGATGAAATGTGCAAGTGGGGAAGGGTCATGTGCAGCTAGTAGGGGGTGACAGCAAGTCACAGATTTATAATTGCATCCATTTTTTTTTTTTTTTTTTTAAATAAGCTTTGAAATGCACCTGTATAACTTTTTGACTCCTTTACCATCCCTTGTTGCAGGGGGCAGCATCTGAAGATGGTCGCCTGAACAGAGGGGATCAGATCATTGCTGTGAATGGACAGAGTTTGGAAGGTGTGACTCATGAAGAAGCAGTTGCTATTCTGAAGCGAACAAAAGGAACAGTTACTCTAACTGTGCTGTCGTGACCTTGTAACTTCTCTACCGTCCTCTTTAAGGGTCCATTTGTGTGTCACCAGCACTTTCCCCTGTGAAAGTACATAAAGCAATAGGGCTCATACTGTAGGTCAGCTGTGTGTCTAGGAGAATGTTTACCTAGCTGCTGTCACTTAACACACACCAATTTACATTGTAGAGACAAATGAATATGTTACAGCTTATTCAGCTGACTTGTGTGAGTTTCTCCTGAATGATTCCAGGAGGCAAAGTACTAATAGCTCTTTAGCCACAAAACAAGCATTTTAATTGTATAGATCTATGCTTTAGCACAAGTGTGTGAAGAGCATGGAATTTGGCAACACAAGAGGTCAAGAAAAAAATGTAGGTTACTTCTATTTTTATTGTTCTTATGTTTTTACAATGCTTACATGTCTTTTGTATCAATGCTTTGCTGCTACAGTATATACCCTAAGAACAAATGTTTTGTGTTTTTATGTCTGTTTGTATAAGTACACTGGACAAATTGAGATTTATTTTACCATGGTTTAATTATAAGATATAACGCACATGATTTTTACATTGTCCTAGGGAGAAAGTTGTTGCATACATTTGAATTATTATGGTATGAAATTGTATTTTACTTGGAAACAATTGTAGGCACACATTTTCTATTGGCCAAATCATTTATGTTTTTCATTTACATTTAATGATTTCAGTACAAATTCATCTCTGATATCACTCATATTTCCTCTGAACTATCAGTCTACTGTGCAAATGTTGGTAATATAAGGCAAGCAGAATTCAGTGGCCTCACTGAACCCAAGCGGGGTATTGTGGTTTTACCTTCTAGGATGAGATTCTGAATCAGTAAGTAACTTTTAATGTATTATGTTTTGGGCAGTTCATGATCTACTGTTGTCGTTCCCAAACTTATTGCTGTTGGGGCACCCTAAAATATAATTTCACTTCTCTGAAACCCCTACTGCCATTTCAACCTCAAAGAAGCTTGGTGTATTGGATTGGTATGCATTGAGTATTTCGGCAGACAATTCTCTGACTAGGTTCCAGGGAATCCTGGTTCCCTGTTTTGGAAGCAGTGATCATACAGTGTGACATTTTCAAACCGGAGTCACTGTGTCAAGGATTTTATGGCATAAAAAATAGGGAATTATTTAAAATATATGTATAGAAATTTAGAAATCAAATTATTGCAACTCTTTGCCCCATGGTATAACATACATGCAATTCTAGTTAGCTCTGTCATAAAGGCTTAATGGTACAAGTCTGTACGACAGATCTACATGTAATTCAGTTACTTAAAACTTTGTTGCAGTTGCCTAAAATTTTGTGCGCATTACAGCAAAAAAAAAAAAAAAAAAATGCATGTAATACAAAGGATAGTATTTATGTGAAATATGGCCTCTACAGGCAAAATAAATGCCATATGTGAAGCAAATTTTAAAATCTGTTAAATGTAGTTTTTAGACATAAAAGTGATTTCATAAAGTGCTGTGCAGCAAAGAAAGGAAAAAATTAAACAAAAAGCTTTTCAGTATTAAAAATTAATGTCTGTTAAAGAATCTCAGCACCTACACACAATGTAGTAATGGGGCAGACAACACTTAGAGCTGTTCTGCTTGGTAATGTCAGATCACCACTGTCATTTGTTAACAGAGTCAGATTTCTCTAGGGAACAATCACAATCTTTGTTTGTACTGTACGTAAGGGAATGTCAAGGATTTATACATATCTTATCGGAAGCGCCAAACACTGGCAATTCATTCCCTGAATGTCTCAGCCTGTGGGCAGCCTGAGCAACAGGTTTTCTGTTTCAATAAGATTATAAAATAACCCATGCTATCGTGTAACAAAGTCTAAAATATATAGACACTATAGATGTGTCCAGTGGCATAACTAAAGGATCAAGAGCCCTGGTCCAAAAGCCCAGCTTGGGCCCCCCACTAAAACGTCTCATGACTGTTAGGCATTTGTACAGTTTAGCAGCATTTACATTGCCCCTTTCCTCTTGTTAACAGCATTTCTGTGCACACGCGCTTCCCATCCTCTATCGGTGACACCAAACTGCAAATTTCTGCCAATTTGTGCTACAACCTCCCCCACAGAATCTGTACTTGACTATATTCTGACCAGTTGCTCCTTTTGGCAGTAAAAGGTTAATTTTCTCCTTTTTAACAGTGGAAGGCTAAGTGTCATAAATTTTCTCACTCCAGTACATCAGAGGGCAGGTGTAGATTTATGATGCACAAACTGCTAGCCATCAAAGGGAATCAGAAAGGAGATCAAAGAAGTTTAATCAGCCTTAGTGTGGTGAGGGTGACCTATGGACCCTTTTGGCTTATGGACCCAGTGATAGGTATGACCACTACAAACCCTTTAGGTTATGCTAGTGCTTATGGTCCCCTAAGACTCCTGGGCCTAGGTGCAATTGCACTCTCTGCACCCCCACAAGTTACACCCCTGGGTGTGCCTTTTGTGTGCTTTATAGTGTTTAATGTTAATGTCTAAAACGTATAGGAAAAAAAAATTATAAACTGCCCCTTCCCACTATATATAACACAGTATTAAAAATACATCACCTATTTAACTTGAAAAAAGTGTTAAATTGCTTATCTTCTTGTGAACATTATGCATTTTAGATCAACATTATTTTCTGATTGCTATCTTATTATATTCTCAGAGGGGTCAGAACTCCCTTTCCTGACATAAATCTCCAGGTCCCCTGCATATAAATAACGTTTATTGTATTCATAGAGTAAGCTGTAAAAGAGAACCTTTCACCACCTTCACCAGTTCTGTAGATCTTTGCATCAGTTAATAGCCCCCACCAAGCAATAAGTGCCATTAGTACTCAGTATGCTAATTAGGCTCTCTATTGTCTCCTTATGGATGTTAGACTCCAAGATATCACAACCACCATAATGCTAATTAAAATAACACAATAAACAGAGTACTTACCTATTGTATTCTCTGCATCTCTAGCATCAGCTCTCCACTGGTCGCAAGTTGTTGATGTGGTGCCATTCTGCAGCCCTGTAGAGATGGTGCTAGAGCAGTAGATGTTTTAACCAGTAAATACTACTTATTTTGTTTTTTAAACTATCCCCTGTCTTTTTCCTGTATTTGTCTACTTTTGGGCCATCTCTTTAAAGCATACCTGAGTTTTCATCAAAGTTGAAATATCTGCAGTGTCTTGCTGAGCAATATGTTGTCTAGCTGTACAAGCCTTCATACATAGTGTTATATCTGTATTTCTGCTGCTAATAGCTCCGTTATGGCTGCAACACATTTTACAATTCTCTCTGAGGCAGGGAGCATGTACAATACGGAACAGTCTGCCCCATCCATTATTATTACTAGTAGTTTACATATAATTCTGACTGAAGTAACTGTAAAATAGAGAGAGGCTCAAGTGAACATAATATAAGAGACCCAGGGACACTGGGCTCCAAGTTATGATGCAACTAAAAAGATCCTGATGCAGAAAAAGATGAACAATAAGAAAAGCTGTTTATTATCGATGACAGATATTCCATCAGCAATAACACAAGCATCTGTTCAGAATTAGACTCTTCCTATTCTCACTGTGAGCTGTGAGAAGCTGCAGAATCCTTTCTGAGCAGTGTACAAGTAGAGCGTGTAGAGTAGCAAAGTTGTATGTAAACATGCAGCAGCTATGAAGAGAGACCCGTCCCTTTCGACCCTACTTCTTGTGTTATGTCTTGAGCCTCTTAGTTTTTTAAAGACCAACCATCCCTAGTAACAGTGAGTGAACAGCAAATTAGTAAGGAGGGAGACACCTAGTGGTATGAACTTTAGAGAGATTTTTCAGCCAGAAAACATTTTTAAATAAAGTGCATTACATTTCGGTCCACAGTCACATGCTCTATTGAAAGAGTTGTCTGAAAAGTTAGTGACCATTTAAGTAGTGTATGTGGTTGCAATATCTGACATTTTTTACAGTTTGAGGCAGTATTCCAGTTTTCATGATTAGATTAGTATTAGCTGATATCACTGATTGTAGTGAGAACGGACAACCATCTAATGTGTATGGGTGCCTTCTGACTCTCCCCCAATGGCAGATATCAGGGGAAAGATGAGTTAGGTATGTTGGATTTCAATGTGCCTGATCCTTTGTTCACATGGAAAGTAAACCATCACCTGACGTGTCTGGAAGCTTCTTTTCTTCCCCTCTTCTTTATAGAGTAAAGATGTATGCTTGGTTGAATGTGGATGCGGGAAGTTGGGAGGCAGAACTGTCAGTTGAAGAAGCATTTATTCTACAGCTATCTGAAATGTATGACCACCTTTATACTTTCAGGAGAAGTGTGTTTAAGTAAATCATTAGTTTTATGTTAACCCCCTAACACTGAAATTAAAATTGCAAAAACCCTTCCGAAAATGTCACTTTTTATTTTGTTACAGATTTTGCATATATAGCTCAAGTAAACATATCTGACACATAACTCTACTGACTTATGTGCGTTTTAACCCTTTATCGAGCTAACGCATTTTAGACTTAAACCAGTAACATTTTATCCCTCTCTGCATTCCAATTTTCATAACTTTTTTTAAAATTTTATTTTTAATGTAGCTTTACAAGACCTTGTATTTTGTGGGTACATATGACTTTTTGACCCTTTTTTTTATTACTTTTTGTTTTTGAATGGTGAGATGAACAGAAAACATCAATTCTGGCATGTGAAATTTAAGGTTTATGGCAAATAACATCACCACCCCTATAGCTTACCCAGAAAATAGAATTAGTATACCAGTTGTCTTTTTTTACATTTATTTTTCATTAACAAGGGCACAAAAAAATAGTCAAATTTTTACTTTTTCTTTCAAACCATTTAGGTGCTGTGATCAGCATTGACTGCATCATCTATTTATTTATTTATTATGCTTATATAGTGCCATCATATTCCGCAGCGCTTTACAGACATTGACAGTCACTGTCCCATATAGGGCTCACAATCTACATTCCCTATCAGTATGTCTTTGGAGTTAAAGGGCAAGTATACACTCTGATTGATAATGGGGGGTGATATCTTGAACAAAAGCTCATGGTACACCCTCTTCTGATGAGAAATCAGTCTCCTCTCCCCTGAAAACTGTTAGCTGCACCTGTTCCCCTGCAAACTGGCTGAAATGAGAGCTGTGAGTATATGCATCTCCATTTTAACCAGTTATAACTCAGGATCTACTGAAGACATGAGTGTTGGTCTTATTTTAAAGCGAAGATTAGATAGAGCCGTTTAAGTGACTGCTCCGCAGTTTCACTGAACGGCTCCTGCGTTGGATAAACGCTTAGGTATTTTGTTCAAAGCCTAAGCAGGAGATGTTCAAAAATGTTAGGGGGTTAAGGTATAATGCTTTAGACCTCTACATAGATACTGTATAGGGTGGCAAATAGCAGCACTGAAAGCAGTAATATTAATCTAATCTAATGGTTTTCGTTTCTTGGGTTTTACTCTTATTGGCTTCATAGTCGTGAGAGAATTGTATTTTCTGATAACCTCTGAAAGGGAACCAGTGGCTTTGTTTCCCTGTTCTCAGCATTGATGTGCTTTCTCAGTGCAATAGTGACCTATTTCATTTACCTTTACTTCTTCATTTTTACTATATTATTATTGCTAAAACCTTTTCAAGTATTATCTAAATATAAAATGACTTAAGGAATGTGTCTAGAATTTTCTAGAGACTCTCGGATAGTGCTAAATGGTTGTTGAAGGACTGAATGTTACAGCACAGTACAGTAACATTATAATGTAATTTAGCTAAATACCTTTCTTCAGATACCAGATTTTGCTTTTTTTTAATATATATAAAACAGCTCTAGGAAGTTTGACACTTTAGAAATTGTGTTTTAGACTTTAAATGCAAATATAGTGTTTGTTTTGGTGGGGTTTTTGTTACCTTTTTTTTTATTATTTTAGAAAAAACAAGAAAAAAATAAAGCAATGAAGCGGTCTCCCCATTGCCACACAAAGTTTGATGATAAAGAGGTATTCTCCCTTAGTAGGATTGCTTTACTAGGGGAGTAAGGTACATGGAGTGCCTACAACTCTATACTGTGAATCTGAAATGCAGTTCATGCCCCACTATACTATATGCCTCAGTTGCGTGCATAAACTATACCAATATTAAGAGGTTTTGTACATCCCAGTATTAACCATCTAAATGGGGTCATATGTGTATTACCTTATATTTGTTTTGGATTTTATTTTGGTTTTTGTGATGTGTTAGAAGAGAAACAGTTGCATATAAATAAGCCAACTCCAACTGTGTTTTCAACTGGTGATACCTCAGGAAATATTAAACGTAGAACTGTAGTCTTGATGTCCATAGGACATTCAACCTCCACTTCCCTGCATTATATAAGAGCCCGTACACCCCTGTACTCCAGTAAACAGCAGTGTACAGATTAATGCAGAGAGTACTGAAGAATGGACAGATGTGGATTTCAGCATTAGAAAGTGCTGCAAGAGTATCAAAAAGTGTTTGAAAGTTTAGTTGCGCATTAACTTTTAGATTGCTCTGTTAAGTAACAAGATATGACCAGTGGTTGACTTTTGCCATATCTTGTCACTGTTGTAAAGACACAGCTTTATCACATTATGACGAGCTCATACATTTTGCCAGCCAGGGAGAGGAATATGGCAACTGGAAAAATGTTTTTTTTTCCGTAGAGTCAGAGGGGAAACCAGCAGGGGGATTTTTAGATCTCCCTAGTGGAGATTTTCCATTTGGCATTACAATTCCTGTGTAACTTTTTTCTCTACAAAAATGTATTTTTATTAGTTCACATATATCTGTTTTGTTTTGTTCTGTATAACATCACAAATTCTATAGTTGTCACTTTAAGCATTTGTAGAAATAAAAAATAATTGTACAGATATTTTCTTACTACTGTCAGTTTGTGTATGTTAAGACCACTGTTTGCTTTATTTAGATAACAATAAAGATACTTAGACCTGTTGTTTCCTTGACTTCAGAGATGTCTTCATTGTTTTGCTTATCCAAAAAGTCAATTCCAGTTGAGTGCTTTAAAAGGAAAAAAAAAAAGGTGTAGTTTTGCTATATGGCTGATGGTTTTACATTAAAGCTGAAGTATAGCACACGGCTATGTCCGCTGTTCCCATTGAAGTGAATGGGAACATCTGCCAACAGATACACCTACATTCAGCCTGACTGGGGAAATCCCCCTATTCTCAGGATCTGTGGGGGTCTCAGCAGTCAGACCCCCAACCAATCACATTTTTATCCTTTTATCTTCTGGATACTTTTTGTGGGATAATACCTTTTAAGCATGCCACCTTTCCAGCAATTCTGTTTATCCCTTTTACAGAACACCACACAAGTTCATAGAACAGGACCACAAAAAGCAGGCGCTGGTGTAAAAGTTGTCTTTCTTCAGTTGTGGCACTACCAACCATCTCCATAGGCAATGTCCCAGCTTCCTATGTAGAAATGCCAATGATCATGTTAACATCCCTGTTTCAGATCTTCACCTTCTGACTCGTATCATTACGTTCAATACAGTCCCGTATGCTGAGGTTCTTATTAAAATTCTGCTGTTCTTTTGCTGTTTTAACTTTTGTTGCTGTTCTTCCTTATCACAATGTCCACCCAAAATCAGTGCACATTCAATTCAGCGCTGGTGAGAAGATGCTACTTAACAGCACAAATTGCACCATCTCCCATATACAAGAGGAAGCATGTAGTCAATAGGACTGAGCTACTGTACTGTACAATTCTGTCCACATGCACTTGAACACATTAGGTGGCTGTTCTGAGAAGGAATTTAAAGAACCCCAGGATGCGCCACAGAAAGTATGTAATGATATCGCTTTTTGTAAAAAGGAAATACAAACTGCTGTTGAGGTTGTGATCATATTACTTAAATTACACAGTTTTACCAGATGTGTAAAAAAAAAAAAAAAAATGCAGGTAAATTCAAGAAAATCCTTTCCAGGTAGCACCTGTGTTGTGTTGCCAAATTATACTATGTTCACATCTACGTCTGAGTTTCTATTATTCTGGTCCGTCGCAAGACCAGAAGAACAGAAAAATGGTCTGTCTAATGACAGACAACAGATCCCGAGAGAGCCCATGAACTATAATAAATAATGAAAAGAAAAAGGTTTTATTACCACACTGGCGCCTCTGGTGGTCCTGTGGGGACCTGGATAGTAATGCCTCGGGATTAAATATGGTAAAAAGAGAGAAAAAGTCTGGCAAGTTTCTGCTCCCCCTGGGACCACCTGTCTGTAAGACAGTGGTAGTGCAAATAGTAAAGTAGTAAAAAAACAGGGTATGTATGAGCACTACTTAATCAGCCAGACATGTGTTAAAATGAAACTTTTTTATTGGATCACAATGTTACTCCACAAGGTGGCGATACAAAGTATGGCAACGCGTTTCGACGTCTTAACTGACGTCTTCATCAGGCCAACTAGATAAGAATCAAATAAAACAATAGTATAATGTATAATAAATAATATAAGATATAATAAAAACATTGTTGTACATAAGAAACAATCTACATGTATATACATAGACACACACAAACACATGTATGCATGTATGTACACACATATCCCAGCACACATATAAATGTACACATATGGTGGCAATCAACAAATGGTTAATGTATAAATAAGTAAAATGAAAACCATATCCCTCCCCCCCCTTTTTTTCATTCATTACCATTATTTCCTAGACGTATTCATATATATCCCCCTATTCTATTATTACCTACCTAATCATCTAATCTTGGTACCATATATATCCCCCATCTCCTCTTTCTCATTAACTATAACTATTTTTCATATTTGTTCTTATACCAATCCATTCACTTTTCATTTTACTTATTTATACATTAACCATTTGTTGATTGCCACCATATGTGTACATTTATATGTGTGCTGGGATATGTGTGTACATACATGCATACATGTGTTTGTGTGTGTCTATGTATATACATGTAGATTGTTTCTTATGTACAACAATGTTTTTATTATATCTTATATTATTTATTATACATTATACTATTGTTTTATTTGATTCTTATCTAGTTGGCCTGATGAAGACGTCAGTTAAGACGTCGAAACGCGTTGCCATACTTTGTATCGCCACCTTGTGGAGTAACATTGTGATCCAATAAAAAAGTTTCATTTTAACACATGTCTGGCTGATTAAGTAGCGCTCATACATACCCTGTTTTTTTACTACTTTACTACATGAACTATAATGGGGTCCTTTTGGTGTCCATAATTTTTTAACAGTGATCGCTGGGTGAAAAATTCAGGCTTGCAGGGTTTCTCCTTCTGAAACCTCCGGTGTCTGGCTAAAATTCCAAACGGAAATTGAAAAATAAACAAAATGGAACGTCAGCTCAATCAATGGGAACTTATTCACTTCAATTAATGCAGTTTGGCCCCTTGAAGACGACCGTGTGCTATCCAGATTTTTCCCGGATAGCTCACTGACCTATTCATTTCTGTCAGCACATGCCATGCACATGACTGTGTATTACACGGATCCGTGTGTGGGCCGACAGTCCGAGCTGCAAAACTCAGCACAGGTCCTATCCCTGTTCGGTTTTGAGGCCGTGCTTCTGCGGCCCCCATTTACTAAATGAATAGGGCCCGTGGATGCACGTGTGGCACTAGAATGAGATCTGTGTGCTGCCCATGCACCAGCCGCGCCATCCAATCACAGTGGGTGGCCCGCACATGGTAGTGTGCAAGGGGCATTATTTTGCATCCATGCCATCCTGTCAAACACTGCCATTGGCTAAAGGATATTTCACTAACTGTACATTATCCAGTTAGGATTGCTGATACAATTTAGTGGTATTGCATAGCATGTAAAAAGAGAAATGTCGTAAAACAATCATTTATTAATTGTAATTTATGTAAAATGTTCTGTTAATTCTGATTTAGATTTTAGTCATAATCGCTGTGTCACCTACAAATAAATCTAAATAATAAATACACTCACACATCTGGTTCTGCTTGGTTGAGCAGGGATTTTGATTCAATATCATAAGAACTGTATTACTAAATTAAGTTGTAGAGTTTCTCAAAGATAATATATTAAAAAGTTTGAGGTTTTGTTGTAAAAACTAATGTCTTATGTTTTGTTTTTTTTCTTGCACGACTGCCAAACATCAGACACTGCACTAAATTCAGTGTAAAATCTAAGGAGCATAACTGGATAATGAAAAAATGACAAAAGAAGAAAAGAGCAGAGTGATGAAAAATTATTAGAGCAGCTAAGGGTTACTTTTTGAGCAAAGATTTGCTTTGAGTTTCAACAAGAGCGACCTTCTCTTCAGTCTGAATTGTTATGAGATCATTGTGTCCTATTGAAATTCCTGCAATAACATGATATTCTAATCTTCAACTAATAAAGCTGCTGTATAAGATGATAGAAATAGCTGCAGAATAGTCCATGAACTCAGACGATTCATTCCTAAGAGTGGAAGAAATTTCTGGCGTATTTGCCAGCGTTTTTAAAACCCAGTGGAAAAAAAAATAAACTTCAAATAATAGCTCTGAAATACTTCTGGAAAGAGATCAACTTTTCTTGGAGCTGAAGTAGAAACAACAATCTGGAATCTCATTTGCTAGTCAGCAAAAGTAATTCTTTAATATATGGGTGAGTTTTCCACATTAAATCATATCTGTTCCAAAATTGTAACACAAAGCCTTCAAGCTGATGAGCTGTATCATCTGGTTATTGTCCACCAGTATTTCATTAGATAAATATATATATAATGCCACCAATGACCAAAGTGAAGAAGCTGTAGTACTTACTGGAGCATATGAGTATAGTGTGGCTGTGCCTGGTACTGCATTTTAGCTATGCACAGCACTGATCAATTTGAATGAGGTGAGCCAGGGACTGGGGTCTTTACTGGCTGTACAATAAAGGGACTTTTTGAGGCTATGATATTGATCACTTATCCTTAGAACAGGTCATTGGTATCAGATTGGTGAGGATCTGAGATCCAATACCCCAATGATCAGGTGAATGAAGGGGCCGCAGTGTGGCTGGGCTGCAACATGGCCATGTTACCAATAGATATGATTTCTCTGACCTGAGAAGAGGAAGTGGAGCTTGACCAAATGCCACAAGCTATTCAAACAGCAGATCGCTGAGGGTTCCAGGTGTCAGATAGTCATCAATAACAGTCCAAAAAAACCATTGTGGAAAAGCTGTGGGTTTTGTTTTTTTCAAGACAAGGCTAGGAGTGGATTTTTGCTAAAGGAAGAAATATAAGTGCATACTTCTAATTCCCATTCCTTTTGAAGCAAATCTTGGCATTGACTCAAAAAACCACAGCAAAAGCGTCTACAAACTGCAGCTTTTCTGTAGCTTAAGCCTGAAAGCCTTAAAGGGATTGTCATCTAGACATGACACCAGGGCATGTTGTAAAATAATCGATTTTTTTTAATTCTGCCAATGCATCCTAAATGAAGAATAAGGTAACTTTGCAAATGAAGTCATCAGCAGCAGCATTATATAATTCATGTGTTAGTGTTTGGTTACAATCATTGGCAATAAAAATGCTGCAACCAGTTGTTTAACCCCTTCTTGCCGCAGCCATTTTTCATTTCTGCATTTGTTTTTTACTTTCCGTTTTCCAAAAGACAACAAAAATGGCACAATCACAATTTTTATTTCTTTCCTGCTACAGTCTTCAATGTATGGGATAAATATTTTCATATGTTTACAGTTTGGGTCATTTCAGATGCAAGGATACCTAATATATTTATTTTTGTCTATTTTTATATGTGATCTAGGAAAAGGTGAGGGTTGATATGAATATTTTTATAAACTTTTTTTTAAAAAAATGTGTTAAATTTTATTTTTAGACCATTTTCATGTAAAACTGCATAAGCTACTGTGATTAAGTTTATGAACAATTTACTTCTGGCAGACACCCTTTAAGCAACATTATTGATCTCCGGTGTATATTTGTTTTTTGGTTTTTTTTTGCACATATAAAGAGCTGCAATTTTAAGGTAACAAAATTACTCTAAATCATACTAGTCCATGCTGTGAAAAGCATTATACATTTTGGGATCTGCAACAAATATGTGCCAAATTTGGAATCCAATAGAAAATTAATTCCTTACATTAGTTGACTCACTTTCCATTTCCCAGAAGTATGACTTAATTCCATTTCATCACCTTTCTGCTAGAATACGGATGTGTGCCATTTGGCAATGAAGTATGAATAACATCATATAAACCCAATTTTCCTGTGAGTGGTGGGATTTTTTTATATTTAATGTACATTTTGTCTCTTATATTTTTATGGAACAAATGCATTTTCCCTTGTTTTTCGTAATATAACTAAATATGGTCACATACAGAAATGTATGTCTATATGCTGGTTATAATTAGCCATTCTGCTACATTTAGGTAATAATTATTAAAATTATTTAAAAATGAGAAATTGAGGCAAATTTATTAAAAAAGTCCAAAAAAAAAAATGTTTTTGGTCCCCCCAAAAAAAAAAAACAGAGAAAATTTTTTTTTTTTTTTCCCCCTCTTAAAGGGGTTTTTTTTTTTTTTTTTTTTTGTGGTGGGACGAAGATAATAAAGGATTGCCATTGATAGTGTAGGGAACTGCCATTTCTACTACTATATAATGTATCTGGCTTCTTTGCCCCTGCAGTTTGGCTTCAGAGACCCCAGGCATTTAGTGCAAGTTTTGTTTTGTAAATACAGTGAGTCAGACACATGTGAGGCAGAGCTGCTGCTGGGGGAGAGATGTGAGCAGAGCTGCTGAGACAGACATGTTATGTCTGGGGGAGTCTAAGAGCCACTTGTTCCTCTTTACTTCACAGTATATAGTTAGGTATGTGTTACCCCCTAAATACTCACAGGACCTAGCTAGTTACCGTAGTTAGGGATCCATATTTATATATAGTTCAGGGCAGTGATAGGTTAGGCTTCCGAAGGCCAACTAGCTAGTTAGAGGCCCGGTGGCACTAGTAGTTTAGCTGGCAGGTTAAGGACTCAGTGTTAGGGTAGTCAGGCCTGCATCTACTGCCATCACCGTCGCCCTGTTTGCTGCCTGTGAAGAATCTCACCATCATCATCATCTCCTGATCGGCTGTCTGTCATCTCCTGGAAGAATCCGAGGATCCACAGTCATCCACAGGGGCCCCTGCATCTCTTCTGTTGCCTGGAGGTATTGTGCACTGGACTCTTGCTATATATCTATATATATACCCGGGTATATAACCTAAGGGGGGTGGGGGCGTGGGGGGTTTTGTTGTTGTGGTGTGTTCTGTGTTTTTTTTTTTTTTTTTTTTTTTCTTTTTTTTTTTTTTTTTTTTTTTTTTTTTTTTTTTTTTTTTTTTTTTTTTTTTTTTTTTTTTGGGTTTGTTTTTTTTGTTTTTTTTTTTTTTTTTTTTTTTTTTTTTTTTTTTTGTGTGGGTGGGGGAAGGCCCCCTTTTTTTTTGGGGGTTTTTTTTTGGGGGGTGGTGTTTTTTTTTTTTTTTTTTTTTTTTTCTTTTTTTTTTTTGGGGTGTTTTTTTTTTTTTTTTTTTGTGGGGGGGGGGCGGGGTTTTTTTGTGGGGGGTTTTTTATTCTTACCCCCCCTATTTGGGTTTTTTTTTTTTGGAGGCACTGCTGAGATTTAGAAGTGGGAATAGTCATTGATATGGAGAAGCGATATAGCTCAGAGGGAAACCTCCCACTAGCTACTACATGGGATTACCGACCTCCTGTTCCTCCCCTGGTTCAGGTAAAGGAAGAACCCTGCTTAGCCAGTTATCCCCCCAGTATGGCCGTCGCTAGCAGTTCCTCTAGTGACAGTGCTATTAGCACTTTAGCCAGGCTGACTGAAATGTTAGCTCAGGGCCTGCAGGCCACTCACTACAAGAAACTAAAAGTATTCTCCGGTAATGTCCCAGTACCACAAGGGGAGGAAAACTTTGAGATATGGAAAGAACATACTCTCCAATGCCTGAAGGAATGGTCTTGCTCTGAAGAAGGCAAGCGGCAGCGTATCAGTGAAAGTTTGCGGTCTCCTGCTGCAGAATTGATCCGCTTGTACAGAGACTCTCATGAAGGAGTGAGTGCATTGGACTATATACAAGTACTGTCGGATCACTTTGAGCCATACTATGACCTTGCCCAGATGGTTGCTGATTACCGAATGGTTCGTCAAAAAGAAGGGGAAAATGTCTCTACTTTTATTAACCGTTTACAGCTACTTCTTTCACGTCTGGTGTACCACGCAGCTATATCTACTTCAGAGGTAGACGCTATGAGAACCGGTCAGTTGGTGAGAGGGTTACAACCTCATCATCCTCTTGCTCAAGTACTCAAGGTCTTACTATCTGATAGAGTCCTTCCATTTCCTGACTTAATGAAGTTAGTGAAGAAACAAGAAGCTGACATTAGTTTTAGTACCCCTAAGAAAGCGAAAAGCATCTCTAAAGAAGATGTTGTTCCTAATTCAAACAAGGACAAACCAGCAGAACGGTCAGAACTTAGACAGTCCGCCACTCCACCCACTGCCACTCAATGGAGGAAGGATGCTAGAACCTGTTATAAATGTGGTCAGACGGGCCATACTGCCAGACAGTGTACGGAGGACAGTGAGGGATTGGGACACAGTGCTGTCTTCTCTATTCAGAATCAAAGACACCGAAGGAAGGCGGGCCGAGTAAAGACCAGAGGCGCTATCGCGGGCTCCAGGTCCGTTGTCAAAGTCACTGTCAATGGTCATGCCGCTCCTGCCCTGTTTGATACAGGATCTCAAGTGACCCTGATTTATCGCTCGTTCTACCAAAAGTATCTGAGGGATATACCTCTTCAGTCTACGGGACAAATGAAATTGTGGGGGCTTAATTCAGGATCATATCCTGTAGATGGCAGCCTACAAGTAGTTATAGCTGTCCCTGAATTAGAAGATCAGAGTGTCGCTCCCATGAAGATTACGGCTCTTGTCTGTCCTGATACAGGGGATTCTTGTGCAGCTCCTGTGATACTTGGCACTAATTTTCCCGCAGTGCATTATGCTTTTCAGAAGTTTCTTGGAAGAGATTGGAACCCTGCAGCTCAGCCGGTGAATATATCTTCTGATCTTAGAGAACTCTGTGATGCCCTGTCTACTGGCTATCGACATGGAATGGTATATCATATCGGTGAGAGAACCGTGGAAGTTCCTGCCGGCGGGGAGAGAGTTCTGAGAGTAGCCTCCAGCATTGCTCCCGATTTGCTTGAAGGGGGGAGTTATGTCCTTATGGAAACCCCTGAAGAAATGATTAACCAGAATGGCTGGATGGTGATCCCGGAGAGAAAGGACTGGAGAAATAAAGTGGAGTTATCTACCTGTGTGACAGTGAGGAACTGTTCACCGCATCCGATCGTAATTGGACCATACCAGAATGTGGCCCACTGCTACCCTGTGCTTGGAGTAAATCCATACGCTGAAGTGTGCAGGATTCAAATCCGAGATGCAATCCCTAATCTCAATCTTGACTTGAGTGATCCACATTTACCAGAGGCCTGGAATCAGCGACTGACACAGAAGTTGTCTGAATTATCGGAAGTGTTCTCCATGGATGATATGGATGTAGGTTGTGCTAAAAGTGCTCAACACACTTTCCGATTGACCGATTCTACTCCCTTCCGGGAGCGACCACGGAGAGTTGCTCCAAAGGATGTTGATGAGTTAAGACAGACTCTACAGCAAATGAAAGGTCAGGGGATCATTGTGGACAGTAAGAGCCCCTATGCCTCACCTATTGTGGTGGTAAGAAAAAAATCTGGAGCAATTCGCCTATGTGTGGATTACAGAACTCTGAACCGGAGAACCTTACCTGATCAGTATACACTGCCGAGAATTGAAGAAGCTCTGGAAGCTCTGAATGGAAACTGTTGGTTCACAGTGCTGGACCTAAGATCGGGATACTATCAAGTCCCAATGGCACCTGAGGATCAGGAAAAGACAGCCTTCATATGCCCCTTGGGTTTCTTTCAGTTCACTCGTATGCCGCAAGGTACAAAAGGTGCGCCAGCAACATTCCAAAGGTTGATGGAAAGAGTGTTAGGTGATTTAGTGCCCCGGGAATGCCTTGTATATCTTGACGACATTATTGTGTTTGGAAAGACGCTGGAAGAACATGAAGAACGACTCATGAGAGTACTCCATCGCTTAAAAGAAGAGGGGCTGAAGTTGTCGGCTGACAAATGCAAATTTTGTAGATCTTCGGTCACTTATGTAGGTCATATTGTTTCTGCTGAAGGAGTTGCTACCGATCCTGGTAAGATTGAAGCTGTGGTGAATTGGCCCCGACCGCAAAATATTACGGAGTTGCAATCTTTCTTGGGGTTTTGTGGATTCTATCGACGATTTGTGGAAGGATATTCAAAAATTGCTCGAGCCCTCCTCGACCTGTTGAAGAGTGATGCAGGAGATCCGGGAAAGAAGAAAGGGTCTTCCAAAAGCCTTTTTGGCGATAGGTGGACTGCGGATTGTGAAGAAGCATTTAAGTTGTTGAAGAAGAAATTGACAGAAGCTCCCGTTCTGGCTTATGCTGATGCACAGAAGCCATATGTGCTACATGTAGATGCCAGCTTTGAAGGATTAGGTGGCGTGCTGCACCAAGAATACCCGGCCGGGTTACGGCCCATAGCTTTCATAAGTCGAAGTCTTTCTCCCAGCGAGAAAAATTATCCAGTACATAAATTGGAGTTTTTGGCGCTCAAGTGGGCCATTGTTGATAAATTACATGACTATTTATACGGAGCCACGTTTGAAGTAAGAACAGACAACAATCCACTGACATACGTTTTGTCAACCGCTAAACTCGATGCTACAGGACATCGCTGGTTGGCAGCTTTATCCAACTACCAATTCACACTCAAGTATAAATCGGGGCCTAAGAACATTGGGGCAGATGCTCTATCAAGACGGCCTGGATTACCTAGTCCGGAAGTAGTGGATGAATGGGAAGAAGTGCCAAGTCCTGGAGTAGGAGCTTTGTGTGCCATGGCTGCTGTAGTTGAAGACCGAGTAGCCTTTTCTGAAACTCGGCTTATTGACTCTATTGGGGGAGGTCCCGAAGCTGTACCAGACATGTTTGCCTACCCTGCCGCTTTAGGATCCTTTGAGAGTTGTTCTATATCTTCAAAGCGAATGATCTGGAGTCAAAAGACTGATCCTTTAATTGGACCTCTTTATCAAGCAGTGAGTTCTCAAGACAGAGAAATGTTAAAGACATCCCTACCCTCTGAATGCAGTCAACTTCTACGAGATTGGGAGAAGTTTGAAATAGACAATGGCCTACTTTATCGTGTGGTGCTGTATCATGATCACCCTGGAAGGCGCCAACTAGTTATTCCAAGCTGCTTTCAGAAGATGATTTTCCGAAGTCTGCATGATTATCATGGTCATTTGGGACCTGAGAAGACTTATGGCCTAATACAAGACCGATTCTACTGGCCCAAAATGAGAGATACCGTGACTCGTTTGTGTAGGTGCTGTCGCAGATGTTTGCAGAGGAAGACTGTCCCGGTTCGAGCGGCCTTCATGGGACACTTGAAGAGTTCGGGCCCCATGGATCTTGTCTGCATAGACTTCCTTTGTATTGACAACGACTCCAGAGGATTTGGAAATGTATTGGTGGTGACTGATCACTTCACACGATATGCTCAAGCCTTTCCGACTAAGGATCAAAAAGCAGTCACTGTTGCAAGAGTGCTTTGGGAAAAGTATTTTATCCATTATGGCTTACCACACCGGTTGCATTCTGATCAAGGCCGGGATTTTGAGAGTAACCTGATCAAAGAGTTACTTCAGTTGTTGAACATCCGCAAAAGTCGGACGACGCCTTACCATCCAGAGGGAGATGCCCTTCCTGAAAGATTTAACAGGACTTTACTTGATATGCTTGGTACCTTACGAATTGAGGATAAGCGATCCTGGAGTCGAAAAGTGGAGGCTATGGTGCATGCCTATAATAGTACAAGGCACGAGAGCACAGGATATTCACCATACTTTCTGATGTTTGGAAGAGAGCCTAGGCTACCTATTGACATCTTGTTGGGAGTCTCTACCGATGGTATCAGTCATCGAGATCATTACCGATACGTGGCACGTTTGAAAGAAACGCTTAAGAGTGCTTATCAGCTGGCTGAGGAAAATGCGACCAAAGTGAATGAAGGAAATAAAAGGAGATTTGATCTTCGAGTAAGATACCGAGAATTGAACCCTGGGGACCATGTTCTGCTACGGAATTTGGGAGCATCTGCAAAACATAAGCTGGCTGATCGATGGCGCAGTGAACTCTTTACAGTGGTCGATCGGTTGCCTGGAATACCAGTCTACAAAATAAAAGGACGGGACGGGAGGATCAGGACTTGGCATAGAAATCATTTGTTGCCTGTACCTCAGATTGATGGTATGGATATCTCCAATGATGGCTCGGCCTGCGATTCTCCACAGTCCTTAGCCGATATTCCACCTGACCTTCCTGAAACTCCTGAGAGTGATTGGACTGTGGCTCCTGAAGTTCCTAGATCACCAGTATCTTCTCCTTCAGGGAGACCTATGAACCCTCAAACTCCAGAATTCGTACCTAGATCTGTGTCTACAGATGAGCAGGGATCTAGCTCTCCTACGCCACCAGCACCATCCCCTCCCATGGCAGACAACCCTAGTTTAGGGCCTGGACATGCTAGTTTACCTCAGAGAGAGGTACGGAGAGGAGAGAGAATTAGACACCCTCCACCTATGCTGACATATGATAGTTTGGGGGACCCCAGATTTACTACTCAGCCTCATTTATACCATGCTTGGGTGGGTGCAGTGTCCACTTTGGTCAATATGTTACCAATTTTCGCTCCTGCTGGCATGTATACCTATTAACCTGTTGTGACTCTGTAAATGCAAAAGCAACCATATTGATATTGTCATTGGTAATGTTGACTGTATACTATGACTTTGTATGTCTTTGACGTGACGTAAAGATTTCACCAGAGGGAGAGTGTAGGGAACTGCCATTTCTACTAGTATATAATGTATCTGGCTTCTTTGCCCCTGCAGTTTGGCTTCAGAGACCCCAGGCATTTAGTGCAAGTTTTGTTTTGTAAATACAGTGAGTCAGACACATGTGAGGCAGAGCTGCTGGGGGGAGAGATGTGAGCAGAGCTGCTGAGACAGACATGTTATGTCTGGGGGAGTCTAAGAGCCACTTGTTCCTCTTTACTTCACAGTATATAGTTAGGTATGTGTTACCCCCTAAATACTCACAGGACCTAGCTAGTAACCGTAGTTAGGGATCCATATTTATATATAGTTCAGGGCAGTGATAGGTTAGGCTTCCGAAGGCCAACTAGCTAGTTAGAGGCCCGGTGGCACTAGTAGTTTAGCTGGCAGGTTAAGGACTCAGTGTTAGGGTAGTCAGGCCTGCATCTACTGCCATCACCGTCGCCCTGTTTGCTGCCTGTGAAGAATCTCACCATCATCATCATCTCCTGATCGGCTGTCTGTCATCTCCTGGAAGAATCCGAGGATCCACAGTCATCCACAGGGGCCCCTGCATCTCTTCTGTTGCCTGGAGGTATTGTGCACTGGACTCTTGCTATATATCTATATATATACCCGGGTATATAACCTAAGACGGTTGAGGACTTGCTGGTTGTTGTAGTATTGCTGTGTTCTGAGTATATTTTATATATGTATTATTACCCTGTTGATTCTTATAAAGCAACTGTTATAACCTTATGTGGTATCTGTATGTATTCTTCAGACTGTGAGATTAGTACAGTGATCCTTGTTAAGGCTACTAACTGTACTTCATGGGTAAGTCCCAGGAAGAGATCCTCCCTGTAATACAGAGGCTCTATCCTGGGTGGAGGCACTGATATATTTCATATATGTTCCCACTCTTCCCTTCAGCGAAGGCTTCAGGTCCCATTATACACACAGGTCAGCGCCAGAGTCTGTTGCGGGAGGGATAATACTCATACCCCCCCCAAATAGGGCTACAATAGCATTCTAACCAATTCCTAAATTCTACTTAATTGATCTTGGTTGAGGGTTGTGACTTGCTAAGTTTAGACCAGATTCTTCTGTTACCGACAAAATCTGCACATTTCAATAGTACCAAAAGAGCCATCAGTAGTGATTTAAAGTAATGCAGTCTTCTAACCCCTCTTGTGATTTTATGTTTTCAATATTCAATATATTTTCACTCTATTCCTCTACTGCCTTCCTAATTCAACTTTATCTTTGAAGGTCCTATTTAACCATAATGGGATCAGTAAAAAAAAATCAGATAGTGTAATAAATTAATCATGTGATTGAAATGAGTATGTATGCTTATGGATAGTAAGGGTTGAGAAGACAAAGAGCATTCAGCGGCTATTGAAGATTTAAAACAAGGCACTGTGCAGAGAAACTGCTGGATGGCTTTTGTCCCTTCTTGCTATAGGATTGATAAAGGTCTGACCCCAACCAACTATGAAGTTATGGCATATCTGAGAGATATACCATGACTTCTTAAATATGGAATATTCCTTTATCACTACACTCTCTTATAATTACTAGATATAAAAGTATTTATCTTCATTGTTCCTTTAACAGATATAATGTCAGATACATTGTCAGATCATTTAGAAAAGTAAAGAATGAATTATTCGACTGTATGTGTACTATGAACCTGAATAAGCACATTTCCATATAAACACAATATCATATTTTGTCAACGTTTTTAGTCATTCACCATAGCTTAAAATAATGCTAATCCCCTAATTGTATACTGCAGCTGAACCAACAAAATGAAGTGCCACATTGCAGGTAGTTGTGTATATGAGCTGAGGTCATTTTATGAGACTGGATTTATTCCAGCTGTGTCAATAATAAAAGAAAAGTCTATGAGAATGAAAAGCAATAAACAAGTATTACCCATTAATCGCTAACATCCAGATTATAGGATGCTAAATGATTATGCCACATATATTGATCCATTGTGCAATAGAAATGTTTGTAGACTACTTCCTAAAAGAGATCATCAAAGAAAGAATAATGAGCCACAGGTCAGTGACATTTACAATGGATTCATTAAAGATACAAAAGTTAAACTGCTCAGAGTTGTACCTTGAAGCTCCTGGACCCCAAATCAAAGTTTATAACAAGACCACCCTCCTGCCATCTCCCATTTATAATACTAATGTCTTCCTATGGTATGCGACAAAGGTGCCTCCCAGATACCAGGGATTGGGTGCAACTCCGACCTCTGCACTTTCCAAAGTTGTATCCATGGCTCTTAGTTCAATATACATGATCTAATTTTATTCAGTTTGGTGATACTACAGTTGGCTATAGTGGGGGGCAGAAAAGTAAACATCATGCACAGAACCAGTACAGCAGACCTCCCAGGTTCATTCACTGAAGTTGGTAGAAATAAAGGTCTTCTTCAATAGCTTATCAGGCCTCCAAACCATTTGTACTTATTGCTTGGGATCGGTGGGGGCTATAGGAAAAATTTCAACAGTGCTGGAATCAGTGGAGCAGCGCCTATTAACAGATGCTAAGACCTGGAATTAGAGGTGGTGAAAGGTCCTCTTTAAAGGAAAACTGTCACCAGGATTTTCACAGCACTGTCAGGTAGGGTATAAACTAAAGGGAACCTGTCGACGTGGGTTTATTGCCCTAAATAGCCCTGTTGTAACGCTATCAGTGCCTGTGTTAACAATAAAAAAAAATAAATCAAAAACTGAAAAATAGCTGCAGCAGGAAGGTGTTAAAAATGAATCTCAGCTTAAAACAGCACCAACAAGCTCCAATTTCTATGTGCTAAAGAAGTGGAACTATCAGCTGTTAACGCCTTCCCGACAGCCGCCGTAATAGTACGGCGGATGCCGGGTGTTTAAAGATGGCGACCGCTCGGGAGTCTTGCGGCCGCCATAGCCGTCGGATCTTTGCTGTTTTATACAGCAAAGACCTGGCGCTAATGCCCGCGATTGGTGCCCACATTGATCGCGGGCATTAACCCCTCTGGCGCCGACCGAGGTGCCATTTTACCAGAGGCGCGCGGGCGCCGCCATTTTCCCGGGGATCGCCGGCACCGGGAGTAAGCTCCGGGTCCGGCGTCCCATTGCTATGACAGCCGGGATCCTTGTGAAGGGTCCCAGGCCTGTCTTTCATTAACTTCTATAGAAGGCTACTCTATGTAGCCTGCAATAGAAGCGCCGTTTTTTGCAATGCATTAGTGATCAGACCCCCGGGGGTTCAAGACCCCTAGGGGGTCTAATAAATGAAAAAAAAAAAAAAAGTAAAAAAAAATAAAAAATATTAAAAGTTCAAATCACCCCCCCTTTCCCTAGAACACATATACAGTAAAAGTAGTTAAATACTGTGAAACACATACACATTAGGTATCCCTGTGTCCGAAAACGCCCGGTCTACAAATCTATAGAAATATTTTTCCCATACGGTAAACGCCGTAGCGGGGGAAAAAAAATCTAAATTGCAGAACCACCATTTTTTTCACTGTTTTGCCTCTGATAAAAATTTGAATAAAAGTGATCAAAGCAATAGCAATTCCCCAAAATGGTATAACTAAAAAGTACACCTGGTCCCGCAAAAAAAGATGCCCTATACATCCCCATACACGGAAGTATAAAAAAGTTACGGGTGTCAGAATATGGCGACTTTTAAAAAAAATATATATATCTTTTTGAACAGTTTGGGATTTTTGTTAAGGGGTTAAAATGTCAATAAAACCATATAAATTTGGTATCCCCGGAATCATACCAAAACATAGAATACAGATGACATGTCATTTTGGCTGCAGAGTGAACACCGTAAAAACGAAGCCTGTAAGGAAGTCGCACAAATGCACTTTTTCTTCAAATACACCCCGTTCTGAATTTTTTTTCCAGCTTCCCAGTACATTGTACAGAATAATAAATGGTAGCATCATGAAGAAAAATTTGTCCCGTAAACATTAAGACCTCATATGACTCTGAGAACGGAAAAATAAAAAAGTTATTGGGTTTGGAAGGGGGGAAAAACGAAAAACAAAATTCGAAAAAATGTCACCGGCGGGAAGGGGTTAAATATTATACAGCAGAGACCCAGCGCTAATGTCCACGATCAGTGTCCATACTGATTGTGGACATTAGCTCCCAGTGTTGGACTGGGATGTCTAGGGGCCCACCATCAGGACCCCTGCAGATCAACGGTATCGAGACAGGGCGGCTAAAGGTAATAACATGTTGGGAGCCATGATGCTCACCCACTATACCATGTGCACCACTGCACTACCTAAACCCACTGGTACACCCTGTATGGCAAGTGAACAGCGCGGCTCCTAGAATTGTTACCATAACCTGTAGCCGTACTGTCCTGGAAAAGTTGATCTGCAGAGGTCCTGGCTGTTGTATCATCGCAGATGTAATATTGCTGGCCTATTCTAAGGACAGGCCATCAATATTAGAAAGATGGATAAATCTTTTGAAGAGATTGTCCAGGAATTGGCGCAACTCATGTCCCGTGTGGGAGGTGTTAAATAAATAAATAAAGCATACTCACCTGTCCCCGATGCTCCGTTGTCCGCTGCCAGTGTCCATTCAGTCTCGTGCCGGAGCCTCCTTACTTGGAGTCCTGTACCTCATGTGAACGCGAAGAACAATTAGGTACAGGATTTCCAGAAATGATGCGCCGTTATGAGACCGAACAGACACAGGCAGGGGACAATGGGGTGCTGGGGACAGGTGAGTATGCTTTTTTTTTTATTTATTTATTTATTTTTTACACCTCCCTGGCAGCCGTCACAGTGGTCGCTCCAGTTTATGGACAACCTCTTTTAAGGGGTTGTCTAGGCCAAATTTTTTTATGGCCACATCACTGGTCCCCCATACTGTAAGGGGAACAGTGATGGAGCCATTATATTGTGTGGGTGAAGTGATGGGGGCTAATATTCTATGGGGGGGGACATTAAACTGTGAGGGGCACATTAAAGGGGCTGTCCAGGGTTATTCTTTTTTATGGCTTATGCTTAGGATAAGACATAAATACCTGATCGGTAGGGGGCTGACACACGACCCCATCAGCTGTATGGAGCCACTTCCGGCACCCGTTCTGTACACAACATAGGGCCAGAAGCAGAAATCTCCATCCGCTGTTTAGTCGCCCGGAGCCTTCACTGCAGCTCAGCTCCCACTGACTTCAATATGTGCTGAGATGCAATGAAGGTGCCCAGCTAATACACAGTGGACAGAGCTTTCTGCTTCTGGCCCCGTATTATGTACAGGACGGGCACCAGAAGTGGCTCCGTACAGCTGATCGGTCCGTAATAATAACAAATTATGCCTGGACAATCCTTTAATGCACCCCCCCAATGCGCCACACTTTAAAGAGGTTGTCCAGTATAATTTTTTTCTTTTTTATCATTAGTCTTGGGGAAGTGACCCCCCCCCCCCCCAAAAAAAAAAAAAAAAAACATAATAAACATACTCACCTGTCCCCGGTGCTCCGGTGTCAGCAGGTCCCAGCACGGACCGATCCTGCAGCTCTGCTGTCTTCTTTTGCCGGAAGTCCTCACTGGCTGTGACGTCCCAGGTCCCTTCCTTTAGGCCGCTGATTGGCCTCAGGGGTCATGTGACATCACAGGTAGTCACGTGCAGGGGGAACTTGCACTGGAAGAAAACAGGACCAAACCACACTGGGAGACACTGGGGACAGGAGAGAAAGTTTGTTTTTGTTTTTTTTTGTTTTTTTCACCTGCCCTGGTGTAATTAAAAAAAAAAAAAAATGTTATCCTGCACAACCCCTGTAATGTACCCCAAGCTATTTGGCCTCCTTCAGTGCCCCTCCCCCATAATATAATGACCAGCGAAGGGGCCACTGTATGGGAGGGGGATTTATTGAAGGGCATACAGTGGCCCCTTCACTGGTTTCCCCTACAGCAGTATTGGAGTTTCTGTAACTTAGGTATTGTTATGCTGGAGCCCTAGAGCAGGCACCAGCATAACAATATGGTGGGAATTTAGCTGGAATGGGAGGAGGGGAGGATTACAACTCTCAACAGACCCAGAGCATCTGCAGCTGCTGGTCATTGTAGTTCTCAGTGAAGTTCAAAGATTTGGGGGCAAAATAGGGGGAAAAGTTATTTTTTTGTTTGCGTGGGTAAGTTGTACTTACCTTTCACACTGCTGGTCTGGGCTCCTATGCAGAAACCCGCTGCCAGCACAGCGTCAGTACGTCAGTAACGCTTGCAGCAACAAGCTGCAACTGGATTGGTTCCAACAGCTGCCCATCAGGATCCAGACTACAGGGGGAGGGCCCACAAGGAGGTATGAACGGTCTCCTGCCGCTGCGCTAAGCCGGCAGCTGGCCATCTTTAATCATTACAATGTTGCCTGCAGCCTGGGGCCCTGAGGTTGCCGATCCGGCCCCTGACCACTATTAGTCATCATTTTGCCAATGCAAATGCATTGGCAGAGGCGTAACTAAGGTCTTGTGGGCCCCGGTGCAAACTTTTGTCCAGGGCCCCCTACCCCCTCCCTACAGCGAATTCTTGATAGTGACGGTTACGCGTTCTGCAGCGATATCTCAGATACTTGAAAGAGATACAGCTTTAGTACCCACAACTGCAGTTATCAAGAATACGGTGAGTAAGCAGCGCAGCACCCGGCATGTAAACAATACTGGGACAGTATAATATGCTCCACAGTGGCCCCCACGCAGCATTATATGCTCGTCAGTGGCCCACACACAGTATTATATGCCCACAGTGGCCCCCACTCAGTATTATATGCCCACAGTGGGCCCCCACACAGTTTATATGCCCACATTGGCCCCCACAGACTATTACATGCTCCACAGTGACCCCCACACAGTATTATATGCCCACAGTGGCCCCCACACACTATTAGATGCTCCACAGTGTCCTGCCCCCAGAGCCGGTGCTATTATTATACTCTGGGGTCTCCTCAGACCACAGAATATAATAAGTAGAGGCCCAGGACAAGTGATTAAAATAACAAACACTTATACAGTAATACCTCATACATTCGCGAGGTTAGGGTCCAGAACCGGTCGCAGATCGCGAGGAATCGCGAATGTTTGGTACAAGCGCTTAGAAGCGCTTACAATGCCAGTTTCTAATGTTTAACCCCTAAATATCAATAAACTTTACCCTACAGTACTGTACAGTATACTAAAGTATACTGTACAGTACTGTATATTAATACATTCATTAATTTTTCTTATACACTCACAGTAAAATGAAACTAATTACCGGGTACGTAACGAACAGGACGCTACTACCCAATAGCGAAGGTGTTTTTTTTTTTTTTAAATTTCACAGATCTGAGAAAAAAGAGCAAAATCTATATATGTTAGTTGCCAAAAAAATATCGCGAATCTGTGAATTCGCAAATTCGGAAACGCGAGTGTACGAGGTATTACTGTACTCACCTTGTCTTACCTCTCCGGGGCATCCTTGCTCTGTCCTGCTGTCTTTCCCATTTTCCTTGGTCTCCACGTCCCGTGCCACATATGTCACCACTGGGGCTTGTGATTGCACCTCAGCGGTCACATGGGGTGCGATGACGTCATTACGCTGGCGTGCCCCATGTCACCGCTGGGGCCTAATCACAGGCCCCTGCAGTGAGGCCGAAAAAGCGCCGGAGACGATGCTGAACCCAGGACAGCCAGGTGAGTATTTTTTAATTTTTTATTTTTTGTCACTTCCCCTGGACTGGCATCTAATGGAAAGGGGCCCAGTCCCTTTCCATTAACAATAGATATAGCGGTCGGGGAACCAGGCTTTCCCCGACCACTATCATGGTAGTCTGGGGCCCTGGCCATTTCCAGCTGCCAGCAGGCCCCATACCCCTCTGGTCACAGTCGCAGCCCCTGCAACCATGATCGTTACGCCACTGTCCATTGGTCAGGGGCTTGATCGGGATGGTCAGGGATCATCCCCCTCTCCTTTCTAGTACGTCCACTCTCTCTCCCACCTCCTCCCCACTTTCCTTTTTTTTTTTTTTTTTTTTTTTTTTCTTCTCTCCTTCCTCCTTTTGCAGAGTTCTGGCTCCCCATCATGGACGCTCTAGTGTTCTCTGAGGAACGGTCCTCCTTGCTCCGCTTACTTTGGAGCAAGAAAACTCAGGTAGCCTTTGTCCAGGAGACACACTTCCGTGAGGGAGCAGCCCCGTCTCTATCCTCACCTAGATGCCTATCACAGCTCATACTCTGAGTCCATGTCCAGGGGGGTAAGTATTCTCATTGCACGTTCTGTTTCCTGGAAGTTCAAGGCAGCTTCCATGGACAACTCGGGGATAACCTGTTTGTTAAGGGGGAGTTGGTGGGCGTGCTCTTCACCCTTGCTAATGTATATCTCCCCAGTTCTAACCAACTAGGGACTTTAGAAAGTATTCTATCCAAACTAGAGGACTTCACTGAGGGAACCCTGATTCTGGGTTGGGATTTTAATCTGGCCTTCGACCCGGTAGTTTACGTCTCTAGGTGTTTTTCCCACCTCTCCTATTGTTATCTTTGACGTATCCGTCGTTTATTGTCCTCCCATCAGTTGATAGATCTCTGGTGCACATGCTGTACTGGCGTCTCCCTCCACCTGGCCCCGCACCTGGCAGTAGCGTCTCTATGAGTCTTTACTCCAGGATGTCGCAACCTCCCAAGCCATCACCTCCATGCTTGAACATTATTTGAAAGAAAATGCCACGGCGTATATGTCCCCGTTGACGTTGTGGGCCGCTCATAAGTGCGTGGTTCCGGGGACGTTTGTGCAGCATGGCTCTCGCATTAAGAAAGACTGATCTCGTGAAATTGCGGATCTCATTGCGGATGTCGTTGCTCTGGAGCAGGCTCATAAACTTTCCCATGTGATAGCTACCCATGTAGCTTTAACCCAAGCACGTAAGCGTCTCTGTGAACGCTTAGACATATGCACTCGGTGCCTCTTATCTAGGGGACGCCGTCACTTTTATGAATTTGATAATAAGTGTAGCCAAACGTTGGCTCGTTCTCTTAGAGAACAGAAAACACGTAACTACGTTCCCTCTGTTACTACTGCGGCGGGATGACGGATCTCTGACCCTCTCCTTATAGCTGAAGAATTCACCCAATTCTACCACAGTCTATATAACTTACCTCGCCCTTCCCCTGCGTCGACCTCTCCTCCACTGGTCTCCGCGTTGCAGCGCTATCTCACTAACTCTGGCCTACCGTCGCTCTCCGTCGAGGCCCGGTCCTCCCTTGATCTCCCCATCTCTGTGGAGGAAGTGGCGCTGGTACTTCGGACTATGCAGCCCAGTAAGGCCCCGGGCCCGGATAGCCTACCGGCATCGTACTACAAAAAATATTCCTCTGTCCTGCTGGGTCCCTTGGTGCATGCCTTGAATTCCCTGTCAGGGGGTGCCCTGCCTCCCCCAGATATGACCCATGCCCATATTGCCGTTATTTATAAAGAGGGTAAGGACCCGGCGTTGTGTGCAAGTTACCGGCCCATATCTCTTCTTAATGTCGATCTCAAGATTTTTGCTAAAGTGCTCGCTATGCGATTGGCCCCCCTCTTGCCTGGTCTAATACACTCTGATCAAGTTGGCTTTGTTCCCACCCGTGAAGCGAGAGATCACCTGTAAAGGTGGTGAATGCTGTTCATTATGCCCAGACTCACCATCTGCCGCTGTGCCTTCTCTCTACCGATGCAGAGAACGCATTTGACAAGGTGGTGTGGCCTTTCTTATTTGCGGTTCTAGATCATGTTGACCTGGGCCCAGTGATGAAATTTTGGATCTCTGCTCTTTACTCCAATCCATCGGCCTTGACAAGGGTTAATGGTATCCTCCCCCTTTCCGATTGGGAACGGCACGCGCCAAGGGTACCCCCTCTCTCCTCTAATCTTTGTCCTGACCTTAGAGCCCTTGCTCTGCTCTATTAGTGCCAATGCTGATATCTGTGGTCTGCGGGTAGGCGGCAGTCACATCCAGATTGCGGCATTCTCGGACGATCTTTTATTTTTTTTTGTCTGATCCCTCCAAATCGCTGCCACTTCTGATGACTGAATTTCAAAAGATCTGTGATATAGCCAATTTCCAAATTAGCTTCCAGAAGTCTGAGGCCCTTAATGTTTCGCTCCCCTCGCAGGTACAGGCGTCTTTGGAGTCCTTCTTCCCCTTTAAATAGTCTTGTGATGCCATCAAATATTTGGAGATGTGGATTTCTCGGGACCTGGGAGTGTTGTACACAAAGAACCACCTACCTCTCCTTTGTGTGATCAGATCAGACTTGAAACGATGGTCCAAGTGAACCTACACCTGGTTTGGGCACTGTGCCATTTATAAAATAAATGTCTTACCCTGCTTACTCTATCTTTTCCAAACTCTCACGATCCATCTCCTGGCTGGTTTCTTTAAACTGCTATATGGTGATTTGACTAACTTCATCTGGCAGGGTAAACCGGCTAGACTGGCTCGCTCGACCCTTATTCTTCCAAAGCAATCGGGTGGCTTGGGTCTCCCTGACCCTCATAGGTACTACGAGGCCTCAATTCTACAGCGTGTGGTCAATTGGTGCTGTCATCTCCCCTTCAAGCAGTGGGTGTTAGGTAGTTGTCCAGTCGGGCAGGGGTTAATTATTGTCTGCTGATACTTTCTGCCTTAGGGAGGGGTTTTTCCCTGTGCTTCTGCCCCACCCTTTGTGCTATATATACTTGGGCTTCACACTTGCACACTGCTGGTTATACTTGTGTGTTCAGCCATACCTGAGCTGTGAGGCCTGATTCTCAGGTGTTGTATGTGGATTCTGGGATTTAACTGTTGGGTGGTCTGTGCAGGGGACTGCTGGTTTATGTTATGTTAAATTTCAGGGTCAGCTCACAGGGATTCTAGTTAGGTTCCTGTGAGGTGTCCTCTTTTCAGAGGAAAACTCTGGCGTTAGGCAGGATTAGTCAGGGCGGATCGCAGGGCGATTTCTGTTATCATTTTCTCCTGCCAACTCTGTTTTACTTTCTTAGTTATTTTGTCGGCCCTTTATTTGTTTTGTATTTCTTTAATAAACCCGTTTATTATGCATGCTTGTTTATTTTTCATTTGGCTCGGGGTCGAACATAACAGTGGGTCTCCTTGGAACGTGCCTTCTCGGAAACTCTCCTCCACTTGCTCCCCTGGCTGGACTCACGCCTTAACGAGGCCCTGAGATCTCATCTCAGTATTGGGCCTACACTTCAAGCCTGTAAGACCCTATTCCCTAGAGAACCGATCTCTCCCTCCCTGTCTCCGATGTTTCCAATACTGAGTAATCCGGCCTGTCCTGATGGCTTCTCTCCCGGGCCCTTCCGACAGTGGCGTGAAGTAGGCAGACACAGAGCAGTGCATTTCCGCTCTGCTTGACACTGGTTGTCTCAGAGAGACTTACTTAATGCACTGGACCTCCTTCCGCTGGGTCCGTGGAGGGTCCTTCAGCTCACTCACTTCCTCTCTTCGCTTCCTGATTCCCCGGGATTTGACCGATCCGTCACACGATCGGGCTTATCGGGCTTTTACCTGCTGCTGGTTTCCCCTCCTCCGAAGTGTGAGACTGAGCTACACATTGTGTTCTCAGACTCTCAATGCTCAAGGATTCATGAATTTGCTCACAGGAGTTCCGTTGCAAGCAGATACCAAGAAGCGGGTTACAAACTTTTAACTAGATGGTTTCATGTCCCTTCTAACCTGCATAGGATTTTTCCATCTGCTTCCCTGAGGTGCTGGTGATGTGGCACGGAGGAGGGGACACTGCTGCACATCTGGGAGTGTGTGGGGCTGAGGGACTTCTGGGATTGGGTACACCAGACTATCAGGTTACCCCCCCTAAAATACCTGCCTTCTACCTGCTTCACCTCTCTGACTTATCCCTCTAGGCTTATCGTAAGTCCTCTTTGAAGCATCTTGTCAATGTGGCTTGGGCCTGCATCCCAGCACTATGGAAGTCCTCCACTCCACCATCTCTCCTATATTGGATCCGTGGAGGACATCCAGGGTATGGAGGACCTTACTGCGTGTTTCAGGGACACGCACGAGTCCTTCATTGAGGCCTGGACGCCATGGATCCTCTTCCAGGATTCGCAGGATTACAGGGACCTGGTGCATTGAACTGGAATCCGTGAGCGGCATTTCCTGTGGCGGGGTTGCTGGACCTCCTGGCCCCGTCTTCCTTTCTTCCCCATCCCCCCCCCTTTTTTTTTCTTCTTCCTCCTCTCTCTACTCCCTCCCGTCCTCTCCTTCATTTCTCCTTTACCTTTCTCGCTTCTGTTCTCCCCTCTCTGCTCTTCTGCCTTTCCCTTCTTCCCTCCCTCTGGTTTTGCGCATACTTTTCTGGGAGTTTATCATACCTTGTTATGCCAGATTGTCTGTGTTTTTTTTGCAGTTTGTTCCCGGCCCCTATTTATGTGAAGGCTGCTTTTACATGGCTTGGTGTTTGTGTTTCTATTTTTGATATAAATAAAGAATTTATAAAAAATAATAATAAAAAAAAAACAAAACACTGTAGCGGGAAGAAAAATCAAAAGTGCAGAACCGCAGTTTTTTTCACGGTTTTGCCTCTGATAAAAATTTGAATAAAAAGTGATCAAAGCAATAGACATTCCCCAAAATGGTATAACTAAAAAAAATACACCTGGCCCTGCAAAAAAAGATGCCCTACACATGCCTGTACACGGAAATATAAAAAAGTTATGGGTCTCAGAATATAGTGACTTTAAGAAAAAAAAATTTTTTGCAAACTTTTGGATTTTTAAGGGGTTAAAATGTAAATAAAACTATATAAATTTGGTATCCCCGGAATTGTACCTAAACATAGAATAGAGGTGATATGTCATTTCGGCTGCAGAGTGAACGCCATAAAAACGAAGCCCTTAAGAAAGTCGCACAAATGCACTTTTTCTCCAATTCCACCCAATTCTGAATTTTTTTCCAGCTTCCCAGTACATTGTACAGAATAGTACCATTATGAAGAACAATTTGTCCTGCAAACATTAAGCACTAATATGGCTCTGTGAACAGAAAAATAGAAATGGCGGATGACGGCGAGTCAAAAACAAAAATTTAAAAATGTCACCGGCGGGAAGGGGTTAAAACAGTTGAGAATGAAAACTGCTACAGATACAGCTCATATTCTGAATGGTGTATTAAACTGCCTGTATTTCCACTCCTGTAGAACATTAAAGCAAGACCCTGGTGAGATTTTAAAGCTGAGATTCTCCTTTTGAAACCTTTCCCGCCACAGACATTTTTAAATTTTTGGTTTTTTTTACTCTTCTCCATCCAAAAGTCATACCTTTTTTATTTTTTCATTCAGAGAGCTGTTTGAGGGCTTATTTTTTGCAGGACAGATCGTACTTCATAGTAGTATCATTTAATATTCTGTACGATGTACTGGGAAACTACAAAAAATTCAGAGTTGGGGATTTAGAAAAAAAAATGCATTTGCACCATCTTTTTATGGATTTTGTTTTTACAGAGTTCACTGTGTAGTCTGAACTCTGTAAAGTCTGAAGTAATCCTCTCTTCAGCCATTTATCTAGGCCTAATAAGCAGCGGAAAGCAGCAACTAAATGCTGATGCGGGTTGCCAGCAGCGGGAAAACCTCCCTATGATGGCAATTTTTTTCACATTCACATCAATTCAATATCCACTGTCCAATTATTATCTACAACATCTAAGTTTCTAAACATCTTATAGGTTGTAAAAACTGAAAATGATCATTTGTTAAATTTGCAGCATTAAGAGGTCACATTTACTGAAATCAAAGGCTATTTCAATCAAAAACATCTTAACAGGCCAAGTTACATTTTACCATAGGACCCCTTCTATGATATCACTTTCACAATTCTTGCATCCATTAAACTTGTGCATTTTTGGATAGTTTCTTCTTGAATATCTTTGCAGGATGTTAGAATAGCCTCCCAGAGATATTGTTTTGTGTGTGACCTGCCTCCCACCTTCATACAGTGCCTTACGAAAGTATTCGGCCCCCTTGAACTTTTCAACCTTTTGCCACATTTCAGGCTTCAAACATAAAGATAAAATTTTAATTTTTTGGTGAAGAATCAACAACAAATGGGACACAATCGTGAAGTGGAACGAAATTTATTGGTTATTTTAAACTTTTGTAAAAAATAAAAAACTGAAAAGTGGGGCGTGCCAAATTATTCGGCCTCCTTAATTTAATACTTTGTAGCGCCACCTTTTGCTGCGATTACAGCTGCAAGTCGCTTGGGGTATGTCTCTATCAGTTTTGCACATCGAGAGACTGAAATTCTTGCCCATTCTTCCTTGGAAAACAGCTGGAGCTCAGTGAGGTTGGATGGAGAGCGTTTGTGAACAGCAGTTTTCAGCTCTTTCCACAGATTCTCGATTGGATTCAGGTCTGGACTTTTACTTGGCCATTCTAACACCTGGATACGTTTATTTGTGAACCATTCCATTGTAGATTTTGCTTTATGTTTGGGATCATTGTCTTGTTGGAAGATAAATCTCCATCCCAGTCTCAGGTCTTTTGAAGACTCCAACAGGTTTTCTTCCAGAATGGTCCTGTATTTGGCTCCATCCATCTTCCCTGTCCCTGCTGAAGAAAAGCAGGCCTAAACCATGATGCTGCCACCACCATGTTTGACAGTGGGGATGGTGTGTTCAGGGTGATGAGCTGTGTTGCTTTTACGCCAAACATATCGTTTTGCAATGTGGCCCAAAAAGTTCGATTTTGGTTTCATCTGACCAGAGCACCTTCTTGTGGCAAACTTTAAACGAGATTTTTTATGGATATCTTTGAGAAATGGCTTTCTTCTTGCCACTCTTCCATAAAGGCCAGATTTGTGCAGTGTACAACTGATTGTTGTCCTATGGACAGACTCCCCCACCTCAGCTGTAGATCTCTGCAGTTCATCCAGAATAATCATGGGCCTCTTGGCTGCATCTCTGATCAGTCTTCTCCTTGTTTGAGATGAAAGTTTAAAGGGACGGCCGGGTCTTGGTAGATTTGCAGTGGTCTGATACTCCTTCCATTTCAATATTATCACTTGCACAGTGCTCCTTGGGATGTTTAAAGTTTGGGAAATCTTTTTGTATCCAAATCCGGCTTTAAACTTCTCCACAACAGTATCACGGACCTGCCTGGTGTGTTCCTTGGTCTTCATGATGCTCTCTGTGCTTTAAACAGAACCCTGAGACTATCACAGAGCAGGTGCATTTATATGGAGACTTGATTACACACAGGTGGATTATATTTATCATCATCAGTCATTTAGGACAACATTGGATCATTCAGAGATCCTCACTGAACTTCTGGAGTGAGTTTGCTGCACTGAAAGTAAATATTGCACGCATCACTTTTCAGTTTTTTATTTTTTATTTTTTCGTTCCACTTCACAATTGTGTCCCACTTGTTGTTGATTCTTCACCAAAAAATTAAAATTGTATATCTTTATATTGAAAAGTTCAAGGGGGCCGAATACTTTCGCAAGACACTGTAGATCCTTTGCTGGAGAATACTCCAAAGGTTCTCAATAGGGTTGAGGTCAGGGTGGATGGTGGCCACATGAGTTTCTCTCCTTTTATGCCAATAGCAGCCAATGACTCAGAGGTATTCTTTGCTGCATGAGATTGTGCATTGTCATGTATAAAAATTATTTTGCTACGGATGGCACAGTTCTTATTTATGCTGCATGAGATGGTGCATTGTCATGTATGCAGATGATTTTGTTCCATGGAAGTAAGTTTTCAATCAGAAACTCTATACTTCTAACAGGTAATTTTCAAACCTTCAGGGACCCTAAAGGGGCCTACCAGCTCTCTCCCCATGATTCCAGCCTAAAATATGACTCCACCATCTCCTGCTGTATTTTAGCAACTGATCTTTTAATCCAATTAATTTGTCTAGCTGAAACCTTCCTCACTATGGCTTTATCTGCCTGAACCCATCTGTGCTCGGAATTAGCCACAAATCTCTTCACAGTACGATGATCATGATTAAGTTTTTGTGAAATATCTAATGTTTTCATACATTGTTCAAGGCATTTCACTATTTGATGTTTTTTGACAGCAAAGAGATCTTTTTTCTTTCCATTATTGCTTGAAACAATATTGTGACACAAAGTGTTTCATTTCAATAAAGGTATTATAGAATAAGAAAAACTGTATAAACTTTGTGAGTATGGTAATGGTGATACAATGTGTGTTGTAAAAACTAAATTTGCAAAATAGCAATTACATTTTTTTCCAATTCTACCCTAATCTTAATTTTTCTAGCTTCACAGTACACTGCACAGAATATTAAATAGTGCCATTATGAAGTACTGCTTGTGCTGTGAAAAATAAGCCCTTGTTTGGTTCTGTGAATGAATGATGTATTTTTGAAAGCAGGGCGTAAAAAACAAAATTGCAAAAATAAAAAGCAGCTACATTGGTATATGGCTCTGGACCACACTGTGAGAACCTTGGCATTTAACAACGGCCATAATGGGCATACATTTCCAAGTGAGACTTTAGCCTATAGTGACTTAGAAAAGTATTTCAGCTGTGCTATAATAATTCCTGACATATACCAGGAAAACAGCATGGAAATGAGACAGTGCTTAAGAAAGAAATGTATTTATCCTCACATCAGAGCACAGAGGGCTGGTAAACAGGTGGGAAGATCTTTGCATGAAACAATAAAAATACTGTCTGAGAAAAAAAAAAAACCCATGAAACAATATTATTATGAAAAAAACAGGTGTCAAATCCTTAAAGGGCAGACAGTATTTAGGCAATGAGGAAACTTCCCAGTAACAAGCTCAGTGACCATGAAGGGAAGAATATCAAACAAAAGCCAAATCTCAGCCAGGCCAACTTTGTGAAAGTTCCCGATCAATGGACTCAGCTGTTTGACCCCTTTTAACCCAGATTGTCCAAAGAAAACATATGTGCACAGCTGAATCACTAAGCAAATAACATGTAGTATATTAGACAGTCAGACCTCTAACTATATTCTAAGCTTTTATTACATAGGAAAGTGACTACATAATATCCAACATAATGCTATGTTATCTTCATATTTGATTATTGTTGTGTATTTCTGAATTACCTTTGACAGTGAGAAAGTGGTGCCCCTCACCCCACTTTTGCAGCAGACAGTCTAGTTTTACATGTTATTTATTTATTATGCTTACTTATATAGCGCCATCATATTCTGCAGCGCTTTACAGACATTGACAGTCACTGTCCCATATAGAACTCACAATCTACATTCCCTATCAGTATGTCTTTGGAGTGTGGGAGGAAACTGGAGTACCCAGAGGAAACCCACGCAAACACGGGGAGAACATACAAACTCCTTGCAGACGTTGTCCTTTGCAGGATTCGAACCCAGGACTCCAGCATTGCAAGGCTGCAGTGCTAACCACTGAGCCACCGTGATCTGCATAATTTTAACTTAGAATCAAAGAGCTTTGCTAATATACAAACAACAAACCAATAACTATAAACTAAGCTCAGCTACTGAGCAGACCAAGTACTAATACTCAAACCAATGACAATAGACTAAGCCTAATGCTAATACTCAAATCAATTGCTATCGACTAAACCCAATACTAATGTTCAAATAAATGGCAATCCACTAAGCCCAATACTAATACTCAACTGATAGTGATCGGTTAAGCACAATACTATTACTGAAACTGATGGCTATTGACTAAACTCATTAAGCCTAATACTAATACTCAAAACAATAGCTTTTGTCTAAGCCCAGTAATTCCCTTAGAGGTGTTCTGTTTTCAGAATATGGAAACAGCTTAGCATATTTAGCTTCCATTGTTCCCATTCACCTCTATAGGAGTTACAGAAAAAGTATAGATCAGCACTGCTCAGTTGTAACACCAGTGCGCTGGGCTGGCCGCTGTACTACCTTTTCCAGCAGTCCTAGTCACCTGGTTACACCTGTGCATTCTCCTGTTTTAAGGATTGGTGTGCTCGCCTCTAAGCTTCCTTTTGCCAATCATTGCCTGTCTGTGTGTATAAGTGTACTTCTTTAGCCATGCCTCGCCTGAGAAATGCTTCATTTTTTGCAGCTGAGCAATGCTCTATTCTGTTTGCTTCAGTTTTCTATACAACAACCTGCTGTTTGGATGCATGATGTCCTTCTATCTGTATGTCTAAGTAATGCTCTATTTGTCTGTATTTCTGTATGTCACGACTTTATGTTTGGACTAAATGTCCTTCAGTCTATGTTGCCGAAGCTATGTTGTTCTATTGTCTGTATATCTGAACTATGCTCTTCTGCTTTATGTTTGAACATATGTCCTTCAGTTTGTATACTTACATGACTGTTCAACTGCGGCGTGTAGTACCCTTGGACTTAGCTATCCAACCAACCTATATAACTTATGATCCAAGACCACCCACTCAACCGCCATACCTCTCCTGTGGCTACTCCATTCCCTTCAATCTTCCCCAAAAATGACACAGAAACCTGTTGTTGGAAAATTTTGGCCACAGCAGCCATTTTATTAACAAATATTTACATATAAACAACATAAACAATCAATATAAAACATTATATAAATATATTATATAAATACAGTATAACTACCAGCCTTGGACGGAGGTCCTTGGAACTACATAAATGGTCTGGCACCCACAATTATGTATAGCCAAGTAGCACCTATTTTACCACCAGCCGTTACCCCCAGCTCGGTGGCACCACACCTGGCTACCCAGAGAAAGGGACTCCCCCCTGCGGGGACACCCACCAACCATGTGCCAGACAACCCTACACATGAGCAGTCCAATTTACGGGGGAGGGGAATCCCACCATAATGACTCCCCCCCCCACACCGAATTCAACCAATTCCAAGGACCCCCGCCACCATAGCGAGCATGCTTTGAAACCTCATACACACGACACTCCCCACAAACTCAAGGCCCTCTCAATGCCCTCTTGCAACCCCAATGACCACATGTCAATACCCACAGCATTGAGATGCACTCCAACTTGAAGCCAAAACCCGCCTTGACCAGACTCTAAATCTAAATGCCGCACAGTCAAACCTCCATTCCTGGAAACAAAAGCCGAAACCGCCCTGTTCACCTTAATACGGGCCTTGTTAAGCCTGTCAACCAACCGAGCAGCAACCATGTCTTATGCGGGACAATCTCCGACCAAATGACTACCAAGCCTGGGAACATAACCCACAAGTGAAGTAAATCATTCTTAAAATCCCTGAAAGGACAAACCCGTAGATCGTTGCCACCCACATTAAGCAACAGAATGTCGGATGCCCTGTCAAGTTGAACAAACCTTGTGATCTCGGTCAAAATCCACCGCCACAACATACCTCGGAAACCAAGCCAACGAACAACCACGGCATCCCTCCCAAAACTGAGCGGTCTACCACGGGCCAAACATCCACACGTTCAGCGTCCCAATGCACAAAGGAGTGCCCAAATATCCAAACTAGTGGGATGGGAACACCTTCAGAAAAACGGTTAACAACAAGTAAGAACCAAAGAGACCATATAACCCCAGAAAAAATATATTGCACATGACTCACAACAATTCAGGGCGCACATACAACTGGTAATGGGAGGAGTCCCACCTACCAATTCGACGCACCATCCCAGGTGATAAACCCCTGCCAACAGCCTCCATTGCTGCCCCAATCCTAAAGGAATGAGAAGCATAAGACTTCCCATCCAAACCAAGCCATCTATGCCTCGTCGCAAGATGGCTGCAAATTGATACCTGGAAAGCGCCGAACCATCAGCATGGCATAAGAGCGACCCCTCCCTGGATGTACCTAATTTACTAGAAAGCCCGCAAACAAGAAAGAGGACAAACAGCAGTAGAAGCATTAGCCCCTAAAACCACACAACTACCCCTACCCGCCTGATCCAAAATTCGACCCTGTTCGACTCCAAAGACACATCTCTGGCCAACAAACCCCCATGCCGGATAGTACTGGGTGAGACCAATTCCCCAACTCGCATGACCCCATAAAAAGCAAAAACAAAAGCCAAACGGAAAAGAGAAACTTGTATGCTGAAACACAAACCAAACCCAACCCCTCACATAATCGTCCCAACATATTAAACGAAATCAGACGTCATGTATCCTTAGTCCGCCGAGCTTTTCAGAGACCACACAACGCTTGCTACTCCTTAGTTTAAACCCATATCTGTGGGCCGCCATAAACCTATTAACCCTTGCCCCTGACCAACCATCCCTTGAAATCTTCCCCAAAAAACAAAGGAGTGCCCCAACTAAATCTTCATCACTGCAGCTGCATCAAAACTCCAACACCCAGCTCTCCCATAAACCCCACGCTGCCACATACATTGCACGTGTGGATTGGGCCAGTGAAGCATTCAGCAGGTGAGCCGCAGACATCATACCAAGTCCCATAATTTCGCTGGGCACTCCAATCCCCAACTCTCTGCCCTTGGAGCCAGTTGCTGGAAATGGTCCCACTGAAAACAAGACAGGGAGTCAGCGATGGAATTAGAAACACCTGGAACATGCACAGCCACCACCCACGCATTTAAACAAAGACAGCACAAAACACACAACTGGCGGAGAGGACTCAGACATGTTATTAATGGCCATGACCACCCCCATATTGTCACAGTGGAATCTCACCTTCTTATTCCTAAACAAGTCCCCCCCAGATGGTAATGGCGACTATAATGGGGAAAAGCTCTAAAAGGGCCATGTTACCAATCAACCCCCTCTCCCCCCAGTCAGACAGCCATTCAGCTGCACACCAACTACCCTGATAGAACGCCCCAAAACCTTTTCCCCAGCTGTATCCATATAAAGATCACAGTCGAAACTATCCACCACCCCATCCATAAGCAAGGATCTCCCTTTATACTGCTCCAGAAAATTCGCCACACCGCCAGGTCCTCCTTATGGTCTGCCGACAACCTAAGGAAATGATGTGGAGCTTGTACCCCTGCCGTCGCCCCGGCCAACCTACGACAAAATATCCTGCCCATAGGCATAACCCTGGCCGCAAAATTTAACTTGCCTAGGAGGAACTGCAGCTCCCAGAGCGTAATCTTACACAAATGCTGAGCTCTAACGACCTCTGCCTTCAAGTCCAGCAGCTTATCCTCGGGCAAGCGAAATTCCGTCTGCACAATGTCAATAGTAATGCCTAAAAAATTCAAACAGGTAGAGAGGCCTTCCGTTTTTTCAGGAGCTAGGGGGACCCCAAATTTCTGCGCCACCCACTGCGTAGATGCCAATAACATAGCGCACAAATTCGTATTAGCAGGGCCAATGCATAGGAAGTCATCCAGGAAATGTATGACTGAAGGGACACCCGAGACGTACCTCACCACCCATTCAAGAAAAGAACTAAAATCCTCAAAGTAGGTGCACGAAATAGCGCACCCCATAGGGAGGCATCAGTCTCGATGTCGGTCTTTGCCAACAAAGCCCCGGGCCCGCAAGACTTGACCCATCCCACAGCATCATCAAATGAAGTGTAGACCACGGTACAGAGCTCCGGGTCAATCCCATCATTCACCGATGCGCCCCTAGGATGCAACAGATGATGAATGAGACGGAACTTTGAATGCTCCTTTTTGAGCACTACCCCCAAAGGGGAAACTACCAGATTCGAAAAAGGGGGAGAAACAAAAGGACCAGCCATGCGGCCCAAACTGACCTCCTTGCGCAACTTATCCGTAACAACCGTGGGATGCTGGTATGCCGACTTCAGATTCCATGGGCACAGAGGGACCTGATGACCCGGAGGCGGGATAACAAAACCCTGTTCAAAACCCTCCAAAAGAAAAATAGCCATTGCACGGTTGGGGTACCTACTTAGATACTGACCCATTTCCTGCAGCTTCACTTGTCCACTTGCAGGGGGCTTCCCTTTACCTTTCCGCAAACACCGGGAAGAACCATGAGATGTGCTGTTACATGCTTGAACTTGCAACTGTACCCAAATTTGCATTGCCCCTCATTAAACTGCCAGCACATACCATGTTTCTGTCCCGGACTGGAGCCCTGTTCACCCCTAGAGCTCATCCCGGAAGGTGCATTACTGGCCCCCCCTGGAAAGGACTACCCGAACCTAGCAGGCGCCATTACCCTGAGTCACAGACCAATATCCTTCTGGTCCCACTTGATATTGGGCCTAATGGCCGTGCGTTTTCTGAACTGCTCATCGTACCGTAGCCAAGTTTGGCCGCCATACACCCGATGAGCTTCCCCAATCGCATCTATATAACAAAAAACGCTGGAACAATTATCCGGGGCCTTTTCACCTATCATGCTAGTCAATATGGCAAAAGCCTGCAGCCATTTAGTGAAAGTTTGAGATATAAGTCGCCACCAGCGCTTCTCCTTCTCCTCATTTTTGTAATCATCCCTCTTCCCCTTATCCAGGTTGAACTTTTCAAGGGTCAACAAGGAGAAGATTTCGACGTACTCGTCCTTGAACTCTTATTTTTAAATGTGCGCCAAGAGGCCCCTTGGCACACACGTAAACTTCCCCCCTGGCCCTATCGTTCAAACGCACGCTATCCCCGGATCCAGTATCAGTCTGAACTGAAACCGTAGCACCCGCTTCTTTAACTGCACTAACACCAGAAGGTCCCATGGCATCAAACAATCCCGCAGCTACCCCCATTGCAGCAGGCGACAAAGCAGGAACCATCCCGGCAAAGGAGAAGGTGATAAAGTCTGACTACAATGAGAGAACAACTCCCTCACACTGCCTAACAACTCTCTGACACCATCCCCAGAAGACCCCTCCACAACCCCCCCCCCAGTGGGCGAACTAACCCTAACCTTCTCCCCACCAGCCTGGGACATAAGAATAGGGGGAAACGGACACAACAATGAGACATACTCACTGGGCTGTGCAGGTGCTGTGAGCCCACCAGCCGGAAATCCTGAGTCCTGTTGCGCCACCTCGGGCCACATTGCCACAGAGTCGTCGCCTGTTGCCGCATGGGAATCTCAGCTGCAGCCGCAGCAAGACATAGAACGGAGCACACCGGGAGACGTAGGAGGGCCCTGCGAAAAACCAACAGATGGTGACTTCGCCAAGACCCCCCAGACCGGGGAGGAGGCATTCGCCGGGATCGAATCTTATGGGTGCGACAGCACCCTCACGGTTGTCTGCCTCATATGGAGGCCTCATATGCTGGCAGGCGGTTCTCCCGACCGGAACATCGCTAGGAGGATCCACCATCACTACTGTCGCGGTGGCATGATTCGTGGGAGTGGAAACGGGCCCAGGGGCATTCCCAACCCCGGTACCACCCAATCCTGCTGAACGTGGCTGCCAGTTAGGATTCCTCCCAGACCGGGACCTGCGCCTCTGGGCTGTGGTGCTTGGAACCCAGTCTGGAGGGTCCCTTGTGGGGCTCCTGCGGAGCCGCACTCTGGGCACTGCATCTGGGCTAAGCCACGCCAGAGGGCGCACCAGGCGTGGGGGATGCTCTGGCGGGGCTGCTGGGGCGCTCCCACCCAGTGCTCCTGCTACCTGGGATCTCAGTCAGTCTTTCTCTAATGCGCCGGCAGCAGCCCTAAGCTTCCCCAGGAGGCCCTCAACACTGGCCATAGCGGTAACTGAAATCCTACCGCTGATTAACAGGGAGCTGTGCTGCAGGTGACCTATCTCTTCGGCATCTTCCCGCCAACTTCTGCTCTCCGACAACAACCGGAAGTTTGGACCAAGCCCTGCCCCCCTACTTCCGCCAGCTACGTGCGGCCGGCCTGCTGCACTATAGAGCGCATTGTCCCCGCAATGCCAGTCATGCTGGCTTGCGCTAAGGGCTTGCCTGTATTGACTTACAGGCTTCCACCATGTATGCGCCTTCCTTATCTGTATTGGCCTTCAGACTTCCACCATGTATGAATTTTTGTTATCCATCTTGGCCTTCTGGCTTTTACTATGTTTGTACCTCTTGGCGCGGGCTTTTTTTGGTGGGTACCTTGGGCAACAGAGTTTCTGTGGGCCTCATGTCAGTCATGGTAAGAGGCACAATCAATTAAATTCAGTGAGTGCTGTGGTTCATATAGAACATCATATATTTTCTGAGTGGACAGAAGAAGTTTCCATCTGGTTTTTAACATTGCAGTGAATGGCGGTGGTTGCACATGGAGGATACTCTAACTGAAAAGTGTGAATCTAGCCTTTCTCGTTCAGTACTGTAAGCATTGGTTGAATGTATACATTAATACAATTATCATGCATATGAAACATTGTAGTCTCTGGCTCTGTCTCATGGCAGACACACTCTTTACCCAACAGATCCCATTGACTTACAATGTGGTGTGTTAAGTTTTACTATTTCATGCTTTTTACACTGAATATTTGACAATCAATATCTGGTATTGCACTCAATATTTGATTGATAACCACAGGTTTAGACATGAAAATACACCACTACCCTATTCTTATGACAAAAGCTTTCCTCTTATGTGCAGTGTACACCATTTACCTTCTTCACGCACTCTACTTGAGGCAACTCTGACAAATGCCTGAGCTAGGTCGAAATGTCAAGAATAGCACAGTCGCAATCACTGCATACTCTATTGTACATGCTCATCATAAGAGTGCATTGCTGTATTTTCATGCCTATGTGTGTAACAAGGGTGAGGTACTACATGTCCCAGGGCAGAAAAATACACAGTGGACTAAATTTAATTAATCAAATTAACATGATTAAAATGTTCACTACTTATCTATCACTTACCTGCCAGCACTCACTTACCAGCTGTCCTGTAACTACTATATATCACTTGGAGAAGACAGCAGTTACAGATGGTTCATAAATCAGAGAGGAGAAACAGAGGGCTGACAGGGTGTTGTGGATGGACGACAGCAAGTTTAGTAAGGGAAGAGACTGACTACAAGGCTGTTTTGTTGATGAAATGCTAGGTGATGATGTTGGCCTTAGTACTTCTAGTACTAGTACTAGTATGTGTTTGTAAGTATGTCCTTCAGCTTGAATATCTGTATGTCTAAGCCTTGTATATGACTTTTACTCTAAGTCCTGGACTTGAATCTATATCCCATGTCTTGAATTTAAACTCGTATCTTCTTCCAAATTTAAGTTATGTATGCCGTCCTTAGGCATAGATTTGGGTTTATTCCTTAAACCACATCCACATCATATCCTTTACCCTGTAGTCAGTGTCTATATCATTGGTTCTACAAGTTCTGCTATAGTCTTAGTTCACTTATTTCTCTCATGTACCCTTGTGTTTTGTTTGTTCCACTGCTCCCTGTCCTGATGTTCTGCTTTGTAATCTTGTGCTAGGCATCCTTTGCCTCCTTTGTTATTGGTTTGTCCTGACCTGTTCCTGATTTAGTACCTTTGGATTCTGCCCTGAACACCTCTTCTGTGCATATATGTTGTCTGCTCTCATTTTATTCTGTATTCACACCATGCGTTTACCTGATAATATGGCCTGCCTGATCAGCTGTCACCAATACCAGAGCCACTTTAAGAAGTAACAACCTGGCAAGGTCCCTGCAGCAAAGTCCAGTCCAGAGGGTAAAAGGGGAATACTGGGAGTTAGACTACGCCCTTAGGAGTGGTCCACAGCCAAACCTGTCTGGTAGCACAGTGGGTCTACAATCAGCTGTCCGTTACACTTGGGTGTTTCCTTAAGTCCCACCTTGGTGGTTGGGACTTCTGAGCAGTCATTCCCATTTCAGCAGCTTCTAACATTTTGGTGTTAAATACCATTGGACACGTCAGTCTATGCCTCAATGGGTCAGAGATCTTTTCATGGCACAGGGGAAACCTATGTAATGTTAGGCAGGTGGTTTTAATGGTATAGCGGATTGGTGTATGTTCAGTTTTTAACTATTCTATTAAATTTAATCTACTTTAGCCTTAAATATATATGGTATTTTAAATATCATTTTTTTTTCTGATGCTCAGAACTGGACGTAGGCAACAACTTTGCTTGTGTAAATTGAAATTGTTGTGATTATCTTTCTGGGCTTTAAATAGGAGGATTAAATATTTAACTGAAAGTCTATACATGGAGCAAGCCAAATCATGGCCTTTCTACACATCATTGTGAATTGTCTATTCAAAGGGAAACCAGATATTGGTAGCTACACTAAATGAATCATGTGAGACAGTTAATTATAGATGACTATAAGAAAATGGTAGGACTGGCTGGCTATAAGACTACATCTACCAACCTAACTCAGGCTAGTATTCTGGAAGCAGATATAAGTATTGCGTTTGACCCCCCTCTAGCTTATTATAAAACTCGCACATTAACCCTTCAAGGACATGGCCTAAAAACACCTTAAACACCAGCCCCTGTTTTTGAAAACTAACAAACTGACATGTGTCAATTTATATCGTAATAACTTCGGGACACTTTAACTTACCCAAATAATTTTGAGAATGTTTTTTGTGACACATTGTACTTCATGTTAGCCGTAAACTTTGGTCGATATACTTTTTGCATTTATTTATGAAGTGATAGGAAATTTGGTGGAAATATGGAAAAATTCACAATTTTCAAACAGTCATTCCACCCAAATTCATTAATAAATATTATCTGCCATATCTGAGATTTATATTGGCATCATCTTTTAATCATCCATGAATTTTTTTTAATGTTAGAAGGCTTATAAGTCTAATAAAAATGTAACAAATAACAAGAAAATTTCCAAACCAATTTTTTAGGGATCACTTCAGTACTGAAAGGGATTTTAAAGGCCAATATATTAGAATCCCCCAAAAATCACCCCATTTTAAAAACTGCACCTCTCAAATAATTTAAAACAGCATTTGGGAAGTTTGGTGACCGTTTCACAGGAATTAAAACAATATGGAGGTGAAATTTAGACATTTCATTTTTTTTCAATAATATGTTCATTTAGCCTTAAAATTTACACATTCATAAGGGGTTAAAGGGGAAAATGCATCCCACAATTTATCCCCCAAATGATGTTTGGGCACATAGCAGCATCCCAAATGGAAAAAATGCCACTGGACTTTTAAAGAGCAGATTTTGCTGGACTAGTTTTCAGGTGCCATGGCTCATTTGCCCCTAAAGTTTCAGTACAATGAAACTCCCCCACCAAGTGACCCCATTTTGGAAACTACACCCCTCCAGAAATTTATCAAGGAGTACATTTTTACCCCACAGCTGTTCCACAGATTGTTTTTAACACTGGGACAGGAAAATGAAAAATGTATCCCCAAACTATTCATTTTCATAAGGGGTTAAGGAGAAAATGTATCCCACAGTTAATTACACAGTTTCTCCTGAACACAGCAATACCCCATATGTGGTCATAAATTGCTGTATGGATACATAGCGGGTTTGAACCAGAAAGAGCGCTATTTGGCTTTTGGAGGGCAGATTTTGCTGGAATAGTTTTCGGGTGCAATGTCACATTTCTAGAGCCCCTAAACTACTAGAACAGTGGAAGACCCCAAAAAGTGACCGCATTTTGGAAACTACACCTTTTAAGGAATTGTTCAAGGTATATAATGAGCATTTTGACCTCAAAACTGTTTCACAGATTTTATTAACATTGGGTTGTGAAAATGAAAAATTACTTTTTTTTTTCCAAAAAAAGTCACATTGGACACAAATTTTTAATTTTCACAAGGGTTTAAAGGAGAAAATGCACCCCACAATTTGATACACAATTTCTGCCCAGTACAGAAATACCCCTTATGTGGATTAAAACTGCTGTTTGGGCACATAGCAGGACAGAGAATGCAAAGAGCGTCATTAGGCTTTTGGAGGGTAGAATGATTTTCAAAATCCCTAAGTTGCCAGTTCAGTGGAAAGTACCAAGAAGTGACCTCAATCTATCTATCTATCTATCTATCTATCTATCTATCTATCTATCTATCTATCTATCTATCTATCTATCTATCTATCTATCCATCTAATCTCCAGGATGAGGCATGTATCCTCCTACATGAGCATACACATACCCAGTATATTTCAGACAGCTGGTGTGGTGTGGTCAGGCAGCTGGTGTGATTCCAGCTGCCGTAAATCACAGACCTCCCCCCACCAGCATGCCTTTTTGTTGGCTGTCCACAAACACAGTTACACGGTGATAAATTTTTTGGTCTCAACACATATATTCAGACTTCTACTATAGAAATTTGAATAATTATTCTATATTATATCATTTTATTAGGCTGCTATGTCAGTTCTAGTTTATTTCAAGTAAGTATTAGGTATCTTGCCTGCAAATATAAATGTCATATGAAACCTTCTTTTAACTCAACTGGAACCATAAACTATTTTAATTTTTAATGTAATAGTAGATTTTCAGTATCTGCTGTAGGCTTGGTCATAAAGGCAATGACAGAATGAGATATTGATGTGCTTTTATATGAATCCAAGGCATTGGCAAAGTAGAAAAAACAAGAGTGATTGCCATCACTTAATTGGATAAGATTTAACATATTATCTATTAAAATATACTTGTGTGCTATACCTAGAACTAAAATGTTTTTTTTTCTATTTTTAACCTAAGATAAAAAGCTAGACATATGAAACTGAAATTCAGTTTATGACCTATAAATATAAGACTGTTCACACTAGCATCATATTTTCTTCTTGTGAAAGATCTGACATCTGATAGATCCAAGAGGTTACTGTGGACTATATTGTTATGTCTGTCATTTTTGACAGCAAGTATATATGTTTACCATAAAAAAATATTACATAGACACTGATGGAACCAGTGTTTAGTGTGAACAAGGCCTAAAGCAATCAAATTAGTCCCTGCTCCCAGTGGAGTTCCTGATGTAACTTTTCTATTTTGACACATACACAACACACACACACACACACACACACACACACACACACACTGTAGATGGAACAAAAAAACAAACACAAAAAAACACAAACACAAACAGAAACACAAATAAAAAAATCCAAATATAAGGAGCTTGTGAAAAGGAGTATTATTGGCATCCACCTTCAGGTGGCAAACTAGCTAAAGTGTACCTCCAGTGATAAACAAAATTTCTTAAATGAATAGTACAGGTGAAAATAAGAAACTTTGTAATATATCTTATTAAGGATATCGGTTTCCTTCACCACTTATGGAGCTGTTCTCCTGCTTCTTATCTTCAATCTGACTGCTTTGTTTATATTATACCCATCTCTGTATTCATCCTCACCCATAGACCTCTGTGGAGAGTGAGATTCTCCTGTCATCTGGTTAAATTATTTATTGCCTCATTTTGTGGTCTCACAGCCTCTTATCTACAACTTAGCAGTGTTAAAAAGTAAGGAATAGCAGATTGCAACAGCGGCAATTATTTTAGTGTCTTTTCTATCCCCATCTCCCTTCATAATCTAATATGGATAAAAGTGGAGAAGAAAACATATTTTTTAAATAAGATTTATTACAAAGTATGATATTTTGACCTGTGCTATTCATTTATGAAAAGTTGTTTATAGGTGGAGGTATGCTTTAATCTCAACCAACCTCATAAAGCTTGCATGTTCCAGATTGCGCTGCAGTCTCATTGACTTAAATGCAATCAGTTCCATTGAAGAGATTTGGGGTAGACATTGTAGAACAGAGCACACAATTGTGCCAATGCCTTCTAAAGTAACAAAAGAAGCAAAGGCAAGGTTAAGACTATCTGCCTGTGGAACCCCAGATTTATTAGGGTTTGACTTAAGTTGGCCATACACATAGTATAGGTGTTGGATAAACTCATGCAAGCTTGGCCAAGTAGTGCATGTGTAATGAAGTGGTAAAAAAGCAAAAGGTCTGAGCAACTGAGGATGTTGGGGCAAGAGTTTGGAGGCCTCCATACATATTAGACGATCAGCTGAACCTGTCGAAATGAGTGGGTTCAGCTGATGCAGATCTAAACTGTAAAGGCTGCTTAAGGTTACATTCATATATTGATGCTTTGATCAGGTTTTGTCCAGATTTTTAATCAGGGTCTGAAGCCACAATCAGGTGTAGATCATAAAAGGAGAGAAACTAAAGAGGGCAAAAACAACTTCTCCTCTGTTTTTAAATCCATGTCTGGTTTTGGTTTCTAAAGCTGTAGCTAAACAAAACCTGAATGTGTGGATTTACTCTCATGCACATGCCACCATATATTAATGTTACAAATGTCAATTTACATGAATGACAGATGACAATGGCATTGGCTGTTTTGATCATATCTTGCAATATTATTAGAAACAGCAAATATTATTAAAGGGCAAGTCCTCTTATAACTAGCTATTTGTTACCTAGGTAATAGAGCATTCCACTTATATTATAAATAACAACTTCATGATCTGAACACCTTTCCCTAAGATACAAACAATCAGGCCATTTGGCAAATCCTTAACCACTTCCGGACCGCCCATACAGTATATACATCTGGAAGGTGGTTGTCTAGTTCTACAAGGACGTATCGGTATGTCTGAGCCGAACTCAGGAGCTGCACGAAATCGTGCAGCTGCTGAAACGGGGAGCCGGCTGTAATTTCAGCCGGAGCTCCCAGAGAGAAGGCAAGGATGGTTTATTACCTTCCCTGTCTTCCCGATCGCTGTATACAGCTGTATACAGCGCTATGGGCGCCGCCATGTTGCAGCTCCCCTCTGACCTGGCGGTCACATGATTCGCTGGGATCAGCGTCTGTAAGAGCTGCTGGGTTCCAGATCAGCTCTATAGTAATGGGCATGAGGCTGTATTCCTCCTGCAACTGGGGCTAAATGTATCAGCCCCAGTTACAGAGAAAATCATCACCCCCCCCCCCCCCCAAAAAAAAAGTGATAAGATGTCCACAAAGGTCTATTATGGGGACACAATGTAAATAAATAAATAAATAATCGAAAAGATAAAAAAAAGTAAATAAAATAAATAAAGAAATAAAATAATATGCCAATAAAACGCCTTTTTTAAAGGTTATAGCCCCACCCCCGACAACATCATACAAAATAAAAATTGCCGTAATGGAGAGGAAAAACTATTTTATAAAGTTTTTTAGTAGCAGTTTGTGTTATTAAATTAAAAAAAAAAAAATGAAAAGTGAAAAACGGACACGTTTTCCCTCCTCTTTTGTTTATATTTTCCCGGATATAAAAAAAATTAAAACACATGCAAAAATAAAAACAACATAAAAATAAAGCCTTATATGTCACCGAAAAAAAGACACAGAAATTATTTGAATAACGCATATGTTAAAAATGTTACAGCCCTCAAAACCGCACATACAAAAAAAACCCAAAAATGTGTCTGTTCCTGGACTGAAGTGGTTAAAGGGGTTGTTCAGGACTAAGCAAAGTTGGATACTGTTGACCTATCCACAGGATAGGTCAACTGTTTAAGATCATCGGGGTCCAGTAAGTTCCCAGTGCTGATCAGTTCTCAGTGCCACAGCTTCAGTGTATGGAGCTCCGTACACTGCATTCAGCTTCCGGTCTGTACACTGTAGTGGTGCTGGGAACTGTAGCTCTGCTTCGATTCACTTAATTAGGAGCAGAGCTGGTTCTGATTGTCTACCTGATATACAGTTTCTGATACAAAACAGGCCAAAACAGCTGGTTGTGAGACCTCCACCAATCTGATATTGATGATCTATCCTGTCGATAGGTCATCAGCTTTTAAGTCTGCTGGGTTCTGGTCAATCCCTTTAATTTAAATGGTCACTAACTTTGCATCAATGAATAATACAGTGTTAGAAATAGACCTGGGACCTTTACAGTTGCGACTGTGGGGTTGCCAGTCTTTTCTTAATACTTTGTTTTCATGTATGTTCCCCCTTTTAGCACTGCTCACCTGTCTTTCCCGGGTCTTTATTAGGCCACACCCATCTTTCTCTCACTGCTGGCTATTCAGTATTCCTGGTGGCTAGCTGTTTAAACTTGTACCTGTTTGTTATTTGTATCTGACCTCTTGCTCCGTTATCTGACTACGTTCCTTCTGATTCTGCTTCTACGTTCCTCGCTGTTATGATCCCTGCTTGCCTCCTAGACTCCTCCCTGTTGAACTGATTTGTACCATGCTGATATCTCGCTGCCAAACGGATTGTCGACTGTTCTCTTGCCTGATCCATTTGTACTCCGCTGACCTCTTGTTATCGACCGGACCAACGACCACGTTATTTACACTGCCATTAGCCTTGTGGCTGAAGCTGCTCTCTGCAACTAAGGACACTTTCTGACCATCTGCCAGGTCCAATACAATTCTGGTGAGTTATTCTGATCTTCTGCTTTTACCTGTGGTGCGCCGAGCCTGCTGTACTCTCTCAATAGCTGCTAACTCTGGCTGAAGGAATCTGCAAAATCCATCTCCACCACTAGGGGCTCTGGTGAAAATGTCTGGAGGCTGGACTTGGCTCTGTTGTGTGGTGCAGCGTGTCTGGAAATGCTTTGACCATAGCTTCTAGTGGAACCTGGTTTCTGGTACTAACCTTGTCTATCTCAGTTTTGAACTGTATTTGCTCATAACATACAGGTGATTATAAGAAATTTTGCAATATATCTTATCATAGACAAGTGCTTCTTTCTCCTCTTATTGGGCTACTAAACTTAAACTTCTGCTATATCTGTCTGGTCACATCACTCAGTTTACACATGTCTACAAAAGTCTCCAGAAAGGGGAGGGTGGAGGAGTGAGCAGAGGGAGATCAAGATAGCAGCAGAAATAAAGGTTAGGGTGGTGCTGGAGTACTTCTCCATATAAATCCTGCATTCTCCTGGGCAAGGGTGTAACTTGAGGGGATGCAGGGGTTGCAGTCGCACCGGGCCCAGGAGCCTTAGAGGGCCCATAAGGTGTCTCTTCCCAATATGATGAGACCAGTACTATTAACAATACATTATATTTGGGGGGCCTCGTACAGATTTTGCACTGGGGCCCAATAGCTTCATGTTATGCTTCTGATCCTGGGGCTGTTTCTGAGTAAGAGAGAGACAGTCAGGAGCAGATTCCCTTCTACTAGCTGAGGGATAACTGCAAACTACAGAGAGGAAAGGTGCTAAAAATTGCAGAATGCGAGACATACAATGGCCAGAAATAGTGTTAGCCCCTTGTACACACACTGTACTATTGATGTATGCAAACTTTGTTTAACCCCTTAACGACCCAGGGCGTAATAGTACGTCCTGAGTCGCATGACGATGTATGGAGAGCGCTCAGGAGCTGAGCACTCTCCATACACCGCGGGTGCCAGCTGTATAATACAGCCAGGACCCGCCGCTAACAGCAGCGATTGGTGCCTGCACCGATCGCGGCTTTTAACCCTTTAGATGCCGCGGTCAAAAGCGACCGCAGCGTCTAAATTGCGGAGCCGCCAAGGGCGCCGCCATTTTTACCTCATCGCCCCCCTCCAGAACGTCATCGGAGGGCGGCGCTTGGTTGCCATTGAAGGCTCCCAGGCCTGTCACTACAGTATAGCTATTACACGATGCCAGAGGCATCGTCTAATAGCAGTGAAGGCATTTTGCTATTCACTGCGATACAGTAGTATCGCAGTGAATAGTATGATCGATCAGACTCCCTAGGTTTCAAGGTCCCTAGGGAGTTTGATCATATAAGTAAAAGTATAAAAAAAAAAGTTTTAAAAGTATGAAAAAATAAAAAAAAACACAAAAGTTCAAATCACCCCCCTTTTCCTAGATCAGATATAAAAGTAAATAAACAAAAGTAAGCATAAACACTTTAGGTATCCCTGCGCTCCAAAATGCCCGAACTATTAAAATATTAAAATATTTATCCCATACGGTGAACGGCGTAGCGGGGAAAAAAAAATCAAAATGGCCAAATAGCGTTTTTTTCAACACTTTGTCTCCTATAAAAAATTTAATAAAAAGTGATCAAACCATCAGATCTTTCCTCAAGTGGTATCAATAAAAATTTCATGTTGTCCCGCATAAAAAGACGCCTTACCCAGCTCCACACATGTAAATATGAAAAAGTTACAGGTGACACAATATGGCGACGCAAAATTTTTTTTTCTATTTAGCAAAGTTTTGAATTTTTTTAAAAGGTATCAAAACATTACAAATACTATATAAATTTGGTATCGCCGTGTTCGTACTGACCCGCAGAATACAGGTAACATGTCATTTTTACCACACAGTGAATGGTATAAAAATTAAACCCATATGAATTTGGCGCAAATGCATTTTTTTCTCCAATTGCACCTCATTCTGAATTTTTTTCCAGCTTCCCAGTACATTGCACAGCATATTGAATGGTGCCATTACAAAGTACAATTTGTTTTGCAAACAATAAGCCATCATGTGACTCTGTGAACTGAAAAATGAAAAAGTTATGGCTCTTGGAATGTGGGGAGGGAAAAACAAAAATGCAAAAACAAAAAATGGCCGGTCATTAAGGGGTTAAATGTTAAATATGCCTTCACTTTAAAGGAATATATCTATAAATTCAACCAAATGTAGCAAAATAAGTATTGTAAAATATACAATATTTTTCTGTACATGTGTAACTGTAACTGTGACTCTTTTGTCTTCTGTCTAAATGTAGGCCAATACTTTTCCCAGAGAATCTAGAAGCCATTTTCCAACCAACGTGCAGCACAAAGAAACAGTAAAATATGTTTTGAACTTAGCAATGGATTCCAGGTTTTAGCATCAGATAACTTAACTTTGATGGATTTGAGTATTCTCTGTCCAAAGTTTCTCCGTGAGAAATTTTAGCACACAAAGTCACATGTTGTCCTCTGACAAGATGGAATTGTTCCAACAATATGTACAATCTTCTGTATGAAGCTTCTCCTTTATTGCAAGTGGTAAAGTGATTAGTCTGAAGATTAAATTAGAATTTAAGAAAAACAAATGATTAATATTAGGTCATATTGACCAAAATGTTACTATTCTGTGATTAGATGTTATTACAATGGATTACATTGTGAGATTATGGGTTGTGTACTTTTATTTATAGTATGGGGCATCTGAATAGGCCATAAGCATGGTGGCAGGACTTTGCATTGCAGATGTATGGACACAAGACTGGTGTCTACATATACAGTACAGACCAAACGTTTGGACACACCTCCTCATTCCAAGAGTTTTCTGTATTTTCATGACTATAAAAATTGTAGATTCACACTGAAGGCATCAAAACTATGAATTAACACATATGGAATTATATACTTAACAAAAAAGTGTGAAACAACTGAAAATATGTCTTATATTCTAGGTTCTTCAAAGTAGCCACCTTTTGCTTTGATTACTGCTTTGCACACTCTTGGCATTCTCTTGATGAGCTTCAAGAGGTAGTCACCTGAAATGGTCTTCCAACAGTCTTGAAGGAGTTTCCAGAGATGCTTAGCACTTGTTGGCCCTTTTGCCTTCACTTTGCGGTCCAGCTCACCCCAAACCATCTCGATTGGGTTCAGGTCTGGTGACTGTGGAGGCCAGGTCATCTGGCGTAGCACCCCATCACTCTCCTTCATGGTCAAATAGCCCTTACACAGTCTGGAGGTGTGTTTTGGGTCATTGTCCTGTTGAAAAATAAATGATGGTCCAACTAAACGCAAACCGGATGGAATAGCATGCCGCTGCAAGATGCTGTGGTAACCATGCTGGTTCAGTATTCCTTCAATTTTGAATAAATCCCCAACAGTGTCACCAGCAAAGCACCCCCACACCATCACACCTCCTCCTCCATGCTTCACGGTGGGAACCAGGCATGTAGAGTCCATTCGTTCACCTTTTCTGCGTCGCACAAAGACAAGGTGGTTGGAACCAAAGATTTCAAATTTGGACTCATCAGACCAAAGCACAGATTTCCACAGGTCTAATGTCCATTCCTTGTGTTCTTTAGCCCAAACAAGTCTCTTCTGCTTGTTGCCTGTCCTTAGCAGTGGTTTCCTAGTAGCTATTTTACCATGAAGGCCTGCTGCACACAGTCTCCTCTTAATAGTTGTTGTAGAGATGTGTCTGCTGCTAGAACTCTGTGTGGCATTGACCTGGTCTCTAATCTGAGCTGCTGTTAACCTGCGATTTCTGAGGCTGGTGACTCGGATGAACTTATCGTCCGCAGCAGAGGTGACTCTTGGTCTTCCTTTCCTGGGGCGGTCCTCATGTGAGCCAGTTTCTTTGTAGCGCTTGATGGTTTTGGCCACTGCACTTGGGGACACTTTCAAAGTTTTCCCAATTTTTCGGACTGACTGACCTTCATTTCTTAAAGTAATGATGGCCACTCGTTTTTCTTTACTTAGCTGCTTTTTTCTTGCCATAATACAAATTCTAACACTTCATTCAGTAGGACTATCAGCTGTGTATCCACCTGACTTCTGAACAACACAACTGATGGTCCCAATCCCATTTATAAGGCAAGAAATCCCACTTATTAAACCTGACAGGGCACACCTGTGAAGTGAAAACCATTTCAGGTGACTACCTCTTGAAGCTCATCAAGAGAATGCCAAGAGTGTGCAAAGCAGTAATCAAAGCAAAAGGTGGCTACTTTGAAGAACCTAGAATATAAGACATATTTTCAGTTGTTTCACACTTTTTTGTTAAGTATATAATTCCACATGTGTTAATTCATAGTTTTGATGCCTTCAGTGTGAATCTACAATTTTTATAGTCATGAAAATACAGAAAACTCTTGGAATGAGAAGGTGTGTCCAAACTTTTGGTCTGTACTGTATACATGGTGTAGTTAAGCTTACCTCAACTTTTAAAACTTTTGTTTTTTAATTTCATAAATAGTGCAGGTGATGATAGCAAATGTTCTATATATTTTATTAAAGAAAAATGCCTTTCTTCACTTATTTCCTTCCTTCTGCCCAGATCAATTATGATCCAGCTCTATTGTGAGAGAAATGACTCATTAGATGCTTCAGAAGGTCTTATGTCTCTCTCTCTGCTCTGTGTCCCTTGTCCTCCTCCACCATCCTTCTCCATAGACTTTTATGTAAGCTGATCTGTCTGTGTATTGGTTTCTCTGTGTGCAGACAAGATCAGTGAATGGAAAGATAGATAAAAGCTGAGACAAGGTGAAGAATAAAATTATTTTAATAATTACACAAGGGGCTAATATCTTAAAGGGATTATCCAGCTTCCAAAAATGATCTGCAAATTCATCCACAGCAGTGCAAAATACTCACTGTTCCCTTGCGCAGCCTTTTCTTGGCTTTATTTTACTTGAGATTCCTTGTATCACTGTTATTTACATGCAGTGAATCTGTGAACAAACTGTTTCCCATGATGCATCTGCCTGCTCTCCCTTCCAATGAAATCACAGGAAATAAATCACTCCCACATATGAGGTCATATGATGCTGTGATGTTTCTCTTTGAGGCTCAAGGGGGGTAGCATCCAAAGACAGGGAGTGAGAGCAGGCAGATGAATCATGGGAACTGTAGTTTCTTCACAGTTTCCCTGCATGTAAATAATAGTGATATAAGGAGTCTCAAGTAAAATAAAGCCAAGAAAAGGCTGCACAAGGAAACAGTGAGTATTAAGCACTGCTGTGGATGTATTTGCAGATCATTTTGGAAGCCGGATAATCCCTTTAAAGAGGACCTTTCACATCCTCATGCACATGCGGTTTTATATACCGCTAGAAAGTCTGACATTGGGCAGAGATCGGTGCCAAAACTAGCAGCACCGATATCCCCATCCTCGGGGCACATAACAGGAGAGCCGACAGTGCGCTGAATTCAGCGCACTGTTGGCTATCTAGCGGTATGTAAAACCGCATATGCATGAGGACGTGAAAGGTCCTCTTTAACTACACCAGTGAATGAAAAAAAAAAAAACCTAGAAGGACATTGCTAAATAGACACATAACTCATAACACTATATATACATATTCTTCACACATGTATTCATAGGAAATCCCTTTAAGGATACAATACTATATGTTTACAATCAGCAGAGCTGTTTCAGAAACATCAATGATTTTCCTATTCATCTGAGTGGGACTTTTAGCAATCCAGGGGGCCCTCCTTTAGATAACAAATCTTCCTTTTTTCTAAACATGTTGTTCCATATGAAACTTTTGCCATTTATGCATATTAGAGAAACCAAGATATAGTTGAAAGTAAATCCCGTAGCTATAAATAAATGGTGTTAACTGGTCTATAAAGCAGCGAGTGTGTGTAAGTATTTCACTTAGAAACCAGTTTTCCAGAGATAATTTACAAAGAGCAGTTTTCTCTGAAATGGGAAAGGAACAGTTGGGAGGATTATGTGAAATGGAATCCATTCCAGATGTTATATACATGTCATCAGGACATGAAGCTACTGACATAACCAAGGAGAAATGTGATTGAAATGTTAATTATTGCAAGGGAGAAAGATGAATGTCACTCAGCACATATATGCAGCTTGTACTAAAATAACCCCTTGTGTAGTCCACAAATAATACATATTGTGTGACAGTGTATTACACTGATAAGATTATTTACAGCAGAAGCACTTAAAGGGACATTATCTTCATTTACAGTGGAATGTAATGTATTGTTCTCTGTGCTACTGATGTACTCAGCAGTTCTCCACTTGTGGGACGATGCGCAATGGCCGCTTACCTGACTACGGCTAATAATGCAAATTTCAGCGGCCGACGTGCCACCTATCCAGTCAGTCCTTACACCACTCTCTGGAAGCAGACTATTGGAGTTTTTCAAGAGCCGTTTTACAATCTGGCTTCTAGAAACCTCCAAAGCAATGACCTGCACCAGTCAAAGTGACACACCAATACAACACACAATACAAGTCATACAGTAATTTGTGACATCTGCACATACAACACAACATTCAATCCAACCTTAAGGTTAAGGCCCCACACAGAGAATCGCTGCAAAAAAATGCTGTGGAAAAGATCGCAGCGGAAACGCATTGCGTTTCTTTCCGCATCATTTTTCACAGAAAGTCCACAGAGTTTTCCTGCCTCTATTATACCTAAATGGAAAACGCCAGTGTTTCTGCAGGTGTAATTGACGTGCTGCGATTTTCAAAAATGCAAACATTTTTGAAATCGCAGCATTTCCGCTGCAGATTTTTTTCTCCACTGTGTGGATGGGATTATCCAGAATCCTATCCACTTTGCAGGCAATGTAAAATGCAGTGTTCTTTGCTGCAGCGTTTTAGATTTTTCTTCGCAACATGGGGCCGCAGCCTAAAGGGATTTTCCCATGAACATAATCATATTTAAATTTCTAGACAAAAGTTAAAAAATTTTGCAAATATAATAAAAATTTTTGCATAGTTTAAAAGATTTTCTCTAACCATCTCAGTGGTCACAGTTTTTTGTCCTGATCGGATGCCAGTGGATACAACCTAGAATGCAGGAACTTTCTATGGTCTCGGGCTTGTTAGAAACTCAGTTATTGTGGCCAGGTTATCTTCTCATGCATGCACTGTCCCTGCCTGATAACCTGTCTACAATAAAGGAAATCATGGCTGGGTTTTTGACAAGTTCCAGACCATAGAAAGTTCCTGCATTTACAACTGTATCCATTGGCAACCCATCAGGACAAAAGACTGTGACCACTGAGATGGTTAGAGAAAATCTTTCAAACTGTGCAAAATTTTTAATTACTTATATTTGCAAAAATGTTTAGCCTTTAATTGTCTACAAATTTAAAGAGGGCCTTTTGCCACTTCCACCAATTTAAGGTCTTGGCATCTGTTAATAGGTGCTGCTCCACTAATTCCAGCACAGATGGAATTTTCTCTGTAGCCCCCATTGTTCCTGAAAAACTCCAGTTTCCTCCCACACTCCAAAGACATACTGATAGGGAATATAGATTGTGAGCCCTATATGGGACAGTGACTGACAATGTCTGTAAAGAGCTGCGGAATATGATGGTGCTATATAAGTAATCATAATAAATAATACATAAATAAAAACATTCACAGCTCCATTCAGAGGCAGCCAGTGTTACCTTGTCTGCTCCTGCCTGACACCGCCCTCCTGCACAAAGCACAGAGCTTAAATAGCATATGAGGCACCAAAACTAACAGCACTGATTGCTTGGGAACGGTGGGGGCTAGCGAAAAAAATCCTAATGTGCCGGGATCAGTGGAGAAGCACCTGTTAAATGATGTAAAGATTTGGACTTGTTGGAGGTGGTAAAAGGTCCTCTTTAAATACGGTTATGTTCATGGGATAACCCCTTTAATAACTGGCTTAGAATGAGCCAGAAGTTCCAACTCTGCCAAACCTCAAGTGAAGTATGAACAGCGACTGGACCTTGACCCTGTCCACCTACACAACTGTTTGTGTGAACCAAGAAGAGAACAGCCGCAACCACCTTACACCTGCAAGAAGTCACAACAGAGAGTGATCTTAGTGTTCTTCAATCAGATCACTGACAGGAAGTACAGGAACATATCTGCCACCATAATCCCTTTACTATTATATTTCCAGTTTTGAGAACTCCTTCATATATTTACAGACACATTTAACGGCATATTCCCATTTTATACATTTATGACATATCCACAGGTGAATTATTCTGTAGAAGGCAGAAAGTCAGTAAACTCTGGACTTTCTGTGAAAAACGCTGCAGAAAAAAATGTTCTTTGGCTGAGGCTTGCTACATGGGGCCTTAGCCTTAATTGACTGGTCTATGTGGCCTGCAGTTGAGAACAATGGCTGGTAAACACTCTTCTAACTTTACACAGGAAATTCAGATATAATAATTTATCATCTATCCAGTTAATAGGTGGTAAATGTTACATTGATAATCCATCCTAGCCACATGACTACAACAAGGAGGATTTTGAATGGAGTGGTGGTTGAGTATGCACCCTGCTCTCCATTGAAACCCTAGAGAAGTGATAGAAAAAGCCAAGGCCACACTAAGGGGCACATACAGCTTGACCTGTGATAAACATCTATTCACCAGGATGGCCTCATTTAGCAATGAGATGAGACAGGCTATGGAGATCTCATACATACAATTCTAAAGTACAGTATGTAAACAAGCAACTTCTACATTACCATATATCGGGCAAATTTGGGTTCCTCAAAGTCTTCATCTTCAGCTTTTTGAGGCTGTTTTTTTTTTTTGGCTTGACAAATGAAGTCTAAACCCACCATACATTTATCTTTCTTCGCATTTCTTACAAGAAGTTTTTACTGCAACTACAGTATTTAAAGCACATAATAAGTTATTATGTATAGAATGGGCATAGACGCCAGTAAATGTTTTTTCCAAGGAACAAAATGATAGCTTTGCATGGTCAAATAAGTAAGAGCATTAAATAAACAGATTTTCACTAATTTGTCATGAGCAATGAGTCATTACTTTGTTAGCTAAATATATTGAGTGGAGGATATTTTCTTTTTTACCTTCATATTACACTCAGGCACAGGAACAGCTATATCATCTGGCATATCAGTTTAGGTGGTTTAGATAATTGCTATCTACATACAGTTGAAAGGTGTTGCCCAGTTTATAGGCTCAATTTTCATTATTAGCAAATTCTTCACTTTAGTCTCCACTTCTGTCATTGATGCTGCCAAACTGTGACTACTCTGAGGACTACGATCAGGGGATCAGACCAGTCCAAACTCCCATATATGGTCCCTGATTGAAAATGGGAGGAGCTCTAGACTGCATACCTCACTAAAGTCTGCGTTAGAGAGGGTATAGCCTCATGGTTATACTTTCAATGTACACCTGACTAACAACCTGTCCTATACTGCAAAGACAAAGACAACCCATTGATTTGAATGGACACTGTGTAATACTGAATGTTCCATGTCTTGGGAAATAAGACCACTTGCCAAGGTTTACTCACAGATTTAGAGATAGCTGAAGGTTTCCTAAGTAGGAAGTGTTCAAAGTGGAGAACCCTTTTAACATCTGAGTAGGCCTTATCTGATTATATACAAGTTTTTGAAAACTAATGACTATGTCTCATTAAAATTACTTAAATAAACATATTTTGCCTAATAAACTATACATAATGTACAGTAAGCACAAACCACTGATGTCTAGCAAAAGATGAGTTAAAAGCCTCTGGATGTCAGGAAACAGAACTGAGAGCTAATATGGCTGTCGTAAAGTAACTTCTTGAGCCAAAAACTAAAGGCAGCAGTAACCTTGAGTAGAAGATACAAGATAAAGACAGAATGCATTTATCATACCTAAAGATTCAGGAGCACATTTTCATGTCTGGCTGGGCAAACTAGTGCTTGCCACAAAGCTGTAAAGTAGAGGTGTGTTTTCCTAGGCTGGATGAAGAGTTTACCAAAACTAGAAGACAGGGCCAGATTAAACCTTTAGGTTATCTTCACATACAGGAATTTGCTGCAGATTTTGGCACAGATTCTGGATTTGTTTTCAATGGGAGTCAGAGATTACAGCAGGAAGCTAAAAAATAAGCATCCTGCTCGATCTTGCCAGTGACTCCGTGGCTTGAGAATCCCTGCTGATTAGTCTTATTCATCTGGGCCTAATCAGCAACAGAAAGCTGCGACGGAATCCCAATGCCCTGCAACAGCATCCTGTCGCGGTTAGACCACGGCCGAATATGTATGAACTTACCCTTAGAGTATATGAAATTCAAAATATAAACAAAAGTATATCTAAAATTAAAGTTTCATTTTTTAAAATGAAACAAAACTTACAGTAAGATGGAAAATAATGTTTAGTTTTGTGTATTTTAAAAGTTTCCTCCTACTTTTTTAAATCACAAAATCTTATTATATTTTATAATTAGTCTATCTATCTATCTATCTATCTATCTATCTATCTATCTGTGTGTGGTTCAGCTTCAACCATTTGCAGTTTTGCAACATATGATCCAAAATAGTAAAATTTCTAGGAAATAGGAAAATTTCTGTGGTCTCCCCTTCCCTTTGTGCCCTAAGCACATGCTTATTGTAATTAATGGTTATTCCTGCCCTGCTAGAAGGGCATTATTTGTGGCACCACCTCAGCATCCTTTTCAACCGCTGAATCTTTAAACAATAATGTGCTTAGGGGAGATATTTATAAAGATGGAGTAGGAGATTTATCTATTCATGAATGTTCATTGTCATCAAATGGACATGTTTTTTTAATTTGAGTATTTTTCCATTTCAGTTGACTATTACTATAAAAAAGATAAGTGAAATAATAAAAATTCTATGAGAAAGGAAGTAACCTATTTGGAGTCAACAGCTGTAAACACTTCTCATATGTCACTATTTAGTTATCGTTCTGTTCTGCTAAAGAGCATTACTAAAATAGTTAGAGACAGTTAGAAAAATGTATACAAATGGAAGTTCACATATACAGTAGAAAGCCACTGAAGAAAGAGCAAAAACCACATGTTAAATACGTACCAGAACATTTTCCTCAGTACTAAAGGTTGAGATGTGTTGCTAGCATATGCCATCACTTTCTGATTGTTGGGGGTCTGACTGCTTTCAGGATTCTCAGAGTAAAGGAACCACAGTGGCACTTATTCTCCTTCAGTGATAGCTCATTCTGGTGTTCCTGTAACATTAACATGTACCTGTGGTTTCAGATGACCTTTCAGGATAAGCTGCCATGTGTATACATGAGAAATAAAACTATACCTGGCTAGTTTATGACTTATTTTATGATGTTTTAGCAGTTTCCCCCATTTGCATACTGCATCTGGAATTTGTAGTCCTTTCTGAGCTGGTGAGTGAAGTCTAGCTGCCAGGTACTGTTCACAGCAAGTACAGGAGAATCTGCTCTTTGACTGTTTCTTTCTCACTCAGAAATAGCCAAGGGCCATACAGTACATATATAGAGAAGTATTGACCTGTACTGATATGAATAAAGTGTTTTAGCTCTGATAGACTGATGCTGCAGTTGAATATAAGTCTTTCTAAGCCTGGGTTTTTTTTCTCTTTATTTCCTCCCCCGACCTTCTTTATAGACTTAAAGGGGTAGTCCCATGAACATAATCATATCTATATTTGTAGATAATTAAAAGTTAAACATTTTTGCAACTATAAGTAGTTAAAAATTCTGCAGAGTTTTAAAGATTTTCTCTATTCATCTTAGTGGTGACAGTCTGTTGTCTTGATCGGTTGCCAATGGATATGACCACGAGTGTAGAAACTTTCTAAGGTCTGGGAGTTGTCAAGAACCCAGCCATGATTTTCTTATTGTAGCTGGGTTATCAGGCAGGGACACTACATATATCAGAAGATATCCTGGCCACAATAAGCAAATCATAGCTAATTTTCTTACCTTAGAAAGTTCCTGCTTTCATGCTCGTATCCACTGGCAACCGATCAAGACAACAACTTTTGACCACAAGATATTTAGAGAAAATCTTTAAAACTTTGCAAAATGTTTAATTACTTATATTTGCAAAAATGTTTAACTTTTAATTATCTACAAATTTAAAAATGGTTATGGTCGTGGGAATACCCCTTTAAGCATAGAGATGAGTTATCTGAGTCATGTGACCTGCAGTCTGCCTCAAGAGGAATAAAGCAGAGATTTTCAAAGTAAAAGCTGTTTTAGCAGAGTGAAGGGGTAGTGGGGAAACAGCCTGATAAGAGCAGAAAGAGACATTTCTCTCTGATAATTGGATAGGATGTTGTCCTTGTTGTGCAAATCTGGACAGAAGCCTAGAGCACTCGTCATAAATAAAGGGTAGTGCTCAAGCAAAACACTTTTACCATGAATGTCATTGCTATAATTTGAAAAGTTTGTTGAAAGTATATATTCATATATTTAATTAAAATGTATTTCACACAGGAAAACGCTAATTTGTTTTTTTTTGTGTTCACATCATGCATCCTTTTTCCATGTATCCTTCCAACACTTATTACTGAGATTATATAGTACTTATACTGCCTCTATAGCATAGTGGTTCCCAACCTTTTCAGACTCAGGGCACCCCTGGAAAAAAAAAAAACCCTCAGGCCAAAAGACAAAGAAAGGGCAGTTTCAATGTGTTTAAGCAGTTTTTGAATGTACAGCTGGAACATAAATTTGTTTAACTTGTAAATTAATAAAAATACATACTGATAGAGAATATAGATTGTGAGCCCTATATGGGACAGTGACTGACAATGTCTGTAAAGTGCTGCGGAATATGATGGCGCTATATAAGTAAGCATAATAAATAAAAATAATGATAATACTAATAAGAAAACCTCACCAAAAACCACATCAAAACTACATGCATTTCCAATGCAGATTTGATGCAACTATAACTGAACCATATGAATGCACCCTCAAAGCTACACCATCCTATATATTTCACTCAGCACATACAAAAATTCACCTTTTACCATTAACAGGCTACCTTAGTGGCCCCCACATTGCATCATGTTCTCCAGTAGCCCAACACGCAGTATGTGGTTCCCCAGTGGTCCCCAGACACATACTAATTTTCCCCAGTGGCCCCCCAGGCAACTACTATTGCTCTCCAGTGGGCCCAAGGCAAGTAATAATGTCCCCCAGTGGTCTCCAGGCAACTAGTAACACTCTCCATTGGCCCACAGGCAAGTAATAATGTTCCCCAGTAGCCCCCAGGCAAGTAATAATGTATCCTAGTAGCCACCAGACAAGTAATAATGTCCCTCAGTAGCAACCACGCAAGTAATAATGTCCCTCAGCAGCAACCACGCAAGTAATAATGTCCCTCAGCAGCAACCAGGCAAGTAATAATGTCCACCTGTAGCCACCAGGTAAGTAATAATGTCCCTCAGTAGCCCCCAGGCAAGTAATAATGTTCCCCAGTAGCCCACAGGCAAGTAATAGTGTCCCCTAGTAGCCACCAGACAAGTAATAATGTCCCTCAGTAGCAACCTGGCAAGTAATAATGTCCCCCAGTAGCCACCAGGCAAGTAATAATGTCCCCCAGTGGTCCCCAGACAACTAGTAACACTCTCCATTGGCCCCCAGGCAAGTAATAATATCCCTCAGTAGCCCTCATGCAAGTAATAATATTCCCCAGTAGCCACCAGGCAAGTAATAATGTTCCCTAGTAGCCTACAGTCAAGTAATAATGTTCCCCAGTAGCCCCCAGGCAAGTAATAATGTCCCCTAGTAGCCACCAGACAATTAATAATGTCCCTCGGTAGCAACCAGGCAAGTAGTAATGTCCCCCAGTAGCCACCAGGCAAGTAAAAATGTCCCTCAGTAGCCTCCAGGCAAGTAATAATGTCCCCCAGTGGTCCCCAGACAACTAGTAACACTCTCCATTGGCCCCCAGGCAAGTAATAATGTCCCCCAGTGGTCCCCAGACTACTAGTAACACTCTCCATTGGCCCCCAGGCAAGTAATAATATCCCTCAGTAGCCCCCATGCAAGTAATAATGTTCCCCAGTAGCCACCAGGCAAGTAGTAATGTTCCCTAGTAGCCTACAGTCAAGTAATAATGTTCCCCAGTAGCCCCCAGGCAAGTAATAATGTCCCCTAGTAGCCACCAAGCAAGTAATAATGTCCCCCCAGTAGCCACCAGACACTTAAAAATGTCCACCAGTAGTCCCCAGACAAGTAATAATATCCCTCAATGGCCCCCAGGAAAATAATAATGTCCCCCATTGGCTCCCCGGCAAGTAATAATGTTACCCAGTAGCCCCCAGGCAAGTAATAATGTCCCTCAGTAGCAACCAGGCAAGTAATAATGTCCCCCAGTGGTCCACAGGCAACTAGTAACACTCTTCATTGGACCCCAGTCAAGTAATAATGCCCAAAGGCAAGTAATAATGTTTCCCAGTAGCCCCCAAGCAAGTAATAATGTCCCCCAGTAGCCCTCAGGCAAGTAAAAATGTTTCCCAGTAGCCCCCAGGCAAGTAATAATGTTCCCCAGTAGCCCCCAGGCAAGAATTAATGTCCCCTAGTAACCCCGATGGCTTCACTACTGTACCCAAGCAGGGGTTGATCTCCTGGGCTTTATTCAGCCTGTCATACAAATGCCAGTATTTTGCAATGCATTAGCATTGTAATGCATTGCATTAATGATCAGACCCCCTGGGGTTCAAGACTCCTAGGGACTCTAATAAATACAGTATTAAAAAAAAAACTAATAAATACAGTATTAAAAAATAAAACTAAAATTAAAAAGAATTCAAAATTCAAATCACGCCCCCTTTCCCTAGAATAAATATAAAAGTAGAAAATTACTGTGAAACACATACACCTTAGGTATCCTTGTGCCCAAAAACACCTGGTCTACAAACTTATAAAAATATTTTTCCCGTACAGTAAATGCTGTAGAGCGGAAAAAAAAAAAAAATCAAAAGTGCCGAACCACCGTTTTTTCGCTGTTTCGCCTCTCATAAAAATTTGTGTAAAAACTGATCAAAGCAAAAGGCATTCCCCAAAATGGTATAACTAAAAAGTACACCTGGCCCTGCAAATAAAAGACGCCCTTTGCATCCCCATACACAGAAATATAAAAAAGTTACCGGTATCAGAATATGGCAACTTTAAGAAAAATTTATCTTTTTTTTTGCAAAGATTTGGATTTTTGTTAAGGGGTTAAATATAAATAAAACTATATAAATTTGGTATCCCCGGAATCATTCCAAAACATAGAATACAGGTGACATGTCATTTTGGTTGCAACGTGAACACTGTAAAAACGAAGCCCATAAGAAAGTCGCACAAATGAACTTTTTCTCCAATTCCACCTCATTCTGAATTTTTTTCCAGCTTCCTAGTACATTGTACAGAATAATAAATGGTACCATTATAAAGAACAATTTGTCCCACAATCATTAAGCCCTCATGTGGCTCTGTAAATGGAAAAGTAAAAAAGTTATGGGGGTTTGGAAAACGGGGAGTCAAAAACAAAAATTGAAAAATATAGATATAGGGTTAGAAATATAAAGATATAAATACATTTTGTGTCTAATGCTGTTAACCCTTTCCCGACATCCGCCGTAATAGTACGGCGGATGTCGGGTATTTAAATATGGCTAATGCTCGGCAGCCGCCATAGCCGCCGGGTTTCTGCTGTATTATACAGCAGACACCTCGCGCTAATGCCTGCAAACTGTGCCCGCAATGATCGCGGGCGTTAACCCCTCTGGTGCCTCGGTCAAAGCTGGTAGCATCATGAAAAAAATTTGTCCCGCAAACATTAAGACCTCATATGGCTCTGAGAACGGAAAAATAAAAAAGTTATTGGGTTTGGAAGGGGGGGGGGGGGGGGTCAAAAACGAAAAATGTCACTGGCGGGAAGGGGTTAAATATGTTGCCAGTGTATAAATAAATGAGCTCTTTCTACCTAGGTGACTGACCATATGAGAAAAGAACATAAGACTTATTGCTGCATAACACTCTGCTTTATTTTTGTTGAACAACGAAAACACAAAGCAATTAAAAGTAGCGTACAAAGGTGTGGCAGTTTTATGGTAATGCATAACCCTATCCCTGATTTGTTACAAAATTATTAAATTGGTTGTTCAAGAGTAGATATTGTTGGCCTATCAGATCAGTGGAGACTGAAACCCGGCACCCCTACTGGTCAGCTAATATCTGCACAGTGAAGGAGCTGGAAACAGATGGATCTGTGCACTGTATAGTGGCAGTGCCATGCTAAAGCAAATCAGCTCACATTCAGCTTTGACTCTGCTTCCTCAATCTGTACACTTTGTAGATATGAGCAGATTAGTGGAGGAGTTGGATCTCCACTACTCTAATATTAATGACCTATCCTAAGGATAGGCTACCAATATCTACTCTAGGACAAGTCATTTATTATTACAGTCTTCAGCTATTGACACAAAGTATGTAAAATTACACGTTATATAATAAATAGTAACTGAAAATGTGTTGAAAAACAGTAAGAAAAACAACATATACAGCTCCAGTAAAACTTGTGTACATCTTAACTGTTTTATTTTTGACCTATTAGAATATAATCAAGAAAAATGTGTGGATCATCCAATATGGAAAAATATGATATGCTGGTCCTATCTAAAGCAATAGTATTCATCATACTGATGATTGGAATCATTGCATAGTGGTCGATAGTCATCTGTGTTCTGTTGTACATCATTGTATTGGTCAAAATCTGGGGTACAGTGTCCGGGGACTATGTCTGCTAGTGTATCCAAGTAACTACCCACTGATATTTCATCCATTCCATCACTATAGCCATGTAAACTGGTGTAACTTCCTTGCAATGAACTATCCCGACTCTCGAGTAAACTGCAAAGGCTCCCACTCAGGCTGCTTCCTTGGCTGGTAACAATGTCCTTCTCCTCCATCATATACTTGATAGACTCAATGTTTTCATTGATGATGAGCAACTGTCTCATCAATTTCACATCAGTAGCTCGAAGATAGATCTGTTGAGACAAATAACAAAATAAAAAATGACTAAAATATATTTTGTTTACATGTACAAATAGACAAATTGCAACACAACTCATCATTTACATTTACTATTACAATCTATTTACTCTATCTATTTACATAGTGCCGCATAGGTTTCCGTTTTCTACCTACAGTGATACTAGGTTCACCTCTGTGCCGAACTCTCCGTCATTCAGGTCTGCTGGGGGTCCTAAACAACGGAGAGCCGGACCATTAAAACAGTGGTTACATGCAGACCCAGGTGGACCCCATTGACTATAGTGATGCTATTTCATACTGAAAGCAGGCAGGACTTTTCTCTCTGACTATGTCTACAGCATAGATATGAACTTAGCCTAATAAACAGTCATAGCCGTAAGTGTTGACACCCCTAAAATGTTTCCAGAAAATGAACTATTTCTACCAGAAACTGATCGCAATCACACATGTTTTGTTATACACGTTTATTTTTTTATGTGTATTGGAACAGCACAAAAATCAAAGAAAGAAAAGCCAAAGATGATATAATTTCACGCAAAACTCCAAAAATGGGCCAGACAAAATTACTGGAACCCTCAACTTAATATTTGTTTGCACATCCTTTGCCTTTGGAAAAAATAACTGAAATCAATTGCTTCCTATAACTATCAACAAGCTTCTTACACCTCTCAACTGGAATTTTGGATCACTCTTCTTTTGCAAACTGCTCCAGGTCTCTCATATTTGAAGGGTGCCTTCTCCCAAAAGTAATTTTAAGATCTCTCCACAGGTGTTCAATGGGATTTAGATCCATACTCATTGCTGGCCATTTCAGAACTCTCCAGCACTTTGATAGCATCCATTTCTGCGGGCTTTTTGAAGTATGTTTGGGGTCATTGTTCTGCTGGAAGACCCATGACCTAGGACGCAAAGCCAGGTTTCTGACAATGGACCCTACATTGAGACCCAAAATTCTTTGGTAACCTTCAGATTTCGTGATGCCTTGCACACAGTCAAGGTAACCAGTGCCAGAGGCAACCCCAAAACATCTTTGAACCTCCATCATATTTGACTATTGGTACTGTGTTCTTTTCTTTGCAGGCCCTTATTCCATTTTCGGTAAACAGTAGAATAGTGTGCTTTACCAAAAAGCTCTATCTTGGTCTCATGTGTCCACAAGACATTTTCACAGAATGATTTTGGCTTACCCTTGTACATTTTGGCAAGCTGCAGTCTAGCTCCTGCCATAATGTTTCATTTCATTCAAATGTCAACGGATAGTTCGCACTGACACTGGTGCACCCTGAGCCTGCAGAACAGCTTTAATTTTTTTGGAACTTGATTGGGGCTGCTTATCCACCATCTGGACTATCCTGCTTTGCAATCTTTCATCAATTTTTCACTTCCGTCCACATCCAGGTAGATTAGCTACAGTGTCATGGGTTGTAAACTTTTTGATTATGTTGCGCACTGTGGACAAAGGAACATCAAGATCTCTGGAGATGGACTTGTAACCTTGAGATTGTTGATATTTTTACACTATTTTGGTTCTCAAATCCTCAGACAGTTCTCTTCTCCTCTTTCTGTTCTCCATGCTTAATGTGGCATACACAGACACACAATGCAAAGATTGAGTCAACTTCTCTCCTTTTTATTTAGTTTCAGGTGTGATTTTTATATTGCCCACACCTGTTACTTGCCATAGGTGAGTTTAAACGAGCATCACAAAGTTATTTACCTACAATTTTGAAAAGTTGCCAAACAATTTTGTCCAGTCCATTTTTAGAGTTTTGTGTGAAATTATATCCAATTTTTTTTCATAGTTTTTTTTTGTGTTGTTCCAATACACACAAAGGAAATAAATGTGTATAACAAAACGTGTAACTGCAATAATTTTCTGGGAGAAATACTTCATTTTCTGGAAAAATTTCAGGGGTGCCATCACTTTTGACTGTATTTTCAAACACAGTAGTGGGGCTTAAAATATTGTTCATTTTAACCCCTTCCCATCGCAGCCATTTTTTGTTTATGCATTTTCACTCATAACTTTTTTATTTCTCCATTCATAGTATGAGGGTTTACTTCTTTTGGAAAAAATTGTATATCCTAAGGGCATCATTTAAAATTCCATACATTGTACCGGTGTGGAATTGAAAAAAAAAACAGTTTATATCATTTTCTTATGGGTTTTGTTTTTATGATGTTCACTCTGCAGTAAACTACATGATACCTTTATTCTGTGGGTCAGTAAAAATGCCAAATTTATATAGCTTTTGTTATATTTTAATAAGTTTAAAAAAAAATATATATATATATATAAAACTTAAAAAAAAAATCCATACTTTGCCAAATTCTGACACTCATAACTTTCCATATACAAAAGCTATGGATAATATGTACAAAACTGTATAAGGCTGGATTCACATCTACGTTGGAGACTACGCTGCAGATTCCAACTAAAACTGGCAAAAAGAAAAGTCCTGACAATTGCACCTGCGTTAAGTGCTAGTAAAGCCCTTACATGACAGAGCCCTTGGAGGATATATAACCCACCTATAGCACTTGATCTACATTAGCATATTTCTAAATTCAGCTTTTTCAAGGTAATGATACATCCATTTGACTATGCTAGTGCTATGTATAATTCCCCCTACAATGCAATGGCTGGTTTGATATCTAAATTTCTAGTGACAGATCCCTTTAAATTTCTTCTACCATCTCTGTATGATATTATAAATCTATTTATTGCATAGGAAACTGAGATGTAAACTAGAATGATAGATATAGTAGACATGTCTCGATATATATATATGTGATGAACCGACCCTCAGTTGTACATCTTTCTTAGAAATGTATTTTTACTTGCTCATGTCCGTCCTCCCCCTACCTATTGGAATGTTGTGTTTAACTTGGGTTTTACATTGCTGGACGATACGCTTCACTGGTTTTATGTGTGTTCATGGGAGATGGCTTGCTATAGCCAGGCACTTTTATTATCCCTGGCCAGATGGCGATGGGGGGATAGCAAGCCAGTGACCTTAACTTCACCCATCTCTCCGAGGGTTCTGCAAAGGAGGGAGAAGGGGGGCTGCCTGGGTGGGTGGAGCACTAGCCATATGCTGTGGGCAGACCTGGATTCTGGGGTCATTCAGCAAAGAGGCAGGAAGGAGCTCTGATCTAGAAGATGAGAGAGCTTGCCCTACTGAGGAATGCATTGAGGGCCTAGCAGTGAGGCCTGAAGCCTTTCCCTTTGTTCTGGACAACATGTAGAAGGATTGTTTTATGCAACTTGCTTAAGCTTGCGCCCTAGGCCCAAAACTCTGCTGTGGCCTAGAGAAACGGACTACGAGCCTATGCCGGTATTTTCTCTATCTTTTAATTTCCCTGTTTATTTTTGTGTATTGTATCATCGCTCTTTTGCTTGTATGTTTATGCTTGATCGTATTAATATTGTATATTTCTGTATATGCTATTAATTCATACCGACCCACTTGGGTTATTAAACATATAAAATTTATATCGCTCATTTCGTTTTATCCTATGACCCGGTCTACTCACGGTGTGTGAGTGGAAGGTTAAGAAAGAAGTTTGATCGCAGGCGTGCCAGGCGGCTGGGCGAGGCGATATTCTTCACAATATAAAAAGCCCTAGTGACTCCATCCAGAAAGTATATTGTTCAATTTATGCTACACATCAACATTTTCTATATTCAGGAGGCTACTAGCTGGACGATTTCTTATAAACACTACTTTCTCTTCTGCATATTCTTATATGTGCATTTATCTTATCGAAACAACTCTTTTAACCCCTTCAGGTCTGAGCCCAAAAGTGCGTTAAAGACCAGGCCTCATTTTTCAAAACTGACATATGTCACTTTATATGGCAATAACTTTAAGACGCTTTAACTTGCACAAGTGATTTTGAGGCTGTTTTTTCGTGAGACATTGTACTTCATGTTAGTGGTAAACATTGATCAATATTTTTGTATTTATTTATAAAAAAATAGGAAATTTGATGGAAATTTGGAAAAAAAAATCGCAATTTTCAAAATGTGAAATGCTCTGCTTTTCAAACAGATAGTCATACCACCCAAATAAGTTAATAAATATTATCTTTTTTTTATATGTCCCACTAGGACACCTGAATCGCTGATTCAGCACTATAGACTTCAATACACGTGTATTGCAGTCTATACAGGAATTCAGCCTATGTAGACATAGGATCATAGGATCAACCAGGTACTGGGGGCTTCAGGCAGCAGAACCCGGGCTGCATATTATAGATATCGGCACCCCCCGATCTCGCTGCGGGGGGTGCCGGGGGGCGACAACATGGCGGAACCCCTTGGATGCCGCGGTCATGTTTGACTGCGGCATCCAAGGGGTTAAAAGCCCCAATCGGCGCTCAGCGCCGAACGGAGGTTAAGGAGCAGGGTGTTAGCTGTCAGTTACAGCTGACACCCTCTCCCGATGCTGTCCGCGGCAGTCAGTGCCGCTAGCAAACACTTAAAATGCCGCGGCATCTTAAGGGTAAATAATAATAATAATAATAATAATAGTCCTTTAATAGTCCCACAATGGGGAAATTCAGTGTGTTACAGCAGCAAAGATAAGCAGATACAAATACAACATGTACAGGAATGTTCCAAGGTGAGAGGCATTACATTAATAGCAGACAGACAGATAGGACGTAGCAGAGGAGGGGGGGGGGGGATTTAACAGGCAGAGAGATATTTCAGTTCTCTGTGTGTAATGATCTCCGCTTAGGTCGGTGTTGGTTGTACAGCCTAACCGCAGTGGGGAGGAAAGACTTCCGATAGCGCTCCTTCTCACACCTAGGGTGGAGCAGTCGGTCACTGACAGTACTGCTCAGCGTGATCACAGTCTCATGCATGGGATGGGACTTCTTCTTCTGCATGGAGCTCACCACAGACAGTATCCTTCTGTCACCCACCACCTGCACTGGGTCCAGTGGGCTCCCCAGGACAGAGCTGGCCCTTCTAATCAGCTTGTCAAGTTTATTTCTGTCCCTGGTTGATATACTGCTCCCCCAGCAGGCCACTCCAAAGAAGATGGCTGATGCCACTACCGAGTTGAAGAAAGTTCTAAGAAGTGCCCCCCGGATTCCAAAGGCTCTCAGTTTCCTAAGCAGGTAGAGCCTGCTGTGGCCCTTCCTGTACAGGGCCTCCATATGATCTGCCCAGTCCAGCTTATTATTAAGGAGCAAACCCAGGTACTTATAGGTGTTCACAATCTCGATGCCCGTCCCCAGGATGTCCACTGGATTTGGAGGGCATCTGCCTTTGCGGAAGTCCACCACCATCTCCTTGGTCTTCCCCGCGTTAATCTTCAGGTGGTTCCGGTGGCACCAGTCCACAAAATCCTGGTTCAGTTCTCTGTACTCCCTGTCATCATCATCTGTGATGAGACCCACTATTGCAGAGTCGTCAGAATACTTCTGTAGGTAGCAGCTGGATGAGTTGCACCTAAAATCTGCAGTGTACAGTGTGAAGAGGAAAGGGGCGAGAACCGTACCCTGAGGTGCCCCCGTATTACAGATCACGGTACCTGACACACAGTCTCGGGCTCTCACGTATTGAGGTCGATTTGTGAGGTAGTCTAGGATCCAGTTGGAGAGGTGGTGGTCCACTCCAGCAAGGCCCAGCTTGTCCCTCAATAACCTGGGCTGTATGGTGTTAAAAGCACTGGAGAAGTCAAAGAACATTATTCTCACTGTGTTCCCTGGTTTCTCCAGGTGAGACAGAGCCCTGTGCAGAAGATGGATGATGGCATCATCTACCCCAATGCCCGGCCGATAAGCAAACTGGAGGGGGTCCATAGCAGGGCTCACTAGAGGGCGGAGATGTGTGAGAACCAATCTCTCCAAGATCTTCATCAGGTGGGATGTCAGTGCTACAGGTCTGTAGTCGTTGAGGTCCATAGGGTGGGGTTTCTTTGGAACTGGTACCACACAAGAAGATTTCCATAATTCAGGGACTGTTTCCTGCCTCAGGCTCATATTATACATATATGTAATTATACCACACAGCTGGTCCCCGCAAGTCTTAATTAGCCTTGCACTGATGTCATCTGGCCCTGGGGCTTTCCTCGCCTTGATCTTTTTCATCTCCTTCCTCACCTGGGCCCGTGTGAAGGTCAGACTGTGGCCAGATAAAGACGGATTTCTGGATTTACTGGTCTGTTGGGAAGTGGCCGCATGGGGAGAAGTCATTGTGGTGGGGGAAGCTGAAGGACATACTGGGGTGGGAGGAGCTGGTGTGTGATCAAATCTGTTGAAGAATAGGTTTAGTTCATTAAGCCAATTAACATCTGCCTCAATCTGGCAGACAAGACTGTTTATGACCCGTTTCAGCGGGAGCCTGGCTGTCAAGTACAGCCGGGCTCCCGCGGTGATCGCACGGGCTCTGCTTCTGAGCCCGCTCGATCACCGTCACGTACCTGTACGTGAGGATGCGGTAACTAACCACATTCTCCTACGTACATGTACGTGAGAATGCGTGAAGGGGTTAAAGAGAACATTTCACCACCTCCAGCAAGTTCAATTCTTTGCATTCTTTATTAGACGCTACTCCACTGATTCTACTGATTCTGCTGCAGTTGGTATGTTTTTCTCTAGCCATGTGTTCCCATGTGATCAGTGCAGTTTTTTGGTGCCTGATCTGCTAATTACAGTGGGTACGGAAAGTATTCAGACCCCTTTAAATTTTTCACTGTTTGTTTCATTGCAGACATTTGCTGAAAGCAAAAAAGTTCATTTTATTTCTCATTAATGTACACTCAGCACCCCATCTTGACAGAAAAAAAAAACAGAAATGTAGATATTTTTGCAAATTTATTAAAAAAGAAAAACTGAAATATCACATGGTCATAAGGGTTCAGACCCTTTGCTGTGACACTCATATTTAACTCACAGGCTGTCCATTTCCTTCTGATCCTCCTTGAGATGGTTCTACTCCTTCATTGGAGTCCAGCTGTGTTTAATTAAACTGATTGGACTTGATTAGGAAAGGCACACACCTATCTTTATAAGACCTCACAGCTCACACTGCATGTCAGAGCAAATGAGAATCATGAGGTCAAAGGAACTGGCCAAGGAGCTCAGAGACAGAATTGTGGCAAGGCACAGATCTGGCCAAGGTTACAAAAAATTTCTGCACCATTCAAGGTTCCTAAGAGCACAGTGGACTCCATAATCCTTAAATGGAAGATGTTTGGGATGACCAGAACTCTTCCTAGACCTGGCCATCCAGCCAAACTGAGCAATTGTGGGAGAAGAGCCATGGTGAGAGAGGTAAAGAAGAACCCAAAGATCACTGTGGCTGAGATCCAGAGATTCAGTAGGGAGATGGGAGAAAGTTCCACAAAGTCAACTATCACTGCAGCCCTCCACCAGTCGGGGCTTTATGGCAGAGTGGCCCGAATGAAGCCTCTCCTCAGTGCAAGACATATGAAAGCCCACATAGAGTTTGCAAAAAAACACATGAAGGACTCCCAGACTATGAGAAATAAGATTCTCTGGTCTAATGAGACGAAGATTGAACTTTTTGGTGTTAATTCTAAGCGGTATGTGTGGAGAAAACCAGGCACTGCTCATCACCTGCCCAATACAATCCCAACAGTGAAACATGGTGGTGGCAGCACCGTGCTATGGGGGTGTTTTTCAGCTGCAGGGACAGGACGACTGGTTGCAATTGAAGGAAATATGAATGCGGCCAAGTGCAGAAACTTTTTGTAACAGAGCTTACTTAACTTTTTCATTAACCAGTTTGTCACCTCTGTTTTCTAAAATCAAGCCAATCCATAACCATATTTTGGGTGCAGCTATCCTGACAAAGTTACCACTGTATATTTGATGTGTACCATGATGCTTTGCAGTATTGAGAACTAAAATTTGTACTTCTGTGATATTCTTGTAACTGCTTTTAGCTACTATATTAAAGGGGTTGTCCAGGCAAAAATTATATATTTTAAATAGACCGGGGTAGGTGAAAAAAAAATAAATAAAAAACCTTTCACCAGTGCTCTGGTGCCTCCCAGCATGGTCCGGTCCATTGTTGTCTTCTGGTGGAAGTCCCTGCCGCACGTGACCGATGACGCCAATCAGCAGCCTCAGCGAAGGACACATGACATCACTACCTGTGATGTCCCGGGGTCACTTCCTGATGCCACTGAGTGGCCTCAGCGGTCATGTGACCGCTGAGGCCAATCAACGGCTTCAGAGGAAGGGATCCGGGACGTCTCCGTCAGTGAGGAGTTTCACTTCTAGAAGACACCGGAGCAGCAGGACCGGACTGCACTGGGAGGACAACAGAGCAACAGGGACAGGTGAGTATGACTTTTTTTTTTCCTAAATCCCCCGGCCTATTTTAAAAATTATTTTTTGCCTGAACAACCTCTTTAAGCACATATGTTTTTTGACACTCTTATAGTACAAAGTTGAATCTCAGTTTAGCTGATGTTGCTTTAAGGTTTCTATGACATCCTGTAAAGATTGTGCAGTCTTCAGGCCTCTGCTATGCTGATCCAATTAGCAGCTGAGGAGGGATATTTAAACCCTGTTCCTGATCATCAAGCCAAACCCTGTTCCTGCCATTTTATTGTACTTAGTGTGGCTGATTTTGGCTCTCTCGTTGGATTGATTTAGGACTGATTTTTAGCTTGGACATGTTAACTCTCCTGATTTAACCTCCTGGTTTTGTCTGCCTTGTAAGCTTATCATGGATTCTGATTTGTCTTCAGATTGTGAAGTGTTTATTTTTTTTATACCAGTTTCTGTTGAGCTACAGTGGGGAAAAAAAGTATTTAGTCAGACACCAATTGTGCAAGTTCTCCCACTTAAAATGATGAGAGAGGCCTGTAATTGACATCATAGGTAGACCTCAACTATGAGAGACAAAATGAGAAAACATATCTAGAAAATCACATTGTCTGATTTTTAAAGAATTTATTTGCAAATTATGGTGGAAAATAAGTATTTGGTCACCTACAAACAAGCAAGATTTCTGGCTCTCACAGACCTGTAACTTCTTCTTTAAGAGGCTCCTCTGTCCTCCACTCATTACTTGTAGTAATGGCACCTGTTTGACATTGTTATCAGTATAAAAGACACCTGTCCACAACCTCAGTCACACTCCAAACTCCACTATGGTGAAGACCAAAGAGCTGTGGAAGGACACCAGAAACAAAATTGTAGACCTGCACCAGGCTGGGAAGACTGAATCTGCAATAGGCAAGCAGCTTGGTGTGAAGAAATCAACTGTGGGAGCAATAATTAGAAAATGGAAGACATACAAGACCACTGATAACACCATGTAACAATTTTCAAAAAATATTTGTTCCCAGTTGTTAAGTGTGTTTTCCTGATTGTTTGTACCTTAAATGAATAGAAAAAAAGTTATTATTCCCTGTAAACTTTGCTTTTTTGGTCAGCACAATGATATTTTGAAATTGATCTATTTTTAAGGATATTCGCAATATTTCAAGATACTTAAGAAGCTTCTGGAATTTGAGAACTATCAAGAAATTTCTAGAGCTGCCCAGAATTATCTAGAACTTTCTGGGACTGTACAGAATTGTAGGTAGCTGTATAACTACAGTTATATAGGGCCACTATAGCCCTTCCTGAGAGACAGGATCTAATTGATTGGGATTGCATAGTAAGTGGGCAATGGCCATCACAGACAAAGGGGAATTGACCTAGATAGACAGGTGTGAATTCAATATCTATTCAGATTCTGATAACGACAGTATTCACACTTCACCCCACACCCATTACAGGAGGAGCTTAGGAATGTAAATGTATATATTGTGTGTTACTCTGGTACCGGGTGATCAATCTTGCTCTGCTGAATCCTCAGTACACTCTTGAACTTTAATACTGCATGGAGTAAAGACCATTTTTATCAAGTTTGGAGAGACATCCTTTTTCCTTACAGTTCACAGCAACTTAGTCAATTTAGATGGCATCAAGAGGTTGCATACATTCAGCAGACGCATTTTGCTACGTATGTGGCCAGTTTATAAAGACAAGAGCGAAAAAGTACTCTGTGGAAGCATCTGCTAAGATGTGTGAGGCCTACAAAGCATACTTCGGCATGCCTGTTGGTGACCAAGACAAAACATGGGCTCCTCATTTCACATGTGAGCACTGCAAGAAAACTCTTGAAGGTAAGTGGATAAATGCTACTCTCTTAAATAGCAGATTAACTGTGTCAATATTGTAAATATCACAAGTCATTAGTGTAAAATAGGCCTAAATCAAATTCTCAATCCAAATATTTTTTTGTTTGCTTATAGGTTGGTACAGGGGAGAGAAGAGAGCCTATAGTTTCTATAGTAAAAATGCATAATTTTCGTTGCCGTGGTCACAAAAGCGAAGTTTATGATGAATGTAAGCAATTTTTAATTTGTTTTAGACATAAGCAATTGGAATATAACATTTAAAATCTGGGAACAAAATTTGTGTTACATAGTGTAATCTCCCTCGATCAGGGGCTCCACGCAAGATTTGACCCCGTAGGGTCAAAATGATCACAAGAATGGTGAGCAAAAATCCCAGAACCACACGGGGGGACCTAGTGAATGACCTGCAGAAAGCTGGGACTAACATAACAAAGGTTACCGTCAGTAACACACTACGCCGCCAGGGACTCAGATCCTGCAGTGCCAGACGTGTCCCCCTGCTTAAGTCAGTACATATCTGGGCCCGTCTGAAGTTTACTAGAGAGCATTTGGCTGTTCCAGAAGAGTATTGGGAGAATGTCATATGGTCAGATGAAACCAAAGTAGAACTGTTTGGTAGAAACACAACTCGTCGTGTTTGGAGGAGAGTAAATGATCCGTGTACATGAAAGAATGAATGGGGCCATGTATCGTGAGATTTTGAGTGCAAACCTCCTTCCATCAGCAAGGGCATTGAAGATGAAACGTGGTTGGGTCTTTCAGCATGACAATGATCCCAAGCACACCGCCAGGGCAACGAAGGAGTGGCTTCGCAAGAAGCATTTCAAGGTCCTGGAGTGGCCTAGCCAGTCTCCAGATCTCAACCCCATAGAAAACCTTTGGAGGGAGTTGAAAGTCCGTGTTGCCCAGCAACAGCCCCAAAACATCACTGCTCTATTGGAGATCTGCATGGAGGAATGGGCCAACATATCAGCAACAGTGTGTGCCAACCTTGTGAAGACTTACAGAAAATGTTTGACCTCTGTCATTGCCAACAAAGGATACATAACAAAGTATTGAGATGAATTTTTGTTATTGACCAAATACTTATATTCCACCATAATTTGCAAATAAATTCTTTAAAAATCAGACAATGTGATTTTCTAGATATGTTTTCTCATTTTGTCTCTCATATTTGAGGTTTACCTATGATGTCAATTACAGGCCTCTCTCATCTTTTTAAGTGGGAGAACTTGCACAATTGGTGGCTGACTAAAAACTTTTTTCCCCACTGTAACCAAATTCAGCACAATTTCATCTGGCTTTGCTGCTGATGCTGGTGAAACTTTTGGGTGTCTGCGATCTGTCTCTCAGCACTGTGTGAGATTTAAACAGCTTGTTGCACTGCTCTCTGTTGTCAGTCAGTTCCTTCAATTTCTAAGATTTTCTACAGAGACACTATCAATAACACACCACAGTCTCAAACTGCAAAAATCACTTTTTGCAATGGCTCTTTAAGATTAGATTGATTTTCATAACCTATATAAAAATGCTTCAATAGTAGTCTTATAGAAGAGACACAAAACATTTTACCCCTAGAGGAACAAACATGATGGTAAGAGCTGGCTGAAGAGCAAAGCTTTGGTATTTTCAGTACAAACAACCAAATCTGAGTCTCAGACAGTATTGTCCTGTACCAGGAAGCGTGATTGAGTACAAAGATCCCAGTCCTCTGACAGGCACTTGTTGTTGTCATTGTTATGAGTGATTTGTGGTTATCACAGAACCATTTGAAGACACTGCTTATAAAGAGCTTTTTTAGTACAGCTTAGAGTTATGTCTGGTTCTAATCTTGTTATTTGACTTGTTATTCGAGTAACTTAACATGGACAATGTTATTTGTATTCGAGAATCAAAACCTTTACTTTGTTTGGACTTAAATTCCATTTTTCATGTCAATGAACTACAGGTGCATCTCAATAAATCAGAATATTTTTGAAACGTTTATTTATTTCAGTAATTAAATTAAAAAAGTGACCTCCTATATTTTCTAGATTCTTTACACACAGAGTGTTCTATTTCAAGTGTTTTATTTCTGTAAATATTGATTATAAATTAGAGGTAATGAAAGCCCAAATCTAAGAAAATTAGAATATTGTAAAAGTTCAGTATTGTAAATTCAGTGTGTCCTCTGCCAAGGTTTTCTAAGCCTTTAAATGGTCCCTCAGTCTGGTTCAGTAGGACACACAATCATGGAAGACGCTGATTATGTATTGTATTACTGAAATGAATGAACGTTTCAAAGATATTCTAATTTATTAAGATACACCTGTAAACATGTGACTAATCTGTAATGTACAGACTCTTAATAAATTGATGTGTTTTGATGAGAATATTGCTCAATTAAATATTTGCACACATTATTTTGTGCAACACAACTGCATACTTCAAGGGGTTGTCCAGGATATAAATAGTTATTTGCTTGGTTCGCAAATATAATTTAATACAACTTACTAGTATAGTTTTATTATTAATGCTGCACTACTGTAATGATTTCAGTGTCAGTCTGGCGGTTCTGGCATCTCTACTTCTGTATTTGCTATGACACAGAGTGGCAAGGGAGCTCCCTTCCCCTCTTTGTGTTTTTGACATGATGAAGGGGACTGGCTGACTGCTTCAGTTCATTAGCTAAGCCAGCCCCCTTCTCTTATTTGCACCAGCCATAATGGGAAAAGGTGGCTTAGCGAATCATTTGAGCAGTTACCCAGCCCCCTTCATCAAATCACTGACACATACACTGGACAATACCTTTAAAGAAAAAGTGTTCTTAATTTCTTACACTATAAACCCTTGCAAGATTTTTCTTCAGCTGAGAGGGACAACACACCAAGTTAACATTATTACAAAGTTGGACTAACAGCCCCAAACTTTTTTTGCTAAACAATTTTCAAACAAGCAAATGGAAGACAAGGACAAAGATTTCAAAACTTTTTTCTAACATAATTAAAGGAGTATTCCCATCTCAAGGATCCTATCTATACTGCTAGCTTATGTAAATTCAAGAGTTTTCCTAAATATATTGCTTTAGCAATGCTGCTTTGTTTGCATGCTACAGTGCTGGCCAAAAGTATTGGCACCCCTGCAATTCTGTCAGATAATACTCAATTTCTTCCAGAAAATGATTGCAATCACTAATGCTTTGGTAATAATATCTTCATTTAATTTGTCTTCAATGGAAAACCACAAAAAGAATTGTCAAAAAGCCAAATTGGATATAATTCCACACCAAACATAAAAAAGGGGGTGGACAAAAGTATTGGCACCCTTTGAAAAATCATGTGATGCTTCTCTAATTTGTGTAATTAACAGCACCTGTTACTTACCTGTGGCACATAACAGGTGGTGGCAATAACTAAATCACACTTGCAGCCAGTTGAAATGGATTAAAGTTGACTCAACCTCTGTCCTGTGTCCTTGTGTGTACCACATTGAGCATGGAGAAAAGAAAGAAGACCAAAGAACTGTCTGAGGACTTGAGAAGCAAAATTGTTAGGAAGCATGAGCAATCTCAAGGCTACAAGTCCATCTCCAAAGACCTGAATGTTCCTGTGTCTACCGTGCGAAGTCATCAAGAAGTTTAAAGCCCATGGCACTGTGGCTAACCTCCCTAGATGTGGACGGAAAAGAAAAATTGACGAGAGATTTCAACGAAAGATTGTGCGGATGGTGGCTAAAGAACCTCGACTTACATCCAAACAAGTTCTAGCTGCCCTGCAGTCCGAGGGTACAACAGTGTCAACCCGTACTATCCGTTGGCGTCTGACTGAAAAGGGACTCTATGGTAGGATACCCAGGAAGACCCCACTTCTGACCCAGAGACATAAAAAAGCCAGGCTGGAGTTTGCCAAAACTTACCTGAGAAAGCCAAAAACTTTTTGGAAGAATGTTCTCTGGTCAGATGAGACAAAAGTAGAGCTTTTTGGGAAAAGGCATCAACATAGAGTTTACAGGAAAAAAAAAGAGGCCTTCAAGAAAAGAACACGGTCCCTACAGTCAAACATGGCGGAGGTTTCCCTGATGTTTTGGGGTTGCTTTGCTGCCTCTGGCACTGGACTGCTTGACCGTGTGCATGGCATTATGAAGTCTGAAGACTACCAACAAATTTTTCAGCATAATGTAGGGCCCAGTGTGAGAAAGCTGGGTCTCCCTCAGAGGTCATGGGTCTTCCAGCAGGACAATGACCCAAAACAAACTTCAAAAAGCACTAGAAAATGGTTTGAGAGAAAGCACTGGAGACTTCTAAAGTGGCCAGCAATGAGTCCAGACCTGAATCCCATAAAACACCTGTGGAGAGATCTCAAAATGGCAGTTTGGAGAAGGCACCCTTCAAATCTCAGGGACCTGGAGAAATTTGCCAAAGAAGAATGGTCTAAAATTCCAGCAGAGCATTGTAAGAAACACATTGATGGTTACCGGAAGCGGTTGTTCGCAGTTATTTTGTCTAAAGGTACCAAGTATTAGGCTGAGGGTTCCAATACTTTTGTCCGGCCCATTTTTGGAGTTTTGTGTAAAATGATCAATGATTTGACTTTTTTTTTCATTCTCTTTTGTGTTTTTTCATTGCAAGCAAAATAAATGAAGATATTATTACCAAAGCATTTGTGATTGCAATCATTTTCTGGAAGAAATTGAGTATTATCTGACAGAATTGCAAGGGTGCCAATACTTTTGGCCAGCACTGTATGTGAAATTATTCCTCCCATTGTTTACACATCATTGTCACTGCTCCCTGGAGTTATTTACTGTTCTTCCCTCCAGGCAATCAGTTTAGTTAATTGCAGTTTGCTGATAAAGGCTCAGACAGTGTGTTATCTCTCTATGTCAACAAAAAGATAACATTGAGTTTACTGCAAATCCATAGTATTCTCAGTTTAGTAGGTCAAAAGATGGTGTGTGGTACTGAAAAGACAAGTAGGGACATGCTTAAAGAGGACCTTTCACGTCCTCATGTATATGCAGTTTTACATACCGTTAGAAAGCCGACATCGCGCTGAATTCAGTGCACTGCCGGCTTTCCCGTTATGTGCCCCGGGGCTGGAGATATCTGGGGTCTTAGTTTCACGGTTCACAGTCAGAAGGGCGTTCCTGACAGTCTAGCTGGGCTGTAAGGAAGCCCCCTCTGACAGTACAGAGCTATGGGACGAGTACAGTCAGAGGGGCGTTCCTTACCGCCCAGCGATGACACTGAGCTGTGAGGAACGCCCCCCCCCCCCCCCAATGCACATAACGGGAAAGCCGGCAGTACGCTGAATTCAGCACTCTGTCGGCTTTCTAGCGGTATGTAAAACCGCATTTACATGAGGACATGAAAAGTCCTCTTTAAAGGACAAGCTGAGGTCAGGACAGGCAGAGCTTGTTTGTCACAGTACACAAGCAGAATTTAGGGCGTTTGGCACAGGTTAAAATATAATAAAAAGGGCAGACAGAGCAGGTTCAAACATAGATTAATAGGCAAGGATTGATATATGTGCAGAGAAACTACTGTAGACTGTGGACAAACACCTTTGCAGTACACTAGCAGAGCAGAGTAGATTGGATGGAGACATATATGAGGATGTACATGGTCATGTAAGGGTCGGCCAGGTAGGCTGTAAATCATGACCAATAGAAGAGGGAAGGACAAAGTACCAGTAGTTGCAGCCCACTGGCACTATATATGTCTATATGGCCACATTCAGCCTGTCGTGAACATTAAGTAAAGGTCTATGCCAGTGGTATGACATCACTTACTATGGTAGGAAAGCCCACTTAAAGGGAGTCTGTCACCAGAACCCAGCATATCAACATAGCCGCACAGATAGATAGGTTAGGGTTACTTAAATCAAACAGTGTTTTCTCTGTGTGTACCAGCAAATCAGTTGCTGAGATATCACAGTTTATAGCAATATGCAAATAAGCCCTTTGGAGTAATGAGGGCATTGCTGCTTACCTCTTTGGAGAAATGGCAATACCCTTGTTGCCCCAAAGAGTCTTTTGCATATTGACAAAAACAGCCATATCTCGGCCACTGAGGCACCGATTCACAAGGGAAAAACACTGTTTGATTCAGGTGACCCTAATCTATCCATCGGCAGGGCTAGGTTGATATGTTGGGTTCTAGTGAGAAACTCCCTTTAAAGGCAACAGTTCAACAATATAGTGACGTAAACAAGCTGTAAAGATGAAATTCAAGCTGGAAGAGGAATACAGAAAGATCTAAGTTATTCTGTGCAATTTTGCATAATTTGTTTGTGGTAGTGCTTAATTGTTTGCAGCTTTGTCCCTTGCTTGAGTATGTCATTAGAAATGTTGGAATTACATAGGTTAGTATTTGAAGCTCATATACAGGCAGTTAGTTTGGATTTTATTAAAGAGGACCTTTCAGGTCCTCATGCTCATGCAGTTTTATATACCGCTATAAAGCCGACAGTGCGCTGAATTCCCGTTATGTGCCCCGGGGCTGGAGCTATCAGTGGTCTTAGTTTCATTGTCCACCGTCAGAAGGGCGTTCCTGAAAGTCTAGCTGGGCTGTGAGGAACGCCTCCCTTGACAGTACTCGTCCATAGCCCTGTACTTGGGAGGCATTCCTCACAGCTCAGCGTCATCACAGGGCGGTAAGGAACGCCCTCCCTGACTGTACTCGTCCATAGCCCTGTACTGTCAGAGGGGGCGTTCCTTACAGCCCAGGGATGACACTGAGCTGTGAGGAACGCCCCCCCAGTACAAGTCTATGGACGAGTACATTCGGGGGGGGCATTTCTCTCAGCCCAGCTAGACTGTCAGGAACGCCCTTCTGACGATGGACGGTGAAACTAAGACCACCGAAAGCTCCAGCCCCGGGGCACATAACAGGGAAGCCGACAGTGCGCTGAATTCAGCGCACTGTCGGCTTTCTAGTGGTATGTACTGTATATACATGAGGACATGAAAGGTTCTCTTAAAGGCGTATATCAGGAAAATACACAAGAAATCCCTCCCTACATTTCTGTCAGTTGCGCCATTTATATTTTCTGTTGGTAGGCCATGTAATTAACTCTGACGAGTGGAACTCTATGTCATGTCCATGACTTATTTCCGTAGTTCTTTTCCCATATACAGTGATTGGCCATGCTTTATCCTGTGTCCCAAGCACTATAAAAAATATTCATTATCCCATTTATGAAGTGCTCCAATAACCAGAAAGAGTAGTAAAGGAAAATGTCATCCTGTTACTGCCCTGAAAGTCTGCTTTATCTGCTGACAGTCTGAATGAAGGATAGGAGTCTGCTCTGTTTCATCAATAATTTGCAGCAATAAATGCACAGTGTAGCCTGGGGCCCCATGTGGCGTAAACGCTGTGGTTTGGCCGCGGCGAAAATGCCGTAGCATAAAACCGCAGCATTTTACAGTCACTGCAAAGTGGATAGGATTCTATCAAATCCCATGCACACATTGCAAAAAAATACGCTCAGCGGAAATGCTGTGATTTTCAAAACCGTTGCGGTTTTGGAAATACTCACTTTTAAAATATTTCTGATAAAAATCTTTTTACTTCTTACCTCTTATTTAAATAAGGACTTGTAATGGTTTTATATCTGATGGTATACATATATGAAATAGAAGACTTTTGAGTGGAAATACTCTGATAAGTGCTGATGAAGCCTGACATGAGATATGTGAGCCAATGAACAAGATAATGGGAAGAACTAGATCTGACACCGAGAGCTTATTGTTCAGCTGTTGAAAGGACTTCTCTTCGTATGAAACTACATGTCCATAATTATCCAGATATTACGTTAGTCCAAGAGTATGTTACCATAGCCTGGGAAGAATGTAACCTGAAAGCATAACAGTGAATTTCATTGCAAAATGAAGCATGAAAATTGGTGTGCTATCAAAACAAGATCTGGCCTTAACCTTGTGGATATAAGTGATCTTGTTTCACTGCAGAACCACAATAAAGCTGTTATGTTCCACAAAGGGATATATTAAAAAGACAGACATACCTCTAGGACAGTGAGTCACATAATATAACAAGCCAGATGTAATCAAAATCTAACCATTCGAGAATGTGTTTGTAGTTGTGTGTACATAAGCATCCAATGTGATGGTAGGAGGAAATCATCGATATTAAAGGGAGTCTGTCACCAGAACCCAGCTTATCAACTCAGACCCGCAGACAGAGACTATTGCGGTGACCAGATGGAAGGTAACGCTGCAGTTGGGATTGCGGGGGTGCAAACAGCGCAGACTTGTCACGGTCTCTGGGCACGAGGGCGCAGCGCTGGTGCTGTCCCACGTTACCACCACTGGTACCGGTGATGAGGGGGCTGCACAAATGTTGGTGGTGATTGTTCCCCCGGGGCGCTTCCCCCTATACTGTGCCGACTGGTGGTGTTTGGGGCGCCCTGATGTTGTCGGTGCAGAGTCAGACACAGAAACGGTTGTAAAGTTGAACTTTTACTTCCATGGGTGTGGAGGCACAAATGCCCAAACAGTTTCTTCAATACAAAACAACGGGGTACGCCTGGTGACACAGCAAAGTCCTGGGGTGCAGGGTAGACTTGATGAAAGGTGTTCCTAGCCCCTTATACTTCAGTGTTACAGCCCTAAGGTGCGTCTGGGGTCCTATTTGGCACATAGGAGGATGCCCACCATGATACTAGTACATAATATTCCCCACTCACGTTATGTGGTCCTGATAGCTCAGAGTTTCGGGGTGCAATAGTCAGGGTGGCAGGATATTCCACAGGTCTGGCCTTGGCCCCTGGATCCTGTGATACTTGCTATGGAGCACGTGTTCCAGAATGTTCTCTCCACAGTCTCATGCTGACAAGATAATGATGCTTGACTTCCTTCAGGGCGATGGCTAGGCAGACAGGGGACAGGATCTTCTGAATAGCTGGAGTATGTCAGCTCTCCAACCTTCCTGGGCCTGTCTAGGACTTGAGATTCCTGCACTAAACTCACTGCTTTCTTCACAGGACATCACACTTATCTCCTCACCTCCTCCTCCTAACACTCCACACTTCTAACTCCTCACACGCAGGACCTTCCTGCAGGGGTGTTACCATGGGGACTCAGTGATCAGCTGACTCCTCCCCTTTTCCCAGGCAATGTCCTCCCATTGAACATTCGGTTACTATTCAATCCTATGGGAGGTGTAATGCATGTGTGAGGCTCACTAGGTGGCGCTGTGTTGTGTGAGACTCAGGACCCCCTGCTATGTCACACAGGCTATGAAGCAACAGGAAATAATACAATGCACAGAGATCACCCTCAGCCCAGCCATAGCCAGCTCTGGGATGCCACACTATGAGGTCACCTGAATCAAAACACTGTTTGATTCAGATGTCCCTAACCTATCTATCTACAGGGCTGGATTGATATGCTGGGCTCTGGTGACACTCTCTTTAAGGTATGTACAAAATGCATACAAATAAATCCATAGTTTACCATGTTTTATGATGTCAAGTTATAACACGGCATAAAAAAGCCACTAAATGATTTCCCTCAACAGGACAATAAGGCATATTTGTTAGAATATCAAAGCTATGATTTGTGTTCTCATCTTTAGTCATTTTCTGTTTCCTGTACTTATTTGTGTGTTAAAGTGGTTTCCAGGCAAAAAATGTTTGTTTTTAAAAAAGGTCTGTTAGTGCTATCAATGGGTTAATAAATGCACCCAAATAACTTTAGCAGTGTTTTGAGTGATTTCTGTGTTTCTCTGGGAGCTCCTGGCATCTTCTGCATTTGTTTACATGGTGTAGCTTCCTGCTGTGTAGCTTCTACACTAATTCCTTCTCACCTCAATCCCCCTTCCTCTCTCCCTCCCTTACACCCCTCCATGTCTCTCTAGCTATCCCGCCTACTACTGGCCCTTCCCAACTAACTCAGCCCCCCCCCCGCATCATACTTACCTCTCTTACTTCCAGACTTCCTCCTGCAGAACGGCTCCTCCCTCTTTTCTGACTGCCAGCGAGAGCAATAGTCCAGGCACTGTTCTGTGCTCTGGAGCCTGACTGCTCCCACGCATGTGCAGTAGAGGTAGATTGTTACCTGCAGAACACAAAGCAGCACTGGGACTATTGTGTGCATCGGCAGTCAGAAAAGAGGGAGGAGCCGTCCTGCAGGAAGAAGTCTGGAAGAAAGAGAGGTAAGTATGATGGGGTGGAGATATGGGTAAATATACATTTTTGATAAATTATTTAATTTAGAAAGTAGGAGGAGGGAGGGTGTTTAGATTAGTGTAGGAATTACATTTTATCCTGGACAGTAGAGCTGTAGAAACTGTATTAAATATGTCTGCATGGACGCAATATCTCGCTGTCTATCTCTGTTTCTGAGAGTTTGTAGTGTTTGTAGAACAACCATCATTATAAAGTTGGCCATACATGGATCAATAATTTAGCCTGAGGTTATGATGAGGGCATGAATCTTAATGTGTATGGAGAGCTGTCAAGCACTTGATATTACACAAGGAGAAGTTCCAACATGTTTGAATGTCTTGTTATTAATATTTTTTAAATGGTTGTGTCATTTAAAAATCATCTATTGTTTTTTTTTTATGTCAATAGTTTTTATTGAAATTTTTGCATAAATACCATACAAAAGGTCAACATAAGGAGCGCAAAATACAGAATACATAATACAGTCATGGCATCACAGTTTGCAAGCACAAAAGGAGTACGTTGTCGGACTTTGGAGCGTTGTCATATTATAAATCTGTGAATTTTCAGTTCTTGTATCACACCATGTCTGATGAAGGGAGCTAGTACTCCTGAAAGCTTACTTATAAATATACTCAGTTAGCCTCTAAAAGGTATCGCCTGATTACTTCACTCTTCCACGTCATATTATAAAGTCAACGAATTCAATTCCCAGATCTTGGGAATTTGTCTGACACAAAATCATATACAGTGGGGAAAAAAAGTATTTACTCAGCCACCAATTGTTCAAGTTCTCCCACTTAAAAAGATGAGAGAGGCCTGTAATTGTCATCATAGGTAGACCTCAACTATGAGAGACAAAATGAGAAAACAAATCTAGAAAATAACATTGTCTGATTTTTTAAGAATTTATTTGCAAATTATGGTGGAAAATAAGTATTTGGTCACCTACAAACAAGCAAGATTTCTGGCTCTCACAGACCTGTAACTTCTTCTTTAAGAGTCTCCTCTGTCCTCCACTCATTACCTGTAGTAATGGCGCCTGTTTGACATTGTTATCAGTATACAGTCCCTGACAGAAGTTCTGTCGCTTATCCATGTTGTGGAATCAAAAGCTTATAACCTGACTTTAAATTCAGCCATTGGTTTTAGAAATGACTCATATGAAAGCTGAAACCCTCCCAAATGATTTTTTGGTTAAGAAAATAAATTGGCTTCACTGCTGAAATATTCATCATTTAATGAACACAGAAAGGTCAGCTTTTGGCAAGACAAAAGTTTTGTCGCCTTGTCATATAATGCACCCAATCCTAGTTTAAAGCCTCACCTGTGCTCACTAATTGATCGGTTAATTAGTGGGTGTGTATAAAAAGAACTCCAGCACCCCAGACCTTCACTTGATCTGCAACTTCACCTCTGACAACATGCCAAAAATCAACCCTGCGACCAAAGCCTTGATTATCAAGAGGCTGAAGACCAGATCCACTGCAGAGGTGGCTGGCACCTTTAATGTGTCTCTGCGTCAAGTACAAAGAATTAAAAAAAGATTTGAACAGACTGGAGATGTTTTTGACAAGCCCAGGTCCCGCAGACCCCGCAAGACAACTGCTCAGGAGGAACGTTTGTTGGTTAGAAAATTAAAAGCCAGCCCCTCTTCCACTGCAGCAGAGCTCCAACAGGCCTGGTCACCTCAAGTCCCTGTGTCAACTAGAACAGTTTGTAGGATTCTGTCTCGAAATGGCCTCCATGGTCGATTCAGTGCCCAGAAGCCAGCACTAAGCAAAAGGCAATTAAAAAAACATGTGTCATTTGCCAAGGCCCACAGCCTGCTAAACGGATGGACGCTGGAAAAGTGGCAGAAGGTGGATTTCTCAGATGACTCTTCAGTTGAATTACACCACAGCCGCCGCAAATACTGCAGAAGACCTACTGGAGCCCGTAAGGATCCAAGATACACCCAGAAAACAGTTAAGTTTGGTGGTGGAAAGATCATGGTCTGGGGTTACATTCAGTATGGGTGTGTGTGAAACATTTGCAAGGTGGAAGGCAATATCAATAGCCTAAAATATCAAGAAGTATTAGCTTCCTCTTACATTCCCAATCATAAAAGGGGTCAAATTTTGCAGCAGAATGGTGCTCCATCTCATACATCCATCTCTACATTAAAGTTCCTCAAGGCAAAGAAGATCAAGGTGCTCCAGGACTGGCCAGCCCAGTCACCAGACATGAACATCATTGAGCATGTTTGGGGTAGGATGAAAGAGGAAGCTTGGCAGACAAAACCAAAGAATCTTGATGAACTCTGGGAGGCATGTAAGACTGCATTCTTTGCTATTCCTGATGACTTTATCAATAAATTGTATGAATCATTGTTGAAACGCATGGATGCAGTCCTTCAAGCTCATGGAAGTCACACAAAATATTAAATATGGCTCTAATAGCACCACAACTTCATTCACCAATGTTATGAAACATATCTTTGTTTTTGATTATTATTGGTTTGATTTTCACATTACTTTATGTGTGCAACAAAACTTTTGTCTTGCCAAAATCTGACCTTTCTGTGTTCATTAAATTATGAATATTTCAGCAGTGAAGCCAATTTATTTTCTTAACCAAAAAATCATTTGGGAGGGTTTCAGCTTTCATATGAGTCATTTCTAAAACCAATGGATGAATTTAAAGTCAGGTTATAAGCTTTTGATTCCACAACATGGATAAGCGACAGACACCTGTCCACAACCTCAAACAGTCACACTCCAAACTCCACTATGGTGAAGACCAAAGAGCTGTGGAAGGACACCAGAAACAAAATTGTAGACCTGCACCAGGCTGGGAAGACTGAATCTGCAATAGGCAAGCAGCTTGGTGTGAAGAAATCAACTGTGAGAGCAATAATTAGAAAATGGAAGACATACAAGACCACTAATAATCTCCCTCGATCAGGGGCTCCACGCAAGATCTCACCCCGTGGGGTCAAAATGATCACAAGAACGGTGAGCAAAAATCCCAGAACCACACGGGGGGACCTAGTGAATGACCTGCAGAAAGCTGGGACTAACGTAACAAAGGCTACCGTCAGTAACACACTACGCCGCCAGGGACTCAGATCTTGCAGTGCCAGACATGTTCCCCTGCTTAAGCCAGTACATATCCAGGCCCGTCTGAAGTTTGCTAGAGAGCATTTAGATGTTCCAGAAGAGTATTGGGAGAATGTCATATGGTCAGATGAAACCAAAGTAGAACTGTTTGGTAGAAACATAACTCGTCGTGTTTGGAGGAGAGTGAATGCTGAGTTGCATCGAAAGAACACCATACCTACTGTGAAGCATGAGGGTGGCAACATCATGCTTTGGGGCTGTTTCTCTGCAAAGGGACCAGGACAACTGATCCGTGTACATGAAAGAATGAATGGGGCCATGTATCGTGAGATTTTGAGTGCAAACCTCCTTCCATCAGCAAGGACATTGAAGATGAAACATGGCTGGGTCTTTCAGCATGACAATGATCCCAAGAACACCACCAGGGCAACGAAGGAGTGGCTTCGTACAGCCCCAAAACATCACTGCTCTAGAGGAGATCTGCATGGAGGAATGGGCCAACATACCAGCAACAGTGTGTGCCAACCTTGTGAAGATTTACAGAAAACATATGACCTCTGTCATTGCCAACAAAGAATATATAACAAAGTACTGAGATGAACTTTTGTTATTGACCAAATACTTATTTTCCACCATAATTTGCAAATAAATTCTCAAAAAATCAGACAATGTGATTTTCTAGATATGTTTTCTCATTTTGTATCTCATAGTTGAGGTCTACCTATGATGTCAATTACAGGCCTCTCTCATCATTTTAAGTGGGAGAACTTGCACAATTGGTGGCTGACTAAATACTTTTTTTTCCCCACTGTATGTTATATTAAAGATTCATCATCTTATCAATGGTGCCCACTATCTTTACCCTATCTAGGAATTCAGCTGACTCCGGACCCAAAAGATCTAGTTAAGGCCAACTTCCCGGGTTTGTTAGCTTCCCTTCAGAAAGAGCTGGATGTATTGACTAAATTTGAACATGAATGGATGGGGAGGATAGTATTATATAAAATGTTGATTTTCCCTAGAATACTTTATTTTTTGAGAACTTTAGTGGTTCCGATACCCAAGTCTGTTTTCCAGAGTTTCCAAAAGCAGATGGTGGCTTTCATATGGAACGGCTGCAAACCCAGACTAGCTTTACATACACTCTTCAAATCTAGAGACAACGGAGGCTTCAAATCATGTTTTTATATGTTAAACATATATTTTAAATATTTTTTTTTCCATGTCACTATCCATATAACAAAAATGTCCTAAACTCCTGCACACTGGCCACTAACACTAATAATAGGCTGACACTTCCTGTTTTCTGAAGATCTTTTTTTCAGCAGTTATCTCCTTATCAGCAAAGGCAGAAGTACAATGATAGGTAACACTTGTATATAGATATCACAGGAACATATCAATCATACATACATTCATGCACACTATATGGACATAAGTATTGAGACACACCTCTTTAACATTGCCCCAGGTGTATCAGTGTACAATCTGCCTTTACAGACATTTGTGAAAGAATGGATAATTCTAAACAGCTCACAGAATTCAAGTATGGTAGTGTAACAGGATTCTAATACTGCAACAATTCCGTTTGTGAAATTTGTTCCCAGGTAGATATTTCACAGTCAACTGAGATTAGTATTACTGAAAATTGGAAGATTTTAGGAACCACAGCAACTCAGCCACAAAGTGGCAGACCATGGAAAATTACAAAGCTCGCCATATACTGAGGCCCATAGTGCATAAATGCACAGCGAGTTCTAAATCTCCTGTGACATTAACGTTAGCACAATTCTGTGCTAGAAGCTTCATAGCATGAATTTCAATGGATGATCAGCTGCATGCAAGCCTTATATCGCCAAGCACAATGCCAAGTGTTGGATGGGGTGGTGTAAAGCATGACACCACTGGACTCTGGAGCAGTGGAAACATGTTCGGTGGAGTGACAAATCACACTTCTCTATCAGGCAATCTGATGGACATGTCTGGTTGTGATGAATGTAACTGCCTGGCTGCATTGTGCCATCTGTAAATTTTGGTAGAGATGGGATAATACTATCCACTTTTTTTAGTGGATAGCCTTAATTAAGATTATCCAGAGGATAATGTTAATTCTTCAGTACTCCAAGACATTTTGAGCAACTGTATGCTTCCAATTTTGTGGGAACAATTTGGGAAATGTCCTTGTTTATTCCAGAATAAAACAAAGCAAGGTCTATAAAGACATGGTTGGGTGAGTTTGTTGTGGCAGAACTCTCTAGATATGTTTTCTCATTTTGTCTCTCATAGTTGAGGTCTACCTATGATGACAATTACAGGCCTCTCTCATCTTTTTAAATGGGAGAACTTGCACAATTGGTGGCTGACTAAATACTTTTTTCCTCCATTGTATGATACAGTGAAGGAAATAAGTATTTGATCCCTTGCTGATTTTGTAAGTTTGCCCACTGACAAAGACATGAACAGTCTATAATTTTTAGGGTATGTTAATTTTAACAGTGACAGAATATCAAAAATAAAATCCAAAAAATCACATTGTATAAATTTATTTGCATTTTGTGAGAGAGAAATAAGTATTTGATCCCCTACCAACCATTAAGAGTTCTGGCTCCTACAGACCAGTTAGACGCTCCTAATCAACTCGTTACCTGCATTAAAGACAGCTGTCGTAAATTGTCACCTGTATAAAAGACTCCGGTCCACAGACTCAGTCAGACTCTAACCTCTACAACATGGACAAGACCAAAGAGTTTTCTAAGGATGTCAGGGACAAGATCATAGACCTGCACAAGGCTGGAATGGGCTACAAAACCATAAGTAAGACGTTGGGTGGGAAGACAACTGTTGGTGTAATATTAAGAAAATGGAAGAAATACAAAATGACTGTCAGTCGACATCAATCTGGGGCTCCATGCAAAATCTCACCTCCTGGGGTATCCTTGATCATGAGGAAGGTGAGAGATCAGCGTAAAACGACAGGGGTGGAACTTGTTAATGATCTCAAGGCAACAGGGACCACAGTCACCAAGAAAACCACTGGTAACACATTATGCCGTAATGGATTAAAATCCTGCAGTGCCCGCAAGGTCCCCCTGCTCCAGAAGGCCAGCCATATGCAGGCCCCTCTGAAGTTTGCCAATAGGTGTACACACAGCTCTGATCTAAACCCCACTAAGAACCTCTGTGAAAAAGTAGAACGGAGATTGTGAGCCACACACTGAACATCAGGGTCTGACGTTAGACTTGTAGATGAATGGCAATAACTCCCATAGACACAGTACAAAATCTTGTAGAAAGACTTCCCAGAAGAGATAAAGTTCTTTTAGCTGCAAAAGGGGAACCAACTTCATATTGGTACCTTTGAATTTTGAAAAGGATGTCATAAAAGCTTCTGTAGGTGTATTGTGTGTGTCTGAATACTTTGGTCCATAAAGTATATGTAGGTGATAGTCAGAGCTGATGTATCCCCAGCTTACATGCACAATAACCACTGCACAGGTCACAGAACATGTCTAGAAAATTCTCCCATATATCCTTAATGAATCTTCAGTCAACTGTACACTCAACAATGAAACTGCAACACCAAGAAGGACAAGCTGTGAGGTTATGGAAATGGACAAAGTAGCGGGTTTCACTACTATCTACAAATGAACAAATTTTCAAGAACCTAACTTTAATCTGTGGCATGTGGGAGGGGAATAAAGCCAGATTGAAAGCAAAGTTTAAACCTCAAAAGTCATGATTGTTCGATGCCCTTTTGTTCACTGAAGTGCCTGTTATCGACATTTGTCACACACTGCAAGGGACAGAATCCTTGAACTGAGAGACCTTAGTTTATCACTCTGGCAGACACTACATGCCTAGGCCAAGATGTCATCACTGTTCAATATTGCATGTCCTTGTGGTTTGGAGAACAACGATGAACTGGAATGACAGACAGAGGTGGTATCTGTTTGGAAGAAGGGTGTGTAGTGATCCAGTCCCAATGCACAAGACCAGGTGGACAACACCATGAAGAGTTCATTACAAGGGAACTTCACATCAGTTTTACTCCTGGGATTATGACGTGGGTGGCATAATTTATGGTATCCAGACACCTACAGTCTTCATTTCAGGTACACTAACAACTCAGTGTTAGGTCGGTTGCAGAAGACCGTGCTGCAACTGGCCTGCCGTGATTTAAAAGCACGGGCTGCACACGAGGATGTCCCCGTGTGCCGCCTGTGCTCGGGCCATGCTTCCGCGGCTCCTTTCATTAAATGAAGAGGAGCCACGGAAGCACTGGCCGCAAAACAGGACAAGAATAGGACATGTCCTATCTGATGCAGCCTGGACTGTCGACCCGCACGAGGGACCGTGAAAATCACGGTCGTGTGTACGGGCCCATAAAAAAAAATGGGTCAGTGTGCTATCCGTGAAATACACGGATAGGACACTGACCCACAGCATGGTCGTCTGCAACGGGCCTTACATTGATTTGGTCCTGGAACCAGTGGTACGGCCATTTCTCTAAAGTGACCGGAGTGTTTTTCAAAAGCACAATGCCAAGCTGCATTTTGCTTGTGAGCAACCTGGATGGCCTACATACACCACCATATCCTGCAGCATCTCTAGACTTGTCTCCAGCACATCTAGGATATCATTGATTGGCAATTACAACGGGAGCTGCCAGTATTCAATCTTGAAAATTTGCATGCCCATGTCCATTCAGCCCTGCACAACATTCCCCAGACAACCATTAATAATCTCATTGATAGCATGCCAAGGCATGTGTGTATATCTGTGTGGCGCTCATACTCAATACTGAATAAATTGAATTTATTTGACTATTTTGTTTCCTTGAACATGTCTCATGATCCTGTGATATCCATAATACTAAGACTTTTCTTTCTTGGTTTTGCAGTTTCAATGTTGAGAAGTGTACCTATGGTCTGTGTGGCTGCTGTAAAGCATATCTCTAAACAGTGTTAACAGCATCTGGTTAGTGGATTGAGCAGAAGGTAGAAGTATAAGTACTTGCTATATATTTCCCATTCCTTTTGTAGCCATTCTTGGCTTTGGCTCAAAAAACTGCAGCAAAATCTGTAACAAAAAAAGCTGCGTTTCCGCAACGTGGGGCCTCAGCCTAAAGAGGGTTTACTGTGATAACAACATTGATGGCTTGTCCTATCCTCCCATAGGTAAGGGGATAAGTGTTAGATTACTGGGGGTCTGCCTGCTGGGACCCCAGAAATTAGAAAATTGTATACTCCACGTGACAAGGACTAAATTCAGTTCTATGAGGCTGCTGCAATGTCCGACAGCCCCTAAGAAAATAATAATTTTCTGTTCATCTGATCTCTGGGGGTTCCAGCAGGCAGACCCCCAGTGATCTGACACTTATTTTCTACCAGCAGGGGTGCTCAGAGTGTATGAAACAGCCTGATATTCCTTCAATAAGGAATGACAGAAAGAAAAAGGATCCTACATGCCTTAATCATTTATTTCCCAAGGATATACACAGTGCCAGTAGAGTCTGAGGACAGCTGCTTATTTCTCTGTCCTCAGATATAAACTTGCATTGTGGGGAGAGGGGGTTTGTGAGAGACAGTTCTAGTTGGACTAGTGACTCCTACCTAAAGTGAATTGTTTGCTTTAGGCTCGGAATTAAGCATGCAACAGGTACACCACAGTAAAAACAACACCTGAATACTATTTACTGTATATACCTTCTTATATATTTATTATACATTGGTTCATTTACCATCTCCATTTAACACTGTAAGTTAAAGGCAATAAAATTACTCTTGAAATGTTTTGGCAAGGTTAAGAGAACTCATACATATTTGTTAGTCCTCTTGATACCAGCGTGGACAAATGCTGCAGATAAGAAGTGGTATGCTTTAGATTGTTCACTATGAATTTGTCATTTAGCTGAAGAGTTAACTCTCACCTAAATAATAAGGGTTAAATGAAAGTCTGCACAAGTGCCTGGAATGTGACATTCGCTGCAATAACCCTGATGTGTATGTCTAACACTGAAGTTAATCAAACTGTTCAATGTTTGCTTAAACAAAAGCCGTTCCAGGATCAGCAGTTAACCATTGAATGCTGCACAGTTGTAACCTGAGCTGTGCCATCTGGGAATCTTTTCCATACACTATGCCAGTTTCACATGAGGGTATTTTGGGTGCACTTTAACACCCGTATTACATCCAAGTGTCCCGGCCAGCTGCAAGTCTAATTAACCAAACTGACAATATTGATGCTATCAATATGGGCCCTTGGAATCGCAGTCAGGCTAGGACATCAATTTGTAAAATTGTTGCAAAAATGCACCAGTAATATGCTTGTGTGACACCATATGGCTTACAGTCTGGGTACCTTTATGAGAGTACTGAAAATCATTAAAGAACAACAAGCAGATATATTTTCATATGCACACATCTGGGATCCATCTGAAAAGAAAAAAAGAAAAGAAAAGAAATCCCCCACCCCTCAAAAAAATTCCTTCATATTGGTACCAACTGTGTGTAATGGTATACCAACTGGACAATTTTAGGTAAAAATACTCAGCAAAAACGCAATGAAAAACGCTGCCGGAAAAAAATGCCTTAGGCTAAAGTCCCACTTTGTGGAAAAGCTGCTTTTTTTTTTTGTTTCAGGAGTGGTTTGAGCAGAAGGGAGAAGTATCAGTGCTTCTATTTTATTTCCCATTTCTTTTGTAGCCACTCCTGACTTTGGCTCAAAAAATAGCAGCAAAATCTGCAACAAAAAAAAAAAAAAAGCAACCATTACACAATGTGGGTCCTTAGCCTTAGAGAATAGGGCTAAGTTCCCTGCAGATAAATGGACCTAATCAGCAGGGAGTCTCGAGCTGTGCAATTTTTCAGCATCCTGGTGCATTCTTTGCCTCTCATTGAAAACAATGTGTGATGATGAGATACCCTCAGTTATGTATCTTTCTTTGAAATGTATTATTCCTTATACATATTAGTCTTACATACCTGTAACGTCTCTGCCTGTTTGCCACCCTCTGCTCGCACGATGTGGCGAAGGAGGCGTGTTCAGTTTGATTCCTTGCTTAAGGTTCTTGTTGCTCAGTCTGAACACTGTCCTAGACTATGTAATTTAATTTCAGCCACACCCGTTTCCTGTACCTTGTTTCTTCTGCTCCTCAAATAGTTAATCTTAGCCTTGCCTGTGTGATTGACAGCCTGTCTACCAATCAAGTCTGGGGCGGGTCCTGGACTTGCTATAAACAGGCCATCAGCTCACACATGGTCGCTGGCTATTGAGATTCTGTCTTGTGTCTTTGTCCCTGCTAGCTCCTTTTTCTGCTGTTGTTGTATTTCTGACTTCTGACCTTTGGCTTCCCCTGTGACTACTCTCTTGGATTTCGTTTTGGTACTGCATTTCTCGACTGTTACCAACACCTTGGCTTGCTGACTCTGCTTCTGTGTTGTTTTGTCTTGTCCTGTGTGTCACTTATTTAGTGAAGGGATCGGCTCCAAGTTGTCAGCTGTCACCTAGGACAGTCAGGCAAGTAGGCAGGGCCAGTGGGGGGGGGGATTCATCTTTAGTGCTCACTGTTTTGACGTGCCCCTCCTCCCAGGGTTCTGCAGCAGCACTGGGGAATTGCTCAACTGGCAATTCCCTTATAATACCTTTAGGAATGTTGTGTTTAAGCTGTGTTTACATTGGTGGTCAATTTGCTTCAGTGGTTTTATGTGTATACCCTGAGACACTGCCCTTTCTGGCCAGCCAGTTTATTACCCCTGGACAACAGATGTCAAAGGAGGGAGAGATTAGATATATATATAGATTAGCTTTTCCTTCTTTATCACATTCTGCTCTCAGATAAGGCAGCTGAAACCACCCGAGAGGCTCGGTTTAAAACTAAACTAATACAACTTGTTTACACCCATATGCCAAATTTTCTGTATGCCATGCTGTTGTGTGGCAGATACTGTATACAGGACACTTCCTGCCTCAACATCATTAGTTTTCTGACCAGTTGTTCCTTTTTTTTTTTTTTTTTTTAAAGGGGGGAGGGGGAATTACTGCCAAGAGACGTAATTATATTTGTCGGTTAGTGTGTCTGCTTAATGTGCCCTAGTTTGGATATGACAGGTTTATCTTATCCACGTAAATGATCTCAAATTTGATATACAGACACGAACAGTGCATGCAGTGGCCGAACCAGTAACTGCTGAATACAGGGACCCAGTGCTGCAGTCTCAATAATTGTCATTATCAGGTCATCCTAAAATAATCCATTCCAAGTGGTCTGTAACTGAAAGCGTGCTCAGTTCTCTGAGGCCTCTCATTCCTACATGATTGTGCTGCAATTCACAGTCATCGCATAATTAAATTAGGATCTGCAAACAAGCATGTCTATAACCAGCCTCTCAGAGTACAGAAGGAAGTATGTATCACACAAAGCTTATTGTTATAAGATAATCACAATATTAATATGAAATCGCTGAAAAATACGGTGAAATTTGGATTGCATATAATTTCATGTCTGCAATTTATTTTCTCAACCCTGTTGTACATTTTACCAGTTAAAGTACACCCGTGAGTCTGCTGTATTCTATGCAGTGAACTATTAACTAAGCACTTTTTGTGTCATCCGCATGGGGACCCCATGAACGGAAACCTAATCCGCTTAAAAAAAACTATAATGGGGTCCGCTGGGTTTCCGCCGAAAAGGGCGGAAAAATGCGGAGAGAAAAGTCCTGCTTGCAGGAATTTTTAAAGCGGAATGGGGAACAGTATATCTTTGGAATGTGGGAGGAAACCAGAATATCCGGAGCAAACCCACGCAAACACAGGGAGAACATACAAACTCCTTGCAGATGTTGGCTGGATTTCAATGCGGGACTACAGACCACACTCTATTAAAGGCAGTCTGTCACCACAATCCAGCATACCAAGCCAGCCCAGGAGCCAAGTTAGGGTCACCTAAATCAAACTGTATTTTCCCCTTGTAAACCGGTGCCTCAGATGCAGAGATATCGGCGTTTTATCAATATGCAAATTATTATATTATTGCCATTTACCTCTTTGGGGCAATGGCAACACCCTCATTGCTCCAAAGAGGTAAATGGCAATAATATAATAATAATACATTTTATTTATATAGCACCAACATATTTCGCAGCACTTTACAAAATGTAGGCTTCAAGTACAGACAAAAAGATACAGGGAAATAGTTTATTCACACACTGGGACTGAGGGCCCTGCTCACAAGAGCTTACAATCTATGAGGTAGAGGGGGTGACACAAGAGGTAGCAGGGGAAACATAGGAGGTAACATTTCTTATGCAGGAGTCCAGACATTTCTGTGATAGAGGTTATTTTCATTACACATAAATGAAATTATATGAGCCGTCACCAGCCAGTCAGTGTTCTTTAATGTACAGATGATGCCTGGACATATAAAGTTACAGTCCGATACGGCATCATATCCTGTGGGGTAATGCGGGAGTGTGAACAGAGGAGGGTATGTTTTAGGGATTCTATCTGCAGAAGGGTTTACATTAGGAATTGAGATAGGCCTGTCTCAAAAGATGTGTCTTTAGTTTGCGCTTGAAGCTGTAGAAATTGGGAGTTAATCTGATTGTCTCTGATTGCCCCAAATAGTTCATTGGCATAATGACAAAAATGGCGATATCTCAGCAACAGAGGCACCAATTCACGAGGGTAAAACACTATTTGATTCAGGTGACTCTAACCTATCTAGATGTAGGGCTGATATTTTTTATAAGTGTCCTTACGAAACACTTGTAATACACAAAGGCTTGTGGTGTTATACATAATCAGACTATAGAGTTAGTATATATACAGATAAATTGAAGGACCATGAAACATTTTGTTAGTCATATAAAAACTTTAACTGTTACAACTGTAGTCCTTTGGCTTATATATTTATAATATATATTTTCCAAACAAAATAGTAGGATGGTCAAATAAGAGTCTTAACTTGACTTGAGAGATAGCAGTCTATGGCAGGATAGACAATATTTGCAGTTTCTGAACCTATCAGCCAAATTAATTACATACCGGCAATGCTACTACTACTTAAAGGGTCATCCCAACAGTAGAGCCTTGGATTTTTGATTTTGCTACTTTTCTTCTCATGTACTGTAGGTAAGAATAGTTGTATGTGATACATCAATACCATACACACATACCTGATTTGTAAAGGGTGCTATATGCTGCATTGATGTTACATTATGGATCTTCAGTTTCAGCAGGTGTGGATTGCATCACACCCACATTATTTTATGAACCTAAAACAGCCATGTGTGAGGTTATATAAACAGGCATGATGAATAGAAGGACAGGCAAATATTTTAGGGACAAGAATCTCTCACATTGAGGAGAGCACCAGTGAAGGTGTGTAGAGATTTTAATTGCCTTTTGCCCTCTACTTAGCATCTACATATCACAAGGCATTATGGGAAAGGAGCTGGGGAGCTCACGCGCCCTCTATTGGATGTAACAGATCCTCAATTTGCTTTTGACTCACTGAGCCTTGAGACAGCAAAAGGGATCTTAGCCAAGCCAATTTCACTTATCTGCATACAGCGCTGTTTCCGGATTGTTGTCCTTCATCAGTACAGAGCAAAGTGAATTGGCTGGCTTAGTGGGAGGCAATGAGTGGGTTAGGGACAAGAATCTCTCACATTGAGGAGAGCACCAGTGAAGGTGTGTAGAGATTTTAATTGCCTTTTGCCCTCTACTTAGCATCTACATATCACAAGGCATTATGGGAAAGGAGCTGGGGAGCTCATGCGCCCTCTATTGGATGTAACAGATCCTCAATTTGCTTTTGACTCACTGAGCCTTGAGACAGCAAAAGGGAGAGATTCTTGTCCCTAACCCACTCATTGCCTCCCACTAAGCCAGCCAATTCACTTTGCTCTGTACTGATGAAGGACAACAATCCGGAAACAGCGCTGTATGCAGATAAGTGAAATTGGCTTGGCTAAGATCCCTTTTGCTGTCTCAAGGCTCAGTGAGTCAAAAGCAAATTGAGGATCTGTTACATCCAATAGAGGGCGCATGAGCTCCCCAGCTCCTTTCCCATAATGCCTTGTGATATGTAGATACTAAGTAGAGGGCAAAAGGCAATTAAAATCTCTACACACCTTCACTGGTGCTCTCCTCAATGTGAGAGATTCTTGTCCCTAACCCACTCATTGCCTCCCACTAAGCCAGCCAATTCACTTTGCTCTGTACTGATGAAGGACAACAATCCGGAAACAGCGCTGTATGCAGATAAGTGAAATTGGCTTGGCTAAGATCCCTTTTGCTGTCTCAAGGCTCAGTGAGTCAAAAGCAAATTGAGGATCTGTTACATCCAATAGAGGGCGCATGAGCTCCCCAGCTCCTTTCCCATAATGCCTTGTGATAGGCAAATATTTTGTCAGTCAAATAAAGCTAAGCAAAGTAGTTAAAGAGACCATTCGGTCAAGAGACACTGCCTCGTCTACTAGTCCAAACCCAAAGAGGGCATTAAAGATGTCATAGAGATAGGTATCTTTACATTAAGCCATCTGTTAGATGACTTATCAAAGCTAAGCAAACATGAAAGGCACTGAAGGTGTGCCACATGATCCCTCCCAGCCAATCAGTAAAAAGACAAGTGCCTAGTAGAAAGAAGAAAGCTGTAAAAAGAGGTTCTGGGATTATAATACAGGCTGATTCAAGAAGGATGGTGCAAAAGCAAAAGCCAAAATTCCAAAAACATACTGATAGGGAATATCGATTGTGAGCCCTATATGGGACAGTGACTGTTAATGTCTGTAAAGCGCTGCGGAATATGACGGCGCTATATAAGTAAGCATAATAATAAATAAATAAATAAATAAATAAAAGCAGTGGCCTGTAGTTATAGTAATATCAGTGGTAAATGGTCAGTGACTGAAAATCAAAGCAAAACTGGCTTAGTTGCCCATAGCAACCAATCACAGCACAGCCTTCATTTTTCAAAAGACAAATATGAAATATGATTATATAGTATAACATAAGATGGTGATATCGAAGCACGAAAAAGCTTTTGTATGTTGGAATTTGCAAGAATGGGGTCTGTTGCGACAGTATTGTGAAACTCTCAGAATAAATTTGGTAAATGCGCTCCACATAGAAACTGCATTTCACGTTGGGTGAACCAATTCAAAACCCGGGATGTTTATGCCATCGGAAAAGTCTGAGTCACAAAAAGACTTTGGAAGAGACAATGAACAGGATTCCAGCCATGCACAAGTGTAGTCCTATTCAACCAGACTGACTAGTATGGAGGTACAGGTGCTAGAAACCACGGTATGGCATATCTTCCGAAAATGTCTGCGTTGTAGGTCATACAGATCTTCTTTGGAAGCTGAAGCTAAATATCAACTCATAAATGTTGTGATGTTTGCATTAACTTGCAGGGCTGTTTGGAAGATAAATTCACTTACAGGCTGTTGTACAGCGATGAGGCTACCTTCCACTTCGGTGGGATGGTCAGTTGCCACAATGTTAGAATTTGGGACTCTGAAAATCATGTCCCTTTACTGAGCGCATGAAGGACTCACCCAAAGTAAGGCTAAGGCCCCACGTAGTGGGTTGCAGCAAATAATCGCTGTGGGAAAAACCGCGGCAGCAACGCATTACGGTTTTTCCAGCAGCGTTTTTCACAGAAAATTCGCTGAGGTTTCCTCTGCGGACTTTCTGCTTCAATTATACCCACAGGGAAGCCGCCGGCATTTCTGTAGGTATAACTGACATGCTGTGATTTCCAAATCTGCAATGGTTTTGGAAATTGCAGCGTGTCCGCTGCACGTATTTTTCCGCAAATCCCATCCACTTTGCAGGGACTGTAAAACGCAGTGGTTTTTTCCACACCGTTTCCACCGCAGCCAAAACGTGGCGTTCCCGCTACATGGGGCCCCTGCCTAAATGTGTTATATGCAATGAGCAGGCGCAAAGTTTACAGTCCCTTCTTTTTTGCTGAAGATAATGTCACTGGCCACTGCTACCTGGACATGATAAAGGAATGGCTTATGCCACAGATAAAGGAAGATCTGCCAAAGGTGGGCTATCAGCAGGGTGGTGCAACTCCACATTTCCATTTGGGTATTTGCCGATACCTGAATGAAGCTGAACCGAAATACTGGATTGGCCATGCCAGAAACAATGATTCACAAATAGTGCACTGTCGTCCACGATCACCATACCTAACACCCTGTGACTTCTATCTGTGGGGCTACATCAAGGACTTAATGCATTTACTTTCTCAACCATAAAATGTGAACAACCTGAGACAACGCATCACTGAAATAGTGAAGTCTATATCTGAGGACATGCTGGCATGCATCTAGACAGAACTGGACTACTGCCTAGACATCTGCCATGCCACCAATGGAAATCACATTGAACATTCATAATATATAGATAAAACTTGGATAAATCGTGTATCTTTCATGTTAATACATTTGTGTTATATTCTCTCCGTTATGAATACCGAGACTGCAATTCTGGAACTTCTTTTTGAATCACATTGCATTGAGGACTTATCCTGAAAGCAGGACAACAACCCTGCAGATAAGCTGGGTTTTGTCAGTCAAGCAAGTGTTGCTGCTTCTTCATTGTTTACATTGGTCTGTACTGCACAATATAGTACTTTCTGTAGTTCCTGTGCTTCGTATTGCATCTTTACTGAGTACAAAAATGCAATACCCAACATATTTGGCTTGCTACTAAGTGTATGGTGTGCACTGCAAAGAGGTTACAGCGCTTGCCCAAGTACCACAGGGACTATATATGACCAAATATTCTCCTGTATACTGGGAGATACTGTTAAGTATTGTAGTCACCTGAGGACAGCTGTGCCTGTTGCAAAGAAACCAACTGAATTTATTCAGGTAGTTTCTGGAATTTTTTTTTCTGTAACCGAAACACATATTTTGCGCATCAAATGGTAAAACCACCCCTATGGGGACCCGGAAGATGATATGAAAGTAATATGAGCTTCAGTTAATAACAATTTTATTACTTCTCTATATATACATATTATATATATAAACATATTTGTTTAATTCAGTGACACATAGGACTAGTAGCTTAGCTTAGATCATATTCTCCTGTGCTATTCTTTCCAATCTATTCCTATTTTACTTTGTCTTTATTTTCATTAGCAGCAGGTGGTGGAGGGATTATGGTTGTAGATTGTGACAATGCAATAATGGAAACACTGCGTAATGTGATCTTTCCAATCACAGGGGCCAGAGGGGAGGCTATGGAGCACACTACGTTGGAGCAGAGTGCCATATTTTATAGCATATGGCTGTCATATTTGACTTGTCAATTTTTAGTTGTGGCTTAATTTAGTGCATTATCTACTCACAAACGGAGATCAGGTTTACATAGAGGAGTAGTCTACTATAAGAGTCTTGTTGGCTCAATGGCCAATATGTAATTGAAGTATGTTAGAGATATGGAAACAGTCTAGGAAATGCTTCTGGCTGTTTCGGTATCTTCTATAGGCAACAATGAGGAATAACTTTACAGATATTCTTTGTCAGGAATGGGTAAAAGACACCTCCATTAGTCACACAGAGTTGCTCTTAAAAACTAGAAGGAAGACAGCTTTCAGTAGTGGCCTAAGATCTATATCTACTAGCATGACCCTGATTCCCTATTTGTTGATTTATTACTTTATTCAACAAAAAAAAACTAAATAGCTGATATGCCACTTGTTTTTTTCAGTGTACTTCATGTGCCAAAAAAGTACATATTTGTTGGGAAATATGAAGAAAATTTTCCTGATAGAGCCCCATCTTTCTAGCTATTAGTAGCAGTCATACAGTGTATACTGTACACACTTAATTGTTCACAGCAATGCTTCGACTCTGATGTCATGCCTATTGAATGGGTGTAATTCATCTCACTCTTAGGCCTCATGCACACGACCATGTGCACAGTCAGTGTGCTAGCTGTGTTTTTTTTTCACAGCTAGCACACCGACAAATCCATTTCTGTGGCCCCATACACACGACCGTGTATTTTAATGGTCCGGTATATGAGGCCGTGAGCAAAACTCAGGACAGGTCCTATTCCTGTCCGTTTTGCAGACCGTGCTCACTTGTGCCATTGAATGGGGCCGCTGAAGCATGGGAGGCACACGGATGACACTATGCGCATGTCACCTTAAGAAAAAAAAAAATTAAGATGCCATTAATGCCCAATTCAGAGCATTGAGGTAGAAACAGCCATATGTGCTTAACTTTGTGTCCTACTTGTGGTGAACTGCTCTAGTGTTACCAATAAATACATTCCAAGTGTGACTCTTGAAGTTGAATCCCTCTATTCCTCCATTTTGTCAAACTGGCAATTTTATTGATAAATCTAAATCATATAAATCTATATGGACACGCTCATAAGAAGGTCTTCACTATACCAAAATGGAATCTCCTATTTATCTATACCAGACCAAGTGGTCCTGAAACAGGGCAGGAAAAATCACATTAAAGAGGACCTTTCACGTCCTCATGTATATGCGGTTTTACATACCGCTAGAGTGATGACGCTGAGCTGTAAGGAACGCCCCCCCAGTACAAGTCTATGGACGAGAACAGTCAGGGGGGCGTTCCTCACAGCCAAGCTAGACTGTCAGGAACACCCTTCTGACAGTGAACGGTGAAATTTAGACCCCCGATATCTCCAGCCCCGAGGCATATAATGGGGAAAGTCGACAGCGCGCTGAATTCAGCATGCTGTCGGCTTTCTAGCGGTATGTAAAAGCGCACATACATGAGGACCTAAAAGGTCCTCTTTAACGATGACCTGTCAGCTCTCCTGACATGTCTGTTTTAGTAAATACTTTTATTCTCCAAAAAAATAACAATTCTATAGCATACAGTGGGGAAAAAAAAGTATTTAGTCAGCCACCAATTGTGCAAGTTCTCCCACTTAAAACGATGAGAGAGGCCTGTAATTGTCATCATAGGTAGACCTCAACTATGAGAGACAAAATGAGAAAGCATATCTAGAAAATCACATTGTCTGATTTTTTGAGAATTTATTTGCAAATTATGGTGGAAAATAAGTATTTGGTCACCTACAAACAAGCAAGATTTCTGGCTCTCACAGACCTGTAACTTCTTCTTTAAGAGGCTCCTCTGTCCTCCACTCATTACCTGTAGTAATGGCACCTGTTTGACATTGTTATCAGTATAAAAGACACCTGTCCACAACCTCAAACAGTCACACTCCAAACTCCACTATGGTGAAGACCAAAGAGCTGTGGAAGGACACCAGAAACAAAATTGTAGACCTGCACCAGGCTGGGAAAACTGAATCTGCAAAAGGCAAGCAGCTTGGTGTGAAGAAATAAACTGTGGGAGCAATAATTAGAAAATGGAAGTCATACAAGACCACTGATAATCTCCCTCGATCAGGGGCTCCACGCAAGATCTCACCCTGTGGGGTCAAAATGATCACAAGAACGGTGAGCAAAAATCCCAGAACTACACAGGGGGACCTAGTGCATGACCTGCAGAAAGCTGGGACTAACGTAACAAAGGCTACCGTCGGTAACACACTACGCCGCCAGGGACTCAGATCCTGCAGTGCCAGACGTGTCCCCCTGCTTAAGCCAGTACATATCCGGGCCCGTCTGAAGTTTGCTAGAGAGCATTTGGATGTTCCAGAAGAGTATTGGGAGAATGTCATATGATCAGATGAAGCCAAAGTAGAACTGTTTGGTAGAAACACAACTGGTCATCTTTGGAGGACAGTGAATGCTGAGTTGCATCGAAAGAACACCATACCTACTGTGAAGCATGGGGGTGGCAACATCATGCTTTGGGGCTGTTTCTCTGCAAAGGGACCAGGACAACTGATCCGTGTACATGAAAGAATGAATGGGGCTATGTATCGTGAGATTATGAGTGCAAACCTCCTTCCATCAGCAAGGACACTGAAGATGAAACATGGTTGGGTCTTTCAGCATGACAATGATCCCAAGCACACCACCAGGGCAATGAAGGAGTGGCTTCGTAAGAAGCATTTCAAGGTCCTGGAGTGGCCTAGCCAGTCTCCAGATCTCAACCCCATAGAAAACCTTTGGAGGGAGTTGAAAGTCCTTGTTGCCCAGCGACAGCCCCAAAACATCACTGCTCTAGAGGAGATCTGCATGGAGGAATGGGCCAACATACCAGCAACAGTGTGTTGCAACCTTGTGAAGACTTACAGAAAACATATGACCTCTGTCATTGCCAACAAAGGATATATAACAAAGTATTGAGATGAACTTTTGTTATTGAACAATTACTTATTTTCTACCATAATTTGCTAATAAATTCTTTAAAAATCAGACAATGTGATTTTCTGGATTTGTTTTCTCATTTTGTCTCTCATAGTTGAGGTCTACCTATGATGTCAATTACAGGCCGGCCTCATCTTTTTAAGTGGGAGAACTTGCACAATTGGTGGTTGACTAAATACTTTTTTCCCCACTGTATATTGTGTGCAGTCCAAACAAAGGGGGTCATATACTGTGGTAGGGCAAAAAAAGGGGGTCATATACTGTGTGGTGGGCCATAAAAAGGGCATCATATATCATGTGGGGGACAGAAAAAGGGTGTCATATACTGTCTTGTTGGCTGCAGACATTTGCATTGTACCTACAGACATATCTCTTAGCACAAATTTGGCAATTAAACAAACAAATACAATGGGTGCACTTGAGTACCCAGAAATATTTTCAAAATTAGAGTTATTTAGTTTAAAAAAAAAGATGGCTGAGGCTGACCTAATAACCATGTAAAAATATGTGAAAGGTCAATAGAGACCTCTCCTATAAGCTCTCCATACCCAGGACTGGAGCTGTAACACGGGGGCATCCTCCACGTTTAGAGGAAAGAAGGTTTATACACCAACATAGAAGGGTGTTCTTTACTGTAAGAGCAGTGAGATTATGAGACTCTGTGCCAGAGGAAGCTGTAAGGATAGGTTCACATATATCAGTTGCATCAGCATCAGTTTTTTTGTCCCTTTGTCATTACAACCGATGCCAAAACTGATGCGAAAATGTATCAGTTGTCATCAGCCTTTTTTATAAATTTCTACTCCAAAACCATCAGTTGTCATAAGTTGTCATCAGTTTTTACTATCAGTTTTTACGAAGATGGTCCACAAGGCATGATGGGCTGCATAGGCCAATAGAGTAGGGGTACTAAACTACTTTTAGTAAATTTCCATTGACCGGGATCCGCCATCAAGTAAAGGTCCAAGCTGAACACATCCAGTATTTACGGTATTTTTCGGACAAAAAGACATGTCTGACTATAAGACGAACCCCAGGTTTAAACAAGAAAAATAAGGATTAGATCGTGGCATTATACTGTAGAGGCCCTAACACAGTATAATGCCTCCCTAGTGGCGCCTTACACTATAATGTCCCCCTCCAGCTATCCCCACAGTTAATGTCCCCATCCATCTGTACCCAGTTTAACCCTGTGCATGCAAATTAAATAGGAGCTTACATAAGAATATAATTCTCTATCCCCCTATAAAAATTGTAACTCTAATGAATTATTATAATCTCTATACCTAACTAATGTGATAACTAGGGCCGTGTTATGGCCACAACCTCTGAAGTTACTGCGGTTCATTATTACTGGTGTTAGAGAGTCTGATGACCTACTGGAGGTGCAGGTGTTTCATTTGTACTGTGGGTGCAAAAAAAAAAAAAAAAAGCACCCATCTGAAAACTGCCAAAAGCTGGGATTTTATATGGTGACATTTAATGGGTAAAAATTTATTATCTGACTGACGGATCTGCCGTTTGTCAGAAATGTTTTATACGTTCATCGCTAGTGATAATCGCTATTGCTATTATTTTAGCATGTAACGGATATCACTAGAGAGGCGGTCGGCGTATTTTACTCTATAAAGATCAGGTATGGACAAGACAGGGACAGTGAAAAAATGTAAACTTTATTGGTGACTTTGTGTATGTGTTGTGTGTTTGGTGCGAATCTTTTGGCACTTCGACCTGGAAACGTGAGTTATTAACCAATGCGTCGCTAACCTGTCGGTATCCGATGCCTATCCTGTTTCCTGAGATTTTCACTCGGATTGGCAGTGGACGGACTCAACCCACCTTTAGCTAGGTTCACACTAGCGCCAGCTCTCAAACGGACCGCTTAAACAGTGGTTACACACGGAGCAAATAGCAAATGGGGTCTGTCATTTTAAAACTGAAAGTGGCGGAGAAAAAAAGTCCTCCATGCAGGACTTTTTTCTCCGCCTATTTTCGGCGGTCTCTGCGAAGGAGTCTCTCCAATGGAAACTCCGACGAAGATGTGAACCCAGCTTTAAACATATAAGCAAATGGCATAACTTTTTATTATACAACTTGGCTTATTATAATCATTTAGTGGATTAATAACATACAAGCCACTATATGTGTATGCTACATACATATTCTAAAGTGGCATACTATTTTAAAGAATAAGATGTATATACTGTATGTGTGTATATCTATATTATATTATAATATATCTGTAGCCAAACACATGGACATGGAGTCCACACTGTGCCCAGGCACTGGAATGTGCCAGAGCTATCACTGGTGATACTCACCATGTCCTGTTTAAGCAGCTGGAGCTTGGTTTCCAGTCTCTCCAGTGTGCTGGGCTGGGTAGGGCTGAGTGGGCACTGCGACTCTGGGGCATCCTTCTTCCAGTCACAGTGCTCCTCTCGCAGGGACCTCGCCAGGCTTTCGGGCACCTTCCGCCCCAGCTTGATTTCTATATCTCTAAGGTCCAATGTAGAGGAATCGGCCATGACTGAGGTGTAAGGAGGCTGCAAGGCTTTCTCCGGGACACTTGCAGGGAAAGACAGGGCCAGCCAGATGCCAAGGTGATTCGAATCAACAGCTAAAGCAGGCCAAATAAATAAGTCATGGCTTCCTGGTTGACAAGTCAAAACTTCTTCATTAGGGTGTGCACTGCTCCCATGTCATTAAATAGCGCTTATTATCCATCTACACCCATATTTCTGCCCTGCAGCGCTCCTCCCGTCCCGGTTCCCCAGAATCAGGTCGTTCTCGTAGTGCCAGAGGGAGTGATACTGAGAGAGAGCGCGCAAGTATAGCCAGGTGGACGGTGCCCGGGTACACTGTCACTCCGCAGCCTCTATCATTCACTTTGCAGAAACTTTAAACCTCAGTGGCAAGAGGAGCTGATCTGACACAGCCCTTTACCGTACATCTCCGAATAGATGGGAGTAGCAGTGCCCTAGTAGCAGTGTGAGGCTCTCAGCTGCGCTTTGTTTAGGCTACATTGAGCTGCATACAATCCCTCACAGACAATGCTGCACAGTGCAATGACTGGAGTCTCATGTGTTGCTCTGCACAGAAATGAAATATGTCTCTTCTCCTGCCATGAGGTAATCCTTACGGGTTCTCTCTGCTAGAACATGGGAGTGTTATGTGCTTTGTAGACCGCATTCTTCTAGTGAACCATACAAAACGAACCCTTCATACAACAAGCGAGCACATTTATTGAAGTAAATACACCAGCAACAACCATGTAACAAAAATTTGCTAAATTGTGCCACATTTACAGTATCAAAAGTGCCACAAAAATGACTTTTTACGCCAGAAACATAAGATGTCTCATTCCTTCAAGGCCTGATACTTTTTTCATTGTTTTAAAATGCATGTAACACTAGGTTCAAACTAGCATTCGAGTCTCCATATGTGACTCCGCTGCAGATTCCGCTTAAAATCATTTCAGTATAAAAACGGCCAGGGGGTCCAGGGGTTTCCACATGTAACCGCTTTTTAAGCTGACAGGGTCTCCTTCTTTCGGGTCACCATGTGGACCGAAGGACAGAAACCCAAACGCTAGTGTAAACCTAGTGTAAGGCCAGGGCAATGCAGCAATTTTGCCATGACTCCTGGCATGTGACCAAAGATCATCATGTCATCCTGCAAATCCATCACTAATGTAAGTGATTGGAGTGTAATTGTGACCCGAGGATGCTCCGATGGTGCATTCTGGTTGCAAAAAAATTGAGCACTGCTGGATTTTTTAGCAACTAGAAGTTGTGGTAGCAGAATCCTCGGGGTCACAATGTGATTTCTCTCACTTACATTAGTGAACAGCGGTCTTTGGTTGTGCAGCAAAATTGTCATGTAGCCCCAGCTTTAAAGGGATTATCCAGCTTCCAAAAATTACCTGCATATACAGCTACAGCAGTGTTAAAGGGGTATTCCCATCTCAAGGAACTTATCTATACTGGTAGCTTATGTAAATTGAAGACTTTTCCTAAATATATTGCTTTAGCAATGCTGCTTTGTTTTCCTGCTATGTGAAATTATTTCTCCCATTGTTTACATAGCGTTTCCATAGCGCCGGACCTGTGTGATAAGCAGGACAAGTGACATCAGGCACTGCTCTTGTTGTTATCTACAGCTCTGCCCTTCAGCTAATTGCAGTTTGCTGATAAAGCCCTGTTTGTTATCTCTCTATGTAAACACACAGATAACACTGGATCCGTTCTCTAGAAGCATGTGCATATTATTTGATCTGCATTCATATTAGATTTTTAGTAATCATATTAAGTATTGTAATACTTCATAGTGTCCTGTTCAGCAAGCTGGGGGAGTGGAGGTGGTTTTGACTGTCTGAAGGAATACAGGAAGTGAGAAGAAGAGACAGCAGGCAAAGCTGCTGAAACAGGGAGATGGGAAAACCCTTTTAAATACTCACTGTCCCCTTGTGCAGCCTTTTTTATTTTATTTAAGACCTCTTATATCAATGTTATATACATGCAGTGAATCTGTGAACAAACTACAGTTCCCAGATTCATCTGTCTCCTCTCACTTTCTGTGTTTGCTGTTCATGGGGGGAGGGGGGGGAGTGTGCTTGCAAACAAAACATCACAGCATCATGTGACCTCAGATGTGGTTGTGATTTATTACCTGTGATTTTATTGCAGGGGAGGGTGGAGAAGGGAGCTGTACACAGAGAGTGATGAATCATGGGAAATGTAGTTTGTTCACAGATTCACTTCATGTAAATAACAGTGATACATGGAATCTCAAGTAAAATAAAGCCAAGTAAAGGGTGCACAATGGAACAGTGAATATTAAGCACTGCTGTGCATGTATTTGCAGATAATTTTTGGAAGCTGGATAACCCCTTTAAGAGCACCATCTGTTTTTGGTGGCCATTTTTCATACGTGTTTTTTGTAGCATTTTTGGAGTCTATAGAGAAACCTATGGAGATCCCATATAAAATAACACCATACCTAAAGCACGCTGTGTTTTGAAACACGTTATTGACCCCAGTATACTTTGCCAAAGACTTTAGGGCTCTTTCACAAACTACACTATTTTTAAAATACTTGTAAAAAAGAAACAGCATTTTTCAAATCTAGGGTTTTTGCTTGAATTGGAATGGTTATGTTCATACAATGGGGGGAAATTACTACTCCCTCTACTTCAGAAAACTGGTGCATGGGCCTTTTTTGTACCAAAGATGCGCCACTTACCTCTTTCTTTACCCCGCTCACCACTTTTTCCTAAAGTGGGCAGAGTGGGGTGGTGACCAAGGCATCTGGGAATACCTAGGAAATCTACACAAGTTCCTGACTGGAGAGTACGGTAATGCACCTGAATTATTAAGAGGCTGGAGCTTCTTGAAAATTCAGGCCAGTTAGCTCCATTATAGAACTCAAGTATATCAATAGGTCTATTCACATGGCTCTATCTATGTCCGTTTTGACAGACAAAAGCTACGGTCACACCTGCGTTGGGTGACAGTTGGGGGATTTCCTCCCCCTTTTCGCTTTAGAAATGCGAAGAGAAAAGTCTTTTTTCCTGGGGGTCTGCAGGTTTCCGTGGGTAACCACCTTTTAAGTGGATTGGGTTTCTGTTTTTTGGGTCCCCAAGCAGACCCGAAGAACGGAAACCCCAACGCAGGTGTGAACCTAGTGAAAAGTAGTGCATGTTAGTATTTTTGGCAGCTGTGAAATATGGCTGTCAAAAAAACAGCTGTGTGAATATACACATTGGTCTACGGGTTTGCTCCTAGAAAATGGACAAAAATGCATCTCAGCTTGGCACATTGTTGCAATTTTGTGGCACTGTGTTGCATCTCAGCCTCTGCACCCCACTCATCACTTTTTAGACAGTAGGCGGAGAGCCACCAGATTTACTATAACTCTCACCAGAAAACTGTTGTGGGTCATACCACAAATCTATACCAGCCTAGCCTGGCTGGTGTAGATCTGCGACTAGGTGCATCTACATACGCTAAAATTACTCTAGCGAGTCGTGCTTCTGAGGGGGAATAAATTAAGACTGGCATAAGGAGAGCTTGTTTTAATAAATTCCTCCAGTTGAATACAGTGTCTTCTCAAAACGGTCGTGTGACGGATGTTGCAAAAACATCCATCACATGGCTGTTTTTCACTGCCATTCAAGAAAACAGAATGTGAATAGTCTCATAAACTTCCATTGTTTTGAAAATGACCTTGTGATAGCTGTTTTTCACTATTTTGTGGTTAGAGCCAACTTGACCATTGTAAAAAACAGTGATGAAAAACCAATGAAACAATCTGGCATCCGAGGGGCACCTGTTTTTTGACAGACCATTTTCACTGTCTGTTAAAGAATGGACTCTCACTGTTTGGTAAACGGCTATGCAATCGCTGTTGAAAAATTGTCTCTCACTAGAGACAGGTGAACCGCTTCATCATGAACCAGATTGGACAAACAACAAAACCGAACAAATGGCGATTCATCTTGGATGAACTAAAATGCCTGCCACCACTTGTTTGAGCAGGAAATACAGAAGAGACACATTGCCGACAGCCTCTAAGTCAATAGTGCTGATGTCAAATATAGTATAGAAGGTGCTGCAAGCTAGTTGCAGTAATGGTGGAGATAAGGAAGGATCTGTGATTCATCTCACTGCATCATACATTTCTTTCATTATTGACATGTTCCTCTCCGAGCACCTCATTCTGATAAATCTGAGTGCCGTTTCATTAGTTTCTAGTGTACTCTCTCTTTATACGAGCACCAGATGCAAGAGATGTCGAATATCACTTTTTCCAATATTTCAGAATTATTGCGTGCACTACAATATCCAATACTTTTTTGTGTATTCCTCCCTACGAACGAGAGATTACAAGAGAGAATCAAGATATCTGCTGAATCACAAACTACATTGTGTAACATTCATGAAATACTTGAGAACCCAGAGGATTCTGAGGGGTCTGAGGTCACATCTGAGACCCACAATTCCTAAAGAAGATAAGGATTATTGTGCTCTTTTTGAACAGATAGGGAATAAAGGCTCACTGGACTTGACCCTAACTGTTAAATTTCTCCAGAAGGCCATACAAATAAAGACAAGATTTCTGCTATTGAGGTCCAATTACAATTTACTTTTTCTACTGAAGATTTCTCTTCACTAAAAGAGAAAATTACTTCACTGACAACCTATCACCAAGAACAAGTGAAAAAGAAAAAAATCCAAGATTCTACGAGACACAGAGTATTATAGTAACAACTGTGTATATACATTTGTGCTCAAAAGTTTACATACCCCGGCAGTTTTTTTGGTTTTTTGGCCTTTTTTCAGAGAATATGAATGATAACATAAAACCTTTTTCTCCACTCATGGTTAGTGGTTAGTTGAAGCCATTTATTGTCAAACTTCTATGTTTTCTCTTTTTAAGTCATAATGACAACCAAAAACATCAAAATGATCCTGTTCAAAAGTTCACATACCCCAGTTCTTAATACCGTGTATTGCCCCCTCTAACATCAATGGCAGCTTGAAGTCTTTTATGGTAGTTGTGGATGAGGCTCTTTATTTTCTCAGATGGTAAAACTGCCCATTCTTCTTGACAAAAAGTCTCCAGTTCCTGTAAATTCCTGGGCTGTCTTGCATGTACTGCGCGTTTGAGATCTCCCTTTTGGATCGTTGTCATGTTGGAACGTCCAAGTACATCCCATGCGCAGCTTCCTGGCTGATGAGTTCAAATTTGCATCCAGTATTTGCTGATAACGTGCTGCATTCATCTTTCCTTCTACTTTGACCAAGTTTCCTTTGCCTTTGAAGCTCACACATTCCCACATCATCAGTGATCCACCTCCGTGCTTTACAGTAGGAATGGTGTTCCTTTCATCATAGGCCTTGTTGACACCTCTCCAAATGTAACGTTTATGGTTGTGGCCAAAAAGTTTGATTTCTGTCTCATCACTCCAAATTACCTTGTTCCAGAAGTTTTGAGGCTTGTCTCTGTGCTGTTTGGCGTATTGAAGGAGAGATTCTTTGTGGCATTTGCGCAGTAATGGCTTTCTTCTGGCAACTCGACCATGCAGCCCATTTTTCTTCAAGTGCCTCCTTATTGTGCATCTTGAAACAGCCACACCTATAGTTTTCAGAGATTCCTGTATTTCAGCTGATGTTATGTGTGGGTTTTTCTTTGCATCCCGAACAATTTTCCGGGCAGTTGTGGCTGAAATTTTGGTTGGTCTACCTGACTGTGGTTTGGTTTCTGGGCATGTTATCAGGCCAAGATCACCAGGGTATGTGAACTTTTGATCAGGGTCATTTTGATGTTTTTGGTTGTCATTATGATTTAAAAAGAGAAAACACAGAAGTTTGACAATAAATGGTTCAGCCAACCACTAACCATAAGTGGAGAAAAAGTTTTAGTGTTATCATTCATATTCTCTGAAAAAAGGGCAAAAAATCTGCCGGGGTGTGTAAACTTTTTAGCACAACTGTAAATGTCAAGATTGCTACTCCGTGCATCAAACAAAGCACACGGAGAAGACATCGCTTTTCAACAGAATCTTCAATATCCAGGTCAGAAAGACACTTTCCAGGACATCAATGTGCCTCTTTTTTTAAGGTGGTTGACGCAGGCTCTCAACCGGAGGAGAGTGAGGCAAGGTTGCCTGTGCAGGTGGGACGACAAGATGACGATTTGATCCCAGGTACCAGTACATTGCTAGTGGTTAATATTTCTTCTAAGAATCTAAATCTTGTACAACTGTCCATATTACAAAAAGGACTCTCATTTTGCCCCTACTATAAATACAGTACGTTTCATCTGGAAATGGACCTTCAAAGGTTCTTCCGTAACATCAGATTAAAGGCCCAATTTCTCAATGATAATGTAACTAGATTGAATTCTTCCCTTACTTCGAACATCAACCCAATTACCATTAAGGACTTAGGTTTAAGAACTAAAATTACCTTTAATCCTCCACGTGGTTTACATTCAAATGAGGCTTTCATAGATCTAGTAAATCGCAATATCTCACAGGTATGTGTTGACATAGAGAGGGTCCTTTTGCATAGTCCTACTAATCTATCCAGTGAGGAACGACAAGTTTTGAATCTTCTTGTTCAGGATAAAGATCTTACCATTAAGCCTGCTGATAAGGGGGAAACTATTGTTGTATGGGATAAAAAAGACTATATAATAGAAATTAAATCACAATTGTCAGACTTCAAGGTCTATAGAAAATTACTAGCTGATCTGACACAGTCAGTTATGACCAAAATAAAACAAAAGATGGACCTTTATAGCTCCAAAGGGGTCATTGATCTCAAGACCTATGAGTTCTTATTACAAATTAATCTCATTATATCAGTGTTCTACTTATGTACCAAAAATACATAAAAAGTCTGCAAAATCCACCAGAAAGACCCATTACGGATTCTGCACTCTCTCCATTCTCCATCCCACTTGAAAAAAAAAACTCATCCTTTTGATAAAGCAAAGTACTTTTTATTAGATACACAGGAGTTTTGTAGCAGATGAAGACACAATCTCCGATTTCTGGAAAATACCGGCTGGTGACTCTGGAAGTCAAAAGCCTTTATATTTCAATCACACATGAGAAGGGTCTATCTACCATACATTCATTACTCACTAAAGCTGATAAATCTGAAACAGTTGTATCATTTTGTTTGGACTTACTTGAACGTGTCCTTGCAAAAAATTACTTCATGTTCCAGGATGATTTTTACTTTCAGATCCAAGGTACCTCAATAAGGTCCAATGTGGGTTCCCCCGTATGCAAATGCTTATATGGCCTCCTTTGAGGAACAATTTGTTTACAGTAATGTATGGTTCGTAACCATTGTCGTTCTGGAGACATTACATTGATGATATTTTCTGTATAAGGGAGGGCCCATTGGGCTCCTTGTGTAGTTTTCATGAGTATCTTAACTCCACTTGGAGTTAACTACAGTTCACCATCCATTTTGTTCAGCATAAGATGGACTTGTCATTTGCAATTCAGAAGTATTTCACTCTATGGTTCTATGCACAAAACCTACAGGCTGAAATGGTCTATTGCATTACAACAGCTGTCATCCCAAAGCTATGAAAAGGTCTCTACGCATTTCACAGTTTCAGATGGTCCAAAGGATTGTATCAGATAACGATCAGAAAGAAATTCGCCTGGATGAAATGCATAAGAAATTTAAACAATCTGGCTATCCTAAACATGTACTACGGAACTGTAAGTCACACACGTCAAAGAGTAAGAGGGATAATTCTGATCGTATTCCATTTATTTATACTTTTCATCCCTTTGCATATAAAATACATAAAATCATCCGTAAACATTGGTCTATCCTCCGAGGATATCCAAATGTGACATCCTTCTCTAAACCGTTTTTACCTTGTTTTAGGAGGACTGAGATTTTAAAGAAAAAAACTGGTTAGCGCTGACTTAGGGGTGAGCCAGAAAGTCCTCTAGCAACTCTTTCTGAATACAAGATAGTCCAGAACATTTCTATGTTTACACTGCCCACAATGTAATAATGTACAGAAGGGCGACACCATATTTCATCCTCACACTGGAAGAGGCTTTCCGCTTAAAGACTTTTTCACTTGTGACACAGCCTATGTGGTCTATATGATAAAATGCCCATGTGGACTTGCTTATATAGGGGAAACAACACAAGCAATTAGGGATAGTATCTCGGAACACAAATCCACTATTCACAGAGAAAACTTACTGTTACCCATTCTATATTACTTTTAGGAAGCTAAACATTCCCAAATGTTTCCCAACTTAAATATCAAGTCATTGAACATGTACCTAAGCCTAGACGAGGTGGAGACCGTATAAAAAGACTCAAAATGAGGGAAGCCTTCTGGATCCACAGATTTTAGACCCCAACCGTTGACTATAATATACATAGAATAGAATATTTCTTGTCTTTTGTGACTAACATTTTCATCTTGATGTTTTCTTTTTTCTTTCAGAATCGTTAAACATAGGAGGATTACGGTACCCAATTGATCTATTACCGGATCACTATCTTTACTATCTTTTTTCAAAATTTTTTTCCCCCTTGTTTGTCCTTTTTTAACCACGTTTTCTTCTCTTTTTACTTTTTTGCTCTTATCATGATAGTAAAATTTCAACATTCATTTTTTTTTTTTTTTTTTTAACTCAGTTTTCCCATATCTATAACTCCCCCTCCCTCCCTTTTTTCTCCCAATGTTCATTTCCACATTAGAACATTTCAATTCAGGTCTGTATTAGATATCCCCCTCCCCCCCCCCCTTTTTACTATATATTTTTTTCTTTACACTTTTGTTTTGCCTCCTCTCCCTCCCAGCGCGTCATTAGATGTGACCGGTAGTGGCCTGTGTTTACCATTTACACCGGTCAAGTAACCCGAGATTTCCGATCATGCTGAGTTTTTTTTTTTTTGCTTCGCAAATATAAAGTATTGCAGCCTCCAGTATTCTAAAAAAAAGAATCACCGTTATTTAAGAGATTTTCTAATTTGTGTTCAATTCACCCAATATACAGTTTAGCCTGTGCTAATCTGAAACAAATAAACAATAGTTTTCTTTAGGAAAGCTGCCCCTGCTTTATATTGCCATGTGTCAGAAAATGTTTCCATCCAGCTGTTATCTCTGGACTTGACAAATCTCTGCCTACTGTATTTTCCAAAGCGACGAAAGGACCTCCATGTACGACCAGAGGAAGGCACAGGAAAACCTCTCAGTGTTCATCAGTGTCAGTGCAAATTCCGTTGACATTTGAATGAAATGAAATGCTATGGCAGGAGACCCAGGAGAATCCCACTGCTGACACAGAGACATAAAAAAGTTAGACTGCAGTTTGCCAAAATGTATTTAAGCTAAAATCCTTCTGGGAAAACATCTTGTGGACAGATGAGACCAAGCTTTTTGGTAAAGCGCATCATTCTACTGTTTACTGAAAACAGAATGAGGCCTACAGAGAAAAGAACACAGTACCAACATTCATATGGTGCAGGTTGTCTTCCTGCCTCTGACACTGGGTGCCTTGAGTGTGTGCAATGCATCCTCAGCAATAGTTCAATCAATGCATGTTGGGCAGAGCTTTTTCTCATAGGAAGAAGAAAAACAGAGGGAACTAATTAATAAAAAATAATAAAGGGTTGGCACACAGCCATTTACATCCCCTAGAATACTGAGGAAGGTGGAGGTGGACCTTCATCTTTCCCTTCTTCTTGGGGTCTTCCTCTTGCTGGTGGCTGCTGGGACTGTAGCTCTAGCTGCTCCTGCTTTTCCATACTGTAGAGAAGTCTTCTTAATGCAGGGAGGGCCAGGAGCCTGCTCAGCAGCAGCTCTACCGTCCCTCAACCTGCATTATATGACCACGCCCAGGGGCGTAAATACCAGGGTAGCAGCGGTAGCGGCTGCCACAGGGCCTGGGACATTAAGGGGCCTGGAGCCCTGTGGCTACCGCGAACCCCACAAACACTGCTATCATTATACTCTGGGGTCTTTTCAGACCCCTGAGTATAACGATCGGGGGCCCAGGGGAGATGAGCGAACATAAAAAACAACGTAACTCACCTCTCCTACACCCCGACAGGCTTCGGGCCTGTTTGGTGACGTCAGCCGACGTCATTATGCATCGCGACGACGGCCTGGATCACGCAAGATCTGGTCAAACATTGAAGATGGCCGAAGTAGCACACGCGAGTTCATTGGAGCCAGGGAGAGGTAAGTAGCATTGTTTTTTATGTTTGTATCCTCCTCTGGGTCTCCGATCATTATACTCTGGGGTCTGAAAAGATTGACGGACGAGAGCAACAGACATTCACAATGGTAGTGTCCCTAAGGAAACAGCATCATACATTCATGTGACAACTCCAGAAATCGTTCATGTGAAAGTGAAAAAAGTAAATTAGAAACAAAAAAAAACATACTCACCTTTACCCTGTGCTGCGGTGCCTCCCAGCGTAGTCCGGGCCTCACACTCCATTGTTGTCTTCCAGTGGAAGTCCCCGCTATCTGTGAGGTCCCGGGGTCTCTTCCTGAGGCCGCTGATTGGCCTCTGCAGTTACGTGATCGCTGAGGCCAATCATTGGCTTTAGAGGAAGTGAGCAGTTTCACTTTGAGAAGATGCTAGAGCAGGAGTACCGGACCGTGCTGGGAGGACACCGGGAACAGGTGAGGATGATTTTTTTTTTTTCACCTCCCCTGACCTATTTTAAAAATAATTGATTTGCCTGTACAACCTATTTAACTTCAAAACCATTTTGCAAGAAAAAAAACATCTTGAACACCCATTCAGTATAAAGTACTTTGGGTTTTCAACGTGGCGCCTTCTCCTTATGATTGGTCTCATCAGTCTTACCTGCATTGATCATATATTGATAGCATATATTGATTTTCATCAGTTATTGTTTATATGGAACCCACCATACTGTAATACGCGATTTTACAAAAAATTGTCTAACCTAGAAAACTTCCTAAAAAAAATTAGAGAAATCTTTCTTTGTTACCTGAAAATAGATGGTTGTGCCTGCTGTATATGGAAACACGCCGTGTTTAAATGAACTCTTCTAACAATATAACTTTCTTCATGTTGTAACCCCTGCAAGGAGCACTTCGCATACAGCAGATGCTGCAGTTAATGCCAAGCCAGGACCCATTACAGCATACAGTGGGGAAAAAAAGTATTTAGTCAGCCACCAATTGTGCAAGTTCTCCCACTTATAAAGATGAGGCCGGCCTGTAATTGTCATCATAGGTAGACCTCAACTATGAGAGACAAAATGAGAAAGCAAATCCAGAAAATCACATTGTCTGATTTTTTAAGAATTTATTTGCAAATTATGGAGGAAAATAAGTATTTCGACAATAACAAAAGTTCATCTCAATACTTTGTTCTATATCCTTTGTTGGCAATGACAGAGATCAAACGTTTTCTGTAAGTCTTCATAAGGTTAGCACAAACTGTTGCTGGTATGTTGGCCCATTCCTCCATGCAGATCTCCTCTAGAGCAGTGATGTTTTGGGGCTGTAGCTGGGCAACACAGACTTTCAACTCCCTCCAAAGATTTTCTATGGGGTTGAGATCTGGAGACTGACTAGGCCACTCCAGGACCTTGAAATGCTTCTTACGAAGCCACTCCTTCGTTGCCCTGGCAGTGTGCTTGGGATCATTGTCATGCTGAAAGACCCAGCCACGTTTCATCTTGAATGTCCTTGCTGATGGAAGGAGTTTTGCACTCAAAATCTCACGATGCATGGCCCCATTCATTCTTTCATGTACACGGATCAGTCATCCTGGTCCCTTTGCAGAGAAACAGCCCCAAAGCATGATGTTTCCACCCCCATGCTTCATAGTAGGTATGGTATTCTTTGGATGCAACTCAGCATTCACTTTCCTTCAAACACGACGAGTTGTGTTTCTATCAAACAGTTCTACTTTGGTTTCATCTGACCATATGACATTCTCCTAATACTCTTCTGGAACATCCAAATGCTCTCTAGCAAACTTCAGACAGGCCCGGATATGTACTGGCTTAAGCAGGGGGACACGTCTGGCACTGCAGGATCTGAGTTCCTGGCGGCGTAGTGTGTTACTGACGATAGCCTTTGTTACGTTAGTCCCAGCTTTCTGCAGGTCATTCACTAGATCCCCCCGTGTAGTTCTGGGATTTTTGCTCACCGTTCTTGTGATCATTTTGACCCCACAGGGTGAGATCTTGCGTGGAGACCCTGATGGAGGGAGATTATCAGTGGTCTTGTATGTCTTCCATTTTCTAATTATTGCTCCCACATTTGATTTCTTCACACCAAGCTGCTTGTCTATTGCAGATTCAGTCTTCCCAGACTGGTGAAGTTCTACAATTTTGTTTCTGGTGTCCTTCAACAGCTCTTTGGTCTTCACCATAGTGGAGTTTGGAGTGTGACTGTTTGAGGTTGTGGACAGGTGTCTTTTATACTGATAACAATGTCAAACAGGAGCCATTACTACAGGTAATGAGTGGAGGACAGAGGAGCCTCTTAAAGAAGAAGTTACAGGTCTGTGAGAGACAGAAATCTTGCTTGCTTGTAGGTGACCAAATACTTATTGTCCACCATAATTTGCAAATAAATTCTTAAAAAATAAGATAATGTGATTTTCTGGATTTGTTTTCTCATTTTGTCTCTCATAGTTGAGGTCTACCTATGATGACAATTACAGGCCTCTCTCATCTTTTTAAGTGGGAGAACTTGCACAATTGGTGGCTGACTAAATACTTTTTTTTCCCCACTGTACATCAGCCATTTTATGCTGAGTGACAGTGGATTACATTTCCCTACACCCCTTACTCCAGGGGGAGGCGTATCAGAGAAAGGGACTGATTGGCTGAGCAGGGAATTATGGGAAAGGTCTGCACAGGAAAGAGAGAGGACAGCCACATGGACTGCAGAGAAACTTTCTTCCAGCAACTGCAAGGGAGCACATAGCTTGGCATTGGGTAACTCAGGACATAGAGACAGTCCTGCCAGCCCACCAGCTCACTCTGAGGGAAGAAGTAGCATCCCAGCAGCAGCAGCACCACCTGTCCAGATTGACCAAACTCCTAAAAGATACCCAGGGCTGCATCCAAGAAGTCTCCTTCCTCATACTCCATTAGTATCCTCTCATCTGAAATCTGCAGCCTCCAGTGATACTCCAGGCTGGCACCAGATTCCCTGCAAGAGTTAGTGGGTAGACTTTGATGGAATTTGCTGTACTGCAGTTAGAAAGTTTATCAGAACTGTGGTAGAAAGGATCTGCTGTCTCTATAGTGCACCAACCTTTCCTGAATGGGTGCCATCGTCCGTGGCAACTGGGCCCCAACAGATGGACTGTTCTTTTCATTGCTGCAGCCATTAGTAATTCTGCATTGTGTGCTGTTATTTAGGAGTACAAGCTGTTACCTGCAGTATGATTGCATGTGTGTGATGACTATCATCTGTGGGTCACTATCTTAACTCTGTGCTATTCCCTATAGTTTATTATACCCGCCAGGCCTGGCACATAGTCTATTCCCACCACTAGGGGGTTAATACTATAGGATGTCCCAGTGCACTGTCATGTGAATCACTGAAACATTTCTCTGTTCGCATTTTATTACGTTTGCCCTTGTTTACCCTTCCCATAATAAACCGGTTAAGTAGTTTTACCCTCAACATTTGTGAGTGTATACTGAGCTTAGGTGGGGGTTTCCCGAGTCGACCCCTAGCAAAAGAGGAAGACCCTCCTGAATTCCTATAGAGCTCCTAGCAAGATTCGGGTGGAGGCACTGAGCCATAGTGAGATGAGAACTACAACACACCCTGCCTACAGAGGTCGGCCCAAAGGGGTGTTACAATGTTATTCTTTATGTTACTATAATTGGAGTAAAATATTCAGTCTATGATGACAGTTACTTTGTAGCTGAATCTTCTGTGTGTAATGTAAACATTCACCAAGGACTGGCAATCTGTATGTAAATTGCTAATTCTCGTTTCAGACTTGAGGCCATGCAGTGACACAGTATTGGTGTACACTCACCTTTTCTAACACAGACATACACCAACTGGATAACCTTTACACATAAATGGATAAAAGACATTCAATAGCTGCATCATCAGCACATATGACAACCATTACAGCAGACAGTAAATCAGCTAAATCCTTATGCCTTTAAAATTTTTCTAGATATAATTATAAATTCTCAATTTGCATTACAAATTATGGTTTATTTTTTGGGTTTTGCTAGATGCCATGGACAGGAAGGTGTTTGTGCAAAATGATGTTTATGGCATAGTCTCAGGCCTATTATGTCTGCAGCACATTTTATATTTATCTCTGAGGCTGTAGGTGTGTGAAATAAGGAGCAGTCTTCCCCCTCCCCTATCCATTATAACTAGTTTAGTTTGTTTACATGTAATTTGCCAGGAGTAAATGTACAATAGCAAACAGCTGAGAAAAGCCCAAGTGATCATAATACTGTATACTAGATACAGGAACACTGAACTGCAAATACATGCAGGCATGATATAGCTAAAACGATCCCTGATACAGGAAAAGACAAATCTATAAGCACAGTCAGGAAAACTGCTTGTTGTCTGTGAATAATATTTTATATGTAATCACACAAACAGCCAGTAGTAGATACAAGTACATAGAAGACTTTTCTTACACTGTAAGCTGTGAGATGTGCACAATGTTCATTCCAGTGCACAGAGAAAGCAGTTTGCAGAGATGTGTGGAGGCTGTAAGAAAAACAACCCCTTCCTGCATTCATTGTGTGAAGAGACCAGTCCCTCCTCCTTTCACTTGCTTTCTATGGTATCTATTGATGGGGCTTCCCTAGTAACAGGGAGTGAACAGCAAATTAGCTAGAAAGGAGACACCTAGTGGCAGCAAATTTATAGAGGTTTTTTAGGCAGAAAACATCAACATTTTAAATAAAGTGCATTACATTTCGGTCCAGAATCACATGCTTTATTGAATGAGACTATGTTGTCTGAATAGTTAGTTCCCATCTAAAGTTGTGTCCTTAAAGGGAATATATCTTAACCCCTGAACAGTTTTGCCCATCTCCTGCTCGGGCTTTGAGCAAAGTACCTAACAGTTTAGGTCTGAGCAGGAGACAGGCAGTGAAACTGTAATAGAAGCAAGTCACTAACGGAGCTCTAGCTCTGGCTGTGGGGGCTACAGCCGCAATTTTCACATTTAGCTAATAGTGGGCTTGCTTCATTAAGTATAGAAACTTTTTTTGCTGTGTGCATTTTGTGTTAGACAATTTAAAACCCTTTTTTTCCCTTTCTCCTTTGCTTTGCACCAAATTGAGGGAAGGCATTATTGTGCCCAGGTGGTTTAAGTAGAAGCAAAGGACTCAGCAAGCTGGCTTCACTGTGGGCTTGCTTCACTAAGTGGCTGTGGACTAAGTGGAGTTGAAGAGCAGTAGTGAACTTACCAGTAAGTAATTTACTTTTGTTTAACTACTTTCCTGTTTATTGTAATTTGGATAATGGCTAGCAAGATTGGACATTTACTTCAGTGCACAGTATATTATATGTATGCACTACTGGTGCTCTGGAAGAGCAGAATGCAACACTGAGGGCGATTGACAATCTTGAATGGAGATTACTTGCTCAGTGAACAGCAGTCAGTGGGTTAGATATGGAGGTTGGAGAGCTGGAGGGACATCAGGAAGACCAGGCAAGGAGCTGGGTTACTACAGAGAGAGAAGGGGTGGAAGGGGATCCAAGGAAAGGAAGGCCACTCCTGTTTCTGTTCATCCAAACAAAATTCCCAAGTTGGGTGAAGATGTGAGGATATCAGTGTCAGAAATGGCAGCCCTAGTGGATACTGCTCTCCCTAACAACCGGGAGGACAGTCAAGCTAGTAGTCGAGGGGGAAGGGAGTAGTGTAGGTAGGGCAAGGCAGTTAGTAGTTAGAGGGGATTCTATAATCAGGAAGATGGATAGAATAATTTGTCGCCAGGACCGCCTCAACCAAATTTTTTTCTGTCTCCCTGGTGCAAAGATTCGGCACATGGTAGAACGGTTGGACAAACTGCTGGGAGGGGCTGGGCAGGACCCAGCTGTCATGGTCCATGTGGGTACCAATAACAGAATAAATGATAGGTGAAGGCTCCTTAAGTAGAATTTTAGAGAACTAGGCTCAAAGTTGAAGGGAAGGATCTCCAAGGTTGTATTCTCGGGAATACTGCCTGTACCATGTGCTAAAAAGGAAAAGCAGTGGGAGCTTAAGTTAAATGAATGGCTCAAGTCTTGGTGCAGGGAAGAAGGGTTTGGGTTCTTAGAGCACTGGGCTGACTTTTCACTGGGGTAGAAGTTGTTTTCAACAGAAAGCTTGAACTTAAATGGAAGGGGGTCTGCTGTGCTGGGGGAGGAGAGAATTCCAGAGGGGGTGGTGGAGCATTTAAACTAGGAAAGCAGGGGGAGGGCCAGGCAGATATAGGGTTAGATAGGTCAGAGAGGGGACAGGCTACCGTGATGGTGGAGAAGTGGAGTGTGTAGAGGGATTAGAATAGTTGATAGGGAGATCCATTTATTACAACTCAACAGTATAGACAAATCTTCAAGAATGCACATTTCTGGAATTTGGATGGCAATTTAAAGTGTGTGTTGACAAATTCAATAAGCCTAGTGAGCAAACTGGGGAGCTTGAGTCCCTGGTCCAGGAGGAAAACATTGATATAGTTGGTGTGGCTGAGACGTGGCTAGATTCCTCACACGACTGTGCAGTAAACATTCTGGGTTTTACACTCTTTCGCAAAGACAAGGCTAAAATGAAGGGAGATGGAGAGTGTGTCTGTGTTTGTGTATTTATGTATGTCAAAAGTAGCATGAAAGTGAGTGTGAAAGATGAAAATGTGGGTGAAAATTAGGAGGATGTGGAATCCTTGTGGGTGGAATTGCATAAGGATGTGACCACTGATAAAATACTTTTTGGTATAATCTATAAACCGCCCAACATAACTGAGAAGTTAGAGGGTTAGTTGTATAAGGAAATTGAGTAGGCGGCATTGACGGGTACAGTGGACTTGATGGGAGATTTTAACTACCCAGATATTGACTGAGGTCATGGTACTGCATCGTCTGTAAAAGGGAGGAAATTCATCAATTTGTTGCTGGACAATTTTATGGTCCAGCTTGTAGAAGCTCCAACTAGAGGGGATGTTCTGCTGGATTTGATAATTTCTAATAATGTGGAACTTGTTGAAAATGTTACTCTTGGTGAAAACCTTGGTAATAGTTACCATAATCTAATCAGATTCCATTTAAATTGTAAAGAACAAACAAAAGGTTGGGAGGGCAAATCCCTTTATTTTAAAAAGGCCAATTTTCCCAGGTTAAAGAGGTTGTCCAGGTAAACCTTTTATATTTTAAATAGGCTGGGGCAGTTGAAGAAAAAAAAAAAAATCTTACTCGTCTGTCCCCAGTGCTCTGGAGTCCTCCCAATACGGTCCGATCCTTCTGTTGGGCTGTCTTCTCAAAGTGAAACTGCTCGCCGGCTTTGACATCCCGGATCCCTTCCGTTGAAGCCACTTATTGGCTTCAGTGGTCACGTGGCCGCTGAGGCCAATCAGCGGCCTCAGGAAGAGACCCTGAGACATCACCTGCCCTTCACTGAAGCTGCTGATTGACCTTAGCGGTCACGTGTGGTGGGGACTTAGATAGAATAACACCAGGGAAAGGGGAGTATGATTTTTTATTTTTATTTTTTCAACTCCCACGGCCTGTTTAACATATAGAAATTTTGCCTGGACAAGCCCTTTAGGGCTGCACTTCAAGATATAGACTGGGTACAGCTGTTGTCAAATAGTGATACATAGGTTAAGTTAGATTAGCAAGTATATAGCAAAATGTATACCCATAGGGTACAAGTATAAAACACCTTAAATTAACCCCTCCGTGGCTTACAACACTGGTAAAAGGGCAATAAACAATAAAAAAAATGGGCATTTAAAAAGTATACATCTGAAGGGTCAGCTAATAATAATAATAATAATACATTTTATTTATATAGCGCCAACATATTCCGCAGCACTGTACAATTTGTAGGATTCAAGTACAGACAAAAAAAGATACATTACAAAGAAATAGTCAATTCACACACTGGGACTGTGGGCCCTGCTCGCAAGAGCTTACAATCTATGAGGTAGAGGGGGTGACACAAGAGGTAGCAGGGGTGGCATCGGAGGTAGCATTGCTTATACAATGGTCAGACAATTTTGTAATATAGGTTACTGTCATTACACATATATAAAGCTGTATGAGCCGTCACCAGTTGTGTCCTTTAACGTGCAGTTGTAGGAGTTGTAATAGGCCTGTCTGAAAAGATATGTCTTTAGTTTGCGCTTGAAGCTGTGGAAATTGGGGGTTAATCTGATAGTCCGGGATACAGCATTCCAGAGAAGTGGTGCAACTTGGGAGAAGTCTTGTATACGAGCAACATATGTTGTAGGGGGAACGTTTGGAAAGTCAAAAGGTGGAGAAGGACCTGGGTGTACTTATAGAACATAGGTTAAATTACAGCATGCAATGTCAATTGGCTGCTTCTAAGGCCAGCATGATATTGTTATGTAGTAAAAGGGTAATGGACTCATGGGACAGAGATATAATATTACCACTTTATAAATCATTGGTGCGGCCCCATCTGGAAAATTTTGTTCAGTTCTTGTCAAAAGTTCAAAGAAAGGATGTCCTAGAGTTGGAAAAGGTTCAACGGAAGGCCTCAACATTGATAAGGGGCATGGAGAACCTCAGTTATGAGGTGAGTTTAAAAGTGTTAAATTTGTTTAGTCTTAAGAAGATGCGTTTAAGGGAGACATGATAAACCTATATAAATATATAAGTGGCCATAGAAGAAATATGGGAAAAGCTGTTACATACAAAATCACCTCAAAAGACAAGGGGGTGCTCCCTCTTTAAAGACTGTGAATCTGTGGAATAGCCTACCCCAGGAGCTGGTCACAGCAGCAACAGCTGACAGCTTCAAAAAACGGCTTAGATGCCTTTTTACAGCAAATTAACATTGATGCTTATGGAAATGTCATGCCCTTTCCCATTCCCTGGTTGAACTGGACCATGTCTTTTTTCAATTGTACTAACTATGTTACTTAGGAGCAACTTTGGCTGCATTTAACCCCTTAGCAACCACAGGTTACGTCCTGGCCGCCTGGTACTTATAGTAATAGTACTTCCCGGCGTTAAGGGGTCTCTGTGTCCTGTGACACGGGGATCTTGAGAAGATTGCTGCAGTCCATGACGGCAGACAATCTTCGCATATACAAAGGGGGGTTTGATCCTCCCCGCGACATAGTTCGCTACTATTGGCTGATCGATTCTGAACGGCCAGTAGCAGCTTACCGGCACAGATCCAATGATCTGTGTCAGCAGGTTATTCTACAACTGCCACTGATTGGTGCTAGCACCAATCACTACCGAGTATCAGAGGGCGAGTAGTGGTGTCACTACCTTCCCTCTCGTACAAACCGGCCAATTGCAGCCACACAGGGCAGTGCAAACTATGGGTCACTGCTTTATTCGGGTCACTCCCATTGGGATTGTGAGCAGAGCAGTCACTCTGCTTCCCCGAGCATTGTATAGAGTGCGTAACCACTGCGATTTGTGCTTACCTACCTGCATCACCTCTGCCACCGTCCATCTTCCTTTAGAATCAGTTGCATATAATGTGTGTGTGTGTGTGTGTGTGTGTGTGTGTGTGTGTGTGTGTGTGTGAAGAAAAATGGCTGGGTTGTTATGGAAACATGGAGTGCAGCTGTGTCCATGTGGCTGACAATGCCTTGTCAGATTGGAGATGGGTTTAGGTCTGCTGGGGAGTTTCAGCAGCTCGCTGTTGTCTGTGACATACCTTATCAGATTGGAGACGGGCTTGGGTCTGCTGAGAATTTTCATTAGCTCGAGCAGCAGCCATACGTTTTGCTGCAGGAGGCATGAGTAGTTTAAAAACGTTTCAATTTATAAGAATGCTTACTTCCAGTATAGGTACAGTCTGTTTATGGCTGTGTTGTTATGGAAACCTGGTGAATTAAATGTGAAATTATATTGGCTGATATATGTGATATGACTGAATATTTAAGGACCTGCGAACTGCTATTGACTAATAAAGGTCATAAATAGCTTGGTTGCTATGGAAACCTGGCGTAAAGCTGTGTGCCTGAGGAGATTAAGCGCCTGCGAGCTTCTATTGGCTGATAAGGGACATATGACCGTGTGTATGGCAGTTGGAATATGAGTGAAAGACTTGCAGGCTTGTATTTGCTAATGCAGGTAATTTTTTGTGAATACTGTATCTCAGGAACGGTACGTCCTAGAGTGCTGAGACCCAGTCTAAAATCTTCCCAGACACCATGCGAATTTGGTGAAGATCGGTCTAGTTGTTTGGTCGCGCATAAATAACAGATAAACAGACAGAAACTCATATACTGTATAAATATCTATATATATATATATATATATATATATATATATATATATAAAAACAAAAAAGTGTAGCAGCACTCTGACACAGCACAAGGGTATATAGAGAACAGAGATAGCATTACTGCTATTATTGGCACCTACAAATTAATATGGTGTATAAACTAAAATTTTGAGGTTCTTAGTTATACATATTTGATCAAACAGTAGGAAGCCCACCTGCCCCGACAAGGCGACCTCATTAAGGTGGGACCCTATACTAATACCTCTATTAAACCCTAAATAAATCTACAATGTGAACACAGGGCAATAACATACCTCTCTTGGACCCAGAACAGGTCTACAATGCGAACACAAGGAAATAACATACCTCTCTTGGACCCAGAACAGGTCTACAATGTGAACACAGGGCAAATAGGATCCAGAGCATACTCAACTTAAAATAGCCTAGGGGCAAATGGGGAACTGAAAAATATCCTCTATTCAACTTAAATAAACCCATGCAAATGTCGGGGCAGGTGGGCTTCCTACTGTTTGATCAAATATGTATAACTAAGAACCTCAAAATTTTAGTTTATACACCATATTAATTTGTAGGTGCCAATAATAATAATGCTATCTCTGTTCTCTATATACCCCTGTGCTTTGTCAGAGTGCTGCTACACTTTTTTGTTTTTATACATTTTACCACAGTAGCTTGCACCTGTTCACATTGGGATGTGCTGTCTGAATCTTTTTTGTTTTATATATATATATATATATATATATACACGTGGACAAAATTGTTGGTACCCTTCGTTTAATGAAAGAAAAACCCACATGGTCACAGATATAACTTGAATCTGACAAAAGTAATAATATATAAAAATTCTATGAAAATGAACAAATGAAAGTCAGACATTGCTTTTCAACCAAGCTTCAACAGAATTTTTCTAAAAAGAAAACTCATGAAACAGGCCTGGACAGAAATGATGATACCCCTGAAAATAATGTGACCAAAGGGACATGTTAAATCAAGGTGTGTCCACTAATTAGCATCACATGTTTCTGCAATCTTGTAATCAGTCAGTGGGCCTGTATATAGGGCTACAGATACTCACTGTGCTGTTTGGTGACATGGTGAGTACCACACTCAACATGGACTAGAGGAAGCGAAGGAAAGAGTTGTCTCAGGAGCTTAGAAAGAAAATTATAGACAAGCATGTTAAAGGTAAAGGTTATAAGACCATCTCCAAGCAGCTTGATATTCCTGTGACTACAGTTGCACATATTATTCAGAAATTTAAGATCCATGGGACTGTAGCCAACCTCCCTGGACGTGGTCGGCGGAGGAAAATTGATGACAAATCAAAGAGAAGGATAATACGAATGGTAACGAAAGAGCCCATAAAAACTTCTAAAGAGATTAAAGGTGAACTTCAAGCTCAAGGAACATCAGTGTCAGATCACACCATCCGTCGTTGTTTGAGCTAAAGTGGACTTCATGGGAGACGACCAAGGAGGCACCATTGTTGAAAACAAATCATAAAAAACCAGACTGGAATTTGCCAAACTACATGTTGACAAGCCACAAAGCCTCTCGGAGAATATCCTATGGACAGATGAGACAAAAATTGAAATTTTTGGTCAGACACATCAGCTCTATGTTCACAGACGGAAAAATGAATCTTGAAAAGAACACTGTCCCTACTGTGAAACATGGAGGAGGCTCTGTTATGTTCTGGGGCTGCTTTGCTGCATCTGTCACAGGGTGTCTTGAATCTGTGCAGGGTACAATGAAATCTCAAGACTATCAAGGGATTCTAGAGAGAAATGTGCTGCCCAGTGTCAGAAAGCTTGGTCTCAGTCGCAGGTCATGGGTCTTGCAACAGGATAATGACCCAAAACACACAGCTAAAAACACCCAAGAATGGCTAAGAGGAAAACATTGGACTATTCTGAAGTGGCCTTCTATGAGCCCTGACAGGCATCGGACTGCACACGTCCGGGCGGCCATTTTCCGGTGGTCTGCTACACCACCGTACTGCGACGCAGTACATAAGCATATCCGGGCGGCCATTTTCCGGTGGTCTGCTACACAGTATGCTCAGGTAGCAAACCACAGGAAAATGGCCGCCCAGACATGCGCAGTCCTATGCCTGAGAAAGGCAGAAGTTCCGGCGAAGAGGAGTGAACATAATCAGCTAAGGTGCGGTGGAGAGTTATGACACGCAGGGGGAACGCCCCCGTTTCTCTGTGATCCTAATTTGCATAACAGAAGAAACCGATTTTATCAGAAATGGTGGGGAGAAGCTTAGAATGAAAGGTAGGAGTAGAATGGCCTTTCTATTCCAACATGCCATTAGTTAAAAATGTGTTTTTCTAATGATAGACTCCCTTTAAGTCACTTTGTAACCAGTTTGGCAGTATACTTCGGGTCATTGTCCATTTGGAAGACCCATTTGCACCCAAGCTTTACTTTCCTGGCTGATGTCTTGAGATGTTGCTTTAATATTGCCACATAACGTTCATTCCTCATGATGCCATCTATTTTGTAAAGTGCACCAGTCCCTCCTGCGGCAAAACAACCCAACAACATGATGCTGCCACCACCATGTTTCACAGTTGGGATGGTGTGCTCAGGCTTGGCCATAATGACCATTGTTACGTTTGGAGGAAAAAGTGGAAAGCTTGCAAGCCTAAGAACACCATCCCAACTGTGAAACACACACACACACACACACACACACACACACACACACACATATATATATATATATATATATATATATATATATATATATAAACAGGGTTTTGGTAAAACCCTCCAGCAAGGAACACATCCTTTCTTTGTATAGGTCCTGCCGCCGCTGAGCACTGGTCAGAGACATATACATTACTGATCACATCTGTGCTCAATTTTTTGGCTCAATTTTTTTCTTTGGCGCAGGTTTTTTTTTTTTTTTTTTCTAATAGTTAGAATCAGTTGTTATAGATAGATAGAAGTCTCTGTCTCTATAGAGATATATATATTTATTAGTGAGAAGGTGACAGGCAGGGTACTGGAAGGTCAATATTTCTCCCCCAGGTTCCTCACCTATCTATGGTCCAGTGCACTCCAGTAGTGCAAGCTGCTGATAAATTCCATGCACATGTTGTTGATATGTGTGTTTTTTGTTTTTTTTACACACAGATGTTTGCAGTGCGCCGAATTTATCATAAAAGCTCTGTAAGCCGTGTATCGGGGTAGGCTCCCCAGGATACAGCGAAGTCACGAACAAAGGAAACGACTCCAAATCAATTTAGTAAAAAACAAGATTTTACTTTGTGTAGAAACACCTCTTTACCAAAAAAACACTCCCAACTATTTACATACACTCAGTTAGTAAGCTGAGGCCCTGGTGTTGTACAGCGCAGTGCCCTCTCATGTGCCGCTCCAAAACACTCCAAGCTTTTACATATCTGCAGGCTGCAACTAACCAGCCGCTTGTTACCTTATTATCACTCTAGTCACAGGAACAATTCAATGAATGTGATAGGGGCACCGGTGGTATAACACAAGAGCTTACAAACTTATCAAAATACCCCTATTCCCCACAAAGTACAACCAAGTAAATATAATAGTAGGTCAGCTTGCAAGCAAAAGAAATGTGACAATGTATAAAATGTCACTTCTAGACTTCCTCAGAAACTCCTCTCTGGGAGTTACAAGTCTATAGAATTCTCTGAGTCTTAGTCCTTACTACCGAATAGGTAGATAATTCACCAGTAGTGTGGCCTGTGAAGATGAATATGCCTAACTAGTCTAACTACAGGCCCTTACTCAGTCCCAAGCAAAACATTGTAATGCGGTGTGTGCACGATTACTTCTCTTACTGATCCAGCTTTGTTGTGTACCTTTTTAGCCTTGATGTTGAACAGCTGGAAGCGGGGCTCATCCAGAAAACATGCGATCTCACTGACAGGGCCACTTCTTAGCCGGGTCCTTGATAGCAATCTTCAACTTAGGATGCTGTCTGAACAAACCCTGGAACAGTCTCTGCTTCAGCACCCACTTATTATATATCTGATCCCCTAGGATCTATTTCCTCTCACTTCAGTGCTTCTTCTTCTAAAAGCTAAAAAACACACTCCTAAGATGGCTGCCACACACACTCTGCTCCTTCTTGATCCTCCTCTGCAGAACAGGGTCTCCATGTCACTACTCCAGGGAATTACAGAATTACAGTCCTTCCCATTTCTGAGGTAACAGTGGCCTCTTGTGGTCAAACAAACAAATGTCAGTTTATAAAAAAAAATAAACTTATTTACAGAAACAGGTACATTCATAACATGACAGCTGTTTCCCCATTTTACAGCTCAACTACATAATAAAAACGGTGCAGACACAGAACAGAATGGTAGAGAAGCAGAAACAAGTGACTTCTCTAGATCTGCAAAGATGGCTTCAAATCCATTCAGCTTGTCCAATGAAGAGAGCTCCTCTGATTTTTCTCAGAGCAAACTTTGCCCACAAAAATCCAAAAAATTTAAATAAAATCTTAAAAAGCGAGTGTGGCCAGGTCCGCCGCACCCTCTGACCTTCGCTAGCCATACCTCTTCTCTGCTTTTTTGGTGCAACCATGCGATTATCCACTTGAGTTGGCAATGCATTTTAGGAATAAGGAAAGACTCCATTTATCAGTGTGACCCCTGCCCCGAAAAACCTGGCTTGTGCATAAAGGAGTGCTTCAGACTGTACCACACATTCATGGATTATTAATTTATTTTCCATGGTATATTGCCTCCTTATACTGCGATGTACTCTGCACAGATTTACCTTTTAACCTCTGTCATCCAGTTACTTCTGGAAAATAAATTAATATAATACCAGTGGGATCCAAATTCTTGCTAAACCCCTTGATAAATTTTTTTAAGGGGTGTAATTTCCAAAGTGAGGTCATTTGTTTGGGGTTTCCACTGTTCTGGCACTTCAGGGGCTCAGCACTTGCGACATTGTACCTGAAAACTATTACAGCAAAATCTGTCCTCCAAATATTGTTCTGTCACTGTGTGGTGCAGTTTATGTCCACATGTGGGTGATTTCTTTAGTCAGAAGAAATTGCTTAACAAATAATGGATGCTTTTTTTACTTTAACGCCATGTGAAGATGAAAAATTTGGGGCTAAAGTGACATTTTAATAAAATGGTTAAAAATTCTGTGAAACATCTGTAAGGTCAGACTGTTCTTTCTCATCTTTTGAACCTGTTACAGAAGAGGAAGTCTCTCAGCTACTTTCTTCTTCTCGCCCTACGACCTGCAGTAGTGACCCTTTCACCTCACACCTTCTTCAGTCTGTCTCCTGCTGTCACGACTTACCGTACTAAAATATTTAACCTCTCTCTCTTTTCTGGAATTTTCCCATCCTCTTTCAAACATGCTGTCATAACCCCACTATTGAAGAAATCTTCCCTTAACCCGTCCTGTGCTGCTAACGACCTGTCTCTAACCTCTGCTATATCTCCAAAATCTTGGAACGCTTGATCTATTCTCATTTCATCCGCTCTTTAAACTCTCTTCTTGACCCCTTTCAATCTGGCTTCTGCACTCTGCACTCTACTGAAACGGACTCACAAAAGTCTCCAATGATCTTCTGACAGCTAAATCCAAAGGTGACTTCCCTCTTCTTATTCTTCTAGATCTCTCAGCAGCATTTGACACTGTTGACCATCAACTCCTCCTCACTATTCTCTGCTCTGTTTGCCTCACGGACACCGTGCTCTCCTGGTTCTCCTCTTATCTCTCTGACCTCACTTTCTGTGTATTATTTGTGGGCTCTGTTTCTTCCCCTTGCCGTTGGGGTTCCTCAAGGCTCGGTCCTAGGCCCCCTGCTCTTCTCCCTCTACATGGCCCCCATTGGACAAACCATCACCAGATTTGGCTTCCGGTACCATCTTTATGCTGATGACACCCAATTATATATGTCATCCCGTGACATCACCCCTGCACTAATACAGAACAACAGTGACTGTTTCTCTGCTGTCTCAAATATCATGTCTTCGCTCTATCTGAAACTGAATCTCTCAAAGACTGAACTACTGCTGTTTCCACCATCTAATAGATCTGTCCCTGATATCTCCATTGCAGTCTCCGGCCTTACCATAACTCCTAGGCAGTATGCCCACTGCCTCGAGGTTATGTTTGACTCAGACCTTTCCTTTACCCCCCATATCCAATCACTCGCACACTCATGTCATCTCCAACTCAAAAACATTTCCAGAATCTGCCCTTTCCTTACTCTCGCCTTGACTACTGTAACTCCTTACTAATCGGTCTTCCCCTTACTAAACTCTCCCCTCTACAATCTATTCTGAATGCGGCGGCCAGGCTCATCTATCAGTCTAGATGCTACAGCGATGCCTCCGGTCTATGTTGGTCACTACATTGGCTGCCTATTCAATACAGAATACAATATAAACTTATAACCTTCATCCACAAGGCTCTCCATATTGCTGTACCTTCCTACATTTCCTCCCTCATCTCTGTCTATCGCCCACCCCGTGCTCTCCGTTCACTCAATGACCTAAGACTAACATCCTCTATTATCAGACCCTCCCACGCTCATATACAAGACTTGTCCCGAGTTGCACCACTTCACTGGAATGCTCTACCCCGGACCATCAGATTAACCCCCAATTTCTAAGGCTTTAAGTGCAAACTAAAGACATATCTTTTCAGACAGGCCTATCACAACTCCTATGTAATCCCTTCCATAGTTAGATTCCCTAAAACATACCCTCTGTTCACGCTCCCACATTACTTCACAGGATATGATGCTGTATCAGACTAACTTTATATTTTCAGGCACCATCTGCACGTTAAAGGACACGACTGGTGACGGCTCATACAGCTTTATATATGTGTAATGACAGTAACCTCTATTACCAAATTGTCCGACCATTGTATAAGCAATGCTACCTCCGATGCTGCCCCTGCTACCTCTTGTGTCACCCCCTCTACCTCATAGATTGTAAGCTCTTGCGAGCAGGGCCCTCAGACCCATTGTGTGAATTGACTATTTCTTTGTAATGTATCTCTTTTGTGTGTACTTGAACCCTACAAATTGTACAGTGCTGCGGAATATGTTGGCGCTATATAAATAAAATGTATTATTATTATGTAGGGTCAAAGTGCTCACTATATCCCTTAATAAATTCCTTAAATTCCTTGCATTTTTTTGTAAGACGAGATGACCAAAAGCATTATTTTTTCTGTTTTTTTTCCCCTGATGACTGCAATATTGCAGTGTATAACAGTTGTCAGTCTATGCATATGACTCACTATGACTAAATATGTCCACTTTCAAGAGTGGAGTAAGTTGTGTAAAAATGATCATTTCCCGCACATCCCTCTTTTGAGTGTCATATCAGATTTTACTCATTGGTGTTCTTATAGATAGTATTAGTGAGCTGCACTTTGTAACAATTAGGCTAGGGCTACACAGCGACATATGTCGCACAACTTAAACTCACGCAATAAAAATGCCATTAATTTCTATGGTGTCTGACTTTCTGTCGAATTTCAATGTCGCATGCAACACCGCTCCCATAGATAGCAATTGTATCGCATTTAACAGTGAGTCGCACATGACTACATTTGCCGTTTTCACAAACTTTGCTAAAATTTTACTTTCTATCCATTTTTAAATAAAAACAAAAAAACGTGTATTTGTGCAGGTGTACACAGTTAATTGCAATCCTTAATGAAAATAAAAAAAAATCCATGTCGCAGTGAAATTGCAGCAAAATCTCAATGTGTGCTATCGTTGCGGCATCATGTCGTAATAAAGTGGTTCAACGTTTTGTCGCGCAATTTTAATGCAATTTTTACTAATGTCACTTTGTAGCCTTTGCCTTGTGCCTCTGAATAACATACAGTAAGGCTGAGTCTACAATTTCCTAGAAAATTATCACATTTATAACAGGGCACAACGTGCCAGCATTTTTCTTTAAAAACTCAAAAATGTAATGCATAAACTGAAAAAATGTTTGAATTTACTTTGAATTCCTGAAGTAATATTTTGTAGAATAACTATTGTTTCTATGAACTTTTTGCATTTTGATCCACTACCTCAATCCATTTTGTCTGTAACCAAGATGTTGTTCGCCCACTGGTGTGTTTTGGGTCATTGTTATGTTGAAACACTAATTTCAAAGGCATTTGGCTCCCCTCTGACCCGGCGGTCACGTGATCCGCCAGGTGCAGCGTCTGTAAGAGCTGCTGGGTTCTACAGGACCCAGATCAGCTCTATAAGTCCTATAGTTATGCATGTACAAATTACCAGAAATGCAGAGACAGTTCTGTTTCTTGTAAAAAATTTAACTTACAATAGTAATTAAACTAAATAATGTTCTTGACATTAGTATAAGGGTGCGTTCACATATGTCTGGCGCAGCTGTCAGTCTCTCTCCGGCGTGGTGCACACAAGCCGGAGGGAAACTGATGCCAGGACAGATCCCATAGTTTTCTATGGGATCGGTTCTGGCACAAGAGACATCAGTTCTGGCGCCGGATCTGTGCCTCAGCCGGATGGAAAAACGCTACCTGCAGCGTTTTTCCATCCGGCTTCCTTAAAATTTCATTAGTGCCGGCTGCTGCCGGTTGCCGCCTGAAGATGGATGCGGCAGCACCCAGCTTCTGCACAATCTATGTACAGTAGTGAAGCCGGTAATTGCTGGCTTCACTACTGTACCTGAGTGAATTGCTCAGGATTGGTTAAAGCTATAAAGAAACACTTGGATTCATTTTAAAGATTAGAATCTCATCTTTAAAATATCAAAATCTCCATGATTGTCCTTACACATCCTGAGCGATTCACTGGTGAAAATGATGTTCTGCATTGAAATCCCAATGCAGATCTCAATTCCCGACATCATTTTAACAGTAAACTTCTCTGAATCTGTAAGGTCTATCATGGCGATCTTGGTATCTTTTTTAAAGATGAGATTCTCATCCTTAAACTGAATCCAGTTCTATCTTTGCAGCCCTACCCTAACAGATCCTTAGATACGGGGGCTCTAAAGTGTCCCCCCCTCCTGCCTCATCATTGTCTGTGTATAAGCTGCAGATGACCCCAGGGGAGATAGCAGGGACTTCTGTCCATGTTATCCCCTCTCCTATCAATCACAGAGCATACTATACCTTTGCTCTCTTATTGTCACATAGAGGGATAATGTAATACCCCTCTGAGCCTAATCCCAGGGGTATTCTTCTGTAATACCCCTCTGAACCTAACCAGGAAGTTTATTGGCGCTGTGACCCAGACATTTACCATCGTCCAGGTCGCAGCGCCAAAAGAGTTGCACCAAACACACAACACATACACAAAGTCACCAATAAAGTTTACATTTTTTCACTGTCCCTGTCCTGTCCATTCCTGATCTTTATAGAGTAAAATACTCCGACCGCTTCTCTAGCGATATCTGTTACACACTAAAATAATAGCACTAGAGATGAATGTATAAAACATTTATGACAAACGGCATTTCCGTCAGTCAGATAACACATTTTTACCCATTAAATGTCACCATATAAAATCCCAGTTTTTGGCAGTTTTCAGATGGGTGCTTTTTTTATTTTTTGGAACCAAAGTACAAACGAAACACCTGCACCTCCAGTAGGTCATCAGACTCTCTAACACCAGTAATAATGAACCGCAGGAACTTCAGAGGTTGTGTCCATAATACGTGAGCAATAAAGCGGTCGTGTTACACCAATCTGAACACGGCCCTAGTTATCACATTAGTTAGGTATAGGGATTATAATTATTCATTAGAGTTACAATTTTTATAGGGGGATAGAAAATTATATTCTTATGTAAGCCCCTATTTAATTTGCATGCACAGGGTTAAACTGGGGATAGCTGGAGGGGGACATTATAGTGTAAGGCACCACTAGGGAGGCATTATACTGTGTTAGGGCCTCTAATGATACATTATAATTTGTGCAAGTCGGGTATTCCTAAGTGGTGATGATGGGGGGGCCCACCTATTTAAACCATTGCACTGAACCCATCAATGTGTTAAAACAGCCCTGCTAAGGAGCATACTGAGGAGAAACAATAATGGGGTATTTTACTGTGTGGGAGCAGTAATGTCAGTACCCACAATATGTTCCTTAATGCCCCCCTACAGTATAATGCCAAATTAGTTGCCCCCCACACCATGTAATACCATGTTAGTGCCCCCTACACAGTATAATGCCATGTTAGTGCCCCCTGCATAGTATAATGCTATGTTAGTCACCCCACACAGTGTAATGCCACGTTAGTCACTACCCGCACAGTATAATGCCACAATCTTATCTTTATTTTTCTTGTTTAAACCTAGGGTGCGTCTTATAGTCAGACGTGTCTTTGTGTCCGAAAAATACCGTAAATACTGAACGTGTTCAGCTTGGACCTTTACTTGATGGGTGATCCCGGTCAATGGAAATTTACTAAAAGTAAAAGTGCTAAAAAACTGATGACAACTTATGACAACTGATGGTTTTGGAGTAGAAATTTATAAAAAAGCCTGATGACAACTGATGCATTTTCGCATCAGTTTTGGCATCAGTTGTAATGACAAAAGGGAGAAATAAACTGATGCTGATGCAACTGATATATGTGAACCTACCCTAACTGACAGTAGGTTGTGGACCTACTGTGCTACCTTACCATTTTGATTTTGGGCCACTCCCTTTTACCCCCTGCATGGGTATCTGGATCAGCATAAATATGGAATCAGGCCAAAGGTTAATACACAGGAGAACCATCAGTACGCAGGACTAGCAGATACTTTTGTAGGAAGAAGTTAAGCTATGAACTTATATTGCTCAGGCATCAGGTGGACTGTAAGGCTGCTTTAAATAGATTTTGGACATTAGTGATTGGCCGGGGAAAGTTTTGGGTGTGGGCACCCAAAGCAGAGGTAGCCCTGGGAAGAGAAAAAAAACAAAAAAACAAGTAGAGTGGGGATGGGGGTGGTGAAGAAAGGTACATAGGTGTTCATGTTTGCTGGCTGATACAGCATTTCGTCAGGCATGGAGTGCTGATTTAAGGGTGCAGGTGACCATGTGAAGTAACCTTGCAGTGGGGACTACTGGAAGGAGTGGAACTTGTAGCCAGTGTTAAAATTAGTCAACAGATGGGGCTAGTCATGAATCAACATCATTTTTTTACTTGTCTCTAAATACAGGGTACAATCCTATGACAGTAATTGCCCTATATCAGTGGTGGAAAAACGTCAAAGTGAGAATACGCAGGCAATCATTATTGTCACAAGACATTGGATCAGTCTTTTGAAGTTCTCTCAAGAGGAGCCTCCTCTTCTTCAGGGCAAAGTAGTCCCCTCAGGCCTGGTGGCTGACCGATCAATGATGAGATCATTCACATGAACGATCCCAGCATCAACAGCTTACTTATTGAAAAAAAAAAAAAGTGCATGGAGTCTGCACAAATTGGTTGATAATCAACTAAAAGCAGATAATCATGCCAAACATTGATATTTCACCCGACTATGGCCAAAAATATCTAAAACTGCCAATCTTCGGTTGGCAGACAAAAGTCTGCCAACGGCTATTGTGAGCAAACATTTGTGGTGTTTTCATGGACTCTCGTTGTCTGAAATAGCTGAAACAAGCCATTTCAAAAGCCAGAAATCTAATGTGTACAGCAAGCTTAATGGATAATCTGAAGTGAAGCTATAGGAGGTTCCAAGATATATCAAAAGACTTTTTGAAGAGATTTGTTATATGGTTTGACCAATCCATTCTGTACTTATGTCCTGGAAATCCTGGATTTTCTCCATAATGGACTGAATAAAGGTATAATACTCAATACTCTTAGGGTATATTCACACATGAATCGGGGAGGAGGAATATAGTTTCACTCCATATGATCTTACCATATTCTCGACAACCCCCTTTTCTTTTATCTGTATACCCCATCATTCCCAAGAAAGACCAGGACTCCTTCTGGATTTTAAATTTGGCCTATTCAGGCTGATTTATTAAACACATTATAAAACAACAACAACAGTAACACATAATAACAGACAAATAACCACCATAAAATGTATAAATATATAATTTACTGTACACAACTACAGGTACATCTCAATAAATTAGAATATTTTGGAAAAGTTTATTTCTTTCAGCAATTAAATTAAAAAAGTGATCTCCTATATTTTCTAGATTCTTTACACACAGAGTGTTATATTTCAAGTGTTTTATTTCTGTAAATGTTGATTATGGATTACAGGTAATGAAAACCAAAATCTAAGAAAATTAGAATATTGTAAAAAAGTTCAGTATTGTAAATTCAGTGTGTCACCTGCCAAGGTTTCCTAAGCCTTTAAATGGTTCCTAGGTCTGGTTCAGTAGGACACACAATCATGGAAGACGCTGATTATGAATTGTATTACTGAATCACTGAAATGAATGAACATTCCAAAGATATTCTAATTTATTGAGATGCACCTGTATATATCAATTACCCTGACTTCTAACCATTCTTAAAGTACAGTACCAAAACCAGACATTATCGGCAAGAGACACCGCCAGCAATCTACCCAGGCACAAAACACCCACCTCGGGTAAACCTTTAACTTGAATTACCTCAAGTCTGATCCCCTGAGGGACCCTAGCCAAACTAAGGGACTTCCCAGGCCTTCTCATTCAAAACTAGGATCCCCATTCCACTGATGAGGTTCTCCAAATGACCATTAAGCCTCTCAACCCCACCAACCTCCCGCCTATCCCACACAACAATACACAAAAATAGGGTGGATGGGCCACTCCTGTCTGTAAACTATTCTAACTGACCTCAGACTCACCCCTGCTCTCACCTATAACACCTCTGATCCCACCCCTAATTTTCCTGCTCTAACTCCTCATTCTGTTAACCAATTCATTTCCTAATCCTCCCCCCTGTCATGTAGGCCCTATCCCCTAGTGTCTAGGGCCTTCTCTTAACAGATTTGTTTGAGAAATTTTTTTGACTAAAAATTGCCTTCAGTTATCTGACTGGAGTGGTTTTGGTGGCAAGCACATGGATTTCTACAAGCCCCATTCAGATGAAGCCCTATTTAGATATACTTTTGTATTACAATCTTGAAAGGTGTTAAAACACATATAGAAGATGGCAAGCAGGAAAGAATTATACCAAATATAGTTCATCAGTTAATTTACAGGACAAACAAAATAATAGCAAGCAAACTAAACTCTTGACCCTTTCATTTGCTAGTGCCATGTAGCTTTCTAGCTTTTCTTTGTTTTATACATTTGGTATTCATTCTAGGATTTTTTATCACATGAGATTTATGAATGTTTTCCACATTATACTGTTGTGGGAAAGGTGAAATTCTTTATAATGTTTTGTTCAGTTGTGTCATAAAATATTTTACATGTACCATGTGCTTCAATTGCACGGTCTAATTACAAATGACCATGTGATAAAACATTTAGTTCTTTGTTGAAGGTGACAGTGAACGTATGAAGTCAATATATTTTATTCATCATTGCAGACAAGTCTAATGTGTTTCCATGTCTGGACCAGAGTCGATTCTGGATTAAAGCATGTTTGAGCATTCCGATGCAGCAGTGACATGGAAAAGCAATTATCTTTAACCTGGAATTCTAGAAACCTTATTTGAGACCTGAAAAGAAAGCTGTCTGCATAGCAAATAACTGACAAACCACAATTACTACACTAAAGTGTGAATGAATGATAGGTATCTGTTTGGTTAAAGCCAGTTCTAAAGTTGTGATTCACACGTATCTGACACTTATCAATGAAGTAAGATAGTAGGTGTTACCAGAATAGACTACCATACTTATCAATGTTTGAATCCCAAATTCCTGGATATTTTAAGCCTTATCCTTTCCACCTGGTAGTACTCCATTATGGCAGAAGCACACAAAGAAACAACTTTACATACAAATAATAAAAGAAAAACCCTGTGTTTTACTCGCAGGTGTCTCCTGTAAAATATTGTACAGAAAAAGCACAGATATAGTATGTATCTATTAACCAGCAGTCCACAGCCTAACCAGTCACTGCTGAAAATAACAACGTTGTGTTACCTCAAAAAGTAGACATTGGGGAAAATATATTAAGGAAAATGTGCCAGAATTCTGGCGTAATTTGCAGCAGAAAACTGTCTAGTATGCTGTATGTCACATTTCTCAAGTGTCTTATACACTTTGTGGGGGAGGTAGCTCGGTAGCAGCCTAGGTACGGACCCAAACAGTCAGAGACAGTGACACGAAAACTCAGGTACAACAGGTTTATTAAAAAATGACAAAAAAATAAATAAACCTTCACTTCAGGAAAACAGGCAAAAACAATATCAGCCTTAACTTTAGGCGCAAAATAAATAAACTCCTGCTCGTCTGAGCGGCTACCTAAACAAAATAATACTTACTATCTTGTGTGGCTTTCTGCCAGCCACACCAGCAAACAGTTTGGCACAGTATCAGAGTTTTAGGGGATCAGGACAGATCCAGACGCCTGCCCTCACTCCCCAGGATCTGCCATCAAGTGCAGACTCTGCAGACCTATATGGGCCAGTAATGAGCCTCAAGACCCGCACCTGAGCTGGGGCTTACTCAAAACCCACCCTGGACCAGCCATATGACATAAACCGGGGGCTGACATACCGTGACTCCAGCACTTGTCCTGTCACCTTCTCACATACCCCCCCCCTTTGTTTGGACCTGTAGGGGCGGACACCTCTAGCCAACATACAATGGGTCCTGGACAGGGCATCGGCATTCCCCTGCAGCTTGCCTGCTCTGTGTTCCACTGTAAACTTGAAGTTTTGTAAAGTTAGAAACCATCTGGTTACTCTGGCATTTCTCTCTTTTGTGTGGCACATCCACGTAAGGGGAGAGTGATCAGTGACCAATTTAAAGTGTCAGCCCAGTAGGTAATACCTCAGGGATTCGAGGGCCCACTTAATGGCTAAACACTCCCTTCCACAATACTGTAATTTTTTTCTGGTGGTGTAAGTTTCCTACTCAGATAGGTAACCGGGTGCTCTTCACCACCCACCATTTGGGACAACACTGCGCCTAACCCCACATCAGAGGCGTCAGTCTGAACTATGAACTCATTTGTAAAGTCAGGTGTAACCAACACCGGCTGTTAGCAGAGAACTGACTTCAACTCCTGAAAGGCCCCCTCAGCCTCTTCAGTCCACTTAACCATTATGGAGCTAGTTCCCTTAGTCAGGTCTGTCAGAGGGGCTGCAATAGTCGCAAAGTTAGGGATGAACCTACGATAATACCCTACGATTCCCAAAAAAGCTCTCACCTGCTTTTTATTAAAGGGTCGGGGCCAATTTTGGATGGCCTCTACTTTATTAACCTGGGGTTTTATTACCCCTCTTCCTATTATATACCCCAGGTATTTGGCTTCTTCCAGACCCAAAGCACATTTTTTTGGGTTGGCGGTTAAACCAGCTGCCCGGAGGGAATTTAGTACGGCCTGGACCTTTGGTAAGTGACTCTCCCAGTCCATACTAACGATGACAATGTCATCTAGGTAGGCTGAAGCATACCATCGATGGGGGCTTAAGGACTCTGTCCATCAACCTCTGGAACATTGCTGGAGCCCCGTGTAAACCAAACGGCATAGTCACATATTGGAACAGGCCATCTGGGGTGACAAATGCCGGTTTTTCTCTGGCCTCCTTAGTGAGCGGAACCTGCCAGTATCCTTTGGTTAAGTCGAGGGTGGAGAAATATCTGGCATGTCCCAACCTCTCGATTAACTCATCGACTCTGGGCATTGGGTACGCATCAAACTTTGAAACTTCATTAAGCTTACAGAAATCATTGCAGAACCTGATGGTACCATCTGGTTTAGGAATCAAAACAATGGGATTGGACCAGTCACTCTTGGACTCCTCAATGACCCCAAGTGCCAACATATCTTTGACCTCTTCAGATATGGCTTGTCTACGAGCTTCAGGTATCCGGTAAGGTTTTAGATTAACCCGTACCTGCGGTTCGGTGACAATGTCATGTTTTATCACATTAGTGCGTCCAGGCAACTCAGAAAACACATCATTATTTTTCTGTACAAACTCTTTTGATTCCTGTTTATGTGCCTTAGATAGGGACTCTGATATTTGCACCGTAGGTGAAGCTTTAACAGGAGTCTTTACCCTTTCAGTAGTAACCTTGCCAGGGGTACCTACTACTGTCAATGTTTCCCTGTCCTTCCAGGGTTTGAGTAAATTTATATGGTATATTTGTTCGGGCTTTCTATTGCCTGGCTGGTATACCTTATAGCAGGGGGGTGGCAACCCTAGCAACCCCCGGCACGCGTGCCAAGAGTGGCACGCGAGGCTTATTTCCTTGGCACAGCAGCGGAGTCCTCACCCAACAGTTTCGATCGGACCAAACACGGCCAAAACGAAACTGCTATTATTATACTGTGGGGTCTCTTCAGACCCCGAGCGAGTATAATAAGCGGAGCCCCCGCCCGGGAGGTGATCAAACATAAAAAACAATGTTAACTCACCTTCCCTGGATCCGCAGCCGCCCTGTGCTCTTAGGGGCGGCGTTCTGCCTGACGTAAGAGACAGCTGACAGGGCCTCAGGGATCACGTCCAACGTCATTACGCATAATGATGCGACGTAACCACTGAGACCCAATCAGCGGTCACTGACATCAGGGAGAAGCGCCCACACAGGTGGCTGCGGAGCGTGGAAAAAGTGAGTAAGGGTGCGTTCACATATAGTCAAACAGAATATACAGCTCACCACCCGTAGATATATTCAGCAGTCCATGTTAATAATAGAAATGGTGCACGAAGACAGAAGGTCCTGGACGTCTGGACCCAATGGTAATAAACTGCATAGGTAAAAAATTGTATTCAGCACCAAATCCAAGGCATATTAATATAAAAAATAACTTTTATTTTTCCAATAAAAAAATCACTCCATAGGTTCGGTGGTTAGTAACAGCCTACGCGGTTCGGAAGGCGATGTCCCTTACTCATGGCATAGATCACAAAACCAAACACACAATATTTAAAAGCAAAAACGAAAAAAACCACACCTCTGGGGATCAGATGTCATCATTTAACTAATTAACATATCCCCACAATAGCATATGTCTGCAAACCCACACTTCCCCTTACTGAGTACAAAAGGAATATATCCACATAAATACATATTATGTCACACATATAAAATAAAAAAAAATAAAAAAACATATACATAAGCACAAATGAGTAGATATAAACACTTATAAAGAAAACATCAAATATAAACATAAATAGCGTTAATGTCATTCAAAATATTAAAAAAAAAAAAATAAATTTAAATGAACAATAAGACACATCAACACGATCATAAGACTATAGCACATAAACGTGTGCCCATGTATAATAAATTCACAAGAAAGAATTTTACCATTGTCCTTGAAAGAGCTAAATCTTGCTATAATCCAGGACCATTAAACACAGAAAATGAAACTAAACAACAAAAACAATCATGTGACATAAGGTCATGTGATAAGTTACATGACTATTAAAGGAAGTAAATGCAAAATATCCATGAGAAAGATCCACTCCTGTAAGATCATACACAATCTACAGAAGTAGCCAGGAGGGAAACACCACACACATCAAAAACCGCCCATATATTATAATCACATATCCCTGATTTGTTACCACATATATACCAAATTATACAGGAATACATATAAAATGCATAATATACCCTCCTAGTCCAATGAATAAAAAGTAATATGGTGACATCACAGACGTATAAGAATAATAAATTAATAAAAATAGGACAAATCAGATCTAATATTCATCCCACCTGGAAACCGAGTACCCAGCTTTAGAATCCAGAAAGCTTCTTCCTTTTTAATAATTTTCTACGCCAATCCCCACCTCTGACTGGTCTAGGCACATGTTCAATTGCACAAAAAGTGAAACTAGTGACATTGCCCTTATGCTGACAAATAAAATGTTTTGAGGCATTAGAAACATTCTCATTAGGACTCCTATTACAATCGGCCAGATGTTCCGCAATCCTGATTTTAACCGGGCGTATTGTACAACCCACATACATTAGATTACATGTTTCACAAAATATAATATACACTACATGATGACTTGCGCAATTCATGAAATCCCGTATAACGAAAGACCTTGACATGTTGGCATCATGAAAAGAATTCATTTTTTTGACAAATTTACAGGACCCACATCTGATTTGGTGCTGAATACAATTTTTTACCTATGCGTTCACACATGTCCTGCGCAGCGCACACACGCTGGAGGGAAACTGATGCCAGGACGGATCCCATAGTTTTCTATGGGATCGGTTCTGGCACAAGAGACATCAGTTCTGGCACACCGTATTTGTGCCTCATCCGGATGGAAAAACATTACCTGCAGCGTTTTTCCATCCGGCCCCCCTAAAATTTCATTAGCGCCAGGTGCTGCCTGAAGATGGATGCCGCATCACCCGGCCTCGGCACAGTCTCTGTACAGTAGTAAAGCCGGTAATTGACCGGCTTCACTACTGTACCTGAGTGAATTGCTCAGGATTGGTTAAAGCTATAAAGAAACACTAGGATTCATTTTAAAGATGAGAATCTCCTCTTTAAAATGATACCAAGATCACCATGGTCGGCTTTACACACTCCTGAGCGATTCGCTGGTGAAAACGATGTTCGGCATTGAAATCCCAATGCAGATATCAATTCCCGACATCGTTTTAACAGTGAATCGCTCTGAATGTGTAAGGTCAATCATGGAGATCTTGGTATCGTTTTAAAGATGAGACTCTCATCTTTAAAATGAATCCAGCTGCCATCTTTGCGGCCCTAACAGATCCTTAGAAATGGGGCTCTAAAAGTGTCGCAGCATCTTAGAGCTAAGGAGGGAGGGGGAGGAAGAGCTGCAGAGACAATGTTAACTCATCATTGTCTGTGCATAAGCTGCAGATGACCCCGGGGGGGGGGGGGGGGTAGCAGATACTTCTGTCCATGTTATCCCCTCTCCTATTAATTAGAGAGCATACTGTACTTCTGCTCTCTGATTGTCACATAGAGGGATAATGTAACACCCCTCTGAGCCTAATCACATAACCAGGAAGTTATTGGTGCTGTGACCCAGACATTTACCATCGTCCAGGTCGCAGCATCAGAAGTGTCGCACCAAACACTTACACAACACATGCACAAAGTCACCAATAAAGTTTACATTTTTTCACTGTCCCTGTCCATACCTGATCTTTATAGAGTAAAATACGCCGCCCCGCCTCTCTAGTGATATCTGTTACACGCTAAAATAATAGTAATAGCAATTATCACTAGTATTATCACCATAATACCATGTGCAGGGGCCGCTATGTGACATAATACCATGTGCAGGGGTCGTCAGACTTACAATTATTGACCGGCACTCCGAGTACCTCAACTTTGATTTTTTTTAATCGAAATCGGCACGCTGAACAAAAAAGGTTGCCTACCCTTGCCTTATAGTTTACTTCTCCCATTCTCTCAATAATCTCATATGGCCCCTGCCACTTGGCCAGAAACTTACTTTCTACCGTGGGGACCAATACCAACACCCGTTCACCTGGACTAAAGGTCCTAAGTTTAGCCGTTCTGTTATAGACCCGGCTCTGAGCCCTTTGGGCCTGCTCCATATGTTCCTTTACAATAGGCATTACTGCTGCAATTCTGTCCTGCATCAGGGTAATATGTTCAATTACACTCCTGTAAGGAGTCTGCTCCTGTTCCCAGGTTTCCCTAGCTATGTCTAGGAAACTCCGTGCGTGTCTGCCATACACCTACTCAAACGGAGAAAAACCTGTGGAGGACTGGGGTACCTCCCGGATTGCAAACATTAAACAGGGCAATAGGCAATCCCAATCTTTGCCATCCTTGCTAACCACCCTTTTTAACATGCCCTTGAGGGTTTTATTGAACCTCTCCACTAGGCCATCTGTCTGGGGGGGATACACCGAGGTTCTCAGGTGTTTGATTTTCAGAAGTTTACACATTTCTTTCATTACCTTGGACATAAAAGGAGTCCCTTGGTCAGTTAGGATCTCCTTGGGTATACCTGTCCGAGAAAACATATCAAAAAGCTCCTTGGCAATTAGCTTAGCCGAAGTATGTCTTAAAGGCAAGGCTTCAGGATATTGGGTAGCATAATCTAACACCACTAGAATATACTGATGCCCCCTAGCAGACTTTACAACAGGTCCTACTAAGTCCATGGCTATCCTTTCAAAGGGTACCTCTATAATGGGTAGGGGTACCAAAGGACTCTTGAAATGTGACACAGGAGCGGTTAGTTGACACTCTGGGCAGGAGTTACAATATTCTTGAATGTGCTTATCAACCCCTGGCCAATAGAAACGCTGAAGAAGGCGCTCTTTGGTCTTTCCGTACCCCAGGTGTCCTCCAAACACATATTTATGTGCCAAATCTAGAGCCACTCTTTGATAGGGCCGGGGCACCACCAATTGTTCGACAATTTCTTTCCGTACCTGGTTTACCCTATACAGTAGGTCCTGATTCATAGATATATAGGGGAACTCCTTTTCAGCCCCTGGATACTGAGGTTCACCGTTTACCACCTTGACGTTTTCCCGAGCATGAGACAGATTAGGGTCTCTAATTTGAGCAGTCCCAAATTTCTCACGGGACACCTCGAGTTCAGGCATCTCGGGAACCTCCTCCTGGCCTTCAGTATCACCAGCTAACACAGACAGGGGAAAAACACTACCATCTTGGTTCACCCGTACAGCTGGTGTTTCCCTGTCAGGATCAAAGGGGTCAGGGTTAACCTCAGGCAGGACATCACCAGTATTAACATTTTTAGGACATGGCAACCCCTGCTTTTTCCACATATCCCAAAACAAAGGAAAATCCCTCCCTATGATCACGCTATGGAACAGGAATTTAACCACACCCACTTTGTGGGAGACGGTGCCAGAGACAGTGTGTATGGTGGCCTCTGCAATAGGGTACTCTCTAGTTTCCCCATGTATACACAAGACCCCAATATTTTGTTCACCGCACAGTGCAGGGTCGACCAGTTCATGGTGCACTAGGGTTACCAGGCTCCCAGAGTCCAGGAGAGCCAGTACAGCACGCTCTGCTACAGTCACCATGCACATCTGTGGTTCTGTCGCGGTTTCTGTGGAACAAGCAGGTTGAGCAAACAGGGAAATACGCCTGGAGCTGTTGCAGTCCATAGGCTCAGTCGTCAGGGGACAGTACGCAGCGACATGACCTAATTCCTGGCACCGCCAACATCTAAAATGGTATGGGTCTCTATTTTGAGACCTGGGCCTAGAGTCCACAGTCCCTGCTGCCTGTTCCCCCTCTGAGCGTCCTCCCCTCACGGCTTTCCTGACCCCCAAAGTAAGTGGTACAGTCTTACCCGTCTTAGGGTTAACAGGTCTGGGAGACGACTGTCGTAGCTCGTCAGTGGCTTGGTACCGCTCCACCAAACATACCAACTGGTCAACCGTGGTAGGTCCCGCTTGTCCAACCCAGAGCTGGATCTGAGGCGTCAGCGATCTGGTGTACTTATCCAGTACCACTCTTTCCACCATTTGTGCCGGAGCGGCCTCCTCAGGCTGAAGCCACTTTTTTACGAGACCTATCAGGTCATACATCTGAGATCGGGGTGGGAGACTCTCAGAAAAAGTCCAGTGGTGTACTCTCCCAGCACATACATGCGTGTTTACTCCGAAATGTGCTAGGATTTCACCTTTCAGCTTGGAGTAGTCCTCAGCCTCCTGTACACACAGGTCATAGTAGGCCTTCTGAGGTTCTCCGGTGAGAAAGGGCGCCGCAACATTAGCCCACTGATCCTTAGCCAACCTCTCCCACTCGGCCACTTGCTCAAAAACTTGAAGATAAGCCTCCACGTCATCTGTGGATGTCATCTTTTGTAGGGAACTCCGAACGGCGGCTCGAACAGCGGTCTGTTCCCTCGAGGTCTCTCTGGCACCAGCACCCTCTCCTGCCGTCCTCTGGTCAATCAGGGCCTGGCTGAGCAGCGCCAGGGTTTGCTGCTGCTGTGCCTGGGTTTGTTGCTTTTGTGCCTGGGTTTGCTGCTGCTGTAAGAGGATCTGCCCCATCTGTTTTATAACGTCCTCCATGCTGACGGTCTCCTTTTTGATCTCTCCTGCAGCCTTCACCCAGGACATAGAGAAAACAAACAAAAATAGGTGTGTGTCTCTTTAAGACTGTTAAAAAGAAAATTGGGTCTGCCCGCATCTGAAGCACCATATGTGGGGGAGGTAGCTCGGTAGCAGCCTAGGTACGGACCCAAACAGTCAGAGACAGTGACACGAAAACTCAGGTGCAACAGGTTTATTAAAAAATTAAATAAACCTTCACTTCAGGAAAACAGGCATAAACAATATCAGCCTTAACTTTAGGCGCAAAATAAATAAACTCCTGCTCGTCTGAGCGGCTACCTAAACAAAATAACACTTACTATCTTGTGTGGCTTTCTGCCAGCCACACCAGCAAACAGTTTGGCACAGTATCAGAGTTTTTAGGTTGATCAGGACAGATCCAGATGCCTGCCTTCACTCCCCAGGATCTGCCATCAAGTGCAGGCTCTGCAGGCCTATATGGGCCAGTAATGAGCCTCAAGACCCGCACCCGAGCTGGGGCTTACTCAAAACCCGCCCTGGACCAGCCATATGACAAAAACCGGGGACTGACATACTGTGATTCCAGCACTTGTCCTGTCACCTTCTCACAACTTTTAGACACTTTTCTGAATTGACCGAAAAAGGGGTATGGCCTAGTGGGAAAGGGGCATGGCTTATTTGTGCCTCTGTGAACCAAAAATGCACCAAGAACTTTTAAGCCAACTATGGAGGTGTAAACTTAGGCTACACAGTCTAAGAATATGCCAGATTTATCAAACAGCATCAGACACGTTGATAAGTCTGATCCAGTTTAAAACTATCTAGTCTAATTTTGCACTGTCTAGCTTTTAGGCCCCACGTTGCATCCCGCAGAAAAAAGCTGTAACATATTTGCAAGTGTATTGCAGTCTATGGGAGATTCTGTACATTATTGTTGCAGCTGGTCATAGACAAGCCGCAATAGTAATATTGCTATGACAAGCCAGGAAGCCTTCAGTATCTGTTGCCTGTTGTGGCTCCAGTTGGAGCTGCAATCTGACAAATTTCTGGTTTCACATGTTCTACATACTATACAGTACTTGCTGCTGCTTTAACTCCTGATGCTTCTAGCTGTGGCACTGGCAGAGAAGGTGGAACGGTGGCTGAGTGAGGTGGACTGTGAGCGCCACCTGGGTATGCTTGTGATTGGCAGTTGCCGTTAGCTCCCTAGACGCTGCAGTAAGGCACGGAATAATTCCCTAATTTTGGCTGTATAGCGACGATCTAAGAGCACTGACATCCATAATCTGTTATACAGATTAATAAAGCAGTGAACCAACACATTAAGCACATGCGCCATACAGGGGCAATGTGTTATTCGAACTAACTGCAGCGCATCAACAATATTGGTCCCATTGTTGATGGCAAAACTACTCAGTTAGAATTGATGCAGAACCATCTAGTGGGATATTTGTAGCAGGATACAGCGAAGCAGCTCCTCTGCTGTGTGGGTTCTCTGATCCAGGCTCATTAATTGTAAAACTGCATGGCAGTGCTTCACTTTACACCCATGAAGTACTTTACACCCATGAAGTGGGGAAGGAGGAAGAGGATTGGAAGCAATGCCTTTCCTTGGTGAGGATGATGGCGGTCCAGAGAAATGGATGCAGAGGAGGTGGATGGGCCCTACATGGTGTTGGAACTGGGTGTGCACAAATGAGGTGAAACTTGGATCTGGCCTTGTTGCGTTTCTGGACTGTGGGTCGTAAAATCTTTGACCAAGTGGGCTGTGAAAGCCATGTGTTGCCCTTGTCCATAATTGATGCTCCATCTGTGGATGGTGGCTTGCACCTTTCCCCAGACTAACATATACAAACAAACGCCCACATTCTCTGATATATGGTCATATAGAGCAGGGACAGCCTATAGAAATGGCGGCTAGGCATCATCCATCGAGGTTGAGCTCATGCCATGAGTTGGTGAAACGCAGTGGAATCCACTAGCTGTTACTGCAGGAAGTGCACTGCCAGCAACTTGGCCACCTGCAATTTACGTTGCAAAAACAAAGGATAACTGGATACATATTGGGGTTTCCTGGACAAATGGATGACTGACGTTGGCATGGAAGAGGAAGAGGAGGAGGAGGAGAAGACACAGTTAGTGATGATAATGATGATAACAACAACCATGTGCTAGGTGTAGATGTGGCCTGTCTACAAAGAAGATCAGGGGGAAGGGTGGTATAGTGTAGCTTACTTCCCCTGTCAGTGGTCAAGTCTATTTTGACAAATAAGATGGTGATGCCTTTTCATGTGTGTAAGTATTTATTTGCTACATTTCCTGCACAGCCACGGCTACATTTCTACTTGCAGGTCTTGCACATTGCCATGGATTTATCATTTTGCAATGGACAAAAAAATTCCCACCTGGGACATGTCCGCATGTCACCTACCAGTACCACCACCAGTGCCACCACCTCATTAGCTTTCCCTAGGTGTGCCCCGGGAAGACTTTTTGGATGTTGGGTCTGCGCATTGGCTGGAATCATTACTATTACCTCTGCCACCACCCTCTTCATCTAATGTCACCTTGTCACCCTGACCCAGTTTCCAGGTCATATTCGGAAAATAATCATCAATGTTGTCATCTTTCCTGCTTTTTTCTGACACATCAAGGCCATGGGATCCCTGCACACCCTCATAATTTCCACCTCCAGATATCCCCTTAGCTCCCCTACCAGAATGACTACTAGTGATAGTACCACACCCCCTGTCACTATTATCTCCACCACCAACAGTCATGCCTTTCTCCTCTGTTTGCACACAATGCTGACATGTTCTCATCCAGCTAATCAAAATGAAGAATGATACTGTTTTGACTAGGAGAAATAGATTTCTCAGCAGGTGCCACAACACTACCACAGATCTGTGTCAGTGAAGAATATGAAGGAGACACAGTTGACAGTCCAGAAAGGCACTTTGGTAAATTACATGTTATGAAGGAGGAGGAGGAACACACAGAAACCTGACTCAAGATCACATCACTCTTGAATGTAATGTCCTCTTGTGACTGAGATGAGTGAGCTAAGTAATCAAAAGCTTCATCTTCATTCACAGGAAGTACAACAATCCTGCAGCTACTAGTGATGCCACAAAAAACAGGAAGAGTGTTGCATCAGGCATCATGCACACAACTACATGTAATTTGCAATCTGCACAATATGTCTTAGTGTTCAGTTTTTGCGGTCCATGTGTCATCAGTATCAGTGCCTTCTGTTTGCAAAATCAGTCAGTATTGCATCAGTGTGACATACAGATTTGTGGATCCACAAAGAAAACAACCCCATGGGTAGCTAGGTAACTGTTCCGCAAATACGGACATCAAATGGATTACAACTATGTGACACCCGTTGTTTTCTGTGTCCCATAGGCCTCTTTGGGCTAGTCCTTGCTTCAAACACTGAGCAGAATAGGACATGCTCTGAGTTTTGTGGCATAAACTTGCGGCCCACACATGGACCCATGGAAAACTCAGTAGTGTGATTGGGCCCATTGAAATGAATGGATAAGTGTGTTATCCAGGAAAAACCAGAATAGCACACTGATATAGCACACGGTCATGTTCATAAGGCATTAGTAGTACTTGCACATGTGTTTTCTCCTCCCCCTCCTATTTGTCCCCTGCCTAGTTTTTTTCCAGTTATTTTTTATTGCATACTGCATAATTATAATAGTGATTGGCAACAATTCTGACACTGTTTGTAAGTTGTTGTTTTTTTTTCTTTTTTCCAAATTTATTTGAAGATAATTAGCAAAGCACTAAAAGGGAGACCTGATCAGTAGTGACTATTAGACTAAAACTGCGTCAGTCATCTTTAAATAACTGTTTTTTGGGTTTTTTTTTTTTTGATCAATGCAGGATGCCAATGCAAATGAAAATTGTATATATGAGGAAAAAAAAAGCTGAAGAAACAAATATTTTTCACGTTTGCACACTCCGTCACACTGTGTATTGGGTGAGCAGAGCAAATACATCCACAGAAGTGCTTAATACCCACCGTTTCTTTGTGCAGCTTTTTCTTGGCTTTATTTTACTTAGACTCCTTGTATCACTGTTATTTACATGCAGTGAATCTGTAAACAAACTACATTTCCCATGATGCATCTCCTTGCTCTCACTCTCTGTGTACCCCTCCCTTCTTCACTCTCCCCTGCAATGTATTTACTGGTAATAAATCACTTCCACATCTGAGGTCACATGATGCTGTGATGTTTTGTTTGCAAGCTTCCCCCCATCCCCATGAGTAGAAAACACAGAGCACAAGAGCAGGCAGATGCATCATGGCACTAATGCACTGTAGTTTCTTCACAGATTCATTTCATGTAAATAACAGTGATATAAGGAGTCTCAAATAAAATAAAGCCAAGAAAAGGCTGCACAAGGGAACAGTGAGTATTAAGCACTGCAGTGGCTAAGGCCCCAGGTAGCAAAACGCAGCAAAAAAAATGCTGCAGAAAAATTGCGGCTGAAACGCACCGCGTTTTCTTTCTGCAGCATTTTTCATTGTGTATTTGTGGAGTTTTCCTCTGCAGACTTTCTGCCCATATTATACCTGTACAAAAAACGTCAGCGTTTCTGCAGGTATAAATGACATGCTGCGATTTTCAAATATGTTTTTGAAAACGCAGCTTTTCCGCTGCAGATTTTTTTCTGCAATGTTATTAACCACACAGTATTTTTTGCCGCAGTGTTTCTGTAGGGGCAAAAACGCAGCACTTTCGCAACGTGAAACTTCAGCCTAAGAAAAAAAAATATTTTTTCAGATTAGCAAATTCCATCACACTGTGTATTGGGTGAGCAGAGCAGAAATAAAAACCTTTAAATAACTTATTTTTTGCATATTACCACAGGTGGAATCAGCACTTTGCTGTTAGAACAGCAGTTTTTGTTTCCTGTTTTCAAGATACGTTTTTAATACTCTCCATACAGGCATTTATACTAATGATAAATCACAGAGGGTGAACGGGATGCCTCAAAAATAATGTGCCTATCACAGAAAGTGAATTCCCAAAATAAAAATAAAACATTACTTTTATTAAATATACATAAAACTAAAAGATCCCATTGAGAGCCAAACGTCAACTAACATATAACAGAGAGCCCCAGATAAACTGTCTCTCTTTGCTATAGTAAGGGGAGCTCAAAACAATAAAGAACCCTAAAATCTGAGGTATGGTATGCTGCAAATGACAGTAATGATACCTGAGACCACAACAAAAATGGCCCGTTGGCGATTAACCACCAGACAACTACATCAGCTGTTTCCTGTCATAGCCAACTCAGAAACAAAGATAGAGGGGAATAGGCTAACTCCATTTTCCTGGCTGTACTGAAATAAAATCCCTAGATAATACCCCCCGTGACTATACAGAAACAATAGTGCTAAGCTCCCATAAAATATATAAGCTGCAGGAGAGGGTGCATAATGATAGAAACAGAGCCAAGGTATAGCAACTGCCTCTAACAAATACCTCCTTCCAGGACTATCTTTCATTAGTTTATATTGCAGGCTACTCTATGTAGCCTGCAAAAGAAGCGCAGTTTTTTTGCAATGCATTGCATTAGTGAGCAGACCCCCTGGGGCTCAAGACCCCTAGGGGGTCTAATAAATGCAAAAAAAAAAAAAAAAAAAAAAAAGTAAAAAAAATATATTACAAAAAATAAAAAATATTAAAAGTTCAAATCACCCCCCTTTCCCTAGAACACATATAAAAATAGTAAAATACTTTGAAACACATACACATTAGGTATCCCTGTGTCCAAAAACGCCCGGTCTACAAATCTATAAAAATATTTTTCCCGTACGGGAAAAAAAAATCAAAAGTGCCAAACCGCCGTTTTTTCACTGTTTTGCCTCTGATAAAAATTTGAATAAAAAGTGATCAAAGCAATAGTAATTCCCCATAATGGTATAACTAAAAAGTACACCTGGTCCCTCAAAAAAAGATACCCTATGCATCCCCGTACACAGAAGTATAAAAAAGTTACGTGTGTCAGAATATGGCGACTTTTAAAAAATATATATTTTTGCACAGTTTTGGATTTTTGGGGTTAAAATGTCAATAAAACCATATAAATTTGGTATCCCCGTAATCGCACCGAAACATAGAATACAGGTGACATATCATTTTGGCTGCAGAGCAAACACTGTAAAAACGAAGCCCTTAAGAAAGTCGCACAAATGCACTTTTTCTTCAAATCCACCCCATTCTGAATTTTTTTCCAGCTTCCCAGTACATTGTACAGAATAATAAATGGTAGCATAATGAAAAAAAATTTGTCCCGCAAACATTAAGACCTCATATGGCTCTGAGAACGGAAAAATAAAAAAGTTATTGGGTTTGGAAGGGGGGGGGGAGTCAAAAACGAAAATCGAAAAATGTCATCGGCGGGAAGGGGTTAAATTAGTTCCATAAATAGAGCATTCTTCTGAATTCTTCTATTATGAAAAAAAGATGCTGTGTAGCCCCCAATTTCAATGTAAATATAGTTTTATATTTTACAATCTTACGAATAGAATTAACTAAAATGAATGGGTGATAAAAAACAACTTGAGACATATCACAGGTATTTTAGGTAACTAGTCCATGTTTACTTCTTCATAAGAAAGTGTGTTATATTTGATAGATAGTAGTACTGGAACTTAGCATGAATTATGAATATATGTACGATATTGGCAAATAGTTCCTTATGTTGTTAATGTAGCAGTTGCAGCAAACGCAAGGTTATGCTGACATCTGGAGGCAGGAACCATACAACACACTTGAAATGCACAATTCTGTTTAAACTTGCAATTATAATTTATTAGGTAAGCCAATGAAGCTAATACTTCTGTAATACATTTTTAACATAAAATAATATTACATAAAAAATGGATATTACAGGTTACATAAAATTGCAGATTCATACCATATGGTCTAAAGTGCTCAGGGATCATAAAAGAAACACATGCTCTGCGACAGTGTACCAGAGAACAAGGACATTTACCTTAAACGGAGTCTGTTAGCATCAAATTGGTTAGAAACCTAACCCAGTACCATGTGGAGGTGATTCTACAGTTTCCAAATATGTTACTCAGCTTTGGAGCCTGTGTTCTTGTAAATTGTAGTTTTATTTATATGCAAATTAGGGTAAAAGTGCTTAGCCCGAGAATCTAGAGGGGAGACCAAAGGCCAGGCAATCTAAGGCACGCCCCTAAAGCAATTTTCCCTTATTTTCCTATCTGTAAAACAGTGATTTACATAAAAATTGGACTCCAAAACTGAATAACAGGCATATTTGGAAACTGGAGAATCTTCTTTACAAGGTACTGGGATTAGGTTGATTATGTATTTACTGCTTATAGATTCCCTTTAACAATCTGGTGTAGCTCTGTTTTTTATGTACTGAAGCTCTAGTTTTAGGCATAGTGCCCCACTTGCCTTATCAGGTGTAAACAGACAGCTGTTAAGAAATGCATATTCATTATGAAAAAGCTTTGTTTAGTTGTGCTGAAACACAGTTTTGGTCTAGATTGACAGGACACTGACAGCCAAAATATCATTACTATCAGATGTCATTAGATAATGATTCCCCTTTGCATGGTGTGCATGTGTTCAAAAGTAAAGCAGTTCATGACATGGGACTTGCAGTCCATATCACACATACTGGATAGCTATGGCATGGTGAAATTTAAAGAAGGCATTTTATCACCTCCACTGATTGTGGTGCACTTGGAATTTTTTCTCTATTCCTCTCCATTCTTGAGCAATAAGTGTTGTTAGTTTTGATGCCTGGTATGCTATTTAACCCCTTAACGACCAATGACGTACGTGCCAGAGGCATCGTCTAATAGAAGTGAAGGCATTTTGCTATTCACTGCAATACATAGTACTGCAGTGAATAGTATGAGCGATCAGACCCCCTAGGTTTCAAGGTCCCTAGGGGGTCTGATCATAAAAGTAAAAGAAAAAATAAAGTTTTTAAAAGTATAAAAAAAATAAAAAAACATACAAAAGTTCAAATCACCCCCCTTTCCCTAGATCAGATATAAAAGTAAATAAACAAAAGTAAACATAAACACATTAGGTATGCCCGCATTCCAAAATGCCCGAACTATTAAAATATTTAAATATTTATCCCATTCGGTGAATGGCATAGCGGCGAAAAAATTCAAAATAGTCAAATAGCATTTTTTTCAACACTTTGTCTCCTATAAAAAACTTAATGAAAAGTGATCAAACCACCAAATCTTTCCCTAAATAATATCAGTAAAAACGTTGTCTTGTCCCGCATAAAAAGATGCCTTACCCAGCTCCATACATGTAAATATGAAAAAGTTAAAGTTACAGGTGTCATAATATGGCAGCACAAATTTTTTTTTTCTATTTTGCAAAGTTTTTCATTTCTTAAAAGGTATCAAAACATTACAAATACTATATACAGATGGGCCACCTGCTGTGGCTTGGGAAGCAGGGAAGTTCTCAGGGCGGTTGGGGCACTCCTCCTTGAAATGTCCTGTCTGGTTACAGGCATGGCCCCGCCGCACCTCCCCTTGGGGTTTGGGGAAGGTCACCCAGGCGCCCAGAGTTCTTGGGACAGGGGAAGGACCACCCGGGGCATAATTTGTCTCACCCGACCTGACAGACGGCTGTGGTGAACTCCGGCCTGGCTTCTCCTTCCAACTTGAGGGTCTGTGCAGGGTTGTTGGAGTTTGCGCCTGCTGGGAGAGCTCCATCCTTTTGAGCTCAAGCTGATACTGCTGCTCTCGTTCTGCAGCTTCACGATCGCCCTGCCGTTCTCGTTCTGCAGCTTCACGATTGGCCTGCCATTCTGCGGCCTGCCGTTCTCGTTCTGCTGCCTCACGATCAGCCTGCCGTTCTCGTTCTGCTGCCTCGCGATCGGCCTGCCGTTCTGCAGCTTCCTGAAAGCGGCACAACACCTGCAGGTATGTGTTAGGGTCACTGGTGCCTACTTGCTGCAGGACCATTTGCCAGTGTGAAGCCATTCCTTCCACAAGGCTGGGGCTACTGGCCTCTCCTGGTGAAGTAATCCTTGGGACCGGGCTTCTTGCTGCACTTCCTGGCCTAGCCCCAAAATCAGGACTCTGCTCGATTCTCTGCATAGCTGTGGCTGCCTCCATTTCAGCCATACGCTCAGGATCTCCAAAAGCCTGGTTCAGCAATTCTGGAGCTCTGCTTCTGAGCCCACTAGCCATCCACTGGTATTTGCCAAATAAAAGATAGGATAGAATACAAAGAGTAAGGGAGGGGAACAGCACTGTATCAAACTTTCACTGTATCTTAATGCTTGTTTTAATACCGAGCTTGTCTCATAGGATTACTACAATCCCCAGCATTTTGAGTGATAAAGGTCACCAACACACGCTGTTTATCCTAAGATCCTACTACGCTGCCACCAATGTGAAAGATCCTCAGTGCGCCAACACCGCGTTGGCTCACGCCTGAGTCTTCTTTCATAAAAAACCACACTCACCGCCAGTGAGTGTTGGGTTCACAAGATAAATACAAGACAAGCTTTCTAAATTTTATATATTTATTAACCCCTAAATGGGTCGGTATTAACATCTAACACATGCAGTTCAGAACAGATATGCAGATATATGCAAGCATTAACTGTTACTAGTTACAAGATACAGTGCAATAAAATAAAAGGGAATAAAAGTGAAATAATTACTTTACCACGCATCTCCTTGATGTGGTTCTATAGTCCAACACTCATATATGCTCTGGCATGTGTGAATAACCCAGTGGAGGCTCTTAGCATGTAGCATCAACACAACAATCCAGCCTGCATGCTCCTCACAGTATTCCAATAGTCTCTCACAGTGGAAGTCTGTAATCTCCTGTAGTCTATCTGTAAAAACTCTCCCACTGGCCTCTTACCTCATCTTTTATACCCTTGATGACACCACCCAGAATGAGGTCATCAACAACAGCAAGTCTGATTGATTAACGCACTCAAGTCACGATTCTTTGTATGGAGATGAGACCAAGTGAAATGATACAATGTTATCAACCATGTCTGATCTACCAGCTCAGGCTGACCAATGCATGTTTGTTTGATCACTCAGGGCGGTGTAGGAATTCAATGGAGCCCTGCTGGGATGGATACAAAGCCCTATTGTTCCAGTCCGGCCACTATTGGCAATATACTTATGAGTAGGCTGTGCACATTATGAATGAATGGAAGAAAGCGGTAGATACGATACCCAGAGATCAAAATACATCTCTGAGTTATAGCCATATTTAAGTGGAATCATCACACCCCTTGAACTTTTTCACATTTTGTCACCTTAAAACCACAAACTTAAATGTATTTTACTGAGATTTTAAGTGACAGACCAACACAATGTAGCCCATAATTATGAAGTGGAACGAAAATGATACATGGTTTTCAAAATTTTAATCAAATAAAAATCTGAAAAGTGTGACGTGCAAAAGAATTCAGCCCCCTGTACTCTGATACCCCTAAATAAAATCCAGTGCAATCAATTGCCTTCAGAAGTCACTTAATTAGTTAATTAGTCCAGCTGTGTGTAATTTAGTCTCAGTATAAATACACCTGTTCTGTGAAGGCCTCAGTGGTTTGTTAGAGAACACTAATGAACAAACAGCATCATGAAGACCAAGGAACTCACCAGATAAGTCAGAGATAAAGTTGTGGAGAAATTTAAAGCAAAGGTTTAAAGGTTTGGTTATAAAAACATATCCCAAGCTTTGAGCATCCCAAGGAGCACTGTTCAATCCATCATCCAAAAATGGAAAAAGTATTCTACAACTGCAAACCTACCAAGACATAGCCGACCACCTAAACTAACAGATCAAGCAAGGAGAGCACTGGTCAGAGAAGCAGCCAAGAGGCCCAAGGTCACTCTGGAGGAGCTGCAGAAATCCAAAGGTTTTCTATGGGGTTGAGAACAGGAAACTGGCTAGGCCACTCCAAGGCCTTGAAATGCTTCTTACGAAGCCACTCCTTCGTTGCCCTGGCGGTGTGCTTGGGATCATTGTGATGCTGAAAGACCCAGCCACATTTCATCTTCACTGCCCTTGCTGATGGAAGGAGGTTTCAAAATCTCACGATACATGGCCCCATTCATTCTTTCATGTACACGGATCAGTCACCCTGATCCCTTTGCAGAGAAACAGCCCCAAAGCATGATGTTGCCACCCCCATGCTTCACAGTAGGTATGGTGCTCTTTGGATGCAACTCAGCATTCATTCTCCTCCAAACACGACGAGTTATGTTTCTACCAAACAGTTCTACTTTGGTTTCATCTGTCCATATGACATTCTCCCAATACTCTTCTGGAACATCCAAATGCTCTCTAGCAAACTTCAGACGGGCCTGGATATGTACTGGCTTAAGCAGGGGGACACGTCTGGCACTGCAGGATCTGAGTCCCTTGTGGCGTAGTGTGTTACTGACGGTAACCTTTGTTACGTTAGTCCCAGCTTTCTGCAGGTCATTCAATAGGTCCCCCCGTGTGGTTCTGGGATCTTTGCTCACCATTCTTGTGATCATTTTGACCCCACGGGGTGAGATTTTGCATGGAGCCCCTGATCGAGGGAGATTATCAGTGGTCTTGTATGTCTTCCATTTTCTAATTATTGCTCCCACAGTTGATTTCTTCACACCAAGCTGCTTGCCTTTTGCAGATTCAGTCTTCCCAGCCTGGTGCAGGTCTACAATTTTGTTTCTGGTGTCCTTCCACAGCTCTTTGGTCTTCACCATAGTGGAGTTTGGAGTGTGACTGTTTGAGGTTGTGGACAGGTGTCTTTTATACTGATAACAATTTCAAACAGGTGCCATTACTACAGGTAATGAGTGGAGGACAGAGGAGCCTCTTAAAGAAGAAGTTACAGGTCTGTGAGAGACAGAAATCTTGCTTGTTTGTAGGTGACCAAATACTTATTTTCCACCAGAATTTGCATATAAATTCTTAAAAAAAAATCAGACAATGTGATTTTCTAGATATGTTTTCTCATTTTGTTTCTCATAGTTGAGGTCTACCTATGATGTCAATTACAGGCCTCTCTCATCTTTTTAAGTGGGAGAACTTTCACAATTGGTAGCTGACTAAATACTTTTTTTCCCCACTGTAACTCCTCAGGGGATCCAAATTGTTCAGGGATATGCAGTGACTTGCAAAAGTATTCATACCCCTTGAACTTTTTCACATTTTGTCACCTTACAACCACAAACTTAAATGTATTTTATTGAGATTTTAAGTGATAGGCCAACACAAAGTAGCAGATAATTGTGAAGTGGAATGAAAATGATGCATGGTTTTCAAAATGTTAATCAAATAAAAACCTGAAAAGTGTGACGTGCAAAAGTATTCAGCCCCCTGTACTCTGATACTCCTAAATAAAATCCATTGCAATTACAGTGGGGAAAAAAAGTATTTAGTCAGCCATCAATTGTGCAAGTTCTCCCACTTAAAAAGATGAGAGAGGCCTGTAATTGACATCATAGGTAGACCTCAACTATGAGAGACAAAATGAGAAAACATATCTAGAAAATCACATTGTCTGATTTTTTAAAAATGTATTTGCAAATTATGGTGGAAAATAAGTATTTGGTCATCTACAAACAAGCAAGATTTCTGGCTTTCACAGACCTGTAACTTCTTCTTTAAGAGGCTCCTCTGTCCTCCACTCATTACCTGTAGTAATGGCACCTGTTTGACATTGTTATCAGTATAAAAGACACCTGTCCACAACCTCAAACAGTCACACTCCAAACTCCACTATGGTGAAGACCAAAGACCTGTGGAAGGACACCAGAAAACCTTTGGACGGAGTTGAAAGTCCGTGTTGCCCAGCGACAGCCCCAAAACATCACTGCTCTAGAGGAGATCTGCATGGAGGAATGAGCCAACATACCAGCAACAGTGTGTGCCAACCTTGTGAAGACTTACAGAAAAAGTTTGACCTCTGTCATTGCCAACAAAGGATATATAACAAAGTATTGAGATGAACTTTTGTTATTGACCAAATACTTATTTTCCACCATAATTTGCAAATAAATTCTTAAAAAATCAGACAATGTGATTTTCTGGATTAGTTTTCTCATTTTGTCTCTCATAGTTGAGGTCTACCTATGATGACAATTACAGGCCTCTCTTATCTTTTTAAGTGGGAGAACTTGCACAATTGGTGGCTGACTAAATACTTTTTTCCTACACTGTACAAAGCCATCCACAACCTGTCCCCTCCATATATCTTCGACCTAATCTCCCGCTACCTGCCCGCACGTAACCTTTGATCCACCAAAGACCTCCTACTCTGCTCTTATCCGCTCTTCACACAATTGTCTCCAAGACTTCTCCCGTGCATCCCCCATACTCTGGAACTCATTACCAAGACAAATAAGACTGTCCCCCACAATCACAAGCTTTAATAAGGCCCTGAAGACTCACCTATTTAGGAAGGCCTACAACCTCCAATAATGCTACTGTCACCACATCACCACCTGAACAGCCACTCCCCTCACCTTCTGTCTCTATCCCTCTTCCCTCATAGATTGTAAGCCCTTGCGGGCAGGGCTCTCTATCCCACTGTGACAGTTGGTCACTGTTAGTACTATCTGTTTTGTATATCTTGTGTACCGTATGTAAACCCTCAAATGTAAAGCACCATGGAATTAATGGTGCTATATAAATAAACAATAATAATAATAATAATTTATACTGAGTCTAAATTACACACAGCTGGACTCTATTATCTAATTAAGGGACTTCTGAGGGCAATTGATCGCACTGGATTTTATTTAGTACAGGAGGCTGAATACTTTTGCACTTCACACTTTTCAGATTTATATTTGATTAAAATTTTGAAAACCATGTATCATTTTCATTCCACTTCACAATTATGTGTTACTTTGTGTTGGTCTATCACTTAAAGTCTCAATAAAATACATTTCATTTTGTGGTTGTAAGGTGACAAAATGTGAAAATGTTCAAAGGGTATGAATACTTTTGTAAGCCATTGTAAACACCAAACTATCTGCAGCATTATAAGTTTCATTGTGACCAAGGTATGCTAGTTTATATAATCATAAGTACCAATATTCATTATTGTAGCTGGTAGATAACCATTGGTTTCCTCTTGCCAGGATATAGTATAGTTCATATTAAATACTGATATAGAAAATACTGCTATAAAAAATATTTTTCTACAGTTTGAAAAGAGAAATAGATAGCAATATGTAGATTTCAAATATATATGCAACGGAAAATGTATCAATTCGTCACATCTCCAAGGGCTTCATTGAGCCCTATTGGAGCAAGAGTGTCCAATTTATATATCTAGTACATCTCTCTTTTTTGAGAGCTTTAAACCAGTTGTTTACATCTGAATGTATTTGCTTTATGGGGGTAACTGTGAAGCCTCTAAAAGTGCTGTTATGCCTGGCAGCTGAATGGCTCAAACACAGTGCTTTAGATAACCATTATAGCAGTGGCGTAACTAGGAATGGCTGGGCCCCAAGGTGTACATTTGACATGGGGCCCCCACCCCTGAACCACCGCCCTCCAACTACCCACCAACAAACCGCATTCCTGCGCACACTGTTATGCGCCATAGTGGCCCCTACACACACTATTATGCCCCATAGTGGCCCCTGCACACAGTATCATGCCCCATAGTGGACCCTGCACACAGTATTAGGCCCCATAGTGGCCCCTGCACACAGTATTATGCAGCATAGTGGCCCCTGCACACAGTATTATGCCTCATTTGTGGACCACCCATGAACAATTATTATACTCTGGGGTCTTTTCAGACCAGAGAGTATAATGATCGGAGACCCAGGGGAGGATACAAACAAAAAAAACAATGTTACTTACCTGTTCCTGGCTCCAGTGCACTCCCCGCTACTTCGGCCATCTTCAGTGTTGGACCAGATTTTGTGTGAGCCAGGCCGGCGCCGCGACGCATAATGACGTCGGCTGCCGTCTGGGACGTCACCAAACAGGCCCGAAGCCTGCCGGAGCATATGAGAGGTAAGTAACACTGTTTTTTATGTTCTCTCCCCCTCCCCTGAAAAGACCCCAGAGTATAATGATAGCAGTGTTCGTGGGGTTCACGGCCCGCGGCCGATCCCCGCTCCTGCTCACAGCCACCTCCGCAGAATGGGAAACGCAGGCGGCCTTGAGCAGGAGCGGGGATCAGTAAGTAAATAGGGTCTGCTGGTGTTACTTCAGCAGGTAACGGAGTATTAAAAAAAAAAAAAATTACACCCCTGCATTACAGATGTTTAAGCGATGTTTATTAATTCGCTCTCTTAGGCATATAGTTGTACGGTCAACATAATGCAATCCATACGGACATTCTCGCACATAGATGATAAATGATGCTGAGCAATCTAGGCGGGTCTTAACGGAGAGAGTCTTCCCCGAAGAGCGACTTGTGATATTGACAGCACAATGTTTTATACATAAACAACATTTACAACTTGTGCATTGTTTGTAGAGAGACTCTTTTCACTTTTAATTTACTTGGAGCCAATATGTTTTTAAGAGACCTAGCTCTCCTATACAGTATGTTATACTTGATTGTTTCAGTAATGTGGTTTTCAAATATTGGTCGTTTAATAATATCGGCCAATACTTGCATAAAATTGTGCAAATTTCCATATGAGCTCCATTACTGTATACATTGTAATAAATTGGTTTCCATAAGGTTATTGGCTTTTGCAGTCTCTTTTACCTGGCGGCGGTAATTCTTCTCTTTGAATCTCTTAACTAGTATCCTGCTCTGTATATGGAAATCATTGTCCTTGGTAAAATTCCTACGTATTCTTTTGATTTGACCAAAAGGGACATTTAGTTTGCATTTTTTTTAAATTTTAAGTCAAAGAGGCTGTTGCAGTCAACTTTTTTTTTAAAAAAAGGTCTTTGTGTCTTCCCCCATTAGGACCAAGTCCAGATATTCAATTTTCTTATTACTGGTTTTCCTAGAAAATATTAGGCCCCAATTATTATCATTGAGATATAAAGTGAAGTCATCAAAGGATTTATGTCATCCTTTCGTTATGCATAGAAGATCATCTATGTTTCTTTTGTAATGGATTATATTCTCTGACCAGAGGTGAATTGTTCCTCAAAACTACCCATATACAAATTGGCACAACTTGGGGCAAACCTTGTCCCCATGGTTGTCCCATGGGTTTTTTCAAAGCAAAAAACATTGCATTCCAAAATGAATTTTATTCCTTTGACAAGGAACACTTTTTGGATAGGAGGCATACACACATCCTTTACCAATGTATTGGAAATAACTGTTAACCAGTTCAGGACCATGAAAAATGTTTTCGTCTTTTAGTTCCTTCCTTCCAAAAGCCATAAGTTTTTCTAATTTTCCGTTCAGAGTTGTATGATGGCTTATTTTATGTAGGAAAATTGCAATTCTAATGGCACTATTTACTATTCTGTACAATGCCATGAGAAGCTGAAAAAAATTTTGGGAAAAAACGCAGATGAACGATTTTCTTTCTGGTTTTGTTTTAATGGTGTCCACTGACCGGTGAAAATAACACATTGCATATATTCTGCAGGTCACTGTCATCACAGCAATACCAAAATAATAATTTTTTTTTGTTTTAATAAATTTAAACAAATTAAAAACTGCGTCATATTGTGACACCAGTAATTTTTTTTTATAATTCTGTGTACAAAACTGTGTATAGTGTCTTTTTTGGAAAACGAGATTTAGTTTTTAGTGGTACCATTTTGGAGAATGTGTGATGTTTTGATCACTCTTTGTTGAATCTTTTTTTGCTGGCCAAAAGGCAAAAAAACAGAGATTCGGCCATTTTGATTTGCTTTCCCATTGCGGTGTTTAGTGAATATAATAAATATTTTCATATTTTAATAGTGTGGGCAATTTCAGATGTGGGGTTACCCAATTTGTTTATTTACTTTTATATGTGATCTAGGAGAAGGGGGCGATCTGAATTTTTTTTTTATTTGTGTGTGTTTTTTCATATTTGAAACTTATTAAATATTCATTTGTTTATTTTTTTAGTCCCCCTAGGGGACTTGAGCTAGCAATCATTAGCGTGCATATACTGTATCACAGACATACTACAGTATTGCATTCTATGGTAAAATCCTTGTTACTATTGAGCCCTGCCTCAGGCAGGCCTGGGAGGCATCAGAAGGCTCCTGACTGCCATAGGAATGGAATGGCTCTAGCTATCTCCCTGCAGGATTGACATTTCATAACCAAACAGGAGACTTAACATGAAAGTAAGATCTCAGATACCATGCCCGCATTTGATCACGGAATTCAAGGGGTTAACTGTCCATGAGTAAAGCAGTCTTCAATACTGACCACTGCTGTCAGGTCCCTGCTGTATAAAACAGCAAAGACTCAGTGGTTATGGTGCAAAACATCATGCAAACGTTTAAAGCCTCTTAGGGAGGGATGTATATTTATGTATCCTTCTGATGTGGAATATTGTTATAGTGACGATACGTCCAATGTGGACCATATATAGGAGGGTTCCCATGGTATCGGCATTAAATTTCTAGAAGACTAGCAGCATTCCATAAATATGAAGGCAGGTTAATAACCAATTTTTGGAGGTGTACATTCAGGGTCGGACTGGTCCACTTGTGAATCCCCCGCTGGGCTCCAAGCCCCATTAGTACTCATTTTGCCAATGCAAAGGTCAGGGGCCCGATCCAGGCTCTGACCATCCCGATCAAGCCCTTGCCCAATGCATTTGCATTGGCAAAATGAGGATCGACAACCTTGGGGGCGGGGGCAGTGGTGGGGGGGGGGGCAAACTGGGCAATCGCCCAGGGCTCCCACAACTTTAGGGGTCCCCTGGGCTGCCACGTGCTGGCTGCCTCTCTCTCCTCTCTTACTTACCCGTCCAGGCTGACAGCTCCTCCCCCTTCTCCTCCCGGAGTCTTGCACTGCAGGGGATGATCAACTACATTGGGCTGCTGCAACCCAGATTAATCAATCCCTGACTTGGCTCCAGGTACAGTATGTGCTGTGTCTTGTGTGTGTGTGTACACATGTTCTGTGTGTGTGTGTGTGTGTGTATATACATGTTTTGTTATGTGTGTGTGTGTGTGTGTGTGTGTGTGTGTGTGTGTATATATGTATATATGTGTAGTAATACGGATTCCCTATGGTATCCAAAACTTGAACCAGAATTTCATATATAGTTTCTTTGCTATGGTGTCAGTATTTACTGCAGTTTTGCATTACATTTGTCAGGATGATTACCATTATATTTCCTAAGATTCTTGCTATATATATATATATAAACGATGAAGCCAGATAAAAACTGTCATTTTAAAATGAATTGAAAACTCTTAGGCTAGGTTGACATCTGCTCCGGCCTCTCCGTCATTCGGCTCCACCAGGGAAGCCAGACCACTGTTTTAGAGGTTATCCACAGACACTGGCGGGACCCCATTGACTATAATGGCATCCACCGTTTCAAAACTGAAAGAGGAGCTTTCACATCCTCTGGCACCTGCAGTATTATATACCGCTAGAAAGCTGACAGTGCACTGAATTCAGTGCACTGCCATCTTTCCCGATGTGCGCTCAGGTGCTGGAGATATTGGTGGTGTTAGTTTCGGCACAGATATCTCCCCACCGTCAGAAGGGCGGGCCTTACTGCTCAACGTCATTGCTGGGCGGTAAGGAACACCCCCATGACTGTACTCTTCTATAGCTTTGTACACATAGCTGTGTTCCTTACTAAACAGCAATGAAGCTGAGCAGTAAGGCCTGCCCTTCTTACGGTGAAGGGATATTGGTGCCGAAACTAACAGCACCGATATCTTCAGCACCCAGACATGTACCATCAAAGCTGAAAGTGCGCTGAATTCAATGCACTGTCAGCTTTCCAGTGGTATATAAAACCGCGGGAACCAGAGGACATGACAAGTCCTCTTGAAATTGGTGGAGAGAAAATTTCTCCATGCAGGACTTTTGTCTCAGATTTTCAGCGGTTTCTGGAGACTCCAGTGCAGATGTGAACTTAACCTTAGTCATACATGGCTGCAGCATATGGGGGACTACATGATCTGATCCTGCTTTGGTTGGACAGGCTGGCCATCTGCTAACCAATCATTTCCTTTCCTCAAATGTCTCATCTACATACCCACTAACATAATTCACTGATAATATCTCTTATATATATATAAAAATGAGTTTCTGTCTGTCTGTTCTTTATGCGTGACCAAATGACTGGACCGATCCTCACCAAATTTGGCATACAGGTACATCAGGTGTCCGGGAATATTTTAGACTGGGTCTCAGCTCTCTAGGATGTACCATTCCTGAGATACAGTATTCCAAAAAAATGACTAGCATTAGCTAATACAAGCCTGCACGTCTTTCACTCATATTCCAACTGCCATACACACGGTCACATGTCCCTTATCAGCCAATAGACGCTCGCAAGCACTTAGTCTCCTCAGGCACATAGGTTTCCATAGCAACCAAGCTATTTATGACTTGTATTAGTCAATAGCAGTTCGCAGGTCCTTAAATATTCAGTCATATCACGTGTATCAGCCAATATAAGTTCACATTTAATTTACCAGGTTTCCATAACAACACAGCCATAAATAGACTGTACCTATACTGGACTCAGTGGCGTAACTAGGAATGGCTGGGCCCCAAGGCGAACTTTTGACAAGGGACCCCCCCGGCAACCGCCCCCCCCCGAACAAACTGCATTCCTACCAGACTATTATGCCCCTTAGTGCCACCTGCACACAGTATTATGCCCAATAGTGGCCCCTTCATATAGTATTATGCGCACTCCCCGCTACTTCTTCAATGTTGGACCAGATGTCACGTGAGCCAGGCATGCATCGCAACGCATAATGACGTCGGACTGGCCCACCAACATCTGGGACGTCACCAAGGAGGCCCGAGGAGGCTGGAGTGCAGGAGAGGTAAGTAACAGTGTTTTTTATGTTCCCTCAACTCCTCGGGGCCTCCAATCATTATACTCTGGGGTCTGAAAAGACCCCAGAGTATAATGATATCAGTGTTTGTGGGGTTCACGGCCCGCAGGCCTTACTTACCGATCCCCGCTCCTGCTCACAGCCGCCTCCGCAAAAGGGGAAGCGCAGGCGGCCATGAGCAGGAGAGGGGATCGGTAAGTAAATAGGGCCCGCTACCACTGCTACCCCGGTATTTACGCCACTGACTGGACTGCCATACTGGATTTCAGCATTCTTATAAATTGAAACCTGTGAGTCAATAGCAGTTCGCAGGTCATTAAATATTCAGTCATATGACATGCATCAGCCAATATATGTTCACATTTCATTTACCAGGTTTCCATAGTAATACAGCCATAAATAGACTATACCTATACTGGACTGCCATATTGGATGTCAAATGCAAAACTGGCCAATTCTTATGGGGCCACTAAACAAACAAAAAAGGAAATGTACCCATGCGAAGTCGGGTCCTTCTGCTAGTACATTATATAATGTCCCATGGCAGCCCTTTCACACAGCTTAATGTCCCATAGTGGCCCCTTCACACAGTATAATGTCGCCTACTGTGTTTGGTGCAAGTATTACAAAAATGGCAGAACCCAGAAATTTTGGGGGATGACGACCCATGGACTATTATTATACTCTGGGGTCTCTTCAGAACCCACAGTATAATGTTCGGAGGCCCAGGGGAAGTGAGAAAAAAAAATGGTCTTACCTCTGCTGTGCTCCAGTGCTACTTCCTGCTGTCTTCAATGACATCACAGACGTGGGTTACATCAGCATCATTGTGCGTCAATGACGCCAGCTGGACCCACGTGCCGACTGTGACATCTGTAGATAGCAGGAATACACGTTGGAACACAGGAGAGGTAAATAAGACCATTTTTTGTTTTGTTTTTTGTCTGTTCTAGGTCTCCACCATAACAATACCTAAGTCGCAGAAACTCCAATATTGCTATAGGGGAGACCAGTGAATGGGCATACAGTGGCCCCTTCACTATTCCCCCCCCATACAGTGGCCACTCACTGGTCCCCTCTACTATATGGGGACCATTGATAGGGCCATTATATTGTGTGTGGGGGGGGGGGGGACAGCGATGGAGGCCAATAGCCTGGGGGACATTAAAGGGGTTGTGCAGGAAAACTTTTTTTTTTTTTTTTCCCGGCGGAAGCTCCTTCTGCACTTGACTACCTGTGACTTCACGTGACCCCTGAGGCCAATCAGTGGCCTAAGGGAAGAGACCTGGTGTGACCTACTGACTCCGGAGCATCGAGGACATGCGAGTATGTTTAGTATGGGTTTTTTTTTTTTGTGGTGGGGGGGTTAACCTCCCCCAGACTAATAAAAAAAACATATACTGGGCAACCTCTTTAAAGTGTGGCGCATTAGGGGGTATATTAAAAGGGGTTGTCTGGACATAATTTGATATGGTTTATCCTCAGGATAGGCCATAAATTCCTGATCTGTAGGGGGATAACCCGGGACCGATCAGCTGTACGGAGCCACTTCTGACGCCCATCCTGTACACAATACGAGGCCAGAAGCAGAAAGCTCTGTCTACTGTATATGCTGTTCACTTGCCATACAGGGTGTAGCAGTAGGTTTAGGTAGTGCAGTGGTGCACATGGTATGGCGGGTGAGCAGCATGGCTCCCAATATGTTATTATCTTTAGTCGCCCTGTCTCGGTACCGCTGATCTGCAGGGGTCCTGATGGTGGTCCCCTAGAAACAACTCCACTGGTGGGCCCTAGACATCCCAGTCCGACACTGTGTACATTTATATATTATTGAGATAGATTCCGAGTGAGGGCATTCATAACCAAAGTGATTGGCCTGCCAGGTGGATTAGTGAGGTCTTTGTGAATTTTGATAGAAAATTAAAAAAAAAAAAAATCTCACTAATCCACCTGGCAGGCAATATTTGTATATGACCACAATTATGTCCAGCAAAAATAGTGGCATAAGACTTTTTCAAGCATACACATTGCTATTTGCAGTCATGTGCGTTTTTAGGAAGAATCAGCCTTCAGTGATCCAAATATTAAGTTGAAACTGGCCTCCCGTGGCAGTGCATGTGCAAATGAATCCCCTGGTGGTGCAGATCGAGCATGCACGGTAAGTACTACAAATGTGGGCCCCAAGTGAATTGGCGGCCCATAGTTGTGTGCATGCACAGTACAAAACAAATGGACACCGATGAGTGTCGGTGCCATTTCAGACCCCGATACTAACAATTAAGAAGGTGTTAAGAATAATTCTTCATTTTATGTGAGTTTATATGTTGAAGTTCATATGGTAGCAATTTTGTTATGATCCTAGAAGATCCCAAGTAAGTTTTGTGAAAAATCAGGGACACTCCCAGTGGGTGGTCCTTGTTCTAAAAAGCCAGTGTGTGAATGTATGTTTAAGCCCTTTTCCAATTATTCATTTGAGCAAGAAACACTATCGTTCCAAAATACATTGTGTATTGGCAATAATAAAGACAACCTTCCTAAGAATTTAGGCAAACACAGATGCTTTTGTTCCTACTGTTTGGAACCGGTCTTACCTTAACATCATACAGATGTCCTTGGACGGTGGTGACCCAGCAGCTCTCACAGGCCCAGCTTCCAGACTTTGTTTCTGCATTACAAGATGGATGTGACCTACTCACCACCCAATAAAGGTGGGCATCCATCTTTATATCTTGTCTATAAACAGTAACCTCTATTACAAAATTGTCTGACCATTGTACAAGCAATGCTACCTCCAATGCCGCCCCTACTACCTCTTGTGTCACCCCCTCTACCTCATAGTTTGTAAGCTCTTGCGAGCAGGGCCCTCAGTCCCAGGGTGTGAATTGAATATTTCTTTGTAATGTATCTTTTTTGTCAGTACTTGAACCCTACAAATTGTACAATGCTGCAGAATATGTTGGCGCTATATAAATAAAATGTATTATTATTAATAAATGCATAATTGCCATATTACACCAGTCAGGGCTCAGTGCTGGTTTTTGTGTTTTCACATATTACTTATGTATCTCGATAAGGACCCATTCATAAAACCGTATTCTGGTCAGAATTGTGCATTAGAATCTGTAAACCCAATCCAAGAATGGAATCCACAGAGAAAGTATAGAAACATTTGTCCCTGTTTTGGGCTAAGAGTCAGTAGTTTTCAATACAAAAACCTTGGACTAGGATTTTTGAAAAGGTCTCACTAAGTTTACATACATGTTCCCCCTAACTTCTATAACCCAAGCAGCACATACCCAAATCATGTTTAACAATGAACTGTATAAAACATTCAAATGGCAAAGTTACAAATTCAGTGAGTTTGTATAAACAACGAATAAATAAATAAAATAGTCCATGTACACAACCCTTTCTATCAGGGTCTCCTTTTTGACGTCAGCTTTGCACCAGATTCCAACCCCAGTGTCAATTTTTAACATCTATCAATCAAAAATCGGAAGGAATACGGATGACAAATGGTTGTGTGCATGGACCCTAATAAGTACTCAGACCAGACAAACCATTGTGAGTTGAATATTTGAATTATTAACCCCTTTCTGACATCCACTGTAATAGTACAGTGGATTTTGGGTCTTTATGGCACCTGCTCAGTTGGAGTTTTACTCTTTGGGAACCTAGTGGCAGTGCCCATGATTTGAGATGAGGAGTCAAGTTTAAGCTTGTGGCAGGGCTCTGGAATTTAACAGTAGACTGACACTACTGTATTTCAGTCTGTTGTATAATAATAGCAGATGCAATCTGGGAATCAAAGATTTTAAAAAAATGGTATCAATGATGACAATGTTAATACTGCATTAGGCCAAGGCTCAACGTTGAAGAAAAGCTGCTTTTTTTGTTTCAGATTTTGCTGCAGTTTTTTTTTTTTTTTTAGCCAAAACTAAGAATGGATTGAGCTGAAGGAAGGATATACTTTGCTTCCTAGATATTTCCCATTCCGTCTGTAAAAATGTCTATAAACCATACTCACTGTACATATAACAAGAAAACTAACAAAACCTGGAAATATTCACACACCAGAAATGTCAAAATACACTTATGCTATATTCACACCTGAGTTTCAGTTCTTCTGGTCTGTTGCAAGAGCAGAAGAACGGGGGGAAAAAAAAAATTACAGCGATTAATCTTGAGAAACCTCATTGCCTATAGTGGAATCAGTTGGCTGACAATTATCTTTTAAAAGACATCGCTGGACAGAAAAGTTAGCCTTGCAGGACTTTTTCACCCAGGATTTTTAACGGACAGATGTGAACATAGCCTTATTATTCATGGTCAGTTTGTATTTGACAATCACGTTTTATGAATATCCATTCAAGGAACTTCTACAGCTGCCACCATCCAAGTAGTGGGTCCATGCAGTGATTAACAAATACCTGGTCTTTCATGTCAAGGTTTAATGAATTTGATAGCAGCACACCATAGGCATTGAAGTAAAGCCAGCTCCATGTTGGAGTATTGTCAGCAACAGTTTGAGACTTTTGCATATACAGTATAACCTACATACTTTCATTTTGCTGCTTGGCACAAGTAAAGCAAAATTACAAAGCACTTAAAAGCTGTTAAAAATTTTAGATACTGTATTTCATACAGATTGCGTATTTTCCTTATCTTCAGCATAACGTGGATAAGATTCACCAAGGAGCGGCTGAAGAATCTCACTCTTTCTCCTCCTTCGCTGAACTGCACATGTGGCACCCGCAAAAATTATAGCCACAAGAACTAAAGCTGCTATAACCGTTATGGTGATGATCTCAGTACTGCCCAATGCACGATCTAAAGAGGTAATAGAAACACAACTAAAGCAGTTTACCAAGTTAACATTTTCATTTATGGCAATGCAGGAAAAGGAAATATCATTTGTAGTGAATGACATTTTTATCCTAAAGGGGGTTGTCCATTTTGACAACTTCTTTTTGTTAAAGGGTCTGTTGACAAGCTTATTGCAGGGCCTTGCTGTTGGTTCCTCCAGTTAGTCCTCAAGGGAAACTATGCATTTCATTTTTTTTCTACAGCATTTTTCATTGAGTTTTTGCTACATTTTAATTCCCGTGCAATTCTGCATCTAAAATTAACATGCTGCGTTTAAAAAAAACAAAAAAAAAAAAAAAAAAAAACACGCATGTTTTGAAACGCAGGTTTTTTCCGCAAAATGTGTGGATGAAATTAAACAAAATTGAATTCGATTTGCTGCTTCTGTAAAATGCATCTTTTTTCCCCTGCATTAGCACAACAGCCACAAATGCTGTATTTCCATACTATGGGGCCTTAGCCTAAGGCTAACGCCCCACATTGCAAAAAAAAAAAAAAAAAAAATTATATATTTGCTACGTTTTACAGATCCTACAAATTGAATGAGATTCTGGCTAATCCCATCCACACATTGCAGAAAAAAAAAAAAAAAAATCCATTGAGGAAACTGCATTTTCAAACACTTGCTTTTTTGAAAATCGCAGCATGTCAATTGTACCTGCGGAAATGCTAGCGTTTTCCCTATAGGTATAATAATTATGTGGGGCCTTAGCCTAAAAGTCATTTTCACACGGTCAGTATTTTGCATCAGTATTTGTAAGGCATAATCAAGATTGGGGTCAAAAAGGTACATTAGATCATACTTTTCTCTGTAGGTTCCAGCGTTGCCATTTAAAACTGTATAAACTAGAATAAAAGTCACACTGGAATAGAGCATGTTAGTTTGACTACTTACTAGGCCACTGGACATTATATGCATATCCAAGGTTATCTGGAGCAAAGACAAACATTTCATTATTTGTCACCGGTGGCCAGAATGGAACCATGTTGTATTGCCTGTTATGACCAATTGGTGCATTTTCCAATGGATACTGATTAAAATCTAGAAAAAAAGTATAGGAGAAACATGTTAAGTCATGAGCAATAGTGAGCTCAAACTTAAATAACTTCTCAGGCAATAGAAAAAAAAAAAAAATAGTATCAGGGTACATTCCCTGATTCCTAACACTGAAGTTCAGAGTCAGGTGGAGCTTGATGCCCTGGTTTCTGTTTAGGCTGTTTATGAGCCTGACAGTTTCCAAGACATTGACCATGGCTGCATATAATGCAATATCAGAAGACGGTGGAGCAACACAACCTCTCTTCAAAGCTGCTCCATGGTCTTCTGATATTAGTGCAGCCATGGTCATTGCCTCAGAAATCCTTATATGCATCCTGAACAGAATCCACAGTGTTAAAGAGGACCTTTCACGTCCTCCTGTATATGCAGTTTTACATATCGCTAGAAAGCCGACAGCACGCTGAATTCAGATATCCAGGGTCTTAGTTTCCCGGTTCACCGTCAGAAGGGCATTCCTGACAGTCTAGCTGCGCTGTGAGGAACGCCCTCCCTGACAGTATTCCTCCATAGCACTGTACTGGGGAGGTGTTCCTCACAGCTCAGCGTCATCACTGGGTGGTAAGGAACACCCCCTCTCGCTTTCTACTCGTCCCATAGCTCTGTACTGTCAGAGGGGGCATTCCTTACCGCCCAGCTAGACTGTCAGGAATGCCCTTCTGACGGTGAACCATGAAACTAAGACCCCGGATATCTCCAGCAGAACCCCCTTTAGGCTAAAGCCCCATGTTGTAGAAAAACAGATTTTTTTTTGTTGCCGATTTTGCTACAAGATTACTATACATTTCCCATTCCTTTTGTAGCCATTCTTGGATTTGGCTCAAAAAACGCAGAGAAAAAAAAATAAATAAATAAGATTTTCTGCAACGTGGGGCTTCAGCCTTAAAGTAATACACACACAGTACTGAATCTTATTACACTGTATTCTCCATTCAGAGCCATATGTTAAGAGAATGTGTCACATTAGAAATGTTGCACAGTCTACAGGCAACAGATTATAGAGGAAGACTACAGTAGGCAGTTTTAAAAGAATAAAATAGAATACAACGTCTACTGAATTGTGTAGCCAATCTATATTCATCTGCTGAGCTCATCCTACTCTAACAAGCTGCCTCCAGTTTGCTCAGCATTTTCAAATGTATCATTCTCTTTTCGGCCAGGGCCCCACGTGGAGTAAACGCCATGGTTTGCCCGTGGTGAACCGCCACGGAAAAAGAAAAATGCGGTGTTTTACAGTCACAGCAAAGTAGATGGGATTCTAGTGAATCCTATCCCCACTTTGCGGTAAAATACATGCAACAGACATGCTGCAATTTCCAATACCGTTGAGGTTTTGAAAATCGCAGCAGGTCAATTATACCTACTGCAATGCTGGCGGTTTCCCTATAGGTAAAGTTAGACATGAGCGAATTGAAGCTGATGAAGTGGAATCGGAATTTCGATCGGAATTTCAGGAAAATCTTCGATTCAACTCAATTCCGGATTTCCTCATGGCTTCTGCACATGTTAGGACAAGGGGCAAGGGACTCTGGGAACGCGGGATCACCCACAATGCCATGCACGCAGCTAATCAGAAGCCAGCCCTGTGATGTCACAGCCCCATAAATATCCTCTGCCATTTTAGGTTCAGTCATTTCACATCGTATTAGTGCAGGGACTTGGGAAAGTGGTAAGAAACAATTCAAAAAAGTTCAGGGAAAGAACATTAGAAGTGTAGGGAAAGGATAGTTAGGAATTTACAGAAGAGTACTGAAGCAGAACAGGGTTCATTTGGGGTGGTTGCAGCATTGGTAATAGCAACAATCGTATTGCACATTGCAGCACTCACTGCCATTATCCTGCTGCTCATTGCAGGTTTGCAATAGATCATACCTGTGTGTAGAACATTACAAACCTTTTGCAAAAAAACTGAATTCTTATCCAGTAATCTGTTATAACGCCTTTTTAAAGGTGTTTACTAGTGGGGAAAGAAATCAGGGGCTTATTCGCTGTTCTCTTGAAAGTAAAAAAAAAAATTACAGGCCTTTTTGCTCTGTATTAATTTCCTTTTCAATCACTTTTTTGATCTAACAGTATATCAGACAGAGAAGCGACAGGCCATACACAGGGGAGGTGCACAGGCCTAAATGTTTCTGGAGCAGGCACAGGTCGCAGCAAAGTAAGGGGGCATGGCAGCAGGGGTCACTTACAAAGGCCTGAGCTCCCAGTGTCAGTTAGCGGTCGTGTATTGACCAGCAACCCAACTGTTGTAGAATGGTTGACTCGGTCATCCACTTCATCCCAAGTCACAACAGACACCCCCAGCCAAGAGTTGGTGGGTTCGTCAGACACAACCCTTAGTTGGCATGACCCAGGAGCAGGCCCTGTGCCCTCACCTGTCCTCAGCCTGCCCCTGTCCTTTTCTGTTCCCTCAGCCAGAGGAGTACTCTATGCTGTGGGCTCAGATCCACTATACAGTGAAGAGGAGCTACTACAGGACAGTCAGCAGTTACTGCCCAGCCAAGATCTGGAGGAGACATCCGCTGCTTCCTCTGGTAGGTGGACAAGTAGTGATGAGTAGAGTGACATGGGAGCTGGTGTTGCGAGTGGTCAGGCTCCTGGCTCAGAGACCGTTGAGGAGGACATCAGAGACCTGCAGACAGTAGTGGATGACGATATAGCCAATCGCAATTGGGAGCCAGATGATGAAGGGGCTTCTTCTTCTTAATCATCATCATCATCATCATCATCTGGAGAAGAGGGTGGCAGCTTGCGCATGAGGCAGCAGCGGAGACAGCAGTGGGACGTCGGGAACCAAACGTGCCCGGGGTAGACCACTCGCTTCGCAGGAGCCTACCTGCCTGGAAAGCAGTGGAGCAGAGGTTCACGGAGGCAGTGGCAGTAGAAGTCAGTTAGTGCGAAGTGTTGGGGGTAAAAATCACTTACTCTGCGGTGTGGCAGTTTTTTGTTAAGCCAACGGGGGAGGTGAACATGGCCATATGTGGAATCTGTGGGCAGAAGGTAAAGCGTGGCCAGGGTGCCAATGTTGGCACCACAGTCCTGCGTCAACTTATGCAGCGTCACCATAAAGTGTCCTGGGAGAACTGTGGCTCCAATGTGGTGGTCCAGATTGCCGCAGCAACCGCTGCATCACCCAGTGGCACGCACCCCATTTCAGCCAGTCAAGGCTCCACCACCTCAGCTGAAGGAAGCTGTGTGTCCTTCCCATCATCTGGTGGTCGTGATGCTCCTGCTCCTCCTCCTAGTCAGTCATTGCATCAGCAATCCATCACCAAAGCGATTTCGAAGAGACAACAGTATGCGTGCACTCATCATCATAGAACAGAAGGTGGGCCAGTCCTTGAGCCTGTCTGTGTTTGCCAAATTGCACGACAGCGCTGACGTATGGAACTGTAACTACGGTCAAGGACAATATACTGTATGTCCTTTACGGCCCACTAGGTTAATGTGGTTCCTGCCCAGACACACCAGCAACTTGGCCAGGTGACGCAGCTTCCGCCTCCACATTCTCACGCTGTTGGTCCTGAAACAATGTCCACCGTATCCTCCACTGTGTCCTCACCCTCCACTGCAGGGACAATTCACAGTTCTCCTCCAGCATACCACATGTGCAGGGCACAGCGGTGTCACGCTGTTCTACACCTTGTTTGCCTGGGCAAACGAAGTCACACAGAGGAGGAGCTGCTCCGTGTCCTCAATCAAGAGATCGAATCCTGGCTTTCTCCAAGACAACGCAAAATCGGAACCACGGTGACCGACAACGGGAAGAACATGGTGTCAGCACTGCATCAAAAAGGGTTGAGCCATGCGCCCTTCATGACACACGTATTCAATCTGGTTGGCAAGCATTTCCTTAAGGTGTTCCACCCATCTGCAAGACATTCTAAAAATAGCAAGGAAACTTTGCATGCACTTCAGCCACTCGTACACCTCCAAGCTCACCCTCCTTGAGCTGCAGTGGCAGAACGGCCTCCCACAACATAGGATGCTATGCGATATTTCTACCCGTTGGAATTCAACCCTCCATATGTTGGACCGACTGCACGAACAGAGAAAGGTCATAAATGATTTCTTGATGATCCAAGCGGACAGAGGTACTACCCTGTGTAGCTTCAATGTTAGCCAGTGGCAGCTCATGCGTGACACCTGCCGTTTGCTCGTTCCCTTTGAGGAAGCCACTTTATTAGTCGCCAGGACTACGGGATGAACAACGTCATTCCACTGATTCATATCCTGGAAAAGATGCTTGTAAATCTGGCTGGTCAGGGGACTGGAGATGTGGCGCCTACATCTCACGGCCACTTGAGCCCCGTGGTGGCTGAACTGGAGGAGGAGGAGGACGACGACAATGACATTGGAGCACAAGCAATGTGTAGCGAAATGGGTGGTTTTTCTACACAGGTGACAGGAGAGGAGGAGCATGAGCAGCCAGAAGAGCAAGACGGAGATGAGGAAGACGAGGCAGATGACCCAGACCCACCATGGCAGCATGCAGTGGAGATTGATGCAGAGAGTCCCTCCGAGACAATTGTGCAAATGGACTGTTGCATGCTCACTTGCTTGCGTAGTGACAGCCGAATTGTCACCATTCGGCAGAGGGATGACTACTTTTTTTTTTTTGTTTGTCCGCTGAGAGGGAGGACAAACTGAACTACTATAGAGACATCCTATGTAGCAAGTTGGCCGCTGCCTATCTGCGCCATCGTTCATCCTCTCTCAGGTCCGACCGGGGGGGGGGAAATGAGCGCTCACCTTGCACTACCATGGCAGCTGTGGAGGGGGGGGGTGGTAGGAGCAGAATCGGCTCCATCAGCAGCAGCCTGAGCCTAGAGTCGCTGATGAGCAGCTTTCTTCAGCTGCATAGTGAAGAAGTTGATCAACAGCTAGACACAGAGCAGAAGTTGAACTAGCAGGTGGTGGCATACTTTGAGTGCACCCTGCCACCTGTCATCGAAGATCCACTGGACTACTGGGCAGCCAAACTGGATTTGTGGCCACAACTGGCCGAGTTTGCCCTGGAAAAGCTGTCCTGCCCAGCCAGTAGTGTGGCATCAGAGCGGATATTTAGTGCGGCGGGGGCCATAGTTACCCCAAGGAGAACTCGCCTGTCCACCCAAAATGTAGAGAGACTGACCTTTGTCAAGATGAATCAGGCGTGGATCAGCCAGGATTTCCAACCACTAATGCCTGATGCATCAGATTAAATCATCCATGCTGCTTCACCCAAACCTTGATAAAAGAGACCGGTTTCTTCTGGCTACCTGCCTCAGCTACTATTCTGATGCTGCCACACATCTGATGCCAAGTGCTCCTTCTTACAGCCACCGTCAGTGGGTACTGTTTGTGCCACCCACCTCCCCACTCTGTCACCGGGTCACTGTATGGCCTCTTCATGCTGCTGCCAACTTCACATTATGTCGCCTTGCCACTCTGTAGACATGTACAGTACAGACCAAAAGTTTGGACACACCTTCTCATTCCAAGAGTTTTCTGTATTTTCATGACTATAAAAATTGTAGATTTACACTGAAGGCATCAAAACTATGAATTAACACATGTGGAATTATATACTTAACAAAAAAAGTGTGAAACAACTGAAAATATGTCTTATATTCTAGGTTCTTCAAAGTAACCACCTTTTGTTTTGATTACTGCTTTGCACACTCTTGGCATTCTCTTGATGAGCTTCAAGAGGTAGTCACCTGAAATGGTTTTCACTTCACAGGTGTGCCCTGTCAGGTTTAATAAGTGGGATTTCTTGCCTTATAAATGGGGTTGGGACCATCAGTTGTGTTGTTCAGAAGTCAGGTGGATACACAGCTGATAGTCCTACTGAATGGAGTGTTAGAATTTGTATTATGGCAAGAAAAAAGCAGCTAAGTAAAGAAAAGCGAGTGGCCATCATTACTTTAAGAAATGAAGGTCAGTCAGTCTGAAAAATTGGGAAAACTTTGAAAGTATCCCCAAGTGCAGTGGCCAAAACCATCAAGCGCTACAAAGAAACTGGCTCACATGAGGACCGCCCCAGGAAAGGAAGACCAAGAATCACCTCTGCTGCGGAGGATAAGTTCATCCGATTCACCAGCCTCAGAAATCGCAGGTTAACAGCAGCTCAGATTAGAGACCAGGTCAATGCCACACAGAGTTCTAGCAGCAGACACATCTCTACAACAACTGTTAAGAGGAGACTGTGTGCAGCAGGCCTTCATGGTAAAATAGCTGCTAGGAAACCACTGCTAAGGACAGGCAACAAGCAGAAGAGACTTGTTTGGGCTAAAGAACACAAGGAATGGACATTAGACCTGTGGAAATCTGTGCTTTGGTCTGATGAGTCCAAATTTGAGATCTTTGGTTCCAACCACCGTGTCTTTGTGCGACGCAGAAAAGGTGAACGAATGGACTCTACATGCCTGGTTCCCATCGTGAAGCATGGAGAAGGAGGTGTGATGGTGTGGGGGTGCTTTGCTGGTGACACTGTTGGGGATTTATTCAAAATTGAAGGAATACTGAACCAGCATGGTTACCACAGCATCTTGCAGCGGCATGCTATTCCATCCGGTTTGCGTTTAGTTGGACCATCATTTATTTTTCAACAGGACAATGACCCCAAACACACCTCCAGACTGTGTAAGGGCTATTTGACCAAGAAGGAGAGTGATGGGGTGCTACGCCAGATGACCTGGCCTCCACAGTCACCAGTCCTGAACCCAATCGAGATGGTTTGGGGTGAGCTGGACCACAGAGTGTGGCAAAAGGGCCAACAAGTGCTAAGCATCTCTGGGAACTCCTTCAAGACTGTTGGAAGACCATTTCAGGTGACTACCTCTTGAAGCTCATCAAGAGAATGCCAAGAGTGTGCAAAGCAATAATGAAAGCAAAAGGTGGCTACTTTGAAGAACCTAGAATAGAAGACATATTTTCAGTTGTTTCACACTTTTTTGTTAAGTATATAATTCCACATGTGTTAATTCATAGTTTTGATGCCTTCAGTGTGAATCTACAATTTTTATAGTCATGAAAATACAGAAAACTCTTGGTATGAGAAGGTGTGTCCAAACTTTTGGTCTGTACTGTATGTGGAATCAGCAGATGACAGTGTAAAAGGAGTGCGCTCTTTCACGCTACAGTAGGATCTTGGGCCTCTACACGGTTCTTTATACCTGGCACTAACATGGACCTGTAAGGCTGAATTCACACTTGAGTTAGTTGGTCAGTTTTGGCCCTGTAACTGGCCAAATAAGTGAGGTTTACGGTGGTTCTAAGAGCGACACATGCGCGTGTCATACTTACTCATAGTATTGTTTCAGTACCACAGCAGGCTCCTTATGCATGTTACTGCAAGGCACAGTGTTCTATACCACTATACAGGCTCTCTGAAGCCAGGAAATAGCTGTTTTTTAGCGCTATTCACCGCTAATTAATTCACATCGAAGCAAATCTTTTTGGAAACTTCGGAGAATCGGTCGAATCAAATTTTTGCTAAATTCGCTCATCTCTAGGTATAATTGAAGCAGAAAGTCCGCAGAAGAAACCTCTGAACTTTCTGTTCAAAGCGCTTCAGGAATAACTGCAATGCCTTGCTGTCGTGGTTTTTCCCGCAGCGATTTTTTGCTGCAGGACGCTACATGGTACCTTAGCTTTAAAGGTAGCCTGTTACCAGATCATCAACCCAGCCTGCAGATTGATTTAGGTGAACTTAACCTAACTGTGCTTTCCCCTTGTGAATTGGTGCCTCTGTTGCAGAGATAGTGCTGTTCTTGTCAATATGAAAATAAGGTCTTTGAAGCCATGAAGGCATTGACGTTTACCCCTTTGCAGCAACAGAAATGCTCTTGTTGCCCCAGAGAGCTCATAATGCATATTGTATATTGACAAAACAAAATTGTTCTTACCAACAAACTCACCAGGAAAAAAAGTTAGGCTAGTGCCACCTGAATCATTTTTTTGAATGGGTGCCTCTGTAGCAGAGATATCAGTTTTTGGCAAAATGCAAATGAGCTCTTTGGGATAACAAGGGCATTTCCTTTGCTCCAAAGAGCTCATTTTAATACTGACAAGAACAGTGATATCTCCACAACAAAGGCACTGATTCACAAAAGGGAGAGAAAAAAAAAACAAAAAACACACCACCACAGACACACACACACACACACACACACACACACACACACACACACACACACACAATACTGTTTGATTCAGGAGGACCATAACCTATATCTATGCTGGGTTAATGTGCTGAATTCAAATGGTAGACTCCCCTTAACCCATTCTTGACATCCACGACAACCCGGCACGAATGCCCGCAATCAGTGCCCGCATGGGTGCTGCCATTTTGGGGAGAATTGCTGGCCCCTGGAATGAGATCTGGGGTCGGCGATCCATTGCCATGACAGCCGGGAGCCTATTGAAGAGACTCAGGCGTGTCTGGCATTTAATTGTATTACAGGCTGCTGGCTGATATCCCAGTTTTTGAAAGCGAACGGTCTACAAACTTGCAAAAATATTTTTCCCATACAGTGAACGCTGTAGTGGGAGGGGAAGCCGAACCACCATTTGTTGTTCGTTTTGCCGTTTGAAATTTGATGAAAAAGTGATTAAAGCAATAAACGTTCCCCAAAATAGTATGAATAAAAAGAACATCTGTCCCAGCAAAAAAGAGGTCTTCTCTTTTTACACAGAAATATAAAAAAAAAAAGTTATGGGTATCAGAATTTTTATTTAATTTTTTTCAAACTATATAAATTATAAAAGCTGCTGTGCATAAATGTGGTAGAAAAGAGACCCATAGAATATAGATGACATCTCACTGTGGCTTCACAGTGAATGCCGTGAAAAAAACCCATAAAAAGTCACACAAAAGCAGATTTTTGCCAATTCCACCCCATTCTTAATTTTTTTTTTTCTAGCTTCCCAGTACATCGTACAGAATATTAAATGGTACCATTGCAAAGTATAATTTGTTGTGCAAACATCAAGCCCTCATTGGGCTCTGTGAACAGAAAAATAAAAAAAATTTAAAGGGGGGTTAGAAGGCGGGGTGTTTAAAACAAAAAACAAACGAAGAATGCCTGTGGCAGGGGGGTATAGAGATCAGAAATAACATTTTCTTTAGGAACCAATAAAGCTTTCATGATTTCCCTGGGTATGTCCTATCCTGCTGTATCTGCTAAATGTACAATTTATATATGGAACGTATGTTGTGGAAACAGTTTCAATCACCAAAAAAATTGTGGTGCATTACCAGATTGCATTTTACAATCGTATTTCAATTGCCATTTGTCAGATTACAGTTGTAATCCATATGTGGATTGTAGAGAGATTTTGGTTAATCACAGTTCATTATGGAGGAAGATCTTACCTAGATTATGCCTTCTCAACCATTCATCAAAAACTGCATCAGTAAAGGTATGAAGAAGAAGGAAGATTGGATCATTTGGAGACAAGTGAGTTTGCCCCCCAGTACCATTTAGGAACAGATGAGCTAGATTATGAAGACTTCTTACTGTGGGATTATACTGACCGTTAGGTTCACTATAACCTATCAAAGGTAAAAAATAAATTAAAACAAGGTTATATTTACATGTGCTACATGTCTCATGTTTCTTGTTGACATCAGGATGCTGCTTTTATTACCTTCAATGGTATTTCGAAAGCTTTCTGTAGAGTTTGAGAAGAATGGTGGTGTATCAAACAAACCGACTTCCAAACAGAGAAGTACATCTTCTGGCTCAGGAAGCCTCTGCACCATTGGACGAGCAATGTTCCCAGCAGGATTTCTCCTGATTGAGTTACCTACTGTATCTAATAAGGTAGTAAAATACATAAAATATGCCAAACTAGCAAAATTTAGACTCCAGTAAGTGCTAGAATGTATCCACATAGTTCAATGTTAAGTAACACCTATAACCTGTCCACATATTAATTGGATTCACATAATGGGTATTCAACACTCAGTACTACAGTAATGTCAGTAGATCTACACTGTTGATATAGGGCACTGAGAGAAAATTATTGCTGACCAATAATATACACAGTACAACCCAGAGGCGTAATTAGCAAAGACTGAGCCCAAAAGCAAACTTTTGACTTGGGCCCCCAAACGGCATAGCGCCCTCTTTCCTGGCCCCCACACAGTACAGTAAGTACAGTGGTACTTACACCACTGGTATAATCCCAGTACCAATGTATCACCCACTGATAAAGATGTAAACATATACACAAAGAATGCTGTCCACATAGAGGGATGCCCACAGATATTCCAATGGGCAACCCACCCAGTTGTAGAGATTGGAACCAGATATTGGTCCTTTGAATATGGTGATCTTTCTGTGCAATGTTACTCTCTATTTCCACTGGATTAGTAGTTGTATGTAATAATATATATTATTTATTTAATCTTAAACATATACAGTACTTTGCAAAAAATTTTATAGCCAAGTTTGGAAAAAATGGTCCAAGGCAAGAGTGCTTTCAAAATTTTTTTTTTCCTTTTTCCTCAATTTATAAATTGCAAAGTGAATGAACAAAAGACAAATTTAAATGAAAATCAATATTTGGTGTGACCACCGTTTGACTTCAAAAACAGCATCAATTCTTTCAAGTTCACTTATACATAGTTTTTGTAGGAACTCTGCAGGAAGTTTGTTTAAAACATATCGGAGAACTAATCACATTCTATGGATGAAGACTTGCTCAGATCCTTCTGTCTCTTCCTCTAATCCTAGACAGACTGGAAGAGGTTGAGATCAGGGCACTGTGGGGGCCATATTATCACTTCCAAGACTCCTCCTCCAAAGTGTGGTCACACCAAATATTGAACTGATTTAGATTTCTCTTTTGTTCACTTAGTTTTGTGAAATGACAAAAAAAAAAACCAAAAAAAAAAAAACACACACACACACACACACACACACACACACACACACCTATTCACACTTCTATTTTTTTTAAAGCATTTTTACCTTGCAGCTGTTTTCTTCCGCATCTGCCAAGTATGTTTGCACAGTACTGTATATACTGTACTGTAAAATGTATACACACACACAGCAACTCAGAGGTAACAAAGGGCATACTATTGCACAGAAAGCTCACATGTATACCTGTTTAAAACTTGTTCACAGTACTATATATTGCCATTACTAAAAGTCTGAAATGCCCATTATATTTTTTTCCTTCTTGCAGAATTCATTCTAAATGGAAGTTTTATTCTTTTTAATCAGGTTTTAACTGTATTAATAATTTTTTTTAAAGCAATATTTGTTTGGGCTCTGCTTTGTCCATTTATAGGTGATTATAGTTCAATGTTAGTTAACTCTGATTACCTTCTCTAGCAAATACTTACTGTTACAGATAGTCCCTAAACTTTCATAATCCTCCACAAATTCACACACAACTTGCCAACGAGAGAAAACAGAGTTGGGACTTAGGAGATTCTGATCAAAATTGCTTCTTGCACCCACAAGGTCATCTGTACAAATGTCACATTCATTTCCACCAATAGCAAAATTCCAGTAAGGAAGTGCAAAAGAAGGATCCTGCAAAAGGTTCTAGACATAAGGCAAAGATTGATTATACATGGTTATACTACACTTGGCAAACATACAATACCAGCATAAAAGGGTTGTAGGTCATCAATAAGGAGGAGTTGGACACCCCCTTTAATGATTGGTGCTGTGTACTGCTTGAAGCCATTTTAATCTCTCACAAAGTCAGCCAATTAATACTTTTTAATGAATTTCTTTGAGAACATGAGGGTTCCATTTCTCAAAGTTTAACTCCGTGAAACTTCCAAACGGTTATAGAATATGTCGTCGATACAAGGCATAATTGAGAACATACAATACACTCCATACTAACCAACACTGCTACTCTACAGTACCATTTATAGTTGTTCTTGTCACCTAGTTTACTCCACCTCTGAAGACAGGAAACGCCACCCAACCCAGAGGACCATCTTCTATAAAAAATGTTTATTAGGGAGGTTAGAGTGTATTTCTTCTTTTTCTTGTATTAGAGCCAAAGTCAGTAGTAGATTAAAAAAATAAATAAATAATAATTATTATATATAATAATTAATAATAAAGGAATGTATAATTCTCCTTACTGATGAATCCACTTCTGGCTTTGGCTCAAAAACCATTGTGTGTGAAACCATTCTTATGTCTATAAACTCCAGAACTGTTTAGCTAATAGTTAAGATGTAATGTATTCATTAAAGTTTACCTGCTTAGGGTCTACAGTAGGGGTAGATATGGCTTTAGTGCAACTGCACAGAGGCCTGGTGTACTTAAAGGTTGCTTTCTATGGTTTGTAAAGCTGGCTATACACATAAGATATCGTTATGCAGATCATGCTTATTTTAGTAAAATCTTGTGTTCATTTTAGGTGTATGGCCAAGACAGATTCCTTGCAGATTTCAGCAAATTTAGCTAGATCTGCCAGTGGTCTGCAAAATCTTGTGTGTATGCCTAGCTTTGATTGTGTGTAATTGCCTGAGCTAATGAACTCCATGGTTAACAATGAGTAGCAGATTGTTAGACATAAGTGGGATGCACCTTGCCGAGATACTGGAAAACAAGGGACCCATGACTGTCCTTGCACAAGGGCCCTCAGTTGTCTGGGTCCACTCCTGGTCTACAGTATATTATTCAATGTAGGTTTGTGAACATCATTAACACCCTCCAATCTGCACTTTAAATGGTTTAAAATCCTCTAATGTGACACATTAGGAAGCCAGGCTAGGGCTACAGTACACATCTGTCAGTACTTAAATTAACTGAAAGGGCAGCAGATAGCGTACAGTAAGGGTTACGTGCAGAATCATACCTGTATGTCCCTTTCCAGTTGCATCAAATGGTATCTGTGCCAGGTAAGGAAAGCTGGACCCTCATGAGAGAAATCTATACCTCCAACACTCCCTTGGCCTGGACCAAGAAAAGTTTTGCTAACACTGTAGTAATGGGTCCAAACAAAGAAATCATAGATTGAAATATTTTGAAAGTTAGTAGTATTCCTTTCCTGGTCAATGAGTTCATTGTAATGGCGTGTTGCAATGACATAGTCTGGGTGCACTGTGTTCTTTGCAAGATCAAGTGCATTAATAAAACGTTGTTTTTCTTCAGCACGCAAGTCCAAGACATTTCTTCTCACTACAATAACAGAGCAAGTAATGTTTTATTAACGCACAGACTTTAAGGAAGAGATATTAAAAAAAAAAAAAAAAAAAAAGTTACACTTGTACGTGACATTTTTGATGTCACTTTATATTAGACTTGTTTCAATATACTAGCTAGGGACCCTCATGCTTTCTCTTTGGATATGTAGGAAGTGCAGTGAACTACCATCATCAGTTTTATATACTGGAGAATACAGACTGCTGTCTGCATTTTCTTATACTTTACATAAGAGATTTCCATTAAACATAATATTGCACGCCTATGTCAATATGAAATTCATTACTATTCCACATTATATTCGTGATATGCCATTTTATTCAGAAAAAAAAAATAAAAAAATCTAGATCTATGTAATACTGCACAACACATTTTACATAAATAGCCTATGTGTGGAACACAAAATATATGTGCCTATGTCAAGTACAAAATATAAAAGTCAGGGTTTTGAAACAAAAAATTTGGTATTTTTCACTTACCTACTACAAGTGGTTGGTCACAGTTATCCCCTGTCCATCCAGGTCTGCAACTGCCACAGTTGTAACCATAGAATCGTCCATTACATATACATGACCTATTAAAAAACCGAATGGGCCATTGTTCTCTGTCATCTGTCCCATCAAGCTGATACTGGGGTCCATGAGGCCTGGAGTCCACACTAACAGGCCCACACAGACCACGACCTACAGTAAAGCCGCACTGGTCAGTGGCATCTGGAGACAATTGAGGAAATACACCTGGGCAGCATTCACCACTAAGTAACGCCTCTGGAGTGGCACATTGACGAGGAAATTGTGCAGATATCAGGTCATGAAGCCGAGTGAACACCAATGCCAGCAAGCAGGAACTCCAAGGTCTAGAGCACAACATAGTTGTGATCAAGACAGACACAGCTGAAAGATGAGCAGATACAAGTAGAACAAAGTTGGTGTGGTCAAAGTCATAACATTTAAAGCCTATAATAAAATATGGTGAAAATGCAGCCTCATAATTCGTAAAAACAGGACCTCCCAGCTTTGATGCTAGACTCCGCCTTCAGTGAAGCCTACATAATAGGAAGATTAGCAAATAGAATGATGAGTGTAACATGTAACTTGCTCAGACATCGGTCAAAGATCTTGTAGACCCTCGGCCAAATTAATTGGAAGTAAAATGTGCTGTAACTGCTTACTCCATGGTCTGTGAGAATAAGATATAGTATAGACTGATGACAGGGAATGCTCTGCACACTATTTATTAAAAGGTAGACAGCGTTAGATTAAAAGCTCCAGTTCACTTACTTTGACTAAAGGACACAGTCATTCAGTAATGCGCTTTCATCTATAAAGCAACTGGTTCACACTCAAAATTAGCTATTTATTTTTTAAACACCCAAACAAGTTCTGACACCTTAGTACAAAGCATTTAGGCTTATGATCTTTGCCAGTGACAGGCAATGGGTGTGGCACTAAGTTTCTGATTCCTACTTTGTTCTGGTTAAGCTTAGTATGATAGGATTTTCAGAGTGGATGTACATTAGTCATTTTTGTTGCAGTTTGTTCCTTTTTGCTACAGTTTTGAAGTCACAGCAAAACTGCAATGGTTTTTAGAAATTGGCACAACTTTTCACCAATGTTGAATATCACAACAATGATGTGACAAAATACACCACAAGTCACTTCTGCCAGGGTTTTATATACATTTTTTAAATGACAAGTGACCACATAGTCCATATCTGATAAAATATGCGCTTAGAAATATTACCCACAACTATCAAGCACCTGCTCATTTACAGCTCATTATTCTCTGCTAATGAACAAAGGGTAAAAAGCAACTTATTGCATACAGTATAATAAAGGAACAGAACATGTAACACAAATAATAGCGCAAATACAGAATTCATTTACACTGTAGTCAATAACAATACCTGCTATATTTTCAACCCGATTGTTTCCAGCAAGCAGATTTCCTAAATATTAAAGCTTTTGGTTCGTTTTATGCTCCATTACTTAATAATCCCTTTGATGCAGTCAAGAGAGTTTCCCTGCCCACCCTAATCCTTTTATAAGAGTGTAGCTCACCCAGCACATGACCACTTTCATGCTGATTGTCTTGTGACCACAAGGTCCTAGCATGGGTCAGAGAAAGGCATTTTTGAGTAATCTGACCATAAATTCCTAAAACTTAAAGATGCTTCGATTCACTTCACAGCTAAATGAAATATTTCTTCTTCATTTATTGGTCATTCCCATCCTTCAAGGAAATATTAAGAAAGGAAGCAATTGTCTGTCATATTTGAGCTTTCTCACATGCTCATTACAGGGATAAGTTATAGTAGTTTTAAAACATGTTAGAGCTGCTGCATCAGAGTATTACACTACACACCTAGACAGGCTGCTGAGAGAAAGGCCCTGAGAACTCCTCATTCCTATGCTTGTTGCAATCAGGCATTTATTAGCCAAATGCCTCCTGCCTCATGAATAATTACCATCTAGCCCTATTGTGGATGAAATAAGTATATCATTAGTCTGTAGGCTGCAGTCATTTTGAGTTTAAGAAACCGCAAAACGAACTGAAAAAGCAAATACACTTTTTCCAGGGATCACTATGCAGTTATTGGTCATGCATTTCATTTACATGTTTCATCTGTAAAAAAGACGTGTCCAATTACTGAATCCCAATAGTGCACATTACAGTGAAACCTATACGTTTTCTCTACTGCATTTTTGCAGTTCTTCACTGCATTTTATTCGCAATGTGAGAACTCTGCCTTATTTATTTTTTACTGTGCTGATTAAATAATTACTCAGTTTTGATTATTAAATATTTTAGTGCCACTATTTTGTGGTACATGTAATGCATTGAATAACTTGCTAATATTTTGGGGCAGACATCAGAAAAATCTGAAATTCTGCTATCATTCCAGGGAAGTGGTGCAACTTGGGAGAAATTGAAGTTAGATGTTAGTCTTAGGTTATTGGCTAAACAAAGCTCACAGGTTGGGTGCTAGACAGTATTCAGAATAGATTGTAGAGGGGAGAGTTTAGTGAGGGGAAGACCAATTAGTAAGGAGTTACAGTAGTCAAGTCTGGAGTGAACCAGGTTTTTAATGTTTCCAAGATAAGGAAAGGGTGAATTCTGGAGATGTTTTTGAGGTGCAGGTGATATGAGCATGCAGGTTATTGCATGGGGGGGGGGGAGTAAAGGAAAGGTCTGTCATACACAATCCCAAGGCAGCATGCAAACAGCAGTAGTTCAGTCTTTGTCTTTGTGAGATTCAGTTTCAGATACAGAGAAGATATGGTACTAGAGACAGTGGAGAGACAGTCACTGGTGTTCTTTAGTAATGCAGGAGTGATGTCACAGGATGAGGTTGGGTGCCATTGGCATAAAGATGGTACCAAAAGCCTAATCTGCTGATGGTTTGTCCAATAGAGGCTGTGTAGATTGAGAATAGAAGGGGACCTAAGACTGAGTTCTGGGGAACTCCAACAGCAAGGGCAAGGGGAGAAGAGACAGAGCCCGCAAATGATACACTGAAAGTGAGGTTTGAGATATAGGAGAACCAAGACAGAGCAGTGTCCTTGAGACCAACAGAGTGGAGCATACGAAGGAGAAGTTGGTGGTCTATGATGTCAAATGCTGCTGAAAAATCCAGAAGAGTGAGAAGAGAATACTTGCCTTTAGTTTTAGCTGTCAGGAGATCATTGGTGACTTTTGTAAGGGCAGTTTCAGTAAAGTGCAGATGCCAAATTGTAAGGGGTCAAGAAGAGAGATAGCGGAAAGATAGCGAATTAAGCAAGAATAGACCAAGAGTTCCAAGCAATCGTTAATGAATAAAAGAAAATTAAATCTTCGGCTCACCATATTCATATGCCAATTAGTTCCATAGAAAATATATCATAGGATGCAGAGAACACTCTCCGGACTTTGTTGGAGCAGAATGTTAGGAAAATAGAGAATAAAAGCCAGTTCCAGCATCCAGAAATTGAAATAAAATATAACTTTTAATTCATATAAAATTTTTAAAAAAAGTAACAATAGTTACATGGTAACGGATCCTCTTCGCATGTAACTATTGTTACTTTTTTTAAAAATTTTATATGAATTACAAGTTGTATTTTATTTAAATTTCTGGATGCTGGAACCGGCTTTTATTCTCTATTTTCCTAGCAATCGTTAATCCAGATTTTTAGTTTTTCATACATGGTTTCAGATTCCACAATGGTAGCCAATACAAGAAAGGCTATTCAGTGCCAACTAATTGTTCAAAGAACCTCTCTCACCTTCCTGTTCAGCACAGGAAGCAGAGTTGAAGGCACTCACATAATCACAAAGACTGGCAGAAGATAATATGTCAAACATCTACATTACATTGATTCAATGTACACTATTGGCATTGCCCACAATTATGGTCTTATGGTCTACTAGGAATTTTGTTGGGTCCTTGGGTAAACCAATTAAGAATCCCCTAATGTTACCTACTCTAGTTGCTGTGCTTAAAGTGCAGGACCACACAAAGGAGATCACGCCTGAGGCAGTAGGAAACTGGAAGTTGGATGAGGCAGCGAAGATGGCTGCCCTTATTCCCCTTAAAAAGTTGAAGGGAGCTAATAGCACTTGTCACTCTGCCCAAGATAGGAGTGAACTTCCCCGGGGTTACAGACGCTTCAGACCTAGGCAAATGAGAAATAAAAGACAACTTGAGAAAGTTGCGACAAGTCGCTGTGGAGTATTATATTTTCCACGTGTCTTGCTCCCTGTGAAGATCCATTTACCCCACTGAGCGTCACATAACTCTAAAGAGGCTATAATCAGTATAACCACTACCAATTTGCTTTCCCCAGGTTTCCACAATGCAGCAATGAGTTTTGTATCAGGGTGCATGGTATGTTCCCAACGCAACACAGTTTAAACTAAGAAGATACCTATAAAGAGTGCTCCATGGTCAGACTACACATTTCAACAAATGCAGATTGGCTATATACAGTGGGGAAAAAAAGTATTTAGTCAGCCATCAATTGTGCAAGTTCTCCTACTTAAAAAGATGAGAGAGGCCTGTAATTGACATCACAGGTAGACCTCAACTATGAGAGACAAAATGAGAAAACACATCTAGAAAATCACATTGTCTGATTTTTTGAGAATTTATTTGCAAATTATGGTGGAAAATAAGTATTTGGTCACCTACAAACAAACAAAATTTCTGGCTTTCACAGACCTGTAACTTCTTCTTTAAATGGCTCCTCTGTCCTCCACTCATTACCTGTAGTAATGGCACCTGTTTGAAATTGTTATCAGTATAAAAGACACCTGTCCACAACCTCAAACAGTCACAATCCAAACTCCACTATGGTGAAGACCAAAGGGCTGTGGAAGGACACCAGAAACAAAATTGTAGACCTGCACCAGGCTGGGAAGACTGAATCAGCAATAGGCAAGCAGCTTGGTGTGAAGAAATCAACTGTGGGAGTAATAATTAGAAAATGGAAGACATACAAGACCTCTGATAATCTCCCTCAATCTGGGGCTCCATGCGAGATCTCACCCCATGGGGTCAAAATGATCTCAAGAACGGTGAGCACATGGGGGGACCTAGTGAATGACCTGCAGAAAGCTGGGACTAACGTAACAAAGGCAACCATCAGTAACACACTACACCGCCAGGGACTCAGTTCTTGCAGTGCTAGATGTGTCCCCCTGCTTAAGCCAGTACATATCCGGGCCCGTCTGAAGTTTGCTAGAGAGCATTTGGATGTTCCAGAAGAGTATTGGGAGAATGTCATATGGTCAGATGAAACCAAAGTAGAACTGTTTGGTAGAAACACAACTCGTCTTGTTTGGAGGAGAGTGAATGCTCAGTTGCATCCAAAGAACACCATACCTACTGTGAAGCATGGCGGTGGCAACATCATGCTTTGGGGCTGTTTCTCTGCAAAGGGACCGGGACTACTGATCCGTGTACATGAATGGGGCCATGTATCGTGAGATTTTGAGTGCAAACCTCCTTCCATCAGCAAGGGCATTGAAGATGAAACGTGGCTGGGTCTTTCACCATGACAATGATCCCAAGAACACTGTCAGGGCAACAAAGGAGTGGCTTCGTAAGAAGCATTTCAAGGTCCTGGAGTGGCCTAGCCAGTCTCCAGATCTCAACCCCATAGAAAACCTTTGGAGGGAGTTGAAAGTCCATGTTGCCCAGCAACAGCCCCAAAACATCACTGCTCTAGAGGAGATCTGCATGGAAGAATAGGCCAACATACCAGCAAGAGTGTGTGCCAACCCTGTGAAGTCTTACAGAAAACGTTTGACTTCTCTCATTGCCAACAAAGGATATATAACAAAGTATTGAGATGAACTTTTGTTATTGACCAAATACTTATTTTCCACCATAATTTGCAAATAAATTCTTTAAAAATCAGACAATGTGATTTTCTAGATTTGTTTTCTCATTTTGTCTCTCATAGTTGAGGTCTACCTATGATGTCAATTACAGACCTCTCTCATCTTTTTAAGTGGGAGAACTTGCACAATTGGTGGTTGACTAAATACTTTTTTTCCCCACTGTACAGCTGCCCAAGGTAGGTGTGTATGAGCATGTGCGTGTATGTATACATTTTTTCTCAGAATGGCCTGAAGTGATTTGTAGATTTGGAGTGCCAGAAGTAATTGACAGTGACACTCACTTCACAGTGCAGGTGATGCAAAAAGTAATGACTCCTTTGGGTATAGAGCAAATTTTTTATGCCCCATGTCATCCCCAAAATATCGGCAGGGTAGAAAGACTAAATGGTACCCTGAGTTACAGGAGGAGCTTCATAAACCCTGGGTGGACTGCCTGTCCATTGCCCTGTACAATCTCAGATTAATACCAGCCAGGAGGATAGGGTGTACTTCCCTTCAGCTGCAAGCAGTTAACGGTGATCTCACTTCCTATGTGGCTAATCTCCAATAAGAATTGACAAATGGCATATAAGTGTGTTGGAATAATGTTTATTATTGCCTGTATTGCAACAACTACTGTTTGTATGTTTATTGCTGCATAAGCTTATGTCTCTAAGAATAGTGTTATGTTGTTAATAAAGCATTGATAAAAAAGGAGGGGGCCAGAGTAGCAAACTATGAAGTTCCTCCCTCTCTGTAATTAGAGCTACAGCACAGAGCAGATCACATGGAGCTCACAGACAAGAAGCTGAGATACTAAGCTAATGAATACAAACTGTAAAGTGTATTATCCTTATTGCTGAATAAATATATGTTTACTGTTGAACACATGGACAGTGCAAAGATTAATCTGCTGCCAACAGGTTATGGGCCCAGATACCCCCATATATCCCCAGAGACACAGAAACAAAAAGGAAAACAACAGTGATCCAAGATGGCCACCAGCAGCAACTCTATGAAGTTCACAGTGCCAAACTGAATAATCAGAACTATCAATCCTGGAAATTCAAGATAAAGATGCTGCTGATAAGAGAAGGTACATGGAAATACACACAGGAGTCTAAACTTGACCCAGTAACAGATGACTGGATAGAGAAGGATCAGAAAGCACAAAGCACTATATCCCTCAGCATAGATGATGATCAGATTGTACATGTATGCAAATGTGACACTGCAAAAGAAATGTGGGAGCAGCTGCAGAAAGTGCATGAAAGGATAAATCTCAGCAATAAGCTATATCTAATGAGAAAGCGGTACCAGTCTAAGCTAAATAGGAACAATGATATGCAGGACTATATTAGAAACACTTTAGAAATTGTGGAGCACTTACGTGGCATTGGAGAACGTCTCAAAGATTTCCATATTGCTGCACTACTATTAAGCGGTCTTCCAGAAAGCTATGACACGCTTGTAACCGCACTAGATGCACACCCAGATAATGGGCTCACACTGGACTATGTCAGAGGAAAGCTTATAGATGAATACAAGCAGAAGACAGAGTGTATGCAGCGCTGGGGTATCTAAAGCAGAATCTGTTTTAAAAGCCCAAGCTCTACCCGAAAACAAAAGTCATTTGAAAGAAACACGTGAGTGTTTTGTATGCAAGAAAACAGGGCACCTGAAAGCTGACTGCAGGGTCTGGAAAGCTAGGATGAATCATCTGAAAAAGCAAAATCATCACAAAAGTGCCATCACTGAAGAAAAACACAATTCAAGTAATGAAACTGCTTTTACCATTAATGCAAGTACTTCCAAGCATGCATGGTGTATAGACTCTTGAGCAACTAGTCATATGACCAATGACAGAAACTTCTTTTCTAACCTTAACCAAAGTAAGTCAGAGAAAGTGATTTTGGCTAATGGTCAGTATATGAATACAGAGGGAATAGGGGATGGCTACATTGATTGTCAAGTCTCCCCAACACAAAGCAGAAAGACGTGCTGTATGTACCTAGCCTTGAAAGCAATCTGTTATCTGTGAAGAAACTCACAAGACAAGGAAATGAAGTTACATTTAAAGATAACAGCTGCATCATCTCAAAAAGGGGCCTTGTACTAGCAGAAGGAAAGATCAAAGATGAGCTATATCAGTTAAATTGCAAATAAAACACATATACTGCTAAACAAGAACAACACACAAACTCTATCCATCTATGGCCCAAGCGTCTTTCACATAGAGACCCAGAAGCAATAAGAAAGTTAGTTCAAAAACAACTTGCTGAAGGCATTACAATTGATCAGTGTAATCAGACAATGAAGTGTACAAGCTGTCTTAAAGGAAAAATGTCCCGAAAATCTTTTCCTAAGAATAGTACTACAAAATCAGAACAGCCACTGGATTTAATACATACTGATGTTTATGGTCCAATGAATACTCTAACTCCTGGAAAGAAGAGATATTTTCTCACATTTATCGATGACTATTCAAGATATACGGTTGTCAATCTACTTCACAGCAAAGATGAAGTCCCAGGGAAACTTGAAACATATCTAGCTGAAGTATATAACAAATTTGGGAGAAAGCCAAAAATCCTGCATGCAGATAATGGAACTGAATATACAAGCAGTGAGACACAAAGCATTTTAAAGAAAAATGAAATCGTGTTTCAGACCACTGTACCATACAATCCGGAACAAAATGGTGTAGCGGAAAGAAGAAAGTGAAAGTGGAAGAAGTATGCTATTTGATGCAGATTTGCCTACAACATTTTGGGGTGAAGCAATCATGACAGCATGCTATCTTCAAAACAGGTTACCAGGTAAAGCTACAGAGAAAACTCCATTTGAGATATGGAACAGCAAAAAGCCTAATCTACAACACATAAGAGTATTTGGAAGTAAAGTATTTGTGCATGTCCCTAAGGAAAAACGTATCAAGTGGGAATCCCATGCCAAAGAAGGTATCCTGGTGGGCTACAGTGAAACCCAGAAAGGATATAGAATCCTGCACCCAGAAACGAACAAGGTAACAATAAGCAGAGATGTAATGATTGATGAGAACTTCGTCTCGCTCAAGTTTTATGACATCATACCAGTAGTCCAGATGAAGTGACAACAACCTAAGTCACAGTTACAAAATGACAAAGAGAAAGATTTAGAAGTTTGGTTAGATTCTTCAACCATTGAAGAAGCAACAGAAATATCAAGTGAACCTGAAATAAGAAGATCGTCAAGATCAAACAAGGGTATACCAGCTAAGCATCTATCCTACATTGCTAAAGCAGTACCCGAACTAGAGACACAATCATGGGATGAGATGCAACGACTCCCTGCCCATGAAAAAACGAAGTGGATTAATGCTGCTAATGAGGAAATGAAATCGCTTCATCAACTTCAAACCTGGAAACTCACCAAACTGCCACAAGGCAAGAAAGCAATAAAGTGTAAGTGGGTGTTTAAGACCAAATATGACTCTGAAGGCAAAGTTCACAGATTTAAAGCAAGATTAGTTGCAAAAGGATATTCTCAGAAATATGGTGAAGATTATGATGCTACATTTTCTCCAGTTGCTAAGAAGACCACGTTTAGGACTCTATTAGCTGTATCTGCTATACAAAGGATGTCTGTCAGACATTTGGCTATCAAAACTGCCTTTCTAAATGGTGACATTGAGGAGGATTTGTACATGACTCAACCTGAAGGTTATATTAGAAAAGGTGAAGAAAACCTCGTTTGTAAACTACAAAAATCTCTCTATGGTCTTAAGCAATCGGCAAGAGCATGGAATACCAAAATAAACAAAGTCTTATTGGAAGAAGGATTTAAGAGAGGTCAAGCAGACCCATGCCTACAAAGTGTGCAGATGGAAAGTGGATGTATATTCTCTTATATGTAGACGATGTGATTGTCGTACATGAAGAAGAAACAGAAATTGCAAAAATGACTGAAATTCTGAATCAGCATTTTGAAACAAAAGACCTTGGTATTGTTACACATTATTTAGGCATCCAGATCCAGAGAGAAGAAGATGGAAGTTTTCTTCTAAACCAAAGTGCCAAAATCAACTCAATCCTCAACCAGTTTGGAATGTCAGAAGCAAAAGGTATATGAACCCCAATGGAGTCATCCTAACTAAGATTGGAAGGAGAAAATGATCTGTTACCAAACAATGAGAAATACAGACAGGTAGTGGGGGCACTTCTATACATAACAACTATGACTCGACCAGATATCGCAGCAGCAGTGGGTATTCTCTGCAGACATGTGGAAAAACCGCGCCAAAGAGACTGGAATGCTGTTAAGAGAATTCTCCGATATTTGAAAGAAACTCAAGACATAAGTTTAAGAATGTCTTCAACAGGAGATCTAAAACTCACAGGCTATGTGAATGCAGACTGGGCTAATGATTCAAGTGATCGTAAGTCAGCAAGTGGGTACTTGTTCAAGCTTGGAGAAAGTTCTATCTCTTGGTCCAGCAGAAAACAGGTATCTGTTGCCTTATCATCTACAGAAGCAGAATATGTGTCTGCGGCCTACGCAAGTCAAGAGATCATTTGGCTAAACCAGTTGTTGAAGGATCTTGGCAAGCCGTCAACTCAGCCAACCACGATGTATGAAGATAACCAAGGATGCATTAAACTTGCAAGCAGTGAAAAGATCAATGCAAGAACCAAGCACATCGACGTTAAACATCACCACCTGCGTGATTTGATAGAACGTGGTATCATCGAATTTGTTTATTGCGAAACTGACAAGATGGTGGCTGATATTATGACAAAGCCATTGCCAAGAACAAAGTTCGAAGAGTTCAGAACCTCAATGGGGCTAATTAGATTAGTATTTGTTTAGTAGGGGTGTTGGAATAATGTTTATTATTGCCTGTATTGCAAAAACTACTGTTTGTATGTTTATTGCTGCATAGGCTTATGTCTCTAAGAATAGTGTTATGTTGTTAATAAAGCATTGTTAAAAAAGGAGGGGGCCAGAGTAGCAAACTATGAAGTTCCTCCCTCTCTGTAATTAGAGTTACAGCACAGAGCAGAGCACATGGAGCTCACAGACAAGAAGCTGAGATACTAAGCTAATGAATACAAACTATAAAGTGTGTAGGGAACTGCCATTTCTACTAGTATATAATGTATCTGGCTTCTTTGCCCCTGCAGTTTGGCTTCAGAGACCCCAGGCATTCAGTGCAAGTTTTGTTTTGTAAATACAGTGAGTCAGACACATGTGAGGCAGAGCTGCTGGGGGGAGAGATGTGAGCAGAGCTGCTGAGACAGACATGTTATGTCTGGGGGAGTCTAAGAGCCACTTGTTCCTCTTTACTTCACAGTATATAGTTAGGTATGTGTTACCCCCTATATACTCACAGGACCTAGCTAGTAACCGTAGTTAGGGATCCATATATATATATAGTTCAGGGCAGTGATAGGTTAGGCTTCCGAAGGCCAACTAGCTAGTTAGAGGCCCGGTGGCACTAGTAGTTTAGCTGGCAGGTTAAGGACTCAGTGTTAGGGTAGTCAGGCCTGCATCTACTGCCGTCACCGTCACCCTGTTTGCTGCCTGTGAAGAATCTCACCACCATCATCATCTCCTGATCTGCTGTCTGTCATCTCCTGGAAGAATCCGAGGATCCACAGTCATCCACAGGGGCCCCTGCATCTCTTCTGTTGCCTGGAGGTATTGTGCACTGGACTCTTGCTACATATCTATATATATACCCGGGTATATAACCTAAGACGGTTGAGGACTTGCTGGTTGTTGTAGTATTGCTGTGTTCTGAGTATATTTTATGTATGTATTATTACCCTGTTGATTCTTATAAAGCTACTGTTATAACTTTATGTGGTATCTGTATGTATTCTTCAGACTGTGAGATTAGTACAGTGATCCTTGTTAAGGCTACTAACTGTACTTCATGGGTAAGTCCCAGGAAGAGATCCTCCCTGTAATACAGAGGCTCTATCCTGGGTGGAGGCACTGATATATTTCATATATGTTCCCACTCTTCCCTTCAGCGAAGGCTTCAGGTCCCATTATACACACAGGTCAGCGCCAGAGTCTGTTGCGGGAGGGATAATATTCATACCCCCCCCAAATAGGGCTACATTTGGAGGCACTGCTGAGATTTAGAAGTGGGAATAGTCATTGATATGGAGAAGCGATATAGCTCAGAGGGGAACCTCCCACTAGCTACTACATGGGATTACCGACCTCCTGTTCCTCCCCTGGTTCAAGTAAAGGAAGAACCCCGCTCAGCCAGTTACCCCCCCAGTATGGCCATCGCTAGCAGTTCCTCTAGTGACAGTGCTATTAGCACTTTAGCCAGGCTGACTGAAATGTTAGCTCAGGGCCTGCAGGCCACTCACTACAAGAAACTAAAAGTATTCTCTGGTAATGTCCCAGTACCACAAGGGGAGGAAAACTTTGAGATATGGAAAGAACATACTCTCCAATGCCTGAAGGAATGGTCTTGCTCTGAAGAAGGCAAGCGGCAGCGTATCAGTGAAAGTTTGCGGTCTCCTGCTGCAGAATTGATCCGCTTGTACAGAGACTCTCATGAAGGAGTGAGTGCATTGGACTATATACAAGTACTGTCTGATCACTTTGAGCCATACTATGACCTTGCCCAGATGGTTGCTGATTACCGAATGGTTCGTCAAAAAGAAGGGGAAAATGTCTCTACTTTTATTAACCATTTACAGCTACTTCTTTCACGTCTGGTGTACCACGCAGCTATATCTACTTCAGAGGTAGATGCTATGAGAACCAGTCAGTTGGTGAGAGGGTTACAACCTCATCATCCTCTTGCTCAAGTACTCAAGGTCTTACTATCTGATAGAGTCCTTCCATTTCCTGACTTAATGAAGTTAGTGAAGAAACAAGAAGCTGACATTAGTTTTAGTACCCCTAAGAAAGCGAAAAGCATCTCTAAAGAAGATGTTGTTCCTAATTCAAACAAGGACAAACCAGCGGAGCGGTCAGAACTTAGACAGTCCGCCACTCCACCCACTGCCACTCAATGGAGGAAGGATGCTAGAACCTGTTATAAATGTGGTCAGACGGGCCATACTGCCAGACAGTGTACGGAGGACAGTGAGGGATTGGGACACAGTGCTGTCTTCTCTATTCAGAATCAAAGACACCGAAGGAAGGCGGGCCGAGTAAAGACCAGAGGCACTATCGCGGGCTCCAGGTCCGTTGTCAAAGTCACTGTCAATGGTCATGCCGCTCCTTCCCTGTTTGATACAGGATCTCAAGTGACCCTGATTTATCGCTCGTTCTACCAAAAGTATCTGAGGGATATACCTCTTCAGTCTACGGGACAAATGAAATTGTGGGGGCTTAATTCAGGATCATATCCTGTAGATGGCAGCCTACAAGTAGTTATAGCTGTCCCTGAATTAGAAGATCAGAGTGTCGCTCCCATGAAGATTACGGCTCTTGTCTGTCCTGATACAGGGGATTCTTGTGCAGCTCCTGTGATACTTGGCACTAATTGTCCCGCAGTGCATTATGCTTTTCAGAAGTTTCTTGGAACAGATTGGAACTCTGCAGCTCAGCCGGTGAATATATCTTCTGATCTTAGAGAACTCTGTGATGCCCTGTCTACTGGCTATCGACATGGAATGGTATATCATATCGGTGAGAGAACCGTGGAAGTTCCTGCCGGCGGGGAGAGAGTTCTGAGAGTAGCCTCCAGCATTGCTCCCGATTTGCTTGAAGGGGGGAGTTATGTCCTTATGGAAACCCCTGAAGAAATGATTAACCAGAATGGCTGGATGGTGATCCCAGAGAGAAAGGACTGGAGAAATAAAGTGGAGTTATCTACCTGTGTGACAGTGAGGAACTGTTCACCGCATCCGATCGTAATTGGACCATACCAGAATGTGGCCCACTGCTACCCTGTGCTTGGAGTAAATCCATACGCTGAAGTGTGCAGGATTCAAATCCGAGATGCAATCCCTAATCTCAATCTTGACTTGAGTGATCCACATTTTCCAGAGGCCTGGAATCAGCGACTGACACAGAAGTTGTCTGAATTATCGGAAGTGTTCTCCATGGATGATATGGATGTAGGTTGTGCTAAAAGTGCTCAACACACTTTCCGATTGACCGATTCTACTCCCTTTCGGGAGCGACCACGGAGAGTTGCTCCAAAGGATGTTGATGAGTTAAGACAGACTCTACAGCAAATGAAAGGTCAGGGGATCATTGTGGACAGTAAGAGCCCCTATGCCTCAACTATTGTGGTGGTAAGAAAAAAAATCTGGAGCAATTCGCCTATGTGTGGATTACAGAACTCTGAACCGGAGAACCTTACCTGATCAGTATACACTGCCGAGAATTGAAGAAGCTCTGGAAGCTCTGAATGGAAACTGTTGGTTCACAGTGCTGGACCTAAGATCGGGATACTATCAAGTCCCAATGGCACCTGAGGATCAGGAAAAGACAGCCTTCATATGCCCCTTGGGTTTCTTTCAGTTCACTCGTATGCCGCAAGGTACAAAAGGTGCGCCAGCAACGTTCCAAAGGTTGATGGAAAGAGTGTTAGGTGATTTAGTGCCCCGGGAATGCCTTGTATATCTTGACGACATTATTGTGTTTGGAAAGACGCTGGAAGAACATGAAGAACGACTCATGAGAGTACTCCAACGCTTAAAAGAAGAGGGGCTGAAGTTGTCGGCTGACAAATGCAAATTTTGTAGATCTTCGGTCACTTATGTAGGTCATATTGTTTCTGCTGAAGGAGTTGCTACCGATCCTGGTAAGATTGAAGCTGCGGTGAATTGGCCCCAACCGCAAAATATTACGGAGTTGCAATCTTTCTTGGGGTTTTGTGGATTCTATCGACGATTTGTGGAAGGATATTCAAAAATTGCTCGAGCCCTCCTCGACCTGTTGAAGAGTGATGCAGGAGATCCGGGAAAGAAGAAAGGGTCTTCCAAAAGCCTTTTTGGCGATAGGTGGACTGCGGATTGTGAAGAAGCATTTAAGTTGTTGAAGAAGAAATTGACAGAAGCTCCCGTTCTGGCTTATGCTGATGCACAGAAGCCATATGTGCTACATGTAGATGCCAGCTTTGAAGGATTAGGTGGCGTGCTGCACCAAGAATACCCGGCCGGGTTACGGCCCATAGCTTTCATAAGTCGAAGTCTTTCTCCCAGCGAGAAAAATTATCCAGTACATAAATTGGAGTTTTTGGCGCTCAAGTGGGCCATTGTTGATAAATTACATGACTATTTATACGGAGCCACGTTTGAAGTAAGAACAGACAACAATCCACTGACATACGTTTTGTCAACCGCTAAACTCGATGCTACAGGACATCGCTGGTTGGCAGCTTTATCCAACTACCAATTCACACTCAAGTATAAATCGGGGCCTAAGAACATTGGGGCAGATGCTCTATCAAGACGGCCTGGATTACCTAGTCCGGAAGTAGTGGATGAATGGGAAGAAGTGCCAAGTCCTGGAGTAGGAGCTTTGTGTGCCATGGCTGCTGTAGTTGAAGACCGAGTAGCCTTTTCTGAAACTCGGCTTATTGACTCTATTGGGGGAGGTCCCGAAGCTGTACCAGACATGTTTGCCTACCCTGCCGCTTTAGGATCCTTTGAGAGTTGTTCTATATCTTCAAAGCGAATGATCTGGAGTCAAAAGACTGATCCTTTAATTGGACCTCTTTATCAAGCAGTGAGTTCTCAAGACAGAGAAATGTTAAAGACATCCCTACCCTCTGAATGCAGTCAACTTCTACGAGATTGGGAGAAGTTTGAAATAGACAATGGCCTACTTTATCGTGTGGTGCTGTATCATGATTACCCTGGAAGGCGCCAACTAGTTATTCCAAGCTGCTTTCAGAAGATGATTTTCCGAAGTCTGCATGATTATCATGGTCATTTGGGACCTGAGAAGACTTATGGCCTAATACAAGACCGATTCTACTGGCCCAAAATGAGAGATACCGTGACTCGTTTGTGTAGGTGCTGTCGCAGATGTTTGCAGAGGAAGACTGTCCCGGTTCGAGCGGCCTTCATGGGACACTTGAAGAGTTTGGGCCCCATGGATCTTGTCTGCATAGACTTCCTTTGTATTGACAACGACTCCAGAGGATTTGGAAATGTACTGGTGGTGACTGATCACTTCACACGATATGCTCAAGCCTTTCCGACTAAGAATCAAAAAGCAGTCACTGTTGCAAGAGTGCTTTGGGAAAAGTATTTTATCCATTATGGCTTACCACACCGGTTGCATTCTGATCAAGGCCGGGATTTTGAGAGTAACCTGATCAAAGAGTTACTTCAGTTGTTGAACATCCGCAAAAGTCGGACGACGCCTTACCATCCAGAGGGAGATGCCCTTCCTGAAAGATTTAACAGGACTTTACTTGATATGCTTGGTACCTTACGAATTGAGGATAAGCGATCCTGGAGTCGAAAAGTGGAGGTTATGGTGCATGCCTATAATAGTACAAGGCACGAGAGCACAGGATATTCACCATACTTTCTGATGTTTGGAAGAGAGCCTAGGCTACCTATTGACATCTTGTTGGGAGTCTCTACCGATGGTATCAGTCATCGAGATCATTACCAATATGTGGCACGTTTGAAAGAAACGCTTAAGAGTGCTTATGAGCTGGCTGAGGAAAATGCGGCCAAAGTGAATGAAGGAAATAAAAGGAGATTTGATCTTCTAGTAAGATACCGAGAATTGAACCCTGGGGACCATGTTCTGCTACGGAATTTGGGAGCATCTGCAAAACATAAGCTGGCTGATCGATGGCGGAGTGAACTCTTTACAGTGGTAGATCGGTTGCCTGGAATACCAGTCTACAAGATAAAAGGACGGGACGGGAGGATCAGGACTTGGCATAGAAATCATTTGTTGCCTGTACCTCAGATTGATGGTATGGATATCTCCAATGATGGCTCGGCCTGCGATTCTCCACAGTCCTTAGCCGATATTCCACCTGACCTTCCTGAAACTCCTGAGAGTGATTGGACTGTGGCTCCTGAAGTTCCTAGATCACCAGTATCTTCTCCTTCAGGGAGACCTATGAACCCTCAAACTCCAGAATTCGTACCTAGATCTGTGTCTACAGATGAGCAGGGATCTAGCTCTCCTACGCCACCAGCACCATCCCCTCCCATGGCAGACAACCCTAGTTTAGGGCCTGGACATGCTAGTTTACCTCAGAGAGAGGTACGGAGAGGAGAGAGAATTAGACACCCTCCACCTATGCTGACATATGATAGTTTGGGGGACCCCAGATTTACTACTCAGCCTCATTTATAACATGCTTGCGTGGGTGCAGTGTCCACTTTGGTCAATATGTTACCAATTTTCGCTCCTGCTGGCATGTATACCTATTAACCTGTTGTGACTCTGTAAATGCAAAAGCAACCATATTGATATTGTCATTGGTAATGTTGACTGTATACTATGACTTTGTATGTCTTTGACATGACGTAAAGATTTCACCAGAGGGAGAGTGTAGGGAACTGCCATTTCTACTAGTATATAATGTATCTGGCTTCTTTGCCCCTGCAGTTTGGCTTCAGAGACCCCAGGCATTCAGTGCAAGTTTTGTTTTGTAAATACAGTGAGTCAGACACATGTGAGGCAGAGCTGCTGGGGGGAGAGATGTGAGCAGAGCTGCTGAGACAGACATGTTATGTCTGGGGGGAGTCTAAGAGCCACTTGTTCCTCTTTACTTCACAGTATATAGTTAGGTATGTGTTACCCCCTATATACTCACAGGACCTAGCTAGTAACCGTAGTTAGGGATCCATATATATATATAGTTCAGGGCAGTGATAGGTTAGGCTTCCGAAGGCCAACTAGCTAGTTAGAGGCCCGGTGGCACTAGTAGTTTAGCTGGCAGGTTAAGAACTCAGTGTTAGGGTAGTCAGGCCTGCATCTACTGCCGTCACCGTCGCCCTGTTTGCTGCCTGTGAAGAATCTCACCACCATCATCATCTCCTGATCGGCTGTCTGTCATCTCCTGGAAGAATCCGAGGATCCACAGTCATCCACAGGGGCCCCTGCATCTCTTCTGTTGCCTGGAGGTATTGTGCACTGGACTCTTGCTACATATCTATATATATACCCGGGTATATAACCTAAGACGGTTGAGGACTTGCTGGTTGTTGTAGTATTGCTGTGTTCTGAGTATATTTTATGTATGTATTATTACCCTGTTGATTCTTATAAAGCTACTGTTATAACCTTATGTGGTATCTGTATGTATTCTTCAGACTGTGAGATTAGTACAGTGATCCTTGTTAAGGCTACTAACTGTACTTCATGGGTAAGTCCCAGGAAGAGATCCTCCCTGTAATACAGAGGCTCTATCCTGGGTGGAGGCACTGATATATTTCATATATGTTCCCACTCTTCCCTTCAGCGAAGGCTTCAGGTCCCATTATACACACAGGTCAGCGCCAGAGTCTGTTGCAGGAGGGATAATATTCATACCCCTCCCAAATAGGGCTACAAGTGTATTATCCTTGTTGCTGAATAAATATACGTTTACTGTTGAACACATGAACAGTGCAAAGATTAATCCACTGCCAACAAAGTGTGTGTTTTCTTCCATTCCAGATCCAGAGATCTCAAAAGAGGGGCCATAACAGTTGCACTCAGGTGACTGGGTAGTGCGCCGCAGTCATTTGAGAAAGTCTGGAGCCTAGGTTTTATGGACTATATCAAGTGCAGCTTGCAGCAGCAACTTGTGTGAAGGTCAAAGGAAATTCGACATGGATCCATACAAGCCACTGCACAAGACACATCTTTATTGTCCTAAGTTTAATACTGAAAATTACAGAATTACAATAGTAATGTAGCGAATCTCTCATAGACTGCAATACAGTTGCAGGCTAAAACCCCCTAGGGGGGGCTAATAAAATAGTAAAAAATAAAAAGTTTTAAAAAATATAAAAAAAAACAATAAAAAACTAAAATCACCTCCCTTTCCCTATAATACATCTGTTAAAACAAAAAAAATACAGTGAAACACATACACATTAGGTATCTCTGTGTCTGAAAATGCCTTGTCTATTTTTCCTGTATGGTGAACTCCGTAACGGGAAAAAAAAAAAAATCAAGTGTCGAACTGCCATTTTTTTCGCTGTTTCACCTTTGATAAAAATTTGAACAAAAAGTTATCAAAGCAATAGACATTCCTCAAAACCGTATAACTAAAAAGTACACCTGGTCCCACAAAAAAAGACACAGTATGCATCCGTGTACATGGAAATATAAAACAGTTACTGGTATCAGAATATAGCTCTGCCCTTCACCTCACCTCTCCAATAACCCTTAAAGACTGTTAGAAATTTTTCACTCCAATCACAGACCTCTGTGCCGAGGACCTGGCCAATCATTTCCATGAAAAAATTGATAAGATCCGTCAGCAAATAATTGCCCAATCCGCAGGCAGCATTGATCCCTCACCTACCACACTTCATCCTGTTCATTCTCAATCCTTCTTCTCGTCCTACTACCTGCTGTGACGTCTCTGCCGGTTCGGGTCTCTGCGCCACCTTCCGCTCGCACGCTGCGGCGCAGGAGACGTGTTCAGCTTGATTCCTTGCTTAAGGTTCTTGTTTCTCAGTCTGAATACTGTCCTAGTGCTACTACTATGTAATTGAATTTCAGCCTGCACCTTCTTTCTTTCTGCTCCTCAGATAGTTAATCTTAGCCTTGCCTGTGTGATTGGTGGTTGATGTGAGTCGTACCTTAAGGCTCAAATCTTTAAACAAGGCCTATGTGATCGTGTTAAGGAGGTCTGGGTTGGTCACCCAGATTCCCCTACTCTTGAGCAGGCCATGACTTTGGCTGTCCATATTGACCGGAGAATCCGGGAAAATTTTAAAGAGAGAATAGGGCCTGTTTCCTCAAAGTTTACTGTCCCCTCCTCTCTATCTCCTGAAAAACCTACTTTTTCTCCCATCACTCCTGGTGAGGAACCCATGCAACTGGGAGCTATGGATACCAAGACTCGACAAGAACATTGTCTCCGGAATAACCTTTGCCTGTAGTACTTCAGGTCATATCATCCGAGAGTGCTCGATCAGACCCCGCACACCAGTGGACTTACAGGACTACTGCTGACACATATGCTCCCCTGCATTCAGGGTGGAGCGTACATCTGCACAGCCCTACAACTGACAAGCTATGATAATACACAGTTGAGTAGCTTGAAGGGCTGTTACTCCCCACTGGGCTTATATTTTGAAATCCCCTGAGGATTGCCCCTCCATCTGGTCGGGACATGAAATGTGTTGGAAAATGGATCTAATTTGATAGGGAGATACAGGGAGAGTTTTGGAACTGTCCTTGTTAGGACAGGAGTCATTGTGGGACATAGGTGAGAGATAGGGTATAATTATACCAGCCCTTCATCTGTAAGTCCTGTTGAGTCCCCAACGTCTCTCAGTAGGTCCGGGTAAGACCATTTCCTTTTTTTATCTAGAGCACGGTTTGTTTTGTGCACATTAATTGGTGATATTCTCTGACCGTCTTAAATATTTATTATTATAATTTACATTAAAGGTTAAGTTTTATGATTTCTTGGATCCTGTGCTTGTGACAATTGATTGTTGGATCATCAAGTTTGTTTGATAACGTAATTGTATGCTTTGGCGACAACAGTGGAAAAACTTTACTGCCTGAGTGGTAGTCGGAAGAACCACTCAGGCAATCAGGTATTTGCCGAAAATATCAATAAGATGATGTTATCTGTGTCTCTGTCCTCTGGGGACAGATCTGTTTCTGGCCAGGCCTTAGTTAACTCTGGGTCTGCGGTAAACTTTGTCAAAATTTTGTTTGTCTCAACTTTAAGCATTGAGCTTTTGCCACTCGACACTCCTCTGTCGCTTACTGGGGCAGATTTTGCCCCACTGGCCAGGGGTAAGGTCCGATTGAAGATCCCCTTAATCACTTTGCAAGTGGGCACTGGACATTCGGAGGTCATGAGCTTTTTTGTTATGGAACATCTGTCTTCCGATATTATTTTGGGGCTCCCCTTGTTGAACCTCCATAACCCTATTTTTGATTGGGGTAAAAGGGAGTTGGTAAAATGGGGAGATTAGTGCTCATCCCACCGTATTGTTTTGCACACCTTAGATTGTGTCAGTGAGGAGATGGTCTCGGCTGCTAAAGGTTGGGAACGCCCCTCTTGTCTTAACCCGAAAGTATTGCAAACGCCAGCGAATAAAATACGTTTGCCTGGTTCACCAGTTGTTCACCTGGTTCGCCTGTTGTTGTTCAGGGAAAGGCAGAGAAAATACTGGGTCCTTCTAAAACTGGTTTGTCTGGTGAGGGTCCGGTGGCCCCTCATAAAAGTGGGGGTACTGTGACGTCTCTGCCTGTACGGGTCTTTGCGCCACCTTCCGCTCGCACGCTACGGCGCTGGAGGCATGTTCCACTTGATTCCTTGCTTAAGGTTCTTGTTGCTCAGTCTGAACACTGTCCTAGTACTACTACTATGTAATTGAATTTCAGCCACACCCGTCTCCTGCACCTTGTTTCTTTCTGCTCCTCAGATAGTTAATCTTAGCCTTGCCTGTGTGATCGACAGCCTGTCTACTAGTCAAGTCTGGGGCAGGTCTTGGACTTGCTATAAACAAGTCATCAGCTCACTCATGGTCGCTGGCTACTGTGACTCTGTCCTGTGACCTTGTTCTTGCTAAGCTGTTCCTTGCTATTGTATTGTATTACTTACCTCTGACCTTTGGCTTCTCTTGACTACTCTTTTGGATTTTGATTTTGTACTGCTTTGTCTCTCTGGCTTTTGACCCTTGGTTTGCTGACTCCTCTTCTGTGTTGTTTGTCTTCTTGTTATGTGTGTCACTTATTTATAGAAGGGATCGGCTCCAAGTTGTCGGCTGTCACTTAGGACAGTCAGGCAAGTAGGCAGGGACAGGGACGGGGTCTAGTCTAGGGCTCACTATCTCTGCTATTCCCTTCTTTCTTTGTTTCTGCAGCAGCACTGGGGAATTGCTCAACTGGCAATTCCCTTACACCTGCATTAGTGATCCTTTCTCCTTACACTTTCTCCAGTCTCTGTTCCTGGCTGTCACGACTTACCTTTAGAGATGGGAGAATCGACTCGTACCAAGCTGGGTTCAACCCAAATATTCCAAATTGTTCAGTTTTTAACAAAACTGAACTTTTCAGTATTTGTCCTGGACTAACTAAAATCACCACCGTCAGTGAATTATTATAGAAAAGACACCAGAGTATAATAGCTGGAGGACCAGGGGAGGTGACAAAATAAAAAAAAATATATTTATACTCACCTTCCAATACCTCTTCTGAAGAGAACCCAGAGTATTATAATTTCCATTCCAGTTCTATCCAAACAGGGGGTTCGCTTCGTCTGAACACAGGACAAAACAAAACTTCTGGGGTTCGCCCATCTTTACTTACCTTATTAAAATACCTTACTCAAATATTTAACCTGCGGAAATACGCCACTCTTATGCTCACCTGGTTTGGCCGCATTAACGCCCTGAAAATGGATGTCATGCCCCGACTACTATACGTGTTCCAGTCTCTCCCCATCCTATTCCCACGTTCTTTTATTACTCCCATCCAAACTCTGTTTGGTAAGTTTGTGTGGGGAACAGCACGGAGCAGGTTGTGGTTCCAGACTCTAACCTGCCGTAAATGTTATGGAGGCGCAGGCCTACCAGACCCTAGATTATACTACCGCGCAGCTGTACTATTGCCCCCTCAGCCCCCTCTTTCACAATCCCATGTTCCCTCCGGGTTGTTCTGCAGACAAATTCCTCAGTTGGCTAGGTAGGGACAACATTTGCTTGCGCCACATTGCTGGTAGTACACCTTTCCCTTTCCTGACACAATTGCACGCCTCCTACCCTAATCTCTGGTTATCCTGGTTGGAAAATGGTCAGCTCACTACATTCCTTCGTAAGTTCTCCTTACTTCCTCTGCTCTCCTTCCCCTTGACTAACTTGGAGTCCACCCTTTCTCGCACTGTCACTACCTCTAGCGCCCTCTCTACTCTTTATGGCATTCTCCTGCACCTGGGCTCCTTACTATACCAGCCCCTGGGAATCTGACCTTGGAACTCATCTTTCTCTTGCAGACTGAGATAGGTCCTTCCTGTATACGCATAGGCTCCCGCTGCCTTGTGGTGCGCAGGAAAAGAATTACATATTACTGAACCGCTGGTACCACTGTCCTGACCTCTTACATAAGATCTACCTTGGTGTATCTGACTGGTGTTGGCGCTGTGGTTCCGAGAGGGGTACTCTGTATCATATCTGATGGGAATGCCCTCAGGCCCTTCTGGGATGCTGTCCTGACCTCTTACATAGGATCTACCCTGGTGTATCTGACTGGTGTTGGCGCTGTGGTTCCGAGAGGGGTACTCTGTATCATATCTGATGGGAATGCCCTCAGGCCCTTCTGGGATGCTGTACACTATGCGTTGTACACTAAAGTGAGCGGCAGATCTGTTACATCCTCAACTTGTCTAGCCCTTCTCTCCATCATACCGGGGAAAGTCTCCGCTGTTAAGAAAGATCTCCTGAGACATTTTCTCACTGCTGCCAGAACAATCATCGGCGCAGTACTGCCATGCCCACCCTGATGGCGTTCTTACAGGAACTTCTCCTTATTAGGAGAATGGAGGCCCTGGTGGTTGAGGACTTGCCCGACCCTTCTAAATTTGAGTCCCTCTGGGTGATGTTCCAGGAATCTTTGGAGTTCTCTTCTTTCTTTGCCTGAACTGGGGTCGTCTTGCCCTCCCCCTCCGTAGGGAGTCTAGCCGCTCTGTCCTATCAAATTCCTCTCCCCCTTTCCTTTCCTTTCCTTTTCCCCTCAGTGTGCCCTTACCCTTCCTGGTCTTGTATGTGGTTTTGTGTGTTTCTATACACCCGTGTTTTCCCCATGTTTCCCTCTCTCTCCAGCATTTGTCTGTCTCCAGGCACATGAGTGGCACTGTGGTGGTCCTCCTCAGCTGAACTTTCCTGCTGTCTTATAGCTTTCTCGACCACCTTTCTCAATGGTACATTTTTTCATGTTGTTTTTGTGCTACCCGTTACTGGTTTCTTTGTTGGGGGCATTGATTGTCCTTTACCCTGATTGTTCCTCTGTGACTTTTCTACGATTGGGCGGCCTGCGTGCCCCCTACTGCATTATTTGATGCCTTTGTTTTGGCTTTGCCTTTTCTTGTTCATACTTTCAAAAACCTCAATAAAAACTGATTAAACATAAAACATAGTGTATAACAATGCCAGGGCTTCTAGGAACCTAACTATCTAACTTCTAGCTCTCTAAGGCAAACACAGCCGAAGTTATGTCAAAGTGAAAGTGACATTATTATACTCTGGGGTCTCTTCAGAAGGAAGGTGTAAAAAAATAAAATTAAAAAAAACACTCATACTCACCTTCCCTTACCTCTTTTGGTCCTCCTTGTGGCATCTGGCAATCTCTCTCGGCGTCCTCATTGATGTCATGCCCAGGGTCACTTCTGAGGACTGTGAGTGAGCCTCAGCGATGACATGGGCATGCCGAGTGTCATGATGTTTGCCCAATCACAGGCCTCAGCAGTGACCCTGGACGCATGACGTCACCAGGAGAGTGCCAGACCTGCAAGGAAGCCCAAAAGAGGTAAGGGAAGATTAGTATGAATGTTTTTTTTTTATTTTTTTCACCTACCCTAGGCCTCTACCTATTATGCTCTGAGGTCTAACATAGCTGCTTTCTTCTTTTCAGGAAGTGACCTCATGTCTGTAGCATAAATGATAATGAATATGGCACAGATGGTGAGTCAACCCATACCCTGCCCCTGCCCCTGCCCAATTTTGAAAAAGTGGAGAGGCCAGCACAAAACCACCATACTGCATCATAAAACCATTGGCTAGGTGCAGTAAAAATGTGTCTGGTTGTAATGTTTTTGATGTGGATTGCACCATATCAGGCCCCTTATTTATCCTGTATGGATGAATGGCATAAAAAAAAATATATACTCAATGTGAAAATTTTTGGTCACTTCACTTTCCCCAAAAATAGCACTAAAAAGTGATGAAAACATCATACATACCAGACATTGGTACCGATAAAAACTGCAAACTGTCAAACAAAGAGCCCTGACATATCTCTATCAACAAAACAGTAAAAAAGTTATAGCCATCAGAATACGGTGATCCCAGGAAAATCGTAAATTTTCAAAAAGTGACGTTTTATTTTTAAAAGCAGTAAAACATAATAAAACCAATATAAATATGGTATTGCCGTAATCGTAATGACCCGTCGGACTAAGCTGCCATGTCATTTTTAATGCAGAGCGAACGCCATAAAAACAAAATGCAAAAAATTACTATAGAATTGTGAGGTTTTTTTTAACATGGACCACCAAAAATTTTAATAAAAGCTAATCAAAACATTATATGTACCTCAAAATGGTGTCACAAAGAATAAGCCCTCACTTAGCTATTTTGAAATATAAAAAAGTTATACATTTTGAAAGGCGGGGAAGGAGAATATGAAAAGTTGCCGAACAAACTACCCTGCGTCCTTAAAGCGCAACTAAACTTTCAGACAATTTTTCATTTTTTGACAGTATGTGTGTCATTAATAAATTTTATAATATACTTTATTAACAAATTTTTGATCCTTTTTGTGAAATCCTGCATTTTTTCACTCTTTCCCGTTTCTGTATTAAGAGCTGTTTCTGCCACTCACTGAATGTTTCCGTATATGGGAGTATGAGGCTGTGTAACGTGTAAAAATGAGGGTAGGGGAAGGTAATTTCAAACCAGATTCCCCATTAGTGAGCGATCAGGGCGACGGTGCGAGTGCCAACAGAGAGGGCTCTGAGTGCCCCCTCTGGCACACATGCCATAGGTTCGCCAACACAGCTATAGGGAAACCACCAGTGTTTCTGTAGGTATAAGTGACATGCTGCGATTTCTAAAAGTGCAACGGTTTTGGAAATCGCAGCATTTCTGCTGCAACGTGTGAATGGAATTTGCCACTTTGCAGTGACTGTAAAACGCCGTGGTTTTTGCCGCAGCGTTTCCGCCGTGGCCAAACCGCGGAGTTTACACCATGTGGGGCCCCGGCCTTAGAAGTCCTACAAATCTAGCAGCAATTTTCCAAATTTTGAAGAAACCATAATTTGTTACACAATTTCTCTCAAGTATGGAAATACCCCACATGTGTATGAAAACTGCTGTTTGGGCACAAGGCAGAGTGCAGAAGGGAAACACCACTGGGCTTTTCAAAGTCAGATTTTACTGAAATCATTTTCAGGTGCCATGATGTATTTGCAGATTCTCTGAGGTACCAGAACAATGGGAATCCCCAATAAATGTCCCCATTTTGGTACTACACCCTTCAGGTAATTTAATAAGGGTATAATGAGCATCAGGCCATAAAAAGAAATATGGAAATACCGCAATTGTAACTGTTGTTTGAGTATAATGGCGGGGCTCAGGAGACAAACAGCATTACTTGGCTTTTGGAGGGCAGATTTTGTTGAAATAGTTTCCAGGTGTAATGTTGCATTTGCAGAGCCCCTGAGAAACAAGAAAAGTGGAAACCCCGAAAAGTGGCCCAATTTTTGAAACTATACCCATCACTGTGTACCCAGTTTAAAGGGTTATTCCTATGTTGGCAAATTGCTGGTCCATGTTCTGACCCCTAGCCTAGCATTGCTGCTCTATTCCATTCCCCCTAAATCCCATAGAGGAAGCAGATATACTAAATACTAAATATACCCCTATGTAAAACACGTTAGTTAGCTTTAGCTACAACTTTTAAAATGATCCTGGATATAGGCATACCCCTTTAACTGTAATGTTTTACACATGAGGGAGCACTTGGAGCTATAGAAGCATTTCATTGTTAAACAACCTCGCATCATATTTTCTGACATCTGACCTTAGGAAAAATAGCATCCTTTAATGAATGCATGGTAAGACACTATTGTTTTACATACTTATTAATAAATGGTATGATCTGAGGAATTTTGCTAAGAGCAAATAGAGCTGAGAGTCACATGAATCACTCAATACGTCTATGAAGGCATGTTACTGTGTTCTCACAAAATAATTCAAAGGCTTTAAGAGGAGTGGCACAATGCATGTGCACATCACACTGGATATTCTCAATTGGTCTGGGGAAATTTCTCGCAAATGAAAATTTATTGAAAATGGTAAGATATTATAAAATGTATAGTATACATAACTTACATTAATTTTACAAAAATCCAGGCAGGAGAGAACATTGGCCCAGTTTTACTAATAAACAGCATAAACTTAGACAGGCATTCTAAAAATGTGTCAGGTTTATCACAGTGGCTGATGCTGGATGATAAATCTGGTGTATAACGGGGAAAAAAGTATTTAGTCAGCCAGCAATTGTGCAAGTTCTCCCACTTAAAAAGATGAGAGAGATCCTGTAATTGACATCATAGGTAGACCTCAACTATGAGAGACAAAATGAGAAAACATATCTAGAAAATCACATTGTCTGATTTTTAAAGAATTTATTTGCAAATTATGGTGGAAAATAAGTATTTGGTCAATAACAAAAGTTCATCTCAATACTTTGTTATATATCCTTTGTTGGCAATGACAGAGATCAAATGCTTTCTGTAAGTCTTCACAAGGTTGGCACACACTGTTGCTGGTATGTTGGCCCATTCCTCCATGCAGATCTCCACTAGAGCAGTGATGTTTTGGGGCTGCTGATGGGCAACACGGACTTTCAACTCCCTCCAAAGGTTTTCTATGGGGTTGAGATCTGGAGACTGGCTAGGCCACTCCAGGACCTTGAAATGCTTCTTACGAAGCCACTCCTTCATTGCTCTGGCAGTGTGCTTGGAATCATTGTCATGCTGAAAGACCCAGCCACATTTCATCTTCAATGCCCTTGCTGATGGAAGGAGGTTTGCACTCAAAATCTCACGATACATGGCCCCATTCATTCTTTCATGTACACAGATCAGTCATCCTGGTCCCTTTGCAGAGAAACAGCTCCAAAGCATGATGTTGCCACCCGCATGCTTCACAGTAGGTATGGTGTTCATTGGATGCAACTCAGCATTCACTCTCCTCCAAACACGACGAGTTGTGTTTCTACCAAACAGTTCTACTTTAGTTTCATCTGACCATATGACATTCTCCCAATACTCTTCTGGAACATCCAAATGCTCTCTAGCAAACTTCAGATGGCCCCGGATATGTACTGGCTTAAGCAGGGGGACACGTCTGGCACTGCAGGATCTGAGTCCCTGGCGGCGTAGTGTGTTACTGACGGTAACCTTTGTTACGTTAGTCCCAGCTTTCTGCAGGTCATTCAATAGGTCCCCCCGTGTGGGTCTGGGATTTTTGCTCACTGTTCTTGTGATCATTTTGACCCCACGGGGTGAGATCTTGCGTGGAGCCCCTGATCAAGGGAGATAATCAGTGGTCTTGTATGTCTTCCATTTTCTAATTATTGCTCCCACAGTTGATTTCTTCACACCAAACTGCTTGCCTATTGCAGATTCAGTCTTCCCAGCCTGGTGCAGATCTACAATTTTGTTTCTGGTGTCCTTTCACAGCTCTTTGGTCTTCACCATAGTAAAGTTTGGAGTGTGACTGTTTGAGGTTGTGGACAGGTGTCTTTTATACTGATAACAATTTCAAACAGGTGCCATTACTACAGGTAATGAGTGGAGGACAGAGGAGCCTCTTAAAGAAGAAGTTACAGATCTGTGAGAGACAGAAATCTTGCTTGTTTGTAGGTGACCAAATACTTATTTTCCACCATAATATGCAAATAAATTCTTAAAAAATCAAACAATGTGATTTTCTAGATATGTCATTTTGTATCTCATAGTTGAGGTCTACCTGTGATGTGAATTACAGGCCTCTCTCATCTTTTTAAGTGGGGATACTTGCACAATTGGTGGCTGACTAAATACTTTTTTTTCCCCCACTGTATCTTACTCTGAGACAGAATTTTACGACATGATTTGGGTGCATTTTTGGCACATCTTGTTGCATTATGGCGTATTTAATCCACACCCTTTTTCTAAGAAGCCACACCCATTTGTCTAGCAAGTCAGAAAAAAATTTAGCTCAAACTAGTAGTACCAAGATACACTTACGATGAGCCTAGTCGTAACCACAATAGTAAATCTGGGCCACTGCATCTATAGTGCCTTGCGAAAGTATTCGGCCCCTTGAACTTTTCAACCTTTTGCCACATTTCAGGCTTCAAACATAAAGATATAAAATTTTAATTTTTTGGTGAATGATCAACAACAAAAGGGGCACAACTGTGAAGTGGAACGAAATTTATTGGTTATTTTAAACTTTTGTAAAAAATAAAAAACTGAAAAGTGGGGCGTGCAATATTATTCGGGCCCCTTAAGTTAATACTTTGTAGTGCCACATTTTGCTGCGATTACAGCTGCAAGTCGCTTGGGTTATATCTCTATCAATTTTGCACATCGAGAGACTGAAATTCTTGCCCATTCTTCCTTGGAAAACAGCTCGAGCTCAGTGAGGTTGGATGGAGAGAGTTTGTGAACAGCAGTTTTCAGCTATTTCCACAGATTCTCGATTGGATTCAGGTCTGGACTTTGACTTGGCCATTCTAACACCTGGATACATTTATTTGTGAACCATTCCATTGTAGATTTTGCTTTATGTTTGGGATCATTGTCTTGTTGGAAGATAAATCTCCACCCTAGTCTCAGGTCTTTTGCAGACTCCAACAGGTTTTCTTCCAGAATGGTCCTGTATTTGGCTCCATCCATCTTCCCATCAATTTTAACCATCTTCCCTGTCCCTGCTGAAGAAAAGCAGGCCCAAACCATGATGCTTCCACCACCATGTTTGACAGTGGGGATGGTGTGTTCAGGGTGATGAGCTGTGTTGCTTTTACGCCAAACATATCGTTTTGCATTGTGGCCAAAAAGTTTGATTTTGGTTTCATCTGACCAGAGCACCTTCTTCCACATATTTGGTGTGTCTCCCAGGTGTCTTGTGGCAAACTTTAAACGAGACTTTTTATGGATATCTTTGAGAAATGGCTTTCTTCTTGCCACTCTTCCATAAAGGCCAGATTTGTGCAGTGTACGACTGATTGTTGTCCTATGGACAGACTCTCCCACCTCAGCTGTAGATCTCTGCAGTTCATCCAGAGTGATCATGGGCCTCTTGGCTGCATCTCTGATCAGTCTTCTCCTTGTTTGAGATGAAAGTTTAGAGGGACAGCCGGGTCTTGGTAGATTTGCAGTGGTCTGATACTCCTTCCATTTCAATATGATCGCTTGCACAGTGCTCCTTGGGATGTTTTAAGTTTGGGAAATCTTTTTGTATCCAAATCCGGCTTTAAATTTCTCCACAACAGTATCACGGACCTGCCTGGTGTGTTCCTTCGTCTTCATGATGCTCTCTGCGCTTTAAACAGAACCCTGAGACTATCACAGAGCAGATGCATTTATACGGAGACTTGATTACACACAGGTGGATTATATTTATCATTATCAGTCATTTAGGACAACATTGGATCATTCAGAGATCCTCACTGAACTTCTGGAGTGAGTTTGCTGCAATGAAAGTAAAGGGGCCGAATAATATTGCACACCTCACTTTTCAGTTTTTTATTTTTTACAAAAGTTTAAAATAACCAATAAATTTCGTTCCACTTCACAATTGTGTCCCACTTGTTGTTGATTCTTCACCAAAAAATAAAAATGTTATATCTTTATGTTTGAAGCCTCAAATGGGGCAAAAGGTTGAAAAGTTCAAGGGGGCCGAATACTTTTGCAAGGCACTGTAATTACTGGTAGGATAAAATGGATTTCTCAGTAGTTGGATATAGCATTATCAACACTCATAAGGTGTTCCTAGTTGTCACTTGATCTCTGATCCCCCTCACCTGCTCCCCAGGTTCTGTTGAGTTATTCAGTAGGTGACTACATATTGAACTACTTTTTCTTATGCCTGGTATATACAGTGCTCAAAGAAACCTTCTGACCCAAACTCTTGTGCGCTTTTAATGGCGAACAATTATTCATTATGGCAACACAGAAAATAACACATTTATTTTATAAATGTTTCCAAGTTTGATGTCTAAATTTTATTTATTCTGATAAAGATTCCAAAAAACAATTTAAAACATCATTACAATGAAACATTTTATTGCAAACCACTGAAGACAATATAATATATGAAGAGTTTCCTTTCTGTCTTTTCCCACAATCCCATGCAGCACATCACATACAGTATTAAGAAATTGCACAGATTATGTAAACAAAAGATCCTATATATATATATATATATATATATATATATATATATATATATATAACCTACAATACCTGACGGTCTTATTTATTGTTTTATACTGTATAAATACATAGATTGTTTTTTTTTCAGCAGCTCTGCAGTTCTGTGTTTTTTTCAAGCAAATATTTTTTGTGAGTTAACATGTACAAGAGTATGTTCAGGTCTGGCAGAATTTTTCAAGCATGTTTTAATGCAAATATTAAGCAAATTGTGTCGGATTTAGTAATTTACAGAAATTTTGTGAGCCACTTATCACCACTGGTCTCCATATCATTGTCACAGTCTGCCTCTGTAATAGGTATTCCACGTTCTGTAGAGAAGCTGTAAGGTCCTTCTTATTCACATGACAGCTGTTTTTAATCATCAGTTTCGATGGGTCTATTCATATATGTTTTTTGATGGACAGCTTTCCACGGGCGTTAAAAACCTGATATGTTCTATCTTTGTTCATTTTGAAAGACATAAAGACAGCCATGTAAATAGATCTATTGACGTTCATGGGTTTTAAAATGTCCTTTTGATGCCTGTTGGAAAAAAACGGCTATCACACAGCCGTTATCCACGGCAATGTGAATAAGCCCTTTCAATGGGCTTCAACGGACTGACATTGCTGCTTTTTAAAGACATAAGTTCCATGAGAAACGACACTGTCATGTGAATAAGGTCTAAGTCACAGCCTTCAGGTCTAGCTTATAGCCTGAACTGATGTTAGTCATAAGATGATCACACAAGAAAGAAGAAACTCTGGGTAGTAACAACCAATATGCCTATGATTGCCGGAAATTTAGTACCATTCTCTATAGCAGTCTTTGTGAATGTATCATTGTACTTAGCTTTAGTTCTTTTTTTTATAAAAAAAACTGAAGCTGATTCATTTAATCTGATTGACTTAGACCATTCATTTCAATCGGAAGTGTTTGATGGGTTGTCTAAAGTGGACAGCTCCTTTAAGTTTATCTGAAAGAAGTCAAGGATGTACTTAGAGGGGGGCAACTGGGGTCAATGTGTCCTGGGTGCTGGTTGTCGGGGTGGGATGGGGTGGACAACAAGTCCTTTTTACGTATTTAGACACAGAGTAAGGGTAGTGAAATGAATCTTTGCCCTGGCCCCCCCACACACCGGTAACAGAAAGCCTAGATACAGCTCTGTTGAAGATGTCACAGTTAAGGAGTTCCTTGACTTTAGAGTGTAACATTGCAAAGCAATTAGAGGGTAAGAGGACTTGCACATATAAGCTTGTAAAATTCTATTCAGTTCTATATATTTTTCAACAATAATGGTTACAGTGTATGAGTTTTCAATTTAATTTTACTTCAGTGAAACATTATGAATTTTGTTTTCTTCTTCATGTGACAGCCTTGTGAGGCAGACATCTAGTTTTTAAAGTTGTATTCCCACAGAATATGCCATAAATGGCTGGTAGTTGCATGTTTCACCTTATTCACTTCTACTGTAGTCTGGAAAATAGCTGTAGCCACCTCTATGCCTATTTTCACAACTTGCATAGAAGTGACTAGAAAGCCATACAAACATGGCCATCTCTATCTTCACTTAGGTTGCGAGGGGTGAGACCCACATCTATTGTGCATTTATAGCATATCCATATGCGATAAGTGCCTGAGATGATAATACCCTTTTAACAAATCTATACACACCTGGAACAATCCCTGCATCAAAGAAAATGGAGCTAACAAAATGATTACAAAATATTATTAAGTTGATCAGTTTAAACAAGTACATTCATTTATATGATAATAATAATACTATAATATAAGTAGAAGCAGCTGCTGCTCAGGAGACCACAGAGGTAAGAACATAATCACACAGGTAAATATTAGGCACATAGAAGGCTACATAAATCCCTTATCATTTAAAGAGAATTTCCATCCAAAAATGGCAAAATATTAGTAAATCAGTAGTCAAAGCCATAGGTAAAGCTGAATAATTACGTTTTATTTACTTACAGACCCTTTTTGCTTTGTTGCAGCAGCCAATTTTGTACAAATAATGGCAGGAAGTGTAGCCATATTGGCTGTACCTTTCCATTAGTTTCTTAGACGCTGATAATATAACTGTAATTTTGTCACCAAGTTCAATCAACTTATCAGGTAGCTATCAGGGTCCCATTGTAAAAAACAATAAAAATAACAATATATACACGTTTCATGTATTTTTTCACAGTATACCTTTGTACCTTTGTATGGAGCAGCATAGTTCTTCCATTCTCCCTTGAACTATTGTAACCCTATAGAATTGTTTAGAGAAGTTACTAGTTACAATGCAAATGTAATTGTAACATAGAAATTCTTTAAGGCTAAGGTCCCATCTTGAAGAAAAGCTGTTTTTTTTGCAGATTTTGCTGTGGGTTTTTTGAGCCAAACCCATGAGTTGCTAAAAAAGGAATGGGAAATATAAAGGAAGTTCTTATACTTCTCCCTTCTGCTTTATCCACTCCTGGATTTGGCTCAAAAAATGCAGCAAAATCTGAAACAAAACCCCCCCAGCTTTTCTGCAACATAGGGCCTTAGCCTAAACGGATTCTGTGTATTTTAAAATGGGGAAGACTACATAAAGCTGTGTCTGCACATTCTTAGCAATGAAGAATACTAGGCACATTGATAACAAGGAACTCTGCATTGTGCTGTTCATAAAGTGTGCTGCTACTCTGACACTAGCCAGTCAGTACTGCTGACTGTGTAGCGACATACCCCATTGGCATGAAAATTATTAACACCCCATTGTCATTTTATTCATACATGTTTAAATGTGACTGCAGAGTCATGAAAAAGATATTCTAGAATTGTTATTTCATGGGGATTGAAAATATTTGCCAGATACATAACAGACACATCAGGATTGGTGAAAGGTCATCATTAGGCCAGGGCCCAACATAAAAACACGGCTTTTTACAGTGACAGCAAAGTGAATGGGATTCTAGCGAATACTATCCCCACTTTGCGAAAAAATATGCGCAGTGGACACGCTGCAATTTCCAAAACCGTTGCAGTTTTGGAAATCTCAGCATGTCAATTATACCCACGGAAACACCAGCGGCTTCCCTATAGGTATAATGGAAGCAGAAAATCCGTAGAGGAAACCTCTTCGGACTTTCTGTCAAAAATTTCTCCCGCAGTGCTTTTTTGCTGTGGGACGCTATGTGGGGCCTTATTCCAGGATTATTGCTTAGAAAAACCTAGTACCTAGAAAAACCTGACAACTTATTCTCTCTCATTCTCCTTAACATCAAGCCTTAATTACAGTTGTCCACGAAGCCTCTTTGTGTAGGCCTTGCAGTGAAAAGCACCTAAGCTCTCCCTAAATCACTTGTCACTAGGGTCTATTTCATATTGGTTCATTGACACATAGCTTATTAAGTAGTTGATCATAAAGTATACTGTACTTTGTGTTTGCAGTGATCCACGGTGGACATGTACATGTCTGTATAAACTTTTAGAATGGAGATCTTGTCCAGAACAATGTACTTGGATGGCTCAAAGTCAAACAGTTTGAGTGAAAGAATATTGGTTCCTTTCTATATCATATTTATGTTTGTGTGCTATGCTCTGCCACATTTTTCAACAATACATAATTTTCACATAATTTAAAATACAATAGTACTTTAAAAAATTATATTCTGAATATAAAATATGGTTCATATCTCTATTATGGTAGCACAAAATAGATGTAAATTGGATATAGATTATCCCGTTTATTCATTAAAGTATTTCTGGTAGAATGTCTGCTGGAATACCTTTTTCTTTATATTTGTACCATATCTTAAGACTGTTTTGCTTGACAACTATATTTTGTTAGTAGTTTGTAAGTAAAAATAAACATTAAATAATAAAAAGGTTCAAGAAAAAAGTGCGACAGTATTTCCGTGTTGATGTTTTTGTTGCGTTTTTAAACATCTGTAGATTTTTTGCCCAAAATTTTCCCTTGCGGTTCAACTCTTTGTGGTTGTTGTGTTTCCTGTTGCTCAGTTTGCTTGGCATTCGCCAGTCCATTTTGTCCAGGTACCCTAAAATAGAATAATATTCAATTTCCAATAAAAATGTTAAAAAAAAAACTTAAAGGGGCATTATAATGACAAAAATTTATGGTAAATCCATACGTTGTGCTTTTCCCCTAAGACAGAAGAGTACTGGGTTTACAAAACTGATATGATCACTGATATGCCATGTGGAAACCAGCCTGCATCAGATATAACTGTATGCATGCAAGAAGTTAAGTGCTCACATAAAAGCTTCCATATACAAAATACAAACTTTTTTTGTTGCAGATTTTGCTGCTTTTTTTGAGCTAAAACCAAGAATGGCCACAAAAGAAATGGGTAATATATAGCAAGTATTTATATTTCTCCCTTCTGTTCAATCCATTTCTGGCTGTGGCTCAAAAAAACAGTAAAAAATCTGCAAAAAAATTATCTGCAGAAAAAAAATGGTTGTTTCTGCAACGTTAGGCCTCAGCCTAATATGTGGCTACACCATTTCTAAAGAGGTCCAGTAGCCCTGTAGGTTACAATACAGAGGAAGATGTGTGCTGCAAATAAAACTGTGCAGTAAAACACAATGAAGAACTAGGAAGGATTGATGAAATACTATGTGTAGAAGTAAAAGATCACTCACAATATAGAATGCAGAGCAGTGGGTGTTTATTTCGCGTTCACCCTAGTGGTAGGATTAGCAAATGTATTATACAGTTTGCAATAGGCACAGGTCATCAAGATTACTTCAGTATCATTGACTCGCCAACAGAACTACTCACTCGTTAATTGTTCCATCTTCACCTAATACTGTATTGCTATTGGATTCCACATTGATTGTTACAGCAGCTTCACTGTCTTGGTCACCGTTTTTGATTATAGTCACACTCCTAAAGGGCAAAATAAACACATGTAAATGGTGTCATTTCTCCCATGTATCTATATTTATATATTAGCTAGTTGATTCTTGTACTCCAGAAAGTGTTACTGAACATTAACTGCAGTAATCGGCTTGACGGAAAGCCCAGTATTTCTTATTATAAACAAGGGCACGTCTATAACAATCTATATCATGTATAACAGCAGTTCCTTTGGTGATCTACTGTGCAACCAAAAGATGGCTGTCATATTTTTCTTGAGCATACTTGCAAACTCAGGACGTCTGGGAGGCTCCTGAGAACGAAGGGTGACCTCCTGGATTTCTGGAAGAGTGGGCAAATCTTCCGGACCTGGTGGAATGCTCCCGCATTTGCCAGGGTCTCGGTCATTTCATGTCATTTGGGCATGTCAATTGTCCAAAGGGGCTGTGGCCTAGCACATGTTAATCTCCAGGATAGGAGAGCTCAAATACTGGCAAATATGCTTTTGAGTTATCTGTATAAAGAGTATTTGTAATTAAAATGCAGTTTTGTATGATTTAAATCATTGGTTTTATATTAATAAAATGTTCCTACTATATAACATTTTTTTTACTTCATATACTGTAAGTTATAATGTGATCCTCCTGATTTTGATTTCATTCTTAACCAAAACTGACTGCCACTATACAGCATTCATGGAGTACAGGTTGACAAATGGAAGACTTGTCTTGTAATTTCGCAAGATGTAGTGATACAGACGTTTCCCCCCTTACCTATCTTCTTGGCTGGACATGTCCAGATATGTGTGTCACAAGTTGGGCACCTTTTTTAAAAGGAGTCAGCATGAAAATTTATATCAAACTAATGACAATACCTTGTAGAGCGGCTTCTACACTTTCCAAAGATGTATTTCCTATTCTGCATTGCAGCTCTATTTTCATTAAAAATTTTACAGATGCAAATTAGCCAAAAAGTGCTTTGGGGTGTTTCTTCGCTCTGCACTCTAGATTACTGCCCCACTCCCCATTGCTTGAGTGACAAACTTCCTGGTCAGCTGATTCCATTTTTTTATTTCATTCAAAATTTTTTACTGAGTTTTTTCATTTTGTTACAAACAAACAGAGTAATAACAAAATTACAGATCTCATTGCATCTTTTATGAAGGATAAAAGATGTAGCTCATTGTCTATGTAAACAGGGCAGTGCTGTCAATAATCCAAGCATCTGAATGGAGGAGAAATGGTGGCAGTAGAGATTGTTTCTGCCCCATTCAGTTTACATCAGCCTGTTTTTTGATGAGAAATCCCATGAACATGTATTGCTTATCAATTGGGGAGCATCACTGCTATTACTGACACTAAAATACATTCATGCCCCAGCGCTAAGACTCTCATCAGGAATTGAATCATTGGAACACTTTACCTAAAATCCAGATGCAGATGATGTAATAAAAAGAACAAGAAATTATGAGGTATTCCCATCTTGGCATTTATTAATATATTCATAGAATTTGCCATCAAAATCTGATAAAAGTGCGTCCCGGGCACTGATCGTGGGCATTATTTCCAGGTCTTTCCTGTATGATACAGCAAAGTATGGTCGCCATATTTAAACACTCGACATCCGCCATACTATTATATTAGAAGTTCTGGTAGTTTGCTGGTCTGTAGCATTCAAGAATGTGTTAATACTTTGCCAATGAGAAAAGACATGAGCAATTGTTTCTGCCCATCAATCTAGAAAGGAGACAGCATACAGTGTGGGGACACTAAGTAAGGCATTATATTGAGTGGGGCACTAAGTGGGCATTATAATGTGTGCATGGGTAACCAGGGGGACAATGTACTATGTATGGACAATAAGGGGGCATTATAAAGAGTTGAGTCACTTTATTATGACCACCAGCAAATATCCAGGGTAACCGCCGTATGCAGCATGGAAGAGCAACTAGATGATTGAAAGTGACTCAGTAAGATGCTGGTAGGTTGTCTCAGGCATTTGGAGCCATGCTGACTGCAGTGCAGTCACACATTTTTTGGCAGGTGTGGGGGGAAGATCCATAGAGTGAACACAACGATTGCAGTGGTCCCAAAGATACTCAATTGGGTTGAAGTCTGGGGAAAGTACTTGGAAATCTTGGTAGTGCTCTTCCAAGGACCGTGAGACATTTTTATCCGTGTTGCATGTCCCAGAAAAGACAAATAACATGTGCATGATCTGCAAGGATGGATTCATATCCCAATTAGTTCAGAGTGCCTTCCAGAAGGATTCTTAGACACATAGAATGCCATGAGAAAATCCCACAGACCATAACACTTCCACCAACAGCTTGTGTTCCTACAGCAATGGTTGCAGGGTGTTTGTTCTCTGATTTTAATTGCCTGACAAACCAACATCCATCTGTGTGATAAATCAGAAAATGTGACTCATCAAAGAAGACGACCATTTGCCAGTCAGCAGTGGTTCAATTCCATTACGGCTCTACAAATTGAAGCCTTTTTCTCTGATCCATCTTTGTTAGCATAGGTACAGTGACCATCTGCTTCGGAGCCCATTACGCATTCGGGTTTGCTGAGCTGTTGCTTTAAACACACGTCTGATAGCCCTCTGGTTTGTTTTCATGGTGAGCTGCTCCACTTTAGCATGTCGAGCAGCCCTTGTGCACCTTTGTAGCCAACATTCTCCTCTCACATCAATGGCATGTGGTGCTCCACAATTTCCACGTCAGTTATTCCTAATGACGCCATTTGTCCACTCAGTGGACAGTTCACAAACTGCTGTTTCAGAAATACTGCCACCCTTGGCCCAAAAGCCAATAACCATCCCTTTTTAGGTGTCGTGACACATCCCTCCTTCTGCCCTTTGTGTTGTTACTGCACAGCACATGATTCTTCATTTAGGATGTACCATTTAAAAGTCCTCATCTTCCCACCTACTGACCCTGGCCATGTGGTGTTGCCTTGACAGTTTGGCCTAGACCAGTCTCATGCATGTGCATAGCTATAAGTTGTTTATGAATACAGTGGGATACAGGGGGATATATGTAGGCAGATAAAGGGCATGGCTAAGGTTAAAAGCAGCTATATGTTATCCTTAATCTGCACCTTTATCTGTTAGGTGGATACATTTACAAGGAGGACATTCCCCTATTACAACACTGCAATGTATATGATATATATGTCATATGTTTAATCAGAAAGGGCAGATGTAATACCATACTTTTTTACTTTACTTTCATTAATACACTTTTTAGGGAAAAACCAACCTAAGGCCGGGGCCCCACATTGCGAAAACGCAGAGTTTTTGCCCACATCGGAAACGCCTCAGCAAAAATCGCGGCTGTTATATATCCTGCAAAGTGGATGGGATTCTGGCTAATCCTATCCACAAATTACAGAAAAAAATCTGCAGTGGAAATGCTGGGATTTCAAAAATGTTTGTTTTTTTGTAAATCACAGCATGTCACTTATACCTACGGAAATGCTGGCCTTTCTGTATAGGTATAATAGAAGTGCTGAAAGTCCAAGGAGGAAAACTCTGCAAATTTTCTGTGAAAAACACTGCGGAAAAAATGCAATGTATTTCCGCCCCGGTCTTTTCCGCAGCACTTTTTGGCTGCGGCTCACTAAAACTGAAGTTTTTATGCAGAAAACACTGTAAACCCAATAAATCACGTTAAAGCACATTGTCTTATGTGCTATTTTCACACACATTCATATGTTTTGTATTAAGGGTGTTAAAAGAGTAAAGACATAAGACGATCTCTGTCATTTTCAGATTCATTTTACAGTGCCATGCAAGCAAATTACCAGCTTTAATTTTTACAGTCCATTAAAGCCATATACCTAGAGTTTAGCTGGAGCATCATGTAAAGATAATCCCCATGCTACACCCATGTAAATGAATCCTTTCATTTTCATAATTGCCCTTATAAATTGTAGCAGATGTAAGCACATCTGTCAAATAGTCTTTTGTGGGAATTTCCACAGAGGCAACTGCTCATTAAATAGTAAATGCAATCAATCTTGTTTAGTAAGGTTATATCACATAACATAGAATAAAAATGTAAATAAATCACAAAATTTGTGTTTGATATCATCTTTTCATTTTACTCCCTTCTTAATTTATTACATTTTTACAATCCAGTGGATCATAAAATAATATTATGATAAAGGTTTGTATAGTAAATGCAGTCATAATACACTATGTACTATGGATAATTAAAGGGAATGTGTCACCAGAAAGTGACCTACTTTTGAGACCAAGATTTTATGTTAAAGATATTTAAGACTTTTTAAATATATATATATATATATATATATATATATATATATTTTTTTTTTTTTTCTTTCATTTTTCATGTCATTATCTACATTAAATATAGTACTAAATACTGCAATTTTCATTCTAGCCAGTAAGCCTAATAATAGAATGACATTTTCAAGTTCAGTAGGGGTTTTATTTACAGCAGTCACTTTATTTAAATCACGACAAGACAAGAGTATTACAATAGATGTTAACACCTCTATAGATAACACCATATAACAGCCATCATTGCACCAACTACTGACAATAGATGATGTTAAAGCGTATATCCACTCCTCTTTCCTGCATAGAGCATGTCTGGATAACTCTCCCTTAGATCTCAATCAGTTGACTCCAGACTATTGCTGCCGATAGCCATGACTATGCTGTAAATACTGCACTAAATACTGTCAACTGAACAGAAGAGAAGCTTAGGCAAGATGGCAGCCCCCCAATCATGTACAAAATAGAATAAAACAAATGTACAATATGTTTCAATACCTGGTTTTAATATGCATTTTAAAAAATGGTGATAAGTTCCTTTTAAACACTTCATATGCCACAAGGTATGGCACCATTATGGATCTACTCACCTTTAGAACTATTTCTTCTTGGGAACAAAATATCCATCTATATAATACGACATCTTATAGAGATTATCACAATTTTTTCCTGGATTTTGTATAAATCCATAAGAAAAAAAAACTTTTTATCGTTACATATGAAATTAAATGTATATGGATGATTATTATGGGCCCATAGCCTTATGGGAGCTACTCATAGCTTGCACAAAGTCATAATATTGCAGTGTGCTTGAGCCCTAAGCTTCCTAAAACATTGTTAGACCTTTTTTCACATGTAAGTGAGTGACGTTATACAGTTAGGTCCATGTATATTTGGACACTGACACAAATTTCGTTTTTTTTACCTGTTTACTGAAACATATTCAAGTTATAGTTATATAATAGACATGGACATAAAGTCCAGACTTTCGGCTTTCATTTGAGGGTATTCACATTAAAATTGGATGAAGGTTTTAGGAGTTTCAGCTCCTTAACATGTGCCAACCTGTTTTTAAAGGGGCGAAAAGTAATTGGTCAATTGACTCAAATGCTGTTTCATGGGCAAGTGTGGGCAATTCCTTCGTTATGTCATTCTCAATTAAGCAGATAAAAGGCCTGGAGTTGATTTGAGGTGTGGTTCTTGCATTTGGAAGATTATGCTGTGAAGAAAACATGCAGTCAAAGGAAACAAGCCATCCTTAAGCTGCAAAAACAGAAAAAACTAATCCGAGAAATTGCTACAATATTAGCAGTATTAAAATCTACAGTTTGGTACATCCTGAGAAAAAAAGAAAGCACTGGTGAACTCATCAATGTAAAAAGACCTGGATGCCCACGGAAGACAACAGTGGTGGATGATTGCAGAATAATTTTCAAGGTGAAGAGAAACCCCTTCACAACAGCCAACCAAGTGAACAACACTCTCCAGGATGTAGGCGTATCAATATCCAAATCTACCATAAAGAGAAGACTGCATGAAAGTAAATAACAGAGGGTTCACTGCACGGTGCAAGCCACTCATAAGCCTCAAGAATAAAAAGGCTATATTGGACTTTGCTAAAAAACATCTAAAAAAGCCAGCACAGTTCTGGAAGAAACCAAGATCAACCTCTACCAGAAGGATGGAAAGAAAAAAGTATGGCGAAGGCGTGGTACAGCTCATGATCCAAAACATACCACATCATCTGTAAAACACAGTGGAGGCAGTGTGATGGCTTGGACATGCATGGCTGCCAGTGGCACTGGGTCACTGGTGTTTACTGATGATGTAACACAGGACAGAAGCAGCCAGATTAATTCTGAGGTATTCAGAGACATACTGTGTGCTCAAATCCAGCCAAATGCAGCCAAACTGATTGGTTGGCGTTTCATAATATAGATGGACAATGACCCAAAACATAAAGCCAAAGCAACCCAGAAGTTTATTAAAGCAAAGTGGAATATTCTTGAATGGCCAAGTCAGTCACCTGATCTCAACCCAATTGAGCATGCATTTCACTTGTTAAACACTAAACTTCAGGCAGAAAGGCCCACAAAAAAACAGCAACTGAAAACCGCTGCAGTAAAGGTCAGATAAAGCACTTTAAAATAGGACTTTAATATTATTTTTAATGACTCTCTACCCCAGCTGAACCCTTAAAAAGCCTAACCTAACTTAACTTGATCTTAGCCTAAAAAAACTCTATCTCTGCAGAAAAGTCAACAACCTAGAAAAACCCTGCTGCCACTTCATCACCATATAAGGAGCTTCTAAACTGACCTACTGTTTCCTTTTTACTTTCTCTTGAAGACTATAATCCTTTGTGGGGAGGGGAGGGTAATCTTTCCCATTGTATCTGTGAGCTGTGAGTGGGGGTCAGTGGCTGTTAGCATAATGCTCATCCTAGAGGGCACAGCCACTAGGTTACCTTTGCTTCTCATTATGTAGCTTCTCTTTGCTGCCATTCTAATGCACCTAATTCCTGTCAGTCACCAGGTATTTGTTAGCTTCACTAGCACATCCTGCCTGAGTTCCTAGCTTGCTAGTCTCCTCCAAGGGTGTTTCTGCGTCCTACCTGCTGATATTGTGTTTGATTCTGGATAGATACCTGAACTCATCCTAGTCTGTTGTTTTATTCTATTCTTCATATCGGTGTATGACCTTGGCCTGTTTCTCATTACTGCATCTGTGCTACCAGCCCTGACTATCTGCCTGTTTACTGACTGACTGCTTGACCCTAAGCCTGTGTGCTAACACTTCTTTGCCTGTCTTTTGGGGCATGACGCAAGTGTCTCTTACCTGCCGCTTAAGCTCTCACCAACACTGGGACCACTCCAAGAGGTAACAACTGTTAATCTCCATGCAGCAAAGTCCAGATCCCTTTATAAGGGTTAAAGGGTGAAAACCAAGGAGGCTACTTAGACAGTGCCCTTAGGTTAAATTCACATAACCATCATTACAGCCTGTTGCGCTTATATGTCATAGGATGAAAGCAATGGACTTAAATGATGATAGAATGACTGATGCAGATGAAACCTCCTCTGTCTGCATTCACTCTAAAGTAAAAAAAACAATGGAAGCTTTCTTCCATCATGATTGCTTACTTGTCAAACTGAAGTCCTACTGCATTCATATTCTATAGCAGGGGTAGGCAACCTTTTTTGTTCGGCGTGCCGATTTTAATAAAAAAATCAAAGATGAGGTACTCAGAGTGCCGGTAAATAATTGTAAGTCTGAGGACCCCTAAACTAAAGTCATATACTACAAACCATAACACAGAAGTGCTGCCACCAGATGCCTTAGGACACATGCGTTTACTGCTATTTCCTGGGACGCATCTGTACTTTCTGATTAGAAGCAATGAAAGTCCATGTGCAGCCCCCAATTAGTGGTAAATGTATGTGTCCAGGAGCACCATATGGTGGCATCCTTATGGTGAAAACACACTATGTATCTGGATGCAGCTATATTCTTAGGCCACTGGAACTTTTACTTCGATGTAAAACTGCGTTCACATGGTGCATTTTTGTACAAAAAAAAAGCCTGAGTTTTCTGTGCAAAAACACATCCTTAATACAGAAAACACACCGTTATATAGAATAATGTCTCACAGCTGCCTCTGCACACCGTATTATGTCTCATAGCGGCCTCTGCACACCGTTTTATGTCCCATAGCGGTCCTTGCACACGGTATTATGTCCCACAGCCATAGCGGTCCCTGCACACAGTATTATGTCCCATAGCGGCTCCTGCATATGGTATTATGTCTCATAGCGGCCCCTGCACACGGTATTATATCCCATAGCAGCGCCTGCTCACGGTATATGTCCCATAGCGGCCCCTACACACATTATTATGTCCCATAGCGGCCCCAGCACATGGTACATGTCCCATAGTGGTCCCTGCACACGGTATATGTTCCATAGCGTCCCCTACACACGTTAGTATGTCTCATAGTGGCCCCTGCACACGTTATTATGTCCCATAGGGGTCCCTGCACATGGTATTATGTCCCATAGTGGTCCCTGCACATGGTATTATGTCCCATAGTGGTCCCTGCACACGGTATATGTCCCATAGCGTCTCCTACACACATTAATATGTCCCATAACGGCCCCTGCACATGGTATATGTCCCATAGTGGCCCCTGTACATGGTATTATGTCCCATAGTGGTCCCTGCACACGGTATTATGTCCCATAGTGGTCCCTGCACACGCTATTATGTCCCATAGTGGTCCCTGCACACGCTATTATGTCCCATAGTGGTCCCTGCACACTGTATATGTCCCATAGTGGTCCCTGCATACAGTATTATGTCCCATATTAGCCCCTGCACACAGTATAATATTCTAACTTTTATAATATTCCAATTTGTGCCATTCACTAGCTATTATTATACTGTGGGGTCTCTTCAGACCCCCGAGTATAATAAGTGCAGGGCCAAGAGAGGTGACAAACATAAAAAATAAATGTTACTCACCTTTTCTTGCTCTGCAGCCGCTCTGTTCTCTTAGGGCACTTCTGCTTGTAGTCAGCGACCGCTGATTGAGTCTGAAGAGATCCCAGAGTATAATAATAGCAGTTTTGTTTCGGCCGTGTTTGGTCCGATTGAAACTACTGGGTGAGGACTCCACTGCCGTGCCAGGGAAATAAGTCTCGTGTGCCACTCTTGGCACGCATGCCGGGGGTTGCCGACCCCTGTTCTATAGATTAATGACATATTAATTGATGACCTATTCTAAGGATATGTTATTAATATTAAAAAGCTCGAAAACCCCTTTTTTCATGCAAAACATATATTCTGTCCTGATCCATATTGATTTTCAGACACCAGACATTCAAATATCTTATATCAGATAGATGCAATGTAACTGTTTCATATTCATAGTTAGGCATGTTTTCAGATATGTTAGAATGTATCTGTGTTATTAGATCTTGGTATCATCATTGTCTTTAAATGTTTCATGTAGGATTTTAAATAAAGGGTCAGCTTTTTTTTTCCACAGTGCCACATATGTCCATAGGTTGTATCTACTGTTGGAGCTGCAGTGCCAGACACAGTGGGTAAACATGTGTGGCACTGTTTACAAAACATATCTTACCTTTTTCTAATTCTAGGTAGCCCTCTTAACCTTAACAGCAAGTTCCTAGCATCTTGCTATAACATCCATTTACGTAGTTTACAGTTGGAGTGATTTCATTGTTCTATAGGTATGAATGTGAACATTCAAATTCCAAATGGCTTCCAGATATTGCAATTGATGGAAGAGGAAATCATACCTTCTTTTTGTACATATGAAGTAGTATAAAGCAAACACCATTGCCTCTATTGCCAAAAAAGCAGCTACTGAGATGACGCCGACTTTCCATGGTTCAAGTTCCACACTACCATCATGTTCTAAAAATGCAAAGAAGACAAAATTAATTGCACGTTGTGACCATTATGATATTTATGTACAAAAATACTAGTCAAGTACAAGTATATAAACTGGAAGTATAAAGTGTGTACAGTATATAAAATAGGCCAAGAGGCTGTCTGGGACTAGCAAATAGGGTCATCTCATCTATGAATTGTGCCTAACATTTCAGCTCATCCCCATTTACTTATTGTCAGTCCAGTCACTGACTTTTGGGGTCTACAAAAGTGGGACTGTGTGCCGACTGATTTTTACCTTACGAATGGATTATATGGATAGATTCAAGTGAGTATACCACATATCCTCAGTGATAGTGATCTCTATTTCACACTTCTGAAGCCATGGTCCTCAAGATCACTGCTAAGGGACCGAACCAGAGATCAGCAAGTGTCGGCACTCTAGCTGCTGTGGAAATACAACTTCCAGCATGCTCCAAGAAGAGCAGAGCTAGTAGCCATGCTGGAACTGATAGTTTCACGACAGCTAGAGTACTGAAGCTTGCCTACCCCTGGACTAAACTATAACAGGGACATATTAGTAAGTATAAGCACTGCAATGTTAGTTCATCAATAGATATTTATTAAAAGTATAACAAATAAAGGTAAGAATACTATGGCTTTATAAAAAAAAAAAAGGTATGTATTGGATTATATTGCACTGCACTCCTTGAGAAACGTCTTTTATGTAACATATAATTTCTTTACAAGACTAATTTAATCTGCACCAACTCCTATTTACACCATTTATTGCACACTGACTTCATGTCTTCTTAATCTACTGTATGTATTTTTTACTACTGGCTCCATAACATTTTATGACTAAGATGTTTTATACTTAGCTACTAAAGCAAAATAAAATAAAAAAAACGAAGTAAGGTCAAATATTATTACCTATAAATAAGGTTTCCATATTATATTAGGAATGGTGCTTATGAATCCTGCTTCTTTTATGTCTGTCTTACCTTTGTTTTGGGAGATATCTTCTAAGAAAGCCTCTGTATCCTCATAAGGTGATGTGGTTATCACTGGCTCCACAGATACTGAAGACACATCCTTGACAATATTATCTATTTCTGGTGACGTTGTTCTCTCATTGATGCTGGAGAGCGTGTCATCATTATCATCAACATCGTCATCAGCAAAAATATCATTTATGTTATTATTCTGTTCACTGGTTTCAGAAATCTCTGAGTTAGTATTTTGTGGCAATTGAGAAATGGATGAAGTCTCAGGTTGGTGTGAAAAAGGAGACAAATTGCTGCCTGGAAGATCAAGTCTGGGTCCTACAAGAATTTATCACATACTGGTTAATGAGCAAATACTATCACATACACGCTTAGACAATATCATTTACAATAGCAAATAGATATCATAAGCCAGTTTCCATATTTAACATTTTTTTTTACCTTTGATGGTCTTGTAGAACTTTTGCATGCACACAAGCATGATCACTCTTCATATGCCAGCATTTTTCATATAATATGACTTTATGAAAAATATTAGGAGCAATTTACAGATTAATAAAGAAATATGAACAAACACTTTCACTAGGCTTCCTATACTACTTTTTATGTACAGCATTTAAACAGGTTGTTTTTTTTTTATCTAAAGGTTTAACTTACACTCCTGTCTACTCTGCCCTTCACTTCCTGGTTTCAGTGGGCTTAGCCTGTATGATGTACAACTCAGATCAGCAGCATGCGCCTGAGACTAAACATCCCAAAGTTATCTTTGTGTTTACATATAGAGTTAACAGCCACTGATCCACACTGTTCTAGGCCTTATCAGGGCTCAAGAGCTAAGAGTACTTTGAAGAGTTTGACAGATTGCTCCATTAGCTATCAATCACAGCTAAAGGGGTATTCCCATGAACATAACCATACCTATATTTATAGATAATTAAAATTTAAAAATGTTTGCAAATATTAGTCATTAAAAATTCTGCAGAGTTGTAAAGATTTTTTCTAACCATCTTAGTGGTGACAGTCCGTTGTCTTGATCAGTTGCCAATGGATACACAGAAACATTCTATGGTCTGGGACTTGTCAGGAACCCAGCCATGATTTTTTTATTGTAGCCAGGTCAGGCAGGGACACTACATGTATCAGAAGATATCCCAGCCACAATAAGGAAATCAATTTTATGCTCAGCTGATTTAGACAAACAATTGAGGTACAGTGGGGAAAAAAAGTATTTAGTCAGCCACCAATTGTGCAAGTTCTCTCACTTAAAAAGATGAGAGAGGCCTGTAATTGACATCATAGGTAGACCTCAACTATGAGAGACAAAATGAGAAAACAAATCCAGAAAATCACATTGTCTAATCTTTAAAGAATTTATTTGCAAATTATGGTGGAAAATAAGTATTTGGTCACCTACAAACAAGCAAGATTTCTGGCTCTCACAGACCTGTAACTTCTTCTTTAAGAGGCTCCTCTGTCCTCCACTCATTACCTGTAGTAATGGCACCTGTTTGAAATTGTTATCAGTATAAAAGACACCTGTCCACAGCCTCAGTCACACTCCAAACTCCACTATGGTGAAGACCAAAGAGCTGTGGAAGGACACCAGAAACAAAATTGTAGACCTGCACCAGGCTGGGAAGACTGAATCTGCAATAGGCAAGCAGCTTGGTGTGAAGAAATCAACTGTGGGAGCAATAATTAGAAAATGGAAGACATAAAAGACCACTGATAATCTCCATCGATCAGGGGCTCCACGCAAAATCTCACCCCGTGGGGTCAAAATGATCACAAGAACGGTGAGCAAAAATCCCAGAACCACACGAGGGACATAGTGAATGACCTGCAGAAAGCTGGGACTAACGTAACAAAGGCTACCGTCAGTAACACACTACGCCGCCAGGGACTCAGATCCTGCAGTGCCAGACGTGTCCCCCTGCTTACGCCAGTATGTATTTACACCTTGGCATTCAGTTTAGTCACCATGAGATCCACTTCTGGGGATCCCCACATTTGGGTAATCTGAAGAAATATGTCCTGTTTCAGAGACCACGACGGCAATCGTGTGACAAAATCCTCCCCACTTCCCTGAGGAGTGGTTGGGATCTCGTGCCTCCCTGTCTGTTGATATAGAGCTTTCCTTCTTAGCTGAGGGGAGAAGTGGAGTAATGCCAAATAAACTGCTCTGAACTTTCTCATATTGGATGACATACTACTCTCTAGAGCACTCCAAATTTCTTGGACTGGAACTCTGTCCAGATGGGCACCGCAGCACAAGAGGGAAGCATCTGTGGTCAACAGGGTCCAACGAGGTTGGACCATGGACTTCCCGTCTTTCAGATTGTTCCACCATGAGAGGGAGCGACAGGTTTTCAGGCGACAGGGAGATCTTCTTGTCTAACCCTTGAGGCCTGTGATTCCAGACTTGGAGGACCTCTTTCTGAAGAGGCCATAGTTGCCACAAGGCCGAAGGAAGCTCATCCGCGGCTGCTGACTTTGGGCCAAGAACTTTCATGGCTGTCTGGATAGTCGTCCAACGAGGAATGGATAAAAATCTTGTGGCCTCAATAACTCTTAACTTTCGGGCCGGAGGTAAGGAAATGGTAATTTCCCTTGAATTGAGAATGAAGCCCAGAAACTTCTTGCAATTTGAGGGGGTAACATCTGATTTTTCCCAGTTCACAATCCAGCCTACACGTTGCAAAAACTTGACGGCCACCAGGATATCTCGACGAAGACCATCCTCTGAAGAGGCCTTTATCAGCCAATCGTTTAGGTATGGCACGATGAACAACCCTTGGAATCTGAGTACAGCTGCCACCGGAGCTATCTCCTTACTGAAGGTGTGGAACACAGAAAAGATCCCAATGGGAAGACCCGAAAACTGGAGATGTTTCTCCTGGCCACCGATAGTTACCAGGATTCTGAGAAATTTCCTGCACAAAGGATGGATAGCCACAGGACAGGCGTCTCTTCCAAAGTTACCATAAAGTCTCCTAGTTGTATAAATGCTGTGACTGAATGGATTGTCTCCATCCGGAAATGTATTTTTTGAATGCATCGGTTGAGAAACCTTAGGTCTGTAATCATCCTCCAGTCTCCCAAGGGTTTTGGAACCATGAAGACTGGGCAATAGACTCCTAGACCCTGTTTGGAAAAAGGAACCTCCCCTAGGGTGTATTTCTGAAGATAGTTAAGGCCATGGATTTCGTGGCCAATTTAACCCGCTGACACAACCCCTTTAATATCTATAGGAAAAGCCCAAGTCTGTGATCTTTATCTGCTGTTTATCTCTCTCCATAAAATTAACATGTCTATTTGCCATTACTGTTTAAAAATGCACAAATTATTCATTGCTGTTACATACAGACAAATCATGCATAAAGAAACTGTATATAGGTAAAAGTACTGTAAGAGAAAACTAGTAATTAGAGTACGTGTTCTACAGTTTTATGTAATAAAATCCTTAAAATGGTTAAAACCTTGTAACAATTTAAAATACTACAAATCAAACTTTCATTTCATATTGAGGGCGTGATTTGTACTAAGTGGAGTAGTTGTAAATGAAGAACACAAATGAATTGAAATGATAATTAAAACGCTTTATTTCACAAGACAGTGGAATTAAAAAATAAACTGGCAACTCATTTGTCTTAAGAGCCTCCTGGTGAAAATACCATTAGTGGTTGTATTTAATAACATTTAAAAATGTAATGTAATTAACAGATATATAAAGCTAGAATTATTTCAAATAGCTAAAAGAGTGAATGTTCTGAAAAGGTAATAATAACTATGTAAGTGGATAATGCAGTACTTACTCATCATACAATTGCTACACCCATCATAGCCCACTTACAGACAATTCTCACTTGTTATTCTCTGTTTTTGCCAACATACACTTGGTGTTAAAGGGGTTGTCTGGGATAAAATAAAAATGAACCCCTAAACTAAACCCCCTCCCCCCGCCTAACTTTTAATTTACTTTCTTTGTTTTAAAAAAATGTATCATTACCCCAATCCCAGGCACACTTTCTGATAATATGGTGATGTTCCGTTTCCCCGTTTCTGAAACGGAACGTCACCAATACTCTGCTACTCCCCTCCACCCCATCATACTTACATGTCTTCATCTCTGGGAATGGCTCCTCCTCTTCTCTAACTTTGCTATCGCTCATGCAGTCCGGAGGTGCCTCTGACACATGCGCAGTAGAATTGGCACTCCATCTCTACTGCGCAGGTGTCAGAGGCACTTCCAGTCTGTGCATGCGCCGTCAGAGGTTGCATCTCTACCTCGCAGGCGTCTCCGGACTGCACACAGCCAGGAGAGTGAAAAAAAGGAGGAGCCGTTCCAGAAGGTAAGTCTAAAGAGGAAGACAGGTAAGTATGATGGGGTGGAGGGATGGGCTTAGTTAGTTAGTTGGGAAGGGCTAGTAGTGGGAGGGATAGCTAGTGAGACAGGTAGGTGGTGTAAGGGATTGAGAGAGGAAGGGGGGAGTGAGAGGGAGGTAGTGTGGAAACTACACAGGAAACTACACAGCAGGAAGCTACACCATGTAAACAAAAGATGCAAGGAGCTCCCAGAGAAACCCGGAAATCACTCAAATCACTTGCACCTTACTACCCAGATCAGCTCTGTAGTAAGGTGCAAGTAACATGCAGGAGGCTGTTTTCCTTCTGCAACTGGGGCTAAATGTACCAGCCCCAGTTACAGGGGAAATCAGCCTCCCCCCCCCCCCAAAAAAAAAAGTAATCAGATGTCCCCAAAGGCCTAATATGACCTTACGGAAACACAATGTGAAAAGAAAAAAAAATGTATAGAAAAGTAAAAAAAAAAAAAAAAAAAAGTAAATAAAATAATTAAAAAAATAAATAAAATAATACGCCAATAACACACCCTTATTAAAGTTTATAGACCCACCCCCGACAACACCATATATAAAATAAAAGTTACTGTAATGGAGAGGAAAAACTATTTTAAAAAGTTTTTTAGTAGCATTTTGTGTTAAATTTAAAAAAATGACACGTTTTCCCTCCTCTTTTGTTTATATTTTCCCGGATATAAAAAAAAAAATTAAAACACATGCAAAAATAAAAACAACATAAAAATAAAGCCCTGTGTGTCACAAATTAGTTGAATAACGCAAATGATAAAAATGTTATAGCCCTCAAAACTGCACATACAAAAAACCCCAAAATGTGTCTGGTCTGGAAGGGAGGTAAAGCATCTGGCATGGAAGTGGCTAAGGACATTGACTGATGATAGCATTGTTCATTAATGTGTTTTCCACATAGCGAGCCACAGCAAAACTGCAACAGAAATGCATCGCGTTATTTTTCCGCAGTGTTTTACATTGCGATCTCACAGAGTTTTTCTCTGTGGACTTTCTGCACCTATTATAGCTACACGGAAAACACCAGAATTGCCGTTGGTATAATTGACATGCTACAATTTTCAAAAACGTGGACATTTTTGAAAACACGGTTTTTCCGCTGCAGATTTTTTTACTGCAAAGTGTGGATGGGATTAGCCGCTTCACAGGTACTGTAAAACACTGTGTTTTTTGCCGCAAAGTGGGACCCGGGCCCTAGCCTGGTTGCTAAAATAATCAATAATGTAATGTAATCATTATATAAATGAAAAGTTGCCAACTTTCTAATATACTTTTTGTTTCAATCCGTCAACTTTCCAAGTTTTGTGTTTTCTCTGGGTGAATGAGAAGTCTCTTGTGTACATTTACAGACAGTAAACCCATACATAGCCTGGTCCTGCTCTCTGCGCAGAAGTGGATACCATTGTTCTCAATCTTGGCAGTTCCCCACGAGCCAAATGTATCATCGGCAACTGTACAAATATCTCTATTAGGTTGTTCAAAAATATCACTTTACAATCCAGCCTGTTTAACTCACAGAACATTGACTATACTACTAGCTTTGAAGTGGTTTGCTACCTGTGAATGTAAACAAAGTGTTTTCATTCACTTACTACCAAGAAAGATCCTGGAAATAGGGAAGAGCTGAAACACAAAGTCTATCAAAATTACAGTACAGACCAAAAGTTTGGACACACCTTCTCATTCCAAGAGTTTTCTGTATTTTCATGAGTATAAAAATTGTAGATTCACACTGAAGGCATCAAAACTATGAATTAACACATGTGGAATTATATACTTAACAAAAAAGTGTGAAACAACTGAAAATATGTCTTATATTCTAGGTTCTTCAAAGTAGCCAACTTTTGCTTTGATTACTGCTTTGCACACTCTTGGCATTCTCTTGATGAGCTTCAAGAGGTAGTCACCTGAAATAGTTTTCACTTCACAGGTGTGCCCTGTCAGATTTAATAAGTGGGATTTCTTGCCTTATAAATGGTGTTGGGACCATCAGTTGTGTTGTTCAAAAGTCAGGTGGATACACAGCTGATAGTCCTACTGAATGGAGTGTTAGAATTTGTATTATGGCAAGAAAAAAGCAGCTAAGTAAAGAAAAACGAGTGGCCATCATTACTTTAAGAAATGAAGGTCAGTCAGTCCGAATAATTGGGAAAACTTTGAACGTGTTCCCAAGTGCAGTGGCCAAAACCATCAACCGCTACAAAGAAACTGGCTCACATGAGGACCACCCCAGGAAAGGAAGACCAAGAGTCACCTCTGCTGCGGAGGATAAGTTCATCTGAGTCATCAGCCTCAGAAATCGCAGGTTAACAGCAGCTCAGATTAGAGACCAGGTCAATGCCACACAGAGTTCTAGCAACAGACACATCTCTACAGCAACTGTTAAGAGGAGACTGTGTGCAGCAGGCCTTCATGGTAAAATAGCTGCTAGGAAACCACTGCTAAGGACAGGCAACAAGCAGAAGAGACTTGTTTGGGCTAAAGTACACAAGGAATGGACATTAGGCCTGTGGAAATCTGTGCTTTGGTCTGATGAGTCCAAATTTGAGATCTTTGGTTCCAACCGCCGTGTCTTTGTGCGACGCAGAAAAGGTGAACGAATGGACTCTACATGCCTGGTTCCCACCGTGAAGCATGGAGGAGGAGGTGTGATGGTGTGGGGGTGCTTTGCTGGTGACACTGTTGGGGATTTATTCAAAATTGAAGGAATACTGAACCAGCATGGTTACCACAGCATCTTGCAGCGGCATGTTATTCCATCTGGTTTGCGTTTAGTTGGACCATCATTTATTTTTCAACAGGACAATGACCCCAAACACACCTCCAGACTGTGTAAGGGCTATTTGACCAAGAAGGAGAGTGATGGGGTGCTACGCCAGATGACCTGGCCTCCACAGTCACCAGACCTGAGATGGTTTGGGGTGAGCTGGACCGCAGAGTGAAGGCAAAAGGGCCAACAAGTGCTAAGCATCTCTGGGAACTCCTTCAAGACTGTTGGAAGACCATTTCAGGCGACTACCTCTTGAAGCTCATCAAGAAAATGCCAAGAGTGTGCAAAGCAGTAATGAAAGCAAAAGGTGGCTACTTTGAAGAACCTAGAATATAAGACATATTTTCAGTTGTTTCACACTTTTTTGTTAAGTATATAATTCTGCGGTGACCAGATGGAAGGTAACGCTGCAGTTGGGATTGCGGGGTGCAAACAGCACAGACTTGTCACGGTCTCTGGGCACGAGGGCGCAGCGCTGGTGCTGTCCCACGTTACCACCACTGGTACCGGTGATGAGGGGGCTGCACAAATGTTGGTGGTGATTGTTCCCCCCGGGGCGCTTCCCCTATACTGTGCCGACTGGTGGTGTTTGGGGCGCCCTGATGTTGTCGGTGCAGAGTCAGACACAGAAACGGTTGTAAAGTTGAACTTTTACTTCCATGGGTGTGGAGGCACAAATGCTTAAACAGTTTCTTCAATACAAAACAACGGGGTACGCCTGGTGACACAGCAAAGTCCTGGGGTGCAGGGTAGACTTGATGAAAGGTGTTCCTAGCCCCTTATACTTCAGTGTTACAGCCCTAAGGTGCGTCTGGGCTCCTATTTGGCTCATAGGAGGATGCCCACCATGATACTAGTACATAATATTCCCCACTCACGTTATGTGGTCCTGATAGCTCAGAGTTTCGGGGTGCAATAGTCAGGGTGGCAGGATATTCCACAGGTCTGGCCTTGGCCCCTGGATCCTGTGATACTTGCTATGGAGCACGTGTTCCAGAATGTTCTCTCCACAGTCTCATGCTGACAAGATAATGATGCTTGACTTCCTTCAGGGCGATGGCTAGGCAGACAGGGGACAGGATCTTCTGAATAGCTGGAGTATGTCAGCTCTCCAACCTTCCTGGGCCTGTCTAGGACTTGAGATTCCTGCACTAAACTCACTGCTTTCTTCACAGGACATCACACGTATCTCCTCACCTCCTCCTCCTAACACTCCACACTTCTAACTCCTCACACGCAGGACCTTCCTGCAGGGGTGTTATCATGGGGACCCAGTGATCAGCTGACTCCTCCCCTTTTCCCAGGCGATGTCCTCCCATTGGACATTTGGTTACTATTCAATCCTATGGGAGGTGTAATACATGTGTGAGGCTCACTAGGTGGTGCTGTGTTGTGTGAGACTCAGGACCCCCTGCTATGTCACACAGGCTATGAAGCAACAGGAAATAATACAATGCACAGAGATCACCCTCAGCCCAGCCATAGCCAGCTCGGGGATGCCACATACTCCCCCTCTTTCACTGAGCCGACCTCGGCGACGGGCTGGGGTGAAGGTGAGAAATGTAACATAACGTTAATAAATACGAATAAAGTGCAAATGTCACTAACAGTTTAGAAAAATATAATACCTAGAAACTTGAGGTAAGACCTCCCGGCATAGTCCTGGAATGTCCATGAGAAGTCTGAAGGGTAACTGAGAGATAATTAAACGTAGACTTATGGAACCTTTTGGCGGTACCATCAGACAGTCCATATAGAAACAACAGTAGTGCAAATGGGTCCAGAGGCTCTCTGGCACAAATTTCGTGAGTGTCCATTATCATGAGAGTCTCTCTGAGAAATAATAAACATTCCTTTCTGTAAGGAAGAGTAGGCACTCTAGCACGAATGTCCATACCGCAATGGGGTAACAGAATTTCCTTGGCTCGGTGAGCCAGGCACTATGGCTTGGATTGTTGCATATAAATGTAAATACTATATTACATGGCAAGATATTATATATATACTGTATATACACACAGGAAAAACATTAATGTAATCAGAGCAGGAATAACATATATACAGAAGCAGAGACAGTTAACCTCTTTTACCCGAGGACAGCCATGGCATCACTATAGCGTGTTGGAGGTATGCCTTTTGTGGTACGCTCAGAACGCCTAAGTGGAACAAGATTTGAATCAGGAACAGAGTCACTGAAATCAATTAAATCATCTGTCGAAGGGTTCTCTTGCACTAGAGCAATTGGTGGATAACAGCTAAATGGTAGTAGTTTAGGCGCCCACATAAGCTCAGTTAACGTTGGGGGTCTCTCTTTCGCTTCAGAAGGTGACAAGATCTCTGTACTCATTGTCTCAGCTGGGGGCACCTCTGTGGGTAGTCCTTCTTTAAGGCACAGCTTCAGACGGTTTCGGTGTACTACTTGGGGCTGTCTCCCAGGTTTAGAGATCTCATACACGTCGGATTCAGGATATGGTATGGAGATGACACTGTATGGTTCTTTCTCCCAGAATGGATCCAATTTCCCATTCCGATGGTTATTCCTTAACCATACATGGTCGCCAACTTTCAGGGGCGCTGCATGGGCGTGATGGTTGTAATCCTCCTGTTGTCTCCTACGAACCTCATCCATGCGCGTTTCAACTATCTCTTTAGCTTCCTCCATACGTCGGCGGTGTTCAACAACCCAGTCTGTTATGGGTAGTGGATTGATGGTGTCAGGGACCTTCACACCAAGGGTTAAGTCTGAAGGAAGTTGACCTTGTCTTCCAAACATTAGATAAAATGGTGCGTATCCCGTAGATGTTTGGGGTGTGTTGTTGTAAATATAGGCCAAGTCCTTGATACGCTCAGGCCACTCAACACCAGGTGTAACTGCGGCTGTTCTTAGCATGCCGATGATCACTTGATTTGCCTTCTCGCACATACCATTCCCTTGAGGGTGATACGCTGTGGTTCGCAACTTCTTGCAGTCTTGGAACTGACACAGCTCACGGAACAATTGGGATTCAAACGCCGATCCACGGTCGGTGAGGATATGCTCAGGACAACCGTAATGGCGGACAAACTCTGCGTAGAAGGTCTCAGCCGTAGTTCTTGCTGTAAGATCTCTGACAGGCACGATGACAAGGAACTTGGAGTAATGATCCACCATCGTCAGAGCGTAGCTGTAGCCGGAACGTGTGGGACCCAACTTCACATGGTCCAGAGCAACAATTTCACACGGCTTTTGAGTCTTAATTGGATGTAGAGGGGCCTTCTGATCTCTTCGACCTTCCTTGGTGATACTACAGGCGGGACACTCTCGGCACCAACTCTCAATGTCACTCCTCATCCCAACCCAATAGAAGCGACGACGGATGGTAGCTTCGGTCTTTTGTACCCCGAAGTGACCGGATCTGTCATGATACGCCTCAAGTATCATCTGTGCGTCTCTTCTTGGTAAGAGGATCTGATGAAGCCTTTCACCTGTGACAGGATCAAGAGTGTTTCTATGTAGAAGGCCTCGTTGGACAAACAGGCGCTTCCTCTGTCGCCAAAGGCGTTTTAATTCCACGTCATGAAGACCTCTCTTTACACGGGTTGGTATTCTTCCTGTAAGCAGGAAATCTGACAATTCTCCTAAAACTCTGCTCTCTTCTTGGAATGTTTTCCACAGAGATGGCTCCTGGAGGGATTCGGTAGCTGTTTTCGCCAGAGATTCTCCTTCTACAGGGACACCAATAGCAACCTGTTGGGCAAACTTGTTGTAGAATGGTGGCATCTCCACCTCTTCCCAGATGTCTTCTCGGGGTGGTTCTTCTCCCACAGGCAACCTTGAGAGTGCATCAGCGTTAGCGTTGGACTTGCCACTGCGATACTTGACAGAGAACTTGTAATTCGCGAGTCTTGAGGCCCACCGTTGTTCAAGGGCTCCCAGTCGAGCAGTGTCCAGATGCGCCAACGGATTGTTATCTGTGTACACGGTAAAGGGTGTGGCAGCCAGGTAGTCTTTAAACTTCTCTGTCACGGCCCAGACAAGCGCCAGAAGTTCGAGTTTGAAAGAACTATAGTTCTGGTCGTTCTTCTCCGCGCCTCTCAGACTCCTGCTGGCGTAGGCGATGACTCGCTCTTTGTTGTCCTGAACCTGGGACAACACTGCACCCAAACCTTGGTGACTTGCATCTGTGTACAAGCGGAATGGCTGACTGTAGTCGGGATAGGCTAGAATTGGTGGTTGCGTCAGAAGTGCTTTAAGCGCTTGAAAGGCTTCCTCTTGACGCGCTGTCCAGTCTACCGGAAGCTTTCGGTTGTAGTTTTCTCTGGGACAACCGCGCAACAACTCATTCAGAGGCTCGGCTACTTGGGCGAAGTGTGGTATGAAACGCCGCTAGTAACCTGCGAATCCAAGGAAGCTTCGGACTTCTTTGACGGTAGTTGGTCTTCGCCAGTTCTGGACTACAGTGATCTTTTCAGGATCAGGTTGGACGCCTTGTGCGCTCACGACATGCCCAAGGTAGTGAACTTGGGGTTTCAACAGGTAGCACTTGGAGGGCTTCACCTTTAGGCCGTGCTGTATAATTACCTTGAATACCTCGGACAGGTGACGAAGGTGTTCTTGGTATGTCCGGGAGAATACAATAACATCGTCCAGGTACAGTAGCACACTCTGGAAATTCTCATGGCCGAGGCACCTCTCCATAAGCCGTTGGAATGTGGCTGGGGCATTACATAGCCCAAATGGCATACTATTGAATTCAAAGAGTCCCATCGGGGTCGTAAACGCAGTCTTTTCACGATCTTCAGGCGCCATAGGGACTTGCCAGTATCCACTGGTTAAGTCCAGGGTCGAGAAACAGGTAGCTGATCCCAAAGCCGTTAGAGATTCCTCAATCCGCGGCAATGGGTATGCGTCTTTGTGCGTGATGTTGTTGAGTTTACGATAGTCCACACAAAATCGTAGGGTTCCGTCTTTCTTCTTGACAAGGACTAGCGGGGCTGCCCAGGGGCTGTTACTCTCCCGGATGACATCAGCATCTCGCATCTCTTGGATCAACTTTTTCACCGGTTGGTACATCGCGGGTGGTATTGGACGGTGACGCTCCTTGATTGGATGGTGGTCGCCAGTCAGAATGCGATGTTGTATGGTCGTGGTCTTACCAAAGTCCAATGGGTGTTTGCTGAATGCCTGTTGGTAACGCTTGGCCACATTGCGAACCCCATTGATGTGCTCTATAGGGGTATTGGCGTCTCCCACGTTCAATTCATCCCACCAGGACTTCGTGGCTCCATTCTGAATGTTCTCAGCAGCTTGGGTGGAACGCTGTGTGGCGGTAGAATCACCAGAGAGAATGTCTTCTGGTGCTAACCGGTGTAGCAGGGCCACAGAGTGGAACTTGTGGAGGTTCACGGGAGCATCGCCCAAGTTGACTAAGCGGACAGGAACACGTCCATTGGAAACTGTGACAAGGCTGCGGGCAGCCATGACAAGTGGTTGGCCATCTACCTGTATGGGTTGTAGCAAGGCCTCGTAGTCCTGATTTTCTATGCCCGGACGGGCACGGCACCACACCATAGTTTCTGTTCCAGGCTGTAGGGTTACTGGACGGGAATCTTGGATCCGGACTCGACCAATTTCACCTTGTTTGTTGGCGAACTTGTGCTGGGCATTGAGTACACGAATGGCCCGCTGAATGGTCTGCTTGTCACTGGGAGAAGCTGTAAGGAGAGAGGCATGCAAGGCATCCAACACTTCTGCAAAGCAATGGCGTAAAACATTCATGCCTAATATTACAACTGCAAACCTATCATCCTCTACATCAGTGACAATTACACCCTGTCTAGGCAGTTTCAAGTCCCCAATCTGGATAGTGGGTTCCCAATAACCCTGCTGTGGTATGGGCTGTCCATTGCTGGCACACAGATTTATCCATGTGTCAGGTGTTCTATTCAACACACCTAAGTCCCAATGTTCAAGGAACACCTGCTTGCGCAGGGTTGTTACCTGAGATCCAGTGTCCACCAACGCTGTCAGAGGTACGCCGTTCACCCGGATTGTGATGTGTGGGCAGGCTGAGACGAAGCGTGACAATGGCACTGAAGATTCACCTGGGCCCTTCTTCTTCTTTCCTCCCGAGGGGCGGCCCGCTGCCTCGGGGGTGGCCCGTTTAACTGAAAACACTGAGGCCTGTTGTGTCCATATCTATGGCAATAGGTACAGTATGGCCTCTCACTCTGCGGAGGTTTCACTGAAGACGGACGTCTGGGTGGCGACTCAGGTGAGATGTTGAGACTTCGCAAAGGATCACTGGACGATGAAGACGGCTGGGTCAGACGATCTAGACGGACGGTGATCTGTTCCATGGCACGGGTCAGATGATCCACTCGGGCCAGAAGGTCATCTCTGGAGTCTGCTAGTGTAGTCTGCGCAGTTTGGGCAGCAGGTGAGGTACCCAGAGGTAGTGGCAGGACAACTGGAGCAATGCTTGTTGAGGGTCCAGGTGAGGGAGCACAGATGACTGGGCTCGGCTGGGGCTGCTCCTGTCCCAAGACCTGGATGGCAAGGGCCTTGAAGTCAGCAAACGTGATGCTGGGATGTTGTGCAGCAAGCATTCGCAACTGACTCTGGAGCAATGTGGTACCCGCCCCGTCTATGAAGCGGTCAAGCAAGATTTTATCAGAGTCCACATTTTCACGTGGATCCACTTGCACCACAGCTCTGAACGCCTCTTGGAGGGATAAAGCATAGTCCCGCAGGGTCTCACCAGGTAGTTGTCGTCTGGAAAAGAAGCGCATCTTTACCTCGGAGACAGATCGCACGTCAAAGTTCACCTGGAGTTTGTCCAGAATTTGCCCAGGGGTTCTTTTGTCAGAGGCAGGCCAGGATTTGACCTCCCTAGCTGCAGCACCCTCAAGCTGGCCCAGCAGGATCTGTATCTGCTGTTCTGTATTCAGAGGATAGAACTGGAAGAGAGACAGCATCTTCTCACGAAAGTCCCTGAGGGTATGCGCCTCCCCTTTGTAGCGCGGCAGCCATGGTGCGCCAGGGTAAAATGGCATGGAAAATGGTAGGCTGGTCGCCATGGGCACTGCTGGATCACTAGAAACAGATGGCACAATGTCACTTTGCTCAGTCATGTTGTTTGCAGGTATGACTGGAATTAGGTCGCCGTCTCTTTAAGAAACTCAACTGCTTGCTGGCAGGGAATGGAGACTACAACTTGGAATGCTGTAGCTATTAACAGAGTCACTGTGATGCAGGCTGACGGTGTGCTCCCCCTCTTTAATGGTGGCACTCCCCACGGACACGGTACACGGAAAACACTCGCTGGGGCCGAGGGAGGACTGAAGACAAGGACAGGGAGGCACAGTACTCACTGACAGCAACTGCAGCGTGGACCAGAGATCAGCGGTGCACAGCAGGGACGGTGATGCGGCACCAGAGAGTCAGAAATGGCGCCGGCACGTTCGCCTTTCACTTTCTTGTATGGGTGCGCTGGAGCATTGCGCTCAGCATTCTGGGCTCTCCTAAGATGGCGAAAGATGGGTCTCCTGGCCTCATGGGCAGTGCTAAAAATCTCCCGCACTTTTGCAAGGTACAGTTAACCCTTTGTGGGCGTTCTTACACAGCGATGTGGCGCAGCAAACAAGTCCTGGGCGTTTTAACTCTTCCAGGGCTGTAACACACTGAGAGGACAGTCTTTAGGGCTTACTTCAGGGGTATAGGGCTCCCCCTCTTTGTGGCAAGCACTCTCAGGGAATAAACTTGATCTTAGCAAAGTCCACAATAAAGACCGATGCTCTGGAGACAATTTGGCGCACTTTTCGTGGCGACTTTCTCAAAATGGCACACACCCGTATCCTGTTCGTGACGCCAGTTTTTCTTGCGGTGACCAGATGGAAGGTAACGCTGCAGTTGGGATTGCGGGGTGCAAACAGCACAGACTTGTCACGGTCTCTGGGCACGAGGGCGCAGCGCTGGTGCTGTCCCACGTTACCACCACTGGTACCGGTGATGAGGGGGCTGCACAAATGTTGGTGGTGATTGTTCCCCCGGGGCGCTTCCCCTATACTGTGCCGACTGGTGGTGTTTGGGGCGCCCTGATGTTGTCGGTGCAGAGTCAGACACAGAAACGGTTGTAAAGTTGAACTTTTACTTCCATGGGTGTGGAGGCACAAATGCTTAAACAGTTTCTTCAATACAAAACAACGGGGTACGCCTGGTGACACAGCAAAGTCCTGGGGTGCAGGGTAGACTTGATGAAAGGTGTTCCTAGCCCCTTATACTTCAGTGTTACAGCCCTAAGGTGCGTCTGGGCTCCTATTTGGCTCATAGGAGGATGCCCACCATGATACTAGTACATAATATTCCCCACTCACGTTATGTGGTCCTGATAGCTCAGAGTTTCGGGGTGCAATAGTCAGGGTGGCAGGATATTCCACAGGTCTGGCCTTGGCCCCTGGATCCTGTGATACTTGCTATGGAGCACGTGTTCCAGAATGTTCTCTCCACAGTCTCATGCTGACAAGATAATGATGCTTGACTTCCTTCAGGGCGATGGCTAGGCAGACAGGGGACAGGATCTTCTGAATAGCTGGAGTATGTCAGCTCTCCAACCTTCCTGGGCCTGTCTAGGACTTGAGATTCCTGCACTAAACTCACTGCTTTCTTCACAGGACATCACACGTATCTCCTCACCTCCTCCTCCTAACACTCCACACTTCTAACTCCTCACACGCAGGACCTTCCTGCAGGGGTGTTACCATGGGGACCCAGTGATCAGCTGACTCCTCCCCTTTTCCCAGGCGATGTCCTCCCATTGGACATTTGGTTACTATTCAATCCTATGGGAGGTGTAATACATGTGTGAGGCTCACTAGGTGGTGCTGTGTTGTGTGAGACTCAGGACCCCCTGCTATGTCACACAGGCTATGAAGCAACAGGAAATAATACAATGCACAGAGATCACCCTCAGCCCAGCCATAGCCAGCTCGGGGATGCCACAATTCCACATGTGTTAATTCATAGTTTTGATGCCTTCAGTGTGAATCTACAATTTTTATAGTCATGAAAATACAGAAAACTCTTAGAATGAGAAGGTGTGTCCAAACTTTTGGTCTGTACTATATGTAAAACTTTAAGTTGTGGAACAGGAAATAGTTTACTCAATTTCCAGCTACAGACAGGAGTATTCTACTTTAGGTCAAAAGTAGTTTTGCTGATACCCCTTATCTGCAAGCTTCTGCCTATCCAGGTGTGCAAGTTTGTGGTAGTTACAAGAGATATGGTAACTGTCTGCTGAATGAGTGGCCAGATATTTGCTGGTTGTGTATGGCAAAAATGTGTCTTAGTTTGCCTTCAGATGAATAGGGTACAAAACAGGTAAAAATAGAACAAAAGCAATATTTATATGAATTAATTTTAAGATTCATGCAAAGAAAATGTCTGTGACGTGGCCGGGAACTACATTTACACACATGGACAAAAT